>CM060591.1:30400497-31600497 GCA_030578255.1 Tiaroga cobitis | reverse complement strand
CCCCCGGTGGAGGGCCGGGGGAGAATCTTTTGTTCCACTCCCCGCTGCTCACCCCCGGGTGGGCAGCACCCCAATGTGGTTACAGAAAGAAGTAACATGTCCATCCCTGAGCACACAGAGTTCTCGGACGACACGGAGCGCCGCCCCCGGGCCGTGCTCCCCTCGTCCTCCTGTGTCCCAGAGCCGGATGACAGTGTGCACTGTCCCCGGACCGTGCCGCTCTCATCCCCCTCTGTCGCCAGCCCCCTGGCAGAGCAGACCCCTGTGGAACGTTCGTCCTTCCCTGGTCTGCTCTGTCAGGGCGCGGTCAATGACTGTGCCCCCACACCGGGCCGCTATGCCGTCCACGTCTGGGCCAGTCATTCCGCCTCGCTGCACCACCGGTGGGAAGTCTGTGGTTCGTATGACCCCGCTGGTACAGTCATTGGGAGCTTGGCAAGAGCTTCCCAACCTGTCCCGCTGGGTCGCTCGGACGATCAGGCTCGGCTACGCGATTCAGTTCGCGCGGTCTCCTCCCCGCTTCAGGGGTGTCCGCTCCACTATGGTCGGTGGCAATGACCCTATCATGAGAGCGGAGGTTGCTACCCTGCTGGCGAAGGGTGCGATCGAGACTGTCCCTCCAGCCGAAATGAGGTCCGGCTTCTACAGCCCGTACTTCATTGTCCCCAAGAAAACCGGTGGGTTACGGCCAATCCTGGATCTGCGCGTTCTGAACCGCTCCTTTCACAGGCTGCCGTTCAAGATGCTCACCGCCAAACGCGTTTTCGAATGTGTGCGGCACCAGGATTGGTTTGCAGTGATCGACCTGAAGGACGCCTACTTTCATGTCTCCATCCTCCCTCGACACAGACCATTCCTACGGTTTGCTTTCGAGGGGCAGGCATATCAGTACGCAGTTCTCCCTTTCGGGCTAGCCCTGTCTCCTCGCGTCTTCACGAAGGTCGTCGAGGCAGCCCTTGTTCCCCTCCGGGAACACGGGGTTCGCATCCTGAACTATCTCGACAACTGGCTGATTCTAGCTCACTCTCGAGTTCAGCTCTGCGAACACAGGGATTTGGTGCTCCGCCACGTAGCCCGTCTGGGCCTTCGGGTCAACTGGGAGAAGAGCAAACTTTGCCCGTGCAGAGGATCTCTTTTCTCGGTATGGAGATCGACTCGGTCGCCATGTCCGCGCAGCTTACGAGCGAGCGCGCGCAGTCACTGCTGACTTGCCTGAGACAGTTCGAGGGCAAGAGTGCGGTTCCACTGAAACTTTTTTTAGAGGCTCCTGGGGGATATGGCATCTGCAGCCGTGGCGACGCCGCTCGGATTGCTTCATATGAGACCACTTCAGCTTTGGCTTCGCGACCGAGTCCCGAGGTGGGCATGGCAACACGGCACTCTCCGAGTACCAGTTACTCCGACTTGTCGTCAAACCTTCACCCCGTGGTCGAACCTCAGTTTTCTACGGGCCGGAGTGCCTCTGGAACGAGCTTCACGGCATGTTGTTGTAACGACAGATGCCTCCAACACGGGCTGGGGAGCCATGTGCAATGGACGTGCTGCCGCGGGCTCCTGGAGAGGACCCCAGCGCCTATGGCACGTCAATTGCCTCGAGTTGCTGACTGTACAGCTCGCCCTGCGCCGCTTCCGAGCCGTGCTCAGGGGCCAGCATGTACTAGTCAGACAATACCGCGACTGTAGCGTACATCAACCGTCAAGGGGTCTGCGCTCCCGCCGTATGTCGCAACTCGCCCGCCACCTCCTCTTATGGAGTCAGAAGCATCTGAGGTCACTTCGTGCCATTTATATTCCGGGAATCCTGAACTGTGCAGACGAGCTCTCACGGTTTCAGCCCCTTCCTGGAGAATGGCGACTACATCCCCAGTCGGTTCAGCTGATTTGGGACGCACAGATAGATCTGTTTGCCTCTCACGACTCGACCCATTGCGCCCAGTTTTATTCCCTGACCGAGGGCACGCTCGGCACGGATGCTATGGCGCACAGCTGGCCGCGGGGCCGCAAATATGCGTTCCCCCCAGTGAGCCTTCTTGCGCAGACCTTGCGCAAGATCAGGGATTACGAGGAGCAGGTTTTGCTGGTCGCGCCATATTGCCCCACCCGAACCTGGTTCTCCGAACTCATTCTCCTCGCGACAGCACCTCCCTGGCCCATACCTCTGAGGAAGGACCTACTTTCTCAGGGACCGGGCCCCCTGTGGCACCCTCGTCCCGATCTCTGGAGCCTCCACGTGTGGCTCCTGGATGGGACGAGGCAGGTTTGAGTACCCTACCACCAGCGGTGGTGGCTACCATCACTTCCGCTAGAGCGTCGTCCACGAGACACGCCTACGCGTTGAAGTGGAACCTCTTGGTCAACTGGTGCTCTTCTCACCGAGTAGACCCCCGGAGATGTTCGATCAGGGTCGTGCTTTCCTTCCTTCAAGAGGGGCTGGAGCGAAGGCTGTCTCCCTCCACCCTCAAGGAGGTCTATGTTGCCGCTATTGCCGCACAGCACGACCTTATAGAAGGTAAGTCGGTGGGGAAGCACGACCTGATCATCAGGTTCCTGAGAGGAGCGAGGAGACTGAATTTTCCTCGCCCTCCTCTCGTACCCTCTTGGGACCTCGCAGTGGTTCTATGTGCCCTGCGGAGTGCTCCCTTTGAACCTTTGCAGTCAGTCGAGCTTAACTTCCTGTCTATGAAGACGGCGCTGCTAACTGCATTGGCCTCCATCAAGAGGGTAGGGGACCTGCACGCATTCTCCATTGACGAAGCGTGCCTGGAATTCGGGCCGGCTCACTCTCACGTGATCCTGAGACCCCGGCCTGGATATGTGCCCAAGGTTCCTACCACTTCCCTCCGGGACCAGGTGGTGAACCTGCAAGCGCTGCCCCCAGAGGAGGCAGACCCAGCCTTGGCCCTGCTCTGTCCAGTACGTGCTCTCCGCATCTATGTAGATAGAACGCAGTGTTTCAGGACCTCAGACCAGCTCTTTGTCTGTTATGGTGGGAGACTGAAGGGAAAGGCTCTTTCCAAGCAAAGGTTGTCTCACTGGATAGTGGACGCCATTGCTTTGACATACCAACAGCAAGGTCGACTGTGCCCCCTTGGTGTGACTGCCCACTCCACCCGGAGTGTGGCGTCCTCTTGAGCTCTAGTGCATGGCGCCTCGCTAACAGACATCTGCAGAGCTGCAGGCTGGGCGACACCCAACACATTCGCCAGATTCTACAATCTCCGAGTGGAGCCTGTGTCCTCTCATGTACTCATGTACTCCACGGACTGGATACGTGCGATATTCTCCTCAGGTGAGCTTCCCGAAAGCCCTGAGTTCCTCCAGCACTTCTGACGTCGGCGCCAGTGTCTGTTGCCTGTGCGTCGGCTAGGTGCCTCCCGTGTGCATGGTACCTCCTCTGAGCTACCCCCACATGTGTATTTCCACTGTAAGCCTCTCTGAGCATGTGTCTTTCCCTTGGCAAGCCACCTTGCCACCCCTGGGGTTGAAATATTCCACCTGCGGCTGGACACCCCAGTGATTCCCCATCTGCATCCCTCGGGTCATATGTGTATTCTCTAAGTCCCCCCCCCCCCCCCCTCTGGGTTGGCAGTAATTGCATATTCCCCTAAAAACCTTGGGATATGCTCCCCCAGTGTACCTTGGTATTCCTGTGCTAAATTAGAGTCCTTCGTCCGTGCAACCCTCGACAGGGATCTCAGATTTACGCAGGGCACTGGAAGACAGCTGTGAAGGTGGCGTGATTAGACTGGTATCCCCATTCGTCGTCCTCCGACGGAACTCGGAGAGACAACGAAAGGGAACGTCTCGGTTACGGATGTAACCCTCATTCCCTGAGTGGGAACGGAGACGTTCCGTCTTCTTGCCACTTCCGCTGTACCGCGGGGATTGCCTGAGCTCAGTCTTGGCTCCTCAGCGATTAAACATGCCTGAATGATGCAGCGTCTTCCGCTTTTATACCCACGAGGTGGGGCGGAGATACGCTATGCAAATTCCGCAGACCCATGGCATTTCTTTGCCATTGGCTCGTTTTGTAATAGTCGAAGTTGATAGGCTTTCTATGCGAAAACCCCATTCGTCGTCCTCCGTTCTCACTCAGGGAACGAGGGTTACATCCGTAACCGAGACGATTTAACCGGAACGCACTTAATTATAGAAGGACAATCTGTACACACTTATCTTGTTGTTGATTTGGACATGTAAAATATTTGAATAGGATTTTAGAAGCTAGGGTGGAATACATGAATTACAGTAAATTTACTGTATATTTTGGCTTGTTCCTCACACAAAACTGAAGAGGCCTTATTGTGATAAACACTAAACACTTTGGACCATAATTGCATTTGTTTTTAGTGACATGGGATGAATAGATCATGACAGATGTTTTAGTTTTGGGTAAACTATCTCTTTAAGGGATATAAAGACATGGCAACCAGCTCTTGTACAGTAATTTACATTAAAACTATGGGATGCACAATATATCGGTACCATATCGGTTATTGGCTTGCTCATTTCCTCTATTTTTTACACTTAGCAATGTCATCTTTAGCTAATCTTAAAATGAATATCCATTTTTTATACTGTACATTGTAATTCCTAAATTTACTTGTAGCATATAACACGATCGATTTTAATATCTTAATATGAATCTAAATATCTGCATTTACCGGTTATCAGCCATAACATGAAAATAATTATTGGCTTACAGCTTACAGGTATTGGTCAGAGTTTTAATATTGCTGCGTCCCTAATTTAAACACACACACACACACACACACACACTCTCTCACTCTCTCTCTCTCTCTCTCTCTCTCTCTCTCTCTCTCTCTCTCTCTCTCTCTCTTACCAATATCTTTCCTCCAGGTCCCTGGCTCTGTAGAGTAACTCCCATCCACTGGTTTTGCTTATTTTCCGTATTCAAGTTTTCTACATTCACAATAAAAATACCTCACTTAACACACACACAAACTCATTATAACGTATAATGTGTCATGTTTTCATGTGTTTGCGTTTACCGTCATTGTCAAACATTACTCGTTGGCATGACTGACTGGGAGAAGTTATGTCACAGTTGTACATCCCTCCCGTAATTGTGGACGTTTGCTTGGACAATGCTTTAGCTCTTGGGGCACCAACCAGCAACCTGTAAACCAACAAACAGAAATTTACTCATGGATTTGCAATATTGTGAATTTCATATAAAAAAATATATGATCTTTCATTCTTCTTCTTGCTAATGCAGCTCCAAATTACACAAAAGAGTCTCAGAAACCAAAGCAGATAACATACTTGGCATGAGCATTGTGTGAATAGGGTTTTTAATATGCTTGTCAAGATGTAAAACATTTTTTTTTTGTGGAAACATGAGCAATAATGTTGTAAAAATGGTGATCATATAATGATCAATCTGATACACTCTTTTCAACTGTCTCAGTCAACAATTGAAAGTCTGGAGCAATATTTGAGCTTGTTACGGTGATTTTGAAAAAGTAAATGGCTTCATGGCATCATTATCTTTTATGTCCCCACACATGGGTTTTCAGTAGGATCCTCAGTGGAAACGATGCAGATTCAACAGCCCACACTGAAAACACATGCACACTGTGTATTAGAGAGGGCACTCATTCTATTCTTTCCACTGAAAAACTCAAGAGAAGATCTTTTCTCTTCTGAATAAAAGAAATGTAGGCCACAGAAAGCATATAGGTATCCACCACTCAATGGCTGTATATCTCTGGTTTCAGATCATTTATGAGAGTGAAAGGCTCTTTTCTTTTCTTTGGATTGACTGGTTCAGCGATAACATTCATCCCAACACATCACAGATTTTAGCTACACAAGTTCTTGTAGTGGGCATAGACAAAAACGGTCTGACTGAAAGAAAGCCTACATTTCCCAAAATACCCTCACCAAAATCCTGAAGGAATAAAAATGGGTAATGTCAAGGAACTTTACAGATGCATACACTGTTCTCTTACGAGAGGTTCTCTCGTATTGCGTAAGTTTAGCTTACGCTACGGGAAAGATTCATCTTCTCGAGATATTGAAGCCAAAAAATTATCCTTAATTTTGTATTCATTGTCAACGCAGTGCAGCAGCTAGCAGACCTAGAGCAGGCCATCTCGCGTGCTTATTGGCTGCCCTGCTGGCATCTGCTGCAGCCTACCAGTGAGCCCCGCGTGACGTCACGCCCAATGAAGGGCGCTCGCGCCTTCATAGCGTCACAGCCCGCCAGAATGGGCGTGGCTTAGCGTATAAAAGAAGGGGCTGTAGGCTGACTTCCCTGATTTTTCGACTCTTCAGCGAGCTCTCCGCATCGCTGGATCAGAGAGAAGCCACCGCCGCCGTCGAACAGCGAACAGCCAGCTTAGGACAGCGCTGAGGAAGCCGGCCGCCTTCGCCACCTTCAGCCATCCGTGCGAGCTACGCTATCCGGCGACGTATCCTTTTTACACTGTTGTATTCTCTTCTAGCTTACTCCTAAAAGAGCGCGAGTGTCTTTTTAAAGATGCCTCGCATTTCCTGCGGCTCGTGTAGGGCCCCGGAGACAGCCGGAACCTGTGGCCACTGCGACGCGCTCGCCGGAGAATCTCCCTCGAGCCTCGCTCTCGCCTTCCCCGCCTCTCTTCACCGACGCGCAGCTGCCGCTCACGAGCCTCACTGCCGTCGCGTCTGAGGATGAGGTTGAGGGACACGCCACAAGGGATTGCTGTTCTTACTGCGGCTAGCTTCCTTTACGTTACAAGGAAGCTACCGCGCCCACCATAGAAGCAGTCACTCCGCCCTTTGTGGGACCGCGCAGTGATAAGCGCCATTCCCAAAGGCAGCCGGAGCCTGTAGCCACAGCGACGCGCTCGCCGGAAAGCCTCCCTCGAGCCTCGCTTTTCACCTTCCCCGCCTCCCTTCACCGACGCGCAGCTGCCGCTCACGAGCCTCACTGCCGTCGCGTCTGAGGATGAGGTCGAGGGACACGCTATGGACTGCTGTTCTACCGCGGCTAGCTTCCTTTACGTTACAAGGAAGCTGCCGCGCGCGCTCTTATCTGCTCGCGCTACTTAAGCTTTCGTAGTTTCCCCCATGGCTCAGTGGCTAAACTCAAAGCATTCGCGCCAGAGACCCGTGTTCGATCCCGGCTCTCGCAGCAGAATAAATTTATGCAGCTCTCCTCTATGAGCTCGCGACCAGCTTACTTACGAACAGAAAGCGAGCGAGCGCGCGCCCCCGAGCGCATGCGTCACCGGCGAAAGAAGGAGAGAGTGTGGTTTTTTGTCCCGCCGAGGCCTGACAAACCCCCTCTTTTTTCTCAAACATTTTCCAGCTCCTCCTACTTCGAGCGGCTGGTAATGTCTATACTGCAGTAGAGAGCCTGTTATAACACGCACGCCTGCAGACAATGCCGACACGCACACGAAAACTGTGATGACGCTCTCTCTTTTATCTAATCGCGCCAACTAAAGCTTATGTTGTTTCCCCTGTGGCTCAGGGGCTAAACCTTAAGCTTTTGCCCCGGAGACCCGTGTTCGATTCCGGCTCCCGCAGCAGATAAAATTTACGCGGCTCTCTTCAGCGAGCCGCCGTATTCAAGTTTATTTCCCTGTCAGTCCCCTTCAATCAGGCTACTGCAGTGGTCCATTTAGCAGCCAACGAGCCGGCTCATTTGCCCTCTCGCCTGCACACATATACGCCGTCTTCACGGCGACCCAGAGAAAATCTCAAAAGAGTATAATGTCTGGTCCGGCTCACGCCGTTGGTGTTTTAAGTGTAGTGAAAGTGCCCACGCCCCAGTGTTCACTCCTACACACAAGCACATCAAATATCGTGTCACTCACAGAGCACACTCTCAGAAAGCGCAGAAAGGCTGCTCGAGTGTTGAATATAAGGAGTGTGTCCACAGGTCTGTGCCCACTATCTGCCCGCTCTGTTACACGGTCAATAAAACCGGTTATGAATGTAAGTCTCGTGCCCGCCGGAGAGCGTTCACGCTTACTGACACACACCTCCCCCCGGGCGCCGCCCGCGCGTTTAAATGTTATCACAAAACGCAGGGCATTGATAAGACGCTCCCCATCCGTTATGATCGGGGCGTCAAATACACTTGTAAGTCTCGTGCCCGCGCACACGCGCTCACGCTTACAGAAAGCTTTTCCACCCGAAGCGCTGCTGGCGCGTCAAAAAGTGAGAATAAAATGCTCCCCATCCCTTATGATTGGGACACCTCACATAAATCAGACGGTCTCGGCTTTCAGCGAGAAGCCATTGCCCAGAACCGAGAGCGCGCGCGCCGCGCTTTCGGCTCCGGCTCAGTTTCACAAGCCCGCAAATGGCGCCGATCTGAACCCGGAGGCCATTCGCCCCCTAGCGGCTCACATAGCTGCGTGGGAAACTATCCCAGGGATTTCAGAATGGGTTCTGAGCACAATAAGCAGGGCTATACACTTCAATTCATTTGCCGTCCCCAGCGCTTTCGAGCCCGGACCGCGACGATGGTGAATGCGGAAGTAGCACACCTACTTCACGCAGAAATAGCAAAGCTGCTGTGCAAAGGGGCTATAGAAAAGGTGCCGCCTTCTCTGAGCGAGTCAGGCTTTTACAGCCGTTATTTTCTCGTACCCAAGAAGGACGGAGCCTTCAGACCTATCCTAGATCTGAGACATTTGAACAAAGCGCTTGTGAAAAGACTGTTCAAAAGGCTTACGACCAGGAAAAACCTCGCGCACGTTCGCCCGAGGGACTGGTTTATTTCTCTAGATCTGAAGGATGCCTATTTTCAGGTTCAGATAATACCCCGTCACAGGCAATTTTTGAGATTTGCCTTCGACGGTCGGGTATATCAATAAACCGTCCTGCCGTTCGGCCTGTCTCTAGCACCCCGTGCATTTACGAAGTGCATGGACGCGGCGCTCGCCCCCCTGAGAAGTCAGGGGCTGTGAATAATGAACTATCTGGACAATTGGCTGATTTTGGCAAAGTCAGAGACAGAGCTGCTATCTCACAGAACAGTGCTTCGCAGTCACCTGGAAAGCTTGGGTCTCATGGTCAACTGGACCAAGAGCTCATTGCAACCCAGCCAGTCAATTTCCTTTTTAGGAATAGAACTGGACTCGGTGACCTATGTCGGCTCGTCTATCGGCACGGCGCGCGCTCCGTGTTCGCCACCTAGCCGCGTTTTTCCAGAAGGACAGCTTTCTCCCTTTGGAAACATTTTAAAGGATGCTGGGCTGTATGGCATCAGCTGCAGCGGTGCTCCAGCTGGGCCTACTGCGCATGCGCCCGCTCCAACGCTGGTTGAATGCTCGCCCGTCCCACCGAGCTTGGGTTTCTGGCGGTCAGAAAATCGGAGTGACTCAGACCTGCATAGCGGCTCTGCAGCCCTGGTTAGTGGCCGACTGGTACCAGCTGGGAGTGAGGATGGGAACCATCTCTTATCGGAAAGTCATTTCGACAGACGCGTCCAACTGGGGTTGGGGCGCGCTGTTCGAGGGCAGACCGGTCTTCGGCCAGTGGTCAGACCAAGAGAGGTGTTTTCACATAAACTGTCTGGAGATGATAGCGGTCGAGAATGCGCTGAAACGCTTCCTCCCGTTCATACAGGACCAACATGTTATTGTCCGCTCGGACAACATGTCTGTGGTATCCTATGTAAACCGTCAGGGCGGTGTCAGATCCAGAAATCTCTGCAATCTGACGGAACGCCTCCTTATTTGGTCGCAGATGCACCTGCCCTCGCTGAGGGCGGCGCATGTGCCTAGCCATTTGAACGACGGCCCAGACAAACTGTCCAGGGACAACGTTCCCCCAGGGGAATGGTCCCTGGGCCCCCAAGCGGTCCAGAAGCTGTGGCGCCTATTCGGCAGGGCGGAATTCGACCTATTTGCGTCAAAAGACAACGCTCAATGCCCGACGTTCTTCTCGAAGGACGAGGACGCGCTGGCCCAGGTTTGGCCCAGCCTCCGGCTATATGCTTTCCCTCCGGTCTCTCTGTTACCACAGGTGATCAAGAGAATCAGGGAAACGCGCCACTCGGTGCTCCTCATAGCCCCGCGTTGGGAGAATCAGATTTGGTTCCCGGAGCTAGCACGGCTGTCACATACAGCTCCGTGGCCTATTCCGGTGAGGGCAGATCTCCTCTCTCAGGCTCGCGGCACGATCTGGCATCCCCATCCAGAGCGCTGGTCTCTGCACGCATGGTTGATCAACGGGTACTCGTTGCCCTGCCAGAAGGAGTAATGAACACGATCGCGCAGTCTAGAGCCCCTTCCACGAGAAGGCTCTACGCGTCTAAATGGTCGGTGTTCTCTGGATGGTGCACCGACAGAGGTCTGGACCCGCGGACATGCGGGGTGGCGCATCTGTTCTCCTTCCTACAAGAGCTGTTGGATAAGGGAAGGTCCCCATCCACACTCGAAGTATACGTGGCGGCCGTGGCAGCGTTCGCAGAATCGACGCACGGCCAGTCATTAGGAAGACATGAGTTGGTCATCCGCTTCCTTAGAGGAGCTAGGAGGATGAACCCGCCGCGCCCCCCGTCGGTTCCCATGTGGGATCTTTCACTGGTCCTAGAGGCCCTGAAAGCTTTTCCCTTCGAACCACTAAACTCCGTGGGGTTGAAATATCTATCACTGAAACCGTCTTTCTGACTGCACTGTCGTCAGTAAAACGTGTGGGGGACCTGCATGCGCTGTCTGTCAGCGCATCGTGTCTTGAGTTCGGGGCGTATGACTCTAAAGTCATCCTCAGACCTAGACATGGCTACGTTCCTAAAGTGATGGGCACTCCGTTCAGAGCGCAAGTTATCTCGTTGTCAGCTCTGCCAGCATCTGACAGCGAAAGTGATGTGAACCTCCTCTGCCCTGTCAGAGTACTGAGGTTTTACATTACGCGCTCCGCCTTATTCAGGCGTTCGGAACAGCTGCTTGTTTCGTTCGGTGGGCGCACCAAGGGTCTCGCCTCCTCGAAACAGAGCCTGTCCAGATGGATAGTGGACGCTATAGCAGCCGCTTACGCGTCAAAAGGTCTGCAATGCCCTCTGGGCATCAGGGCTCATTCCACGAGAGGCGTGGCCTCTTCGTGGGCATGGTCCAGTGGACTTTCTATCCATGACATTTGTGTAGCGGCGGGCTGGAGCTCCCCGTCTACCTCTGTCAGGTTTTATAACCTAGAAGTTCCTGCCTTGCAGGCTAAACTGTTGTCAGTTAAAAGGGAGGTGTATTCTGCCGAGACATCCTGCTCAGATCACTCTCACATGACTCAGCTCTCCTGGTTGAGCTGCACTAAGTAGGGTATGTGCCATGTGCCTATACAGACCGGCGCGCTGCTCTGTATTCCCTATGTGTGCGTATGTACAAGTGATGGCACGCGTGGCTGGCCACCTTATTCTCCACCTTACAGGGTTCCCCTGAAAGTTCGGGGTCTCATGGTGGATGCTTGGCGCGCACGGCGTTGACAAAGTGTTCCCGTAGCGTAAGCTAAACTTACGCAATACGAGAGAACCTCTCGTAAGAGAACGATACTCGGTTACTAACGTAACCTCGGTTCTCTCTAGAGAGGGAACGAGTATTGCGTAACCGGCCGTGCTCGCGCCACGAGCGACTTCGCTTCAGTTGTCGAAAAACCAGGGAAGTCAGCCTACAGCCCCTTCTTTTATACGCTAAGCCACGCCCATTCTGGCGGGCTGTGACGCTATGAAGGCGCGAGCGCCCTTCATTGGGCGTGACGTCACGCGGGGCTCACTGGTAGGCTGCAGCAGATGCCAGCAGGGCAGCCAATAAGCACGCGAGATGGCCTGCTCTAGGTCTGCTAGCTGCTGCACTGCGTTGACAATGAATACAAAATTAAGGATAATTTTTTGGCTTCAATATCTCGAGAAGATGAATCTTTCCCGTAGCGTAAGCTAAACTTACGCAATACTCGTTCCCTCTCTAGAGAGAACCGAGGTTACGTTAGTAACCGAGTATCGTTTTACCTTTTGCAGATGCATACATTAATTTACCTTAAGAGGTAAAAGGTGGATATTAGTACCTTAGTAATATGTACCCTTAATGTACGTAATACAATACAAAGATGTTCCTTAAGGGTACTGCCTTTAATGTATAAATTAATGCACATTTTATGAGAATTTACAGGACTCTAAAAAACATACTTTCCTTTAGAGTGTTAAAACTGAAACAGCAGTTCACACACAGAGGACAATGACAAAAATTGGGTTTGTGATCATATTTTAATTTCATATGGGAAGTGCAAGTGCAGTCAATTTAAAGTTTGTGAAGTCGCATTTCATTTATTATTTCAGCAATCAGACAAGCAAAGGCATTTTTTTTGCTGTTGGTTAACTGAATTATGGTCAACTGAACATGTGTTTGCATGTTCCAAGGCCTGAATATGTCCCCCCCCCCCCCCAACCCCCCCCCCCCCCCCCAACACACACACACACACACACGAGGCATTTAAGGGTGGGAATTTCCCCCATTTTCAGAAGTGTATTTCATGCCTAGATCTACTGATAATTACATCAATCCCATCCAATTCCTTCTGTGCCTAAGATTTAACAAGCATATAGACCAAGGCTCTGTGTCTGGATCACAAAAAGAGAATAGCTTTAGTCACATTTTTTTCAAACAGACAGAGACAGCACTGTTTTTCTGAAAGGGCAACACAAACTTTTCTGTGTTGGGCAAAAATAGCCACTGAATACCTGCCATTCATTCCACTCTGAGCATACAGATTGCTATATCTGATGAAAATGCTCATGATTACATTAAATCTAATGCAATGCACAGGCTGAAATGATCCACATTACACATCCAACAACACTAAAAAGAACAAAGAACATTCTAGTGTCTTTTAACTAAGAATTCTGCAAACTCGTTAATTCATCTAAATCGACAACTTGTATGTTAGATCCTATACCGACTAAGCTACTGAAAGAGATGTTTCCAGAGGTCATATATCCTCTTCTTAATATCATTAATTCATCTTTGTCTCTAGGATACGTACCAAAAACCTTTAAACTGGCTATGATAAAACCGCTTGTTAAAAAACCACAACTTGATCCTACAGAATTAGTCAATTACAGGCCGATCTCGAATCTGCCTTTTCTGTCAAAGATATTAGAAAAAGCAGTATCTTCACAACTGTGTTCCTTTCTAGAAAGAAATTATATCTGCGAGGATTTTCAGTCCGGATTTAGACCGTACCATAGTACTGAGACCGCTCTCATTAGAGTCACAAATGATTTGCTCTTATCATCCGATCGTGGTTGTATCTCTCTATTAGTGTTACTCGATCTTAGTGCTGCATTTGACACAATTGACCACAACATTCTTTTAAATAGACTAGAAAACTATGTGGGCATTAGTGGAATTGCACTAGCATGGTTTAAATTATACTTAACTGACCGTTATCAGTTTGCAGCAGTAAATGAAGAGATGTCTTATCGATCACAAGTTCAGTATGGCGTACCACAAGGCTCAGTACTAGGACCGCTGCTGTTCACTCTGTACATGCTACCATTAGGAGATATCATTAGGAAACATGGAGTTAGCTTTCACTGTTATGCCGATGATACTCAGCTGTATATTTCTTCAAAACTCAACGAAACTTACCAATTCACAAAATTAACGGAATGCATAGCTGATATAAAAAATTGGATGACTAGTAATTTCCTACTACTAAATTCTGAAAAGACAGAGATTCTAATTATTGGACAAAAAACTTCCACACGTAATAACCCAGAATACTGTCTAACACTTGATGGCTGCTCTGTCAAGTCTTCGTCGTCGGTTAGGAACCTGGGTGTGCTCTTTGATACCAACCTTTCTTTTGAAAGCCACGTGTCTAGTATCTGTAAAACTGCATTTTTCCATCTTAAAAATATATCTAAAATACGCCATATGCTCTCATTGGGAAATGCGGAACAATTAGTCCATGCGTTCATAACCTCAAGGCTAGATCATTGTAATGCTCTACTGGGTGGTTGCCCTGCACGCTTAATAAATAAACTACAGCTAGTTCAAAACGCCGCAGCTCGAGTTCTTACCAGAACCAGGAAATATGACCATATTAGCCCGGTTCTGTCAACACTGCATTGGCTCCCTATTAAACATCGTATAAATTTTAAAATATTGTTGATTACCTACAAAGCACTAAATGGTTTAGCTCCGCAGTACTTGAGCGAGCTCTTAACGTATTATAGTCCTTCACGTCTATTGCGATCTCAAAATTCCGGCCAGTTGATAATACCTAGAATATCTAAATCGACTGCAGGCGGTAGATCCTTTTCCTATTTAGCACCAAAACTTTGGAACAGTCTTCCTACCATTGTCCGGGAAGCAGACACACTCTGTCAGTTCAAACCTAGACTAAAAACACATCTCTTTGACCTAGCATACACATAACACACTATAGACTTCTATAAATTCAATGTTAGGCTGCATAGATTAGGTCAGCCGGAACTGGGAACACTTCCCTTAAATCTTGATGTACTCGCTACATCATAAGAAGAATGGCATCTACGCTAATATTAGTGTCTTTGTTTATCCCGAGGTGTTCCCGCAGCCTGCCGGATCTAGGCCGTGTCCAGATCTGACGAAGGAGATCTGCCTGGACCCGATGACAATGCCGTGCTGAAGTGTCCACTATCCTCTCCCTATGGAGGATCCCTTTCCCACTCTACAGATGAAGCGTTGTGAATTCTGGCTCGCGTACCCCGAAGTGATAAAATAAAACAAAATTCTGTATCAAAATTTATAGGCAAGAAAAGTAGTTTGTTTAGGCTGGGTTGTATGAATTATAAACCTGCGCACATATTTTAAAAAGCACATAACTATAGAATCAATTCTGAATGAGCATGTGAACGCTGTCAGCGTTAATCACAGGTTCGCGTTTAAAAGTCTGATCATTTCGACGGAGGTGAATCAATCAAAGTTAACTTTAGCTGGAAATAACATTATTCAAGAACCGCTATAATGCCAAAACAATCTGTTACCTTAAATTATATGTTTATCTCTGTAAAGCTGCTTTGAAACAATCCATTGTTAAAAGCGCTATATAAATGAAGATGACTTGATGACTTAACATGATCTATAATAAGAAAAACAACAAAAGATATTACTTACAAAACATTCATAAAAAATATATAATATAATAACACACTCATATAAACACACTGTAATGGTTTGATGTCGTAGAACACGCACAATATATTAAAAATTGACTTTAATTATGAACAGACAATAACCGACAAAGGACTGAACTGAACATAATACATGTAGGAGATAATCAGTTGATTATAAATAACCACAGAAACTAACAGAAACATGATCAATTCATAACTATTTTATGTTTTTGCCAAATTGGTAGTGAATTTATTCATTTACATTTACTCATTTAGCTGACGCTTTTATCCAAAGCGACTTACAAGTACTATATATGTCAGAGGTCGCACGCCTCTGGAGCAACTAGGGGTTAAGTGTCTTGCTCAGGGACACACTGGTGTTTCACAGTGGATTCGAACCCGGGTCTCTCACACCAAAGGCATGTGTCTTATCCACTGCGCCATCACCACCCCAGTTGATTATAAATAACCACAGAAACTAACAGAAACATGATCAATTCATAACTATTTTATGTTTTTGCCAAATTGGTAGTGAATTTATTCAATCTCATTCATACATTTTCATTCGATCTGCTTACGCCTCACTGAGGGTTCTGTTTAGGTGCGGACCTTCATGCTTACTTTTTTTTTCTAAAACTCATACATTTTCGAAGAAATCAAACTATACAGATTTATACGGAATTGCCAGCTCGTAAAATAAGTTACATTTTCTCATGAGATCGGGTTGATATATACTCTGTAGTTGCAACATTTCCCAAAATGACTGCACAAAAAACCCCCTACATTTCATTAAAAGCTTTGTTATTGAACCCGCATCCCATCTAAATGGTCCTACATGTTTCAGGAAATTGCTATAATCTGGATCTCAGTCAACTCCTAAACAGCATCATACCATTCTGCAAACCCCAAATGATTTGGGTAGAAACAAAACAATTCTGAAACACAAACAACTTAAGGCTGGAATGCACTACACAACTCTTGCCTAGATTTTTGCCACAATTTACAGTCTGGAGGAATCAATGCTAGTTGATTAGCAAGCTAGCCAGTCTCCAGATATTGGGCAGTTTGAGTTGACAGATGTAGCAGAAAATCGTGTAGTGTATGCTGGGCAGTGGAAACAGACTTTTTAGCTTCACAAATCTTAATCTATCCAGTTGGAGAGGATATTAAACACGTTTTGCATATTTTACAGTATATTGTTTTTATCGGTCATGTGTCTCAAAGCAACGAGGCACATGTTCCTGAATGAGTTTGTTGTATTTGAAACAACTTGAAAGTCTGGTAGTGTGTGATTGTGGGTAATGTAATGTGTCTCCATTAATCACTCCCCAGGGGGATGTAACCAATAGTACAACAAGGATATATACCTCACTTTTTGAGATGGTTCTGCATTTATATATATATATATATATATATATATATATATATATATATATATATATATATATATATATATATATATACACACATGACAAACAAGCCCAAAATTCCAAGGTAGAATAAACAAATAATAAATTGGAGAGAACATTACACAAGAACCATACATTTTTATTTTAAAACTTTAAAAAAGTCCACAGCACAAGATTCAGAAAGTGAGAGGGATAAAGCGATAGAAGGAAAGAGAGATGTGGAGGTGGGGGAGGGGAGAACAGAGAGGACAAGTATTCTATTTACTGAGAGCTTATTCAGAGATAGAGCTTTATGTGTCCTGAGGCCAGAGTCCGACACTGGCATTCAATCATGATACAGACACAGAGAATTATGTCTCAACTGTTAAATATTTTAGGCTCTCAACATAATGAGAAAGAAACAATTAAGCAATAACTTCTTACTTCTTACGCATTTCATATAGTTTCAATAGGAAAGAAAAAACTGCAGGTTTGGCAAATGAAAAAATGGATCTTGTAAAGTATTTTGCAAAATACCTTTTTTACTCTTGCAGCACTAGCCACTCGTGTGTTGGGATGTTTGACCAAATGGATTATTTCAATCAGTTCATAAATCAGCCATGTGCTTGCATTAAAAGTTTATAGGCTAAAGGCTGGTGAACTTACGATACAGTCATATAGTCAAGTCAAGTCAAGTCAAATATATTTATATAGCGTTTTTCACAATACAGATTGTATCAAAGCTGCTTCACAGTATCAATCAAAACAACTTAACAATGTTTGTTTATTACTGGAAAAAAAGACATATATATAGACAATAACCAATAGGATAATATCAGTATTATAAAAATGGTGCATTTCAGTGTGCCATGTCAGACTTATCTTTTAGTTTCCAACTTATCCTTACATATCCTTGTCCTTACATAATTTTGTGAAAGCTCCAATTTGACTGTGACATCATGTAAAAACCAAAATGGTTGCTAACAGTAGCAACCTCAACACAAATTCCTGTTATGCCACTTAGCCAGTGTTGCTTGTTGCACTTTCTTTGATTATACAAGAGAATAGATGTGCATTTTGCTGTCAATACCAACAAATCCACACTAAGATTCATTTTGGCAATTATGAGCTTTGTAGTAGAAACAAATCATTTCTGAAATGCAAACAACTTAAGGCTGGAATGCACTAAACAACTCTTGCCTAGATTATTGCCACAATTTACAGCCTGGAGGAATCGTCTAGTTTATTAGCTAGCTATCCAGTCTCCAGATATTGGGCAGTTGGAGTTGACAGATTTAGCAGAAAATCATGTTGTGTATGCTGGACACAGACTTTTTAGCTTTAGGAATCCATCCAGTTAGAGGATTTCAAACACATTTTGCATTTATTAGAGCATATGTTGTTTTCATCTATGTCTCAAAGTAACGAGGCACATGTTCCTGTGTGAGTTTGTTGTGTTCGGAACAACTTGTCTGGTGTGATCTTCAGTCGTTTGTTGCCCATTTTTTCTCTGTTCTGACCATTTACAAAGTCGGCAATGATGTGGCAAGTGTACAGAAAATGTATGATATCAGTAAACACATGCTTGACAGACGTCTTTAACCATTGTGACTTCTTTTGGCACTTCTTTTAGATAAAATAATTCCAAATTATATCCAAATTCCAAAACACTGCATTAGTCTTGAATTCAAAACTTTATCTGAATGTTTTGTCACATCTCTTTGTTTACTCACTGTTGGCTAAAAGTTTTTTTGTTTTTTTTTTACTTGAGAAGCAGTAAATCATGGTCATATAGTGTACTAGGCCAAATAATTTTATAGACACGCTATCATAATTTTGTATGGAATGTTAAGCATTGATGTTTTAAAGAATCTACAGAGGAGGCCACTGCTATGGTGCAAGAGCTGGTTCTGCTGAGGAGGTTTGGAGTGTCATGGTTCACATTGCGAACTGACAGCAGCTGAATTACCCCTCCAGATGTGCTTCAAACATTTCAAAGACTCAAGGCTTAAAGATACAGAGTGGAAACTGATATAACCTGACCTACTGCGCACAACATAGGTGCTGCTGGAGAACAAGATTTTCCGACTCCCTTAAGGCAATGATAAATTAATGTCTACCTATAAGTCTAGGACTAGATATTTGCAAAATATGGTGTTGGATAGAGCCAGGGCCATCGCTAACATTCACAGGGCCTGAGAAAAAATAGGGGGAGCGGAGCTTTGATCTTTTGGGGGGGTTGATCTTTCTCCATGGCTCAATATACTATACTATTCAAGACCTTAGAGGCAAGTCTTAGTGGCCCCCTTATCATAGCGCCCGGAATGTTACAGATGCAGTAAACTGCAGGTTTACATACATAAAGCCCATTAAATATGGTAGTCAAAAGCTCAAACATGCTTTTTTTGCACAAGAACCAAAGAGGTTTGTTCTCATGCATCAAACGATTACAACTGAGTTGCCGTTGGCCATATTTGATGTGCTCTATGTGAATAATAGCCTAAATAAATCTGTTCATCATACTGTATAAGCAATTTGTTTCTTCAGAAGACTTGGATTAAACCGCTAAATTCAGATAATTACTTTTTCTATCCTTGTGAATTTTTTTAGGCTTAAAAGTTTTGGTGGAATGGAGTTTCAATGCAGAAATCTCTCAATTATATTAAAAATATTTGTTTTTCAAAAAGTAAAGATATGTGTCATGTATACTTGAGGGAGAGCGGGAATGGTTTCGGGACACGACACTTCAAATTTCTACCTGCATCCCCAATTTCCCATGAGCACACTGTAGTGGGGAGCACTGTTTAAGTTTCTCAGAGAGGTGTGGATCTAGCATGACAGTGTGGCTGGCGTAATCCATCCTGTGGACAAACTACAGGATAATAATACTTGAGGCTATTCTGTATGCAGGCCAATGCAATAGAGTGATGTATAGGGCCAATAGCTGCCTGTTTTTACTGACGTACAAATTCAGCCAAAGCTTAATGCCTACTTCTGCACAGGAAGCTAAGAGAATCACAGGAAGAGGAAGGTAATTTCCATGCCAAATGGACCCACTGCACTCAGGGATATGAGCCAACATATTATTGTATATAAAACTGAATGTGTTTTGCCTGCTACATTATTCCACCATATGTTAAAGCCAAATCAGATAAAAAGTTTGATTATTGTTCTTCACACACGTGTGGAGGAAACACTATAGATACCCAAAGAAACCTTCAAAATATGTTACAGAGCAAAGTCAACAGTGAAAGTTGATAAAGACAAAGAGACCCCTGTCCCCACAGAGACTCAAGTTCTGCTTACACCAGGACATGCATCTTCAAACATGTCTCCTGTGACCACTTGTGATCGGATTTCAAAAGGAGGATCTCAAATTCCAACATTAAGTGATTTTTTCTTTGTAACTATCACTCACAATGTCAGAGTGTTACTGGTTTTCAGACTGAACGCTCATTGTTATTTTATTTAGTTAGATACTTGCATTAGATGAACTCTTGGATGTGCCTGCTTCACATAATCTGTCACTGCATTTTCTGTGATGTCTTGTGCATTTAGATGTATGGGCATTAATTTAGTCAATTTGGTGTTGATTCATTTTCATTGCTGCACAAACCAGTAAAGTTTAAAACCGTTCTTTTTGCACAGTGGTGAGTAAGCGGTCCTTCACTCAGTTGTCCAGGATGCATTTTATTAATTGAATGAATTGGTGGAAATCTTACCAAAAAACAAAAAAAAAAGACAGAAAGTGCTGTAATTGTCTTACAAAACAACTCCCATTGTGAAAGCACCACCAGCCCAGACTGCTTCAGTGGAGTACTGGCAAGTCAAAACCAATCAATTACTTGTGCCAAGATCAGGGCTCAGGTTCAGTGAGAGCTTAGATCTTAAACGTACTTTATGCCAAGTTCTGTTGAAGTCTGGGCACACTTGGTGCAGTGTTTCCCAGTGGTTTTACATATTCTCCGTTACAATAGAATCATTTCACAAAGTAACACAGAAAATAAAATGAGACCCCAGGGTAGGCTACTCAATACAATACATCCCTAATGGTGTATTGACTACAACTACAAGTTAATATTCCACCACTTTGACAACTGAGGCACCAGTGAAAAAACTGCATTGAGATATAATATTTATAATAGCAGAGAGAAATAGTATTTTAGATAGGGATATTGGTAATGTAAAAATAAATAAATAAATAAAATAAAATAAAATCCTGGTCAGGATTTTCATGTAGCCCACTTTGACATCAAGATGTCTTTTTTCTTTTTCTGCATTTGTGTTTTCAAAAATGAAATTTCTGTTATTATTTACTTACAATCATGTAGTTCAAATATACTAATTTGCAGCTTACTTTTGTGTTCCACACAATAATAAAAGCTATATGGGTTTGAACAACAGGAGAGTAAGTAAATAAGAACAAAATGACAGAATTTAAATTTTCTATTGACTATCCCTTCAACATTATTTGTATAACTCTTTAGATGTATTTAAACAGTCCAAAAAAAGTGCCTTGTTACTATCAGCATTATGTATTGTTGTAGTGAGCACACACAGAAGAAGAATGGAATCACTTTACAGGTATGCTCCTCATTCCCAACTATTTTTCACTTGAGCAAAAGAGCTAACGTGCCAGACAAACACACACACACACACACACACACACACACACACACACGCACACACACACTGCCTACATTACCAGGACAGCAGCTCCATCGTGCCAGCTATATGACAAGCCAAGGAATGCTACATCAATGCCCCCCAACACACACCCTGCCCTGCCTTGGCCTGCAGTAATGTGAATCACCTTCACACATACACACACCTGTAGGGCATGTGCTACTAACAAGCAGAGTTGTTGTGTTCTAACACAGCCAGCCAGCCTGCCAAGCCCATACATGAGATACACACTGAGGATATGAGTCAGAACACACACACACACACACACACATAAATGTGACTTTCACACACTGGGTGTGGCTTGAAATATTTGAAATACAACATAAATCCATAAAAAAATTGCACAATTCAGCTGGAAGAGGTTCCAAAATGAGTGATGATTTGCTAATAAACTCCAGTTTGTCTTACTTTGTCTAATTGCTTTTCTGCTAACCATAATGATGTCTGAATTTTACAGTAAATATAACCACAACTATAATTTTCACGTGTTCTCTTTTTTATACTTTTCTGCAGTTTGGTTTATGTGGTAGTCTTGCTTACTCATCAACTTGATATTGCAGTACTTTGAAAATTGTTGGCTTTTGAATGATAAACAGATTGTGGTGTTCCTCATTTGCTGCTTTGGATAAAAGCATGTGCTAAATAATAACTAAATGTACATCTCACACATCAATGTTCTAAGCTCAACATCAGTCACTTGCATAACTGGTGGACTCTGCAGGATAAACATGAGGTCAATACTGGCAGTCTCTCTTCTGTAATGCCAGGGTTGATGGCAGTAGTGAGTTTCAGGAATGAGTTACAGGCTTCTGCACACATTCTTTCACTTGCGTGTTAGGCTTGAAACTTACAATGCGTGTCTGGTGCTGCCAAGGCAACACAGTGTGTTTTTTAAGTGAACCACAAAAACAATATCAAACTGTCATGACTGAAAATTCAATACAATATGTTCTAGAAACACTGTCTAAAGTCTCTGTTTCTCAAATAACCTGAAGTGCTAAGGATCCCACATACAATCTAATCCCTGCAGTGCTTGAGGTCAAAGAGGTTGAAAATTAAAGAATGAAGGGGGCCAGACATCTCCACAGTGAGAAAGGAGAAGGAGACTGGACATCTCTAATGACCCCAATGAAGCTAAATATGCACACTATTTCCAAGTAATGAGCACACTGTTGGGTGGTTAAAGTTATGCCCTGAAATGACATAAACCTCTGAGTTGTTGTGGCTTTTTCAGCAGCTGTCTTTCTAATGGACCTTTTATTCTGAAATATCATTCTAGTGCACTGCTACGCAATGCATAACAAAAAGTCCCAAATCAAATTCTTTATTTTTTACTATCCTTCATGTTGTTCCAAATTTTTATACATAAATGACTGGCCCACATGACTTTTTTCTTTCTTTTTGTTATTGTTGCTATATTCACTGCCATATAGCTTTGTTTAAACAAACTCAAATTTAAGTCATTGTTCACTAATAATCTTAATCTTAGATAGTCAGTGAGTCAGACGCATTCGGTTCAAATTGTTCAGACCCTGCAATAGATTTACAGATTCATTTAAAAGATCAGACTCATGTGACTCAATCGCTACTTCTCTTGACGACGATTCAATGAGAGCTAGGGATGTCAAAATTATTAGTCATATTAAATTTAAGTCTTTTCTTTACACAATTACTATCGTATGGCTTTCAGAGAATCCAAGAGGTCTACGTTATGATACCATTCAGTGATTTTGCGACTTTTTAAGATTTGGGCAGCTTTAGCCCTACATTGTTTTGCATGAAAAATACATTATTCAAAACTTCTTATTTTGTGTTCACCAGGGTGAAAAAATATTTGGCCTAAATAATACGGGTTTAAAACGTTTCCATGTTCGATTTAATTCTTTAAGGATAACCCTTAATGCACTTGAACTGGTGCAATGGGGGCGCATGTGTCTTACAGTAGGCTACGGTTAGATGTGCAATGGTGCATATTACCAGCTACATAGTTGAAATTACAAAAAATGTTTAACAAACAAAATACCTGGATTCAACTTGCTGCTAATGTGAAATAAACTCCCTAAGAAAGCCACGATACCTGGACTCCAAAGAGGATAAAATAAACGCTTACATTCTTTTATCAGATGGTCTGAGTTGTCGGTGCATTGCCAGGGAGAAACCGAACAAGCTGTTGGCATCTCCCGTTTTCCTGATAACATTATCTGTGTCCAGGTTGAAGGCAGAGATCAGCGTCCATCCCAAAAAACTGAGAAGCGGTAAGGTTAAAGTCCTATAAGATCCCATAGTAATGTTGAGTTCCGTTCGTGTCGGGTTCTTGCTTTAGAATTGAGACTTGGATGCCTATAAGGGAGGAATCTCTCTTACGTCCCTCCTCGATCTCCACCCGTCTCCACCCTCAGCCGTGCCTCTACCTGCCAGTACAGCTCCGGGCTTCGTTTTCCCTCATTATTCAGCATTCTTTTGGTTATTCGAGCGTATGATATTAGATATTTATCGTCATAACAACGATTTCCTTCGAGTGTCATTCATTTCACACAACTCATGATGAGTCTGGTGAGTAACTATCTGTATGAAAGAGAGCTTTCTACACCAAAAACATTGCATTCTGGGGAGTAACTTATAAGTTGTAGCACATTTAAAAGTCTGTAAATGTGTTTGTTTTTCTAAAATGTGTTTACCATATTTTTATCCTTATATTATGTAATTTATCTGTTTATAAGCCCTAAATTGTGCTTGTAGACTATTGTATAAGGTAGCTACAAAGAGTGTACAGACAGCATGGTGGTAATCAAATATACTTTATTTAATAAAAATAAAATAATATTAGCCTAAGTTGTAATTAAATGCAGGGCCTACACTTAAATGATATGAAATTAAATAAAACACCTGCTGATTTAGAAGATAGAAGCTCTGTTATTTGCAAACATGCAACAGCCAAGATTGCAAATCAAGTTATAAACATTATTATAAGACATCCAGTTTGTACATAATTGTCATGATAGTGATTTCACTCATGTAGCTCATTTCTAATTGGTTGGTTTTACATTTCAGCCTTGTGTTAAATCACTTTCCGTTCTCCCCTACAGCAATATTACAAAATAAAATTTGCTTATCTACATCAGGGGGTTATTGCAGTTAGCATTGAACCACACAAGCAGTACCTCTTTATCTCTGTATATCTCTTTGTCTGTGTTTGTGAGCATGAATTCTCAGATGTGCAAATTACCACAGACATCACAGCCTCTAATCTCTGGCTTGTTAGACCCCCTGTGTTTTACACGATGTGGTTGAACCTGGCTAAAAGCCTTAGTATACTGTCCCAAATCTGTTTTTAGACAATTGCATTGAAACAACAAGCATTCTAATAAAACTGAGCTTGTTTAATGCTACCAAGAGGATTTGGGATGGGGGTGGGGGACGCCGTACACAAAAGGAATGAAAGACAAAGGTTAAATTTCCTAATAAAAAACTGACATTTGAAATAGAGACAAATCCTTGTCACTCATTTATTGACCTGTTATAGTATCAAACATATAATAATCAGAGTAAAAAAGGTCACCAAAATACTGAAATAAAACCTTCAGAATTTTACAAATAGCACTTCAGATGCATTTTACTTACAGAATAAACAGGAGGTTTAATTCGATTAAAGGTGCAGTGTGTGATTTTTAGCAGCATCTAGCGGTTCGGTTGCGAGTTGCTACAGTGGCTAAAACGGGACAAACATATCGTCGTCTGAGACAGCAGAGAATAGCCAGAGTAAGCCAAGAGTGTGTAACATTTTCACTGTTTCTGTACCACAGTCCATTATAAACCACATCATGGATAAAGTTTACAAAGCCATAGTCAGGTGAGGATCAACCTTGAAAATGTTTAAATATTCCATGTCACAACAGTGGCTCAACTATAAGTTTATCAAGCGACGAGAATACTTTTTGTGCGGAAATAAAACAAAAATAACGACTTTATTCGACTATTCCTTTTCTTCCTTGTAGGCCTGAAACGAGACTTCAAGAGATTTCCACGACGCATGCGCGAGAATTGCGATCTCCTTCAACTACTTCAGTTAAGTTCTCGCGCGTGCGCGTCGTGGAAATCTCTTGAAGTCTCGTTTCAGGCCTACAAGGAAGACAAGGAATAGTCGAATAAAGTCGTTATTTTTGTTTGTTTTTTCGCACAAAAAGTATTCTCGTCGCTTGATAAACTTATAGTTGAGCCACTGTTGCGACATGGAATATTTAAACATTTTCTTTAATGACTTTCTGGGCCGTCCGGTGTCATTCCCTTAGGGAGCCTATGTAGCAGTCATAAACCTCTCAGATTTAATCATAAATATCTTAATTTGTGTTCCGAAGACGAACGAAGGCCTTACGGGGTTGGTACAGCATGGGGGTGAGTAATTAATGACTTAATTTTCATTTTTTGGTGAACTAACCCTTTAATTCAGGATATTCACCCACAGTAATACAGGGATATTCACCCACAAATGAAAATGTCACCCAAAATTTCTGTCATCATTTACCTGTATGCTTTTGTCCCCTTATGGGACACAAATATTTCGAAAAATGGCTGGGTTTTTTTTTTTTTTTTTTTTTTTTTTTTTACCTGTGGGTTGTATTTTACCAACAGTGTGTGCAGGTTGCATGCAATGAAGTAGAGGTATCGACAGATTCTTGGGGGGAAAAAGTATCATTAAATTATTTTTATTAAGGTCAAAAAGAAAAAAAAACATGCATGGATGAATCATTCAGAATAAGTAACATGCATTCAGAATAGAATGGGGGTGAATTGTCATTTGACTACAACTTTAAAGATGTATTATTGCAATGTTGCTATGCCAGTGATTAAGGCCACCACAGGGTGAAAACAAATAGGCACACATTGGTTGTCTGATTCACTGACCTGGCATACACAGCCACTCCCTGTGAAAGATGACACACTTTGTCTAAGCATCTCTCTCTGCACTTCAACCAGGTGAACTTTGCTGTTCTGATGTCAGTAGTGTTGAAATGCAATGCCTGAGGCTAAGAATGTTCAGAAACACTGGGCGTGCCTGGATGAAAGTCTGCAATCTGACCCCTCTTCTTTTCTCTCAACCCCTCCTTTGCCTCCTCCATCCCTTTCTCCTGTTCTCTATCCACCCCCTTCCCTCGAACATAAGCACTCCAATCACTTAGTATGCACTCCCTCTCTCTTTCCTCCTCCTCTCTTTTTCTCAGTGACATTGGTGGTCGGTATTTCTACACAGCAGCAGCAAATAAATCTGTATGGAGAGCAGAATTATCCCAGAGCCGTAAATCTCAATCTGCTGTTGCAGTTCCATTCTGGTTGCTTTAAATCATATTAATGTCCCCTCTGTTCTGTATTTCCTCCTATAGTTTTTTTTTCTTCTTCTTTTTTTTTTGTGTGTACACCGTTCTGGATTTTCTCTGAAGCTTTGTAAAACAGATTTTTAGACAGTGTTTTGAAGACACCTCAGGGACGCTGCAGTCTGGCCAGAGAGAGTGGATTCTGTCAGCTACTGTTGTCTTCAGAGGTTGGGCTGGGGCTGAGAATGGAGAGATATGTTGACAGATGCAGGTTTTGTCATGTCTGAGGGTGTAAGTCATTAAACTACGTACACTGCCTTCCCTTCATGGCAAGAACTGATCAGGGGAAGGATGTTGGTACTTCATTATAATGGAAATCCCATACAACTTTTTATCAAGTATTTTATCAAGAGAAAATATTTTTAAAGAACAGGTTCTCTTTAAATTAATTAGTGTGAATTTCAACTGAACTGAATTAAAATGACAGGAAATGGAATTTACTGAATTGTAATTCAAAGAAAGTCCACGCTACAGTCACCCAAACGTTTTGCACTAAAACATAAATAATTACATCATTCATTTTGACTAATCATGCAGATTTTTTCCCTGATAGTTCAATACTGTCAAAATAATCCACACAGCCATCAAAACAGATTTGAATTTTGCCACAGCATTTCAAATGGACTCCATTTTTATCATATAAATATTGACATACATTTGTGGTAAATTAAAGAATTCTGCAGTGCTGGGTAATTAAATGTAATCTTGATTAACCAATGAAGTACTTGTATATAGATGTGAAATCAATGTTATAAACAAGATAGGTCAAAAGTAATCAGAAAGTAGTACAATTATATTACCTTATGTAATGTAGTGGATAATGTTAATAACAATTATTTGTTAAATAATTTGGAATCAGCAACCAACTACAATTTGTAAGTAATCTGCCCAGAACTGATTAAAGGAATTGTTCTTCCACAATGGTCCATAACATTTGACATTTTTTACTTATTTTTATTTTAATATTTATAGATACTTTTAAATAATTTTCTAGTAATTCTACTTCCCAATTCAAAATCCAATTGAAAATCTACATTCTGTTTGCTACCTCACCTCATATGCAGGAATTCTCTGTTTAGTTCTACATGGCACACATCCCTCCTGTACATTGACAGTATTGATCCTTTCCACCTTATATTAAACACACATGACTAATTTATGATTCTGAGGGATAAAGCATGGGAAATGTCACTGTACTGTTATCCACCACACTCACTTTCTGACTGAGGTATTTAAATAAATTGCAAAATAATGCATTTTTATTATAATGGAAATTTGTCAGAATCAGTTTTCTAAGGAAGAGAGACCTTTAGCTTTCACTGGTATGTGACAAGACTGAAGAAGGAAATTGAAAACATTATGGAGGATTACAATCATTATAAAATACATTTTTTAATGTTTATGCAGAATTAAAGAGCTTTAGTAGAGGAATATATATACAGTTGCCTACATGTGCAGACATATTGGTATTGATTTGAATCTCATTGCTCTTTCCTCTCTATTGATTATTGACATGGGACTGATGTCCTCTTTACAAGAACCCAGTCCTCGTGACCACTTTTTTTTTCTCTCTGGCCCTTCTGCTGTAAACCTGCTTTCCCTTCAGCCAGGTGGGATAATCCATAAATTTTACTTGCCAACAGTGTTTGTGGTTGTCAGTGTGTGTGAGGGACACAACTGTTCCTATATTTGTGTATCATGTAATTTTATTATTTCCTAAACAACAGAAAAACCCTTGTAGCTCTTCACTGTCACAAGTGTGTTGTAGTCATACTCACATCACCAAATTAGGAGTATTGTACACTTTTTATCAATGCGTATTATTTATAAAACTGAGTTGACATTTTATAGCTTCACTTCACTATAGGATCAATGTCCATACACACATTTCTGTTCACGTTTTCTTTTCTCACTCCCTAATTTTTCTCGACAAAAGGCTAAAAAAGTAGAGACGAATTAGAATGAGTAATCCCTCAAGTACCCTTAATTCCTCAATAACCCCATGTCAGTCACTATCTTACTGCGATCTTTATATTACTTTTTCCTATTTTTGTTCATTTTACATACTGAGCTTAAAGGTGCTGTATGTAACTTTTTCACTCTACCAAAGCATAAAAATACCATAATATGTTTGCAGATATTAAGGAAACATGCTGAGTTCACATACTCGTTTCTCTGAAAAATACTTCTACAGCCAGTTGTTCTCTTACGAGAGGTTCTCTCGCATTGCGTAAGTTTAGCTTACGCTACGGAAAGATTCATCTTCTCGAGATATTGAAGCCAAAAATTATCCTTAATTTTGTATCTATTGTCAACGCAGTGCAGCAGCTAGCAGACCTAGAGCAGGCTGTCTAGCATGCTCATTGGCTGCCCTGCGGCAACTGCAGCAGCCTACCAGTGAGCTGGACGTGACGTCACGTCCAATGAAGGGCGCTCGCGCCCTCAACGCGTCCTAGCCCGCCAGAATGGGCGTGGCTTAGCGTATATAAGCGGGGCTCGGAGGCTGAATCTCTGATTTTCATCTCTTCAGCGAAGCTCTCCGCATCGCTGGATCTTGAGAAGCCGCCGCCGCCATTGAGAAAGCGTCAAGTCAGCTTAGGACAGTGCCTGAGGAAGCCGGACGTCTTCGCCACCTTCAGCCTTCCGTGCGAGCTACGCTATCCGTCGACGTATCCTTTTTCAAAAAGCCTTTTTCTATCTAAAAAAGCGAACGAGACGTCTTTGTAAAGATGTCTCGCACTTCCTGTGGCTCGTGTAGAGCCCCGCTCATCGTTGGAGACCGCCACGTTATCTGCGTTCTCTGCCTGGGCCAGGAACACGCTGCTCTTGCCCTCTCGTCTGGAGGATGTGAGCATTGCGAGGAGCTTCCGATGTCGACCCTGCGGGCTCGACTCGAAGCTGTCACCACCGAAGCTGTCACTCCGCCCTTTGTAGGACCGCGCTGGAAGAAGCGCCGTTCTCAAAGGCCGCCGGAGCCTGTGGCCGTTGCGAAGCGCTCGCCCTCCGCGAGATGGCGCTTAAAGTCTGCCCTACCGTCTAAAGCCTGCAGGACCACGTCTGCTCTTGTTGGTCGGCCGCCCACGTGACCAGCCGCCTGCACGAGCCAATACACAGCGCCCAGCTCAGCCCAGCCAGTCTTCGCAGCGACGGGGCGGCCGCCAGATCACGCTCGGCCAACCGCCACGGACTCAAATCAGTCAGGATATGAACGTAAGTCTCGTGCCCGCTCACAAGCGCTCATGCTTACTGACATGCACTTCGCCCATGTCGCCAATCACGCGTCACAAGGTGCAGTGTTACGACCCAAGATGATTTAATTTTTGTCTAAGGATTTTAAGGGAGTAACATTTATTTTGACACTGAAGATCTCTAGAAAGTACAATGCAAACAGTGGTAATAATAATAATAAAGCAGAGGAAATTGGAGTATGAATTGATTTATTCTTCCCAGCCCATAAACACAATAGGAAAATAAACTTTAAATGATTCCAAATATAAATAATCAAACAAATAAAGGAAAAAAAACAATGAAATTCACCAAATAAAAATGAAGAGCACGAGTGTTGCCAAAATCAAAGAACTAAATAAAACAAAACACCTCTAACTATAACCATGAAATCTGACCTCACTAAATCAAAAGAAAAATCAAAGAAACATCTTCGGCGTGCCAAAGCACCCCTTAACTTACCTCCGCTAACTAACAAACAAAAAATTACAACTCAAGGCAACACTCTCTAAACTAGTGAACTAATACATAACATACGCTACATGTAGCATGATGTATAGCACGTGACATTCTAGCTTGCTCTTCGTAAATGAGCACAAGGACACACGATCAAAACCGATCAAATAAACTAAACAACTGATAGAAAACTAAAGAAACAAATTAACAACAAATGAGGGACACAGGTCTAACATGGGCGCGTGCACAGCCAAAGCCCAGCCAAAGCCCCCGCCCTCCTTGAAGACAGCTGGCGTCGCATTTTATAGCCAGCTTCCGGCAGAGCATCATGGAGACGAACGAATCCCAGAGGACTAACAGGATCTGAAGCCAATCAGAAGCTGATAACAAGAAACAGATCATAAGTACACAAAGATAATCGTAAGATGCAGCCTCATATCGGTCAGGTTATGAATGTAAGTCCCGTGCCCACTCACGAGTGCTCACGCTTACTAACATATCCGTCGCCCAGGCGCCGCTCGCGCATCACAAAGTGATCAAAAAACGCTCCCCATTCACAGCAATCAGGACGCTACAAATGAAACAGCCGGCCACCACTGTCAGCGAGCCGCCGTATTCAAGCACAGAGCGGGCGCTCGCCGCCCCCATTCCTCCGGTTCAGTTTCTCGAGCCCGCGCAGTGTGGCGATCAGAACCCGGAGACCATTCTGCCCCTAGTTGCACATATAAAAGCATGGGAAGCGATTCCAGGGGTATCAGAATGGGTGCTAAGCACAATAAATCAGGGCTATGCGTTACAGTTCGCTCGCCGTCCCCCACGCTTTTGAGCACGTATATGGATATGTTCCTAAAGTGATTGACACTCGGTTCAGAGCACAGGTCATTTCCCTATCGGCTCTGCCAGCATCCGATAGCGATGTTAATTTACATTACGTGCTCTGCCCCTTTCAGGCGCAGCTTTTCGTTTCGTTCGGAGGGCGCACCAAAGGTCTCGCCGCCTCGAAACAGAGCCTATCTAGATGGATAGTGGACACTATTGCAGCTGCTTATGCGTCAAAAGGTCTGCAATGCCCTTTGGGCGTCAGGGCTCATTCCACCAGAGGCATGGCCTCTTCGTGGCCATGGTCCAGGGCGCACGGCGGTGACAAGGGGTTCCCGTAGCGTAAGCTAAACTTACGCAATACGAGAGAACCTCTCATAAGAGAACGAATCGGTTACCTAAGGTAACCTCGGTTCCCTTTCGTAGTCACTCCGAGTTACGTCGGATGACAGAGAATGGGGGTTTCGCCAGAAAGCCTATCATCTTCGAGTATTATAAAACGAGCCTATGGCAATGAAATGCCATGGGTCTGCGGAATTTGCATGGCGTATCTCCGCCCCACCGCGTGGGTATTTAAGGAGAGACACCTGCAACAGCAGATCATGTTTTCGCTTCGGAGCCAAGAGCATCTCTTCACTCCACAAGCCAAAATCCTACATTTCAGTGACATCTTTTCTTCGAGACGAGCGAGCTCTCCGGTGTTGGTGTGACGGCGGTACCCAGCGAGTGCACATTGCCTGCGATCTGAGCAGTGGTCTGCCGGTCTGTGTGTTTCTCCCTGGTTGCCTCAGCATCGCAGAGTTTTTCCTCTCTAAAAGAGCTGCACGTGGCACGTCTTTTTAAAGATGTCTCTGCCCGTGTTCTTCTGGGTGCGGTCGATATTTATCTTCCTTTGATGGGCAGAATCGCTGCTTTGCGTGTCTGGGCTTAGAGCACGGTAAAGCAGCGCTTGTGGATGACTCATGTTCCTTCTGTGGGAACATGACCATCGCAACACTGAGGTCGAGACTCAATGATCTCATTCGAGAGAGAGTCCCCTCATCCCCTCATCCACACGGCCGCAGCCAACCCCAATTCCATTCTTCCCGGAAGTGCATGAGGAGCTGTCGAAGTCATGGAAGGCTCCTTTGACCTCCCGTGAGCGTTCGACAGCTTTCACCGCCTTTCCTCCCCACAATGGCGCGGTCGCCCATGGGTACACTGGGATTACACCGGTTGAACGCTCTGTTGCGATGCAACTGTGTCCTCAGAGTGCTTCTTCTCGTGGTACTCCTAAGCACCCATCCAAGGCCTGTAGATTCTCGTCTACCCTGGTGGCGAGATCTCACAGAGCTGCAGGACAGGCTGCCGCCGCCCTGCATGCGATGAGCGCCTTGCAGGTCTACCAGGCCCAGCTGCTCAGAGATATGCACGAGGGCAGGACTGACCCCGAGCTCTTCGATGAGCTGCATGCCGCCACTGACCTCGCTCTCCGAGCGATGAAAGTGGCCTCACGCTCCTTGGGACAGGTGATGGCCACCTCTCTGGTTCAGGAGCGTCATCTGTGGCTGGACCTGGCCGATATGCGGGACGTTGAGTGGACTCGTCTGCTCGACGCCCCCATATCCCGGGCCGGCCTCTTCGGCGGAGCGGTTGGGGACTTCGCCCAGCAGTTCTCGACCGCACAGAAGCAGTCTGAGGCGATAAAGCATATTCTGCCCCGACGGCCCGCTGCTGCCTCCACCCAGCCGTCGGTTCAGACGCCTCAGCCTGCTCGCCGCCGAGGGCGCCCTCCTGCGGTTCCCGCCCCTCCCGCACGGCCCCAGCAGCAGCCTTCACCCGGGCCGCGTCGTGGAGGAAGTGCCAGGAAGGCGCCACAGGCCTCTCCAGCCCCGCGCCCCGCTAAACGCCAGGCTAAGCTGCGCTCTTGAGACGGGCTGCTCAATGATGGAACAGGTTTTTTCACAGGATGCGGTTGCAGGCCCCCTCCTTCCCCTGGTGGAGGGCCGGGGGAGAATCTTTTGTTCTCCACTCCCCGCTGCTCACCCTCGGGTGGGCAGCTCCCTATTGTGGTCAAAGAAAGAACAGAAAATTCCATCACTGAGCACACAGAGCCGGACGACAGTGTGCGACGCCCCCGGGCCTCGCCGCTCTCGTCCCCCTCTGTCTCTGAGGGCGCGGATGACAGTGTGTGCCGTCTCCGGACCTCACCACTCTCGTCCCCCTCTATCGCCAGACCCCTGGCAGAGCAGACCCCCGTGGAACGCTGGTCCTTCCCTGGTCTCCTCTGTCAGGACGCGGAGTATGACCGCGCCCCCGCTCAGGGCCGCTATGCCACCCTTGCCTGGGCCAGTCACTCCGCTTCGCTGCCCCTCCGGGGGGACGTCTGTGGTTCGGATGATTCCGCTGGTTCAGTTTTTGGGAGCTTGGTTAGAGCTTCCCAACCTGTCCCGCTGGGTTCCCCGAACTATCAGGCTCGGCTATGCGATTCAGTTCGCACTGTCTCCTCCCCGCTTCGGGGAGTCCGCTTAACTGTGGTCGGTGGCAATGCCCCGATCATGAGAGCGGAGGTTGCCACCCTGCTGGCGAAGGGTGCAATCGAGACTGTCCCTCCAGCCGTCCCTGGAGCCAGGGTTTTACAGCCCGTACTTCATTGTCCCCAAGAAAACCGGTGGGTTACGGCCAATCCTGGATCTGCGCGTCTTGAACCGCTCCCTTCACAGGCTGCCGTTCAAGATGCTCACGGCCAAACGCATTTTCGAATGTGTGCGGCCACAGGATTGGTTTGCAGCGATAGACCTGAAGGACGCCTACTTTCATGTCTCTATTTTACCTCGATACAGACCGTTTCTTCGGTTTGCTTTCAAGGGGCAGGCATACCAGTACGCGGTTTTCCCATTCGGGCTGGCTCTGTCTCCTCGCGTCTTTACGAATGTCGTCGAGGCAGCCCTTGTTCCCCTACGCGAACACAGGGTTGCACCGTTTCCACACGTTGCTCAGGGGTCAACACATACTAGTCCGTTCAGACAATACCGCGACAGTAGTGTACATCAACCGATCAGGGTGGTCTATGCTCCCGCTGTATGTCGCAACTCGCATGCCACCTCTTCTTATGGAGTCAGAAGCACCTGAGGTCCCTTCGTGCTATTTACATTCCAGGAGATCGGAACTTTGCAGCCGACAAGCTGTCACGGTTTCGGCCCATCTCCGGCGAATGGCGACTCCATCCCCAGTCGGTCCAGCTGATTTGGGACCAGTTCGGGGACGCACAGGTAGACCTGTTTGCCTCCCACGACTCATCCCACTGCGCCCTGTATTACTCCCTGACCGAGGGCACGCTCGGCACGGATGCACTGGCGCACAGCTGGCCGCGGGGCCTCCGCTTATATGCGTTTCCCCCAGTGAGCCTTCTCGCACGGACCCTGTGCATGATCAAGGAGGACGAGGAGCAGGTCATTCTGGTTGCGCCATACTGGCCCACCCGGACCTGGTTCTCCGAACTGATACTCCTCGCGACAGCACCTCCTTGACCAATTCCTCTGAGGAAGGACCTCGCATGCCACCTCCTCGTTCGATTGCACCGCAGGAAGGAAGGACCTCCTTTCTCTGAGACGGGGCACCCTATGGCACCCTCGTCCTGATCTTTGGAACCTCCACGTGTGGCTCCTGGATGGGATGAGGCAGGTTTGAGTACCCTGCCACCTGTGGTGGCGGCTACCATCATCAGCACGACCTGATCATCAGGTTCCTGAGATCCTCCTCGCCCTCCTCTCGTTCCCTCTTGGGACCTCTCAGTGGTGTTAAATGCCCTGCAGAGGGCTCCATTTGAGCCTCTGCAATCGGTTGAGCTTAAGATCCTATCAATGAAGACAGCGCTCCTGGTTGCATTGGCCTCCATCAAGAGGGTAGGGGACCTGCACGCATTCCGTTGACGAAGCGTGCCTGGAATTCGGGCCGGGTCACTCTCACGTGATCCTGAGACCCTGGCCTGGATATGTGCCCAAGGTTCCCACCACTCCCTTTCGGGACCAGGTGGTGAATCTGCAAGCGCTGCCCCTGGAGGAGGCAGACCCAGCCTTGGCACTGCTCTGTCCAGTACGCGCTCTCCGTGCTTACGTAGACAGGACGCAGTGTTTCAGGACCTCAGACCAGCTCTTTGTCTGTTATGGTGGGAGACTGAAGGGAAAGGCTCTCTCAAAGCAGAGGTTGTCTCACTGGATTGTGGACACCATTGCTTTGGCTTACCAACAGCAAGGCCGGCCATGCCCCCTTGGTGTGACAGTGCACTCCACACGGAGCGTGGCTTCCTCTTGGGCTCTAGTGCATGCCGCCTCGTTGGCAGACATCTGCAGAGCTGCAGGCTGGGCGACAACCAATACATTCGCCAGATTCTATAATCTCCGAGTGGAGCCTGTGTCCTCTCGTGTACTCGCTTCAACTAGCTAGTACTGGACCCGCTCAGGTGTCTTCGCTTGCTCGCCATTCCACTCCACGGACTGGATACGTGCGATATTTCCTCAGCTGAGCCTTCCTCTCTAAAGCCCTGAGTTCCTCCAGCACTGTTGACGCTGGCGCCAGTGTCTATTGCCTGTGCGTCGGCTAGGTGCCTCCGTGTGCATGGTTCCTCCCCTGAGTAACCCCCACATGTGTATTTCCACTGTAAGCCTCATTGAGCATGTGTCTTTCCCTCGGCAAGCCACCTTGCCGCTCCTGGAGATGAAAGTTGCCACCCCACGGGCTGGTCACTCCAGTGTTCCTCCATATGAAGCCCCCCTTGGGCCATATGTGTATTCTTAAGTCCTCCCTACGGGTAGGCGTGCTGCGGCATATTTCCCCTGAGATACGCTTCCCAGTGTACCTTGGTATTCCTGTGTTAAGTAGGACTCCTTCGTCCGTGCCTATATCACGACAGGGAGGTCAGACTTCGCAGGGCACTGGAAGACAGCTGTGAAGGTGGCGTGATTACACGGGGACCCCCATTCTCCGTCATCTGACGTAACTTGGAGTGACTACGAAACGTTACGTCTCCCTGCTACTTCCGCTGTACCGCTGGGTAGACGCCTGAGTTCAGTCTCGGCTCCTCAGCGAAGACATGATCTGCTGTTGCAGGTGTCTCTCCTTAAATACCCACGCGGTGGGGCGGAGATATGCTATGCAAATTCCGCAGACCCATGGCATTTCATTGCCATAGGCTCGTTTTATAATACTCGAAGATGATAGGCTTTCTGGCGAAACCCCCATTCTCCGTCATCCGACGTAACGTCTCCGTTCCCTACTCAGGGAACGAGGGTTACATCTGTAACCGAGACGTTCTCTCTAGATGAGGGAACGAGTATTGCGTAACCTGCCGTGCTCGCGCCTCGAGCACTGTTTCACTTCAGTCGATGAAAACCAGAGATTCAGCCTCCGAGCCGAGTCACGTCGGGCTCACTGGTAGGCTGCTGCAGTTGCCCCAGGGCAGCCAATGAGCACGCTAGACAGCCTGCTCTAGGTCTGCTAGCTGCTGCACTGCGGTGACAATAGATAAAAAATTAAGGATAATTTTTGGCTTCAATATCTCGAGAAGATGAATCTTTCCGTAGCGTAAGCTAAACTTACGCAATACTCATTCCCTCATCTAGAGAGAACCGAGGTTACATTAGGTAACCGATTCGTTTTACTTTGAAATGTGCGTTCTGTGTTGAAATGTCTTTTGTTTTGGTCTGCGTGATCTCGCCCACTGCCAATTCACCCAATAGTATTTCAACACCCAGGGATGCCAGTTTGTAGGAAACAGCATATTGCAGCCAGCAAACGAACTGGGTCAGAGATTGCAGATTATACCAACCTAAAAAGCCTCGGGATCCATCTAAAAATCTCTATGAACGAGAGCATATTAAAACACGGATAAATCAACTCATCAACTTACACATAGGAGAATAAGTCTCCTTGGCTTTCATTGAAATTGCGCTCGTTCCTGTTGGGTGTCCTCAAACTGGCAACCGTCGAGTCTGAGGCGGAGGGGGCGGGAGAAACGACGATCTCCGATATTTTGAATTTGGACTGCAGTACCTATTTTAACCATTAGTCATTCTTACAGACTGCACCTTTAAATAAAACACAAAATAATATAAAGATCAAGACTGTTAATGCACTATGTATGAATTGCAATTATTAGGATGCTATAATGATTTATGTAAAAATAGATGGTTCCAATCATGGATGCAGACCAAAGCAACAACAACTGCACAGCACCCATATAATAAAGTTATGTTAATGTTTGCATGGCAGGGCCAATGTAGCCCTGGAATTTCCTTAATGAATTTTCTTAGGCCTAAATAAAACAATGTGTTAGTGAATTTTTAATTAATTTGTGTCCTTTCAATTTTACTATGAAATACCTGTTTTATAAAAGCAATGGGTCTATATGTTATATTATGAGTAAAGTTATTGTTGTACAACTATTATTGTTTGTATGAAAGTACTGTGTAAGGAAGTGAAGAAAGAAAGAAAATTTCATTGGTCAGCATTGCTTGTAGGTTTTTAAACATGTATACCTTTTCTGACAAATGGACAGGTGGCAAAAGTGTTAAGTGGAAATTGTATTTTTCTTATTTTATTTATACAGAGTATACAAAGATTTGTTTGCAGACATGGAATCAGATGGAGGAATTGAGGTGTTCAGTTGAGTCATGAGGCATTGTTAGAGTTCAAGCAGTTCAATGACAGTACCAACGTATCTAGTAAAGAACCAGCCTGACTTCGTCATACTCATATTCTAGTCAGAATGTGAGTCTGATACTGCTCCATAGGGCTTTGATTATGAGGCGTGTTTTAACCGAACAAGGAAAAGAAGAAAATCTACACTCAATTGGATAGACCTACAACCAATCAGAGCAACGCAGTAAGTGACGAATGTTGAGCTACGCATAGTTGTCAACAGAACTCAACTACACGCACGCTGGAAGAAGTAGTAAAATAATGAGTGTTGCTTCTTTTATTTGGTCCTCCATGAGTGCGACCAAAGGAGAAACCACAACGACCACAGGGCTTTCATTGCGTCCCATCTTCTTAGCGACCATCGGAGCCAGCTGATAAATTAAACTTTTGCCGAATCCCGTGGGAAGGACGGCAAAGACATCTTTCCGATCGACAAATGCCTTGATTGCAGTTCTCTGTTCGTCTTTTAAAATTAATGCGCTGTCGATTTCTTTTACAACAGACGCGATAGCGGAATCTATGCATCTCAATTCTCCAGCTGCAGTCAGCTTTGAGGGAAACCAGTTCAATTCAAGCGCTTTTTGATAACGTGATGATTACGTTCTGCAGATCATCTGTCCATCATCGTATAAAGCCCACCCTAGCAATTTGATTGCTAGCTGACCTAGTATGACCTTTTATCTGAGCAGGATATAAAGTAGTAAAGCACAAATTCAAGTGCCCATGTATATTGAGATCAGCAGAATTATAATTCTGTACTGAAGACACCTGAGAAATCATACTGGCTTAGTGTAGATGCTTTGGCTGACAGAACTTAACATTATTTTAGGAGGTTTGAGAATAATGTTACTGAATATTGAAGGTTTTATTTTTAAGAGGGTATCATTATCTTTTTCTTTTTTTTCTTAGAAAATGCTCTGCAAACTTGGACAGGCTGATACGACTTTCAGCACATTTTTGCTTGTTAATTATTTAACCATTAATCATATTCACCTTCACTATACTACCCAAGGTATTCACAACAAGTTTTTTTTTTTTTTAAGAAATATGGAGTTTCTTGAAGATCAGTAAATTTTGGGTGGTTTGAAAGCAAACAGTAAATATTTTTTTGAGATTATGTTCTTTTATATGTATGCAGTGACTAAATTATGCAGTGAATAAATTATGATAAGCTGGTTGATCTTGTTGATGTCTGTGGGATTACTGCCAATACTGTCAAAATAATTCACACAGCCATCAAAACAGATTTGAATTTTTCCACAGCGTTTCAAATGGACTCATTCTGTATTAATATTGACATAAATTTGTGGTAAATTAAAGCATTATGGGCAGTGCTGGGTAAAGTAACTAATTACATGTAATCTTGATTAACAAATGAAGTACTTGTAATTAGATGTGAAATCAATATTATAAACAATTTAGGCAAAAGTAATCAGAAAGTATTTAAAGCTACACTGTGTAACTTTTTTTAGTTTATTCTTAGCTAAAAACACTTAGTTCTTTCAAAAATATATGTGCTCATTAATAGGGATGTCCCGATCCGATCACGCGATCGGAAATCGGGCCCGATCACGTGGTTTCAGACTCGATCGGAATCGGACGTTAGCTCCCGATCAGGACTCGGATATATGTAAATTAGGGGTGTAACGGTACATGTATTCGTAATTATTGAACCGTTTCTGTACGAGGCTTCCGGTTCGGTACGCATACAAACTGAACGATTCCTTGGACCATTTCTCCTGAAGACAAAATCCGCGATGGCGCGATCACCACAACGTTGCGCAACATCAAATGGCAAACGTATTGAAAGCGGAACGAATCTGCGCTACATTATATTGTGCTTAACGGACCATTTATCAGTTCGGACCAGCACCATCTGTGCAGCGCGAGATCAAGCGACACTGTGCTAAGAGATCCAGTGAAGAAAACATTTGAATTCGCCACTGAAGTAATAACATTGCTGCGAGATCTAGTGAGAAGCATTCAAATTTCTCCGTTATTAACCGTAGTTCTCTATTAGATCAAACAGCGCTGACGTGGGAACCAGGAGAAACATTGTGCCGTGAATGAACATGGATTTAATGTTGCACTTCAAAACTCAAATATTATATAAATATATATTTAAATGTTATTTTTAATGTGATTACCAAAACATTATTTGTTCATCCTTCAAAGATTACACCCATTTATAAACCTGAAAGTTTCAAGATGTAGGAAAACTCAAACTTATTTAAAAATAGTTTTTCTTTTAATAAATAGGAAATTTCTCTGGCATTTTTTTCTTTTTGCTGTATTGTATCGAAGCGAACCGCAAATTTTGTGAACTGTTACACCCCTAATGTATATATATATATTCTAATTATTTTTTTATACACTTTTAAAACATTTTTATTTTTTGTTTACATGCCTGCCGGGTATTTTAAGTTGAGGTGCTATTTGTTTTTATATTATACTTTTTCTATATTTACTGTTGCACTAAAGTCCAAAAGTGAAGATTTTATGTCATTTATTACTTGATTGTTCAAGCTACCTCACAGAAGTGCTCTGTTTGTTAACAGAGTTGTTGAATGTTAAAATAAGGTGAATTAAATAAAAAATAAGGAACATCCTGGATCTGTTTTTTCTCTCTTCTTTATTCTTTTTTTATTTATTATATAAGTATCGGATCGGGACTCGGTATCGGTAGATACTCAAAATCAAATGACTCGGATTTGGACTCGAGGGCAAAAAAACCTGATCGGGACATCCCTACTCATTAATGTATATTTACTTCGTTCAAGTAATAAAGTATTCTCGTGAGTGTATAATATGCCATTGAAAATACATACGGGTGAGGGGTTCTAATGTCGGTCGCCATGTTGCCCCTCCATCTTAAAAGTACTTTAGCCAAAGAGGGACATCAAGCTTCGCATTTCGCGTTTTAACACTCGATGGCACGTGTCGAGGAGGTCGTACTGGAAGCCATGTTAATCTTGGACTTCATTGGCCACCGTAGGAGTTAAAACGAAATCGAAATTGAGAGGAACAGAAACTAATATTCCCTGGATGGTCATATACCTTTTCACCGCTAGATGGGGGTAAAAATCACACACTGTAGCTTTAAATTATATTACCTTATATTGATTTATATGGGTGGGGTTGAGGAAAATAAAGAAAAACTTAATAATTCTGAGAAAAACTGTAAATACTATAATAATTATTTTTACTGTACACCACAGATTTGTGGCTGTTTCTGCCTGAGCAAACAAAAGCAAACTAAATCGTGCCGGGAGACATGGCAAAACACACACAGAGGGAGTGAGGTGGAAAACAGAGTAATGCCATGGCAACAGGAAACAATACTGTAAGAACTTGTACCCAGTATGCATATTTGGTGTGTGAATAAGATTACTGTGACTTTTTATTACAGTTTGGCTGAGTGCACTCTGAAATTCTGGATTCTTTTTAGGGGTTACTTCGCACAAGTTTCACAAGTTTCAAGTACAAATTTATTAAGTCTTAATGTGCACAATTATTTGCACGCAAAACCCATGACCAGCATTGGTTTGGCAGATAGAGAGTTTTGTTGCCAAATGTTACAGTTACACAAATTAAGTGAAAGGTGTCCCGTTATAGTGGGGAACAAGCATGGGGGTGGGGGGTGGGTGCAGATTTTGTAGCACTGGCCTTTGAGATTAACAGTAGACTGTTATTTTTTTAACCTAGGTTAGTGTGTGAGAATCCCAAGACTATGTAGCATATGTGACTGGTTTTGTGTGTGTGTTTGTACTTTTCAGATGTCTGACGCATTGTGTCGTCCTCAGCTATTCTCTGTCCTTTTCCCTCTCCTCAAAAGCCAAGACTTCCTTCCAGTTGTTTTTGTTGAATCCAAACACACATTAAGCCATTGTTGTTAAAAATAAAACTTTAGTGGAAAAAAGAGCAAGGTTGGGAAACATGACTGGTAAGAGCAGGAACGGCCAAGAGCATGTGCGATGATGGTTTCACACAGAAATGTTAACTACAGATACGGGGTGGGTCTATAACTGCCTCTGTCATTATATACACTGGAATTTTTTACTGTTATAAACCTGAATAAAATGTGTGAACATATGCTGTTTTGTATGTTGTTCCACACTATCTGTTACAGTCTGCCTATTCTGTACCCTATTCATTTTATCCATGCTATATTTCACAGTGCATTCTTTATGTTCATGCTGGGTGTGGAAAAGAGAGGGGGGGGGGGGGGGGGGGGGGGGGGGGGGATAGACAGAGGGAGGAAGAGAAATAAAACAAGAATGTGACTTTGCCTGTTTTCCTCACATTTGTATTGGTCTTTTTCAAAACCACGTGTTTGTGTGTGTATGAACTCTGTCATTCATTGTACCTCATTTTCTCTGGTGAAAGGAAAACGGGTCCCGCACTGTAAAAGAAAATTGTCAAACCGGTTTTCTCCACAGCTGAACCAAACAAAAAGTTTCAAAACACACACACACACACACACACACACACACACACGCGCGCGCACACACACACACACACACACACACACACACACACACACACAATATGCAACCTCAGGGCACACATAGCTGCTAGTATTCAACCTTGTTCTTATGGACAAGTACAAGCAGATTGCATCTGTTGCGTCTCTTTCTTGCAATCCCCCCCCCACACACACACAAACACACACACGTTGGGTTGTTTTATGGGGACTTAAAGGGATAGTTCGGCCAAAAATGATATTTAACCCATGCATTACTCAACCTCAAGCCGTTCGAGATGCATATGTCAATCTTGTTTCAGACGAACACATTTTCAGTTATTTTAGAAAATGTCTTAGACCCTTCAGTGGATATAATGTGAAGCAATGGGGTCCACCTCCTTCAAGTCCCAAAATGTGCATACATCCTTCACAAAAGTAATCCATCCGGCTCCAGGGGGATAAACGAAGGCCTTCTGAGGGTAATCCGTGCGGTTTTGTCGTAAAAATATACATATTTAAAACTTTATAAATGAAAATATCTGACTTCCGGCAACGATCGACGCGCGTGCGTTCACGCGCTTTCGTGTTTTGTTTTGCTCTGCTCTCTGGCTGCGCTGGCGCGTTCGTTCTACGTCACAACAGTTCCTACGCTACGTCTTACCTCGTACGCTGACTTCCATCACCCGTGAACGCGCGCCGATCATTGCCGGAAGTCAGATATTTTCATTTATAAAGTTTTAAATATGTATATTTTTAGGACAAAACCGCACGGATTACCCTCAAAAGGCCTTCGTTTATCCCCCTGGAGCCGGATGGATTACTTTTGTGAAGGATGTATTCACATTTTGGGACTTGAAAGAGGTGGACCCCATTGCTTCACATTATATCCACTGAAGGGTCTAAGACATTTTCTAAAATAACTGAAAATGTGTTCGTCTGAAACAAGATTGACAGATGCATCTCGAACGGCTTGAGGGTGAGTAATGCATGGTTTAAATATCATTTTTGGCCGAACTATCCCTTTAATGATTTTTAAACTATACAAACTCTATTCTATACTCTATAACCCTAAACCTACCCATCAAAGAAAACATTCTGAATTTTTACATTTAAAAAAAAAAAAACATTTATTTTTATTCACAAGCTGTTTTCCTCATGTAGACCAAAAATGTCATTGACATTTTGTCCCCACAACATAGAGAATACCTGAACCACACACACACACAAAAAAAAAAAAAAATTTTCCACAGAACAGTAACATTAGATCCAGTACTGAGGAAATTGATCTGTAAAGTTGTCAATTTGATTTTTCAAGACATATATCTCGGATACTCATGTAACCCCTGTTCCCTGAAGGAGGGAACAGACACGTCACATCAGAACTGACTGACGCAATGGGATCGCCTTAGAGCCCAATCCCCTTCGAGTGGTAGCAGAACAGGCCAATGGACATGGGTGTGTGAGATTTGCCATCCAGCATTGGTATAGGGGTTGTGGCGGCAGGAAGTAACGTTTCGTTCCCTCCTTCAGGTTCACGTTCCCTATGAGTCAGTCATGGTCAACGTTACGTCAGAACTGATTGACGCAATGGGGTCCCTATGGAAAGCGCCAAAACCACTGCCCCTTCCCAGCCCACTGTGTAAGTCACCTAGATCTCTGTCCCTGGTGGGACAGAAGGACAGGGAGATGTCGATAGCTGCTGCTCCATTCTTATACCCTTATATAGCCACGCCTGGTTGGATAACACTGGGGAAGTGTACCTAGTCCAGATGGAAAGGAACGCTACGGAGACCACATCCTGCCCACAGGCAGTGAACATGTAGAGTTACACATATGGATTGACCCTTGAGGCAGTGCTACATATGGAAGATCTCTGTGGTAGATCCTGACTTGACAGGGATGGACTCAGTACCAATACAAAGATGGGCAGAGTGGAATTTGCCCAGGGAAAGAAACGGGTTTACCACCAAGGAAACCATTCAGTGATTTCCATTACACGAGAGTAGATGTTAAAACTTCATGCTGATTTGTACTCGGCTTTCGCCAAGATAAGCAACACTAAGACGTAGCTTTACAGTAAACTATGCTTCTCCATCCATTTATGCTTCTTTCCATATGGTGGTGTGACTCCCCTTCTGTCCGGCGTTAACGGCTGCAGTGTACTTGGCGAGTCAGCACACACGACGGCTGCAACTACAGTGTGGTCTCCCTAGTGGACCAACCGTCTGGATTGAGCCGAGAAGGGGACATCTCTAGGGTCTTCAAGTGGGCACCTTCCGTCCTCAGTGTTTCGTCGACAAGCCCACGACACCTCAAGAGGGCTTGACAGTGACTCTGGCGTCCCAGAGTCACCCCCCTCCGTCCCCCACTCAACTCAGCCCAGCTTACTGACCTCCACATCCCTCCTGCTGCTGAGACCTAACCACAATCTCACAATCTCTAGGCAACCCAACCATACGCGCCAACCCGTTTGACTAAGGCTGTCGAGCCCCACTGGTGCGTTAATGCAGTTTCAGTGGCAACGGTTCCGTATAGCATACCACCTGCCGCAAAACACAATATCTGCCCAACCACCCGTCATTCACGCAATATACACAGGAACGTAATAACTGTAAATACTATACAACCTATACAAATAAACCAACAGACTCTTCAAATTTTTCAAGAATTCTACGAAACCGTAGCGTGGCGGCCTGTACACAGCCAGCTAGAATCTTTCCGTCTCAACCACAGCCAGTTGCTGCTCCTTTCTGCTGCTTCAGCTAAGTTCTTTACTGTGCGACGCGACTCTTGGCCACTGAATCCGACGTCTCTGAGGAACCGGGTTGTAGAGTGTGCCACAAAACCTCGACAACCCACTTCCACTGGATAAACCTGGACTCTGCATCCTCTCTGTTCTGCTTCAGTGGCCAGATGAGCATACCGCAGTTTCTTCCTTTCATATGTCTCATCTACCGCATCCTCCCATGGCACTGTTAACTATATCAGTTGAACAATGCATGCTGATCCAGACCACAAAACAATAGCTGGTCGTAGGTTAGTGGTGGCAATCTCAGGTGGAAAAATAAGCCGTTGATCAAGATCAGCCAGCATCTTCCAGTACCTAGCAGCTTCCAGTTGTCCTGGGCGAGAATTGGTGGTAACACCTTTTCTTGGTGGTTGTTCGCCTGGGCGGAGGAATATTGTCTTCTACGTGTAATGTTTTGCTAGAACAGGCGGCAACTGAAGAATACACACATGGAATCACCAAGAGGGAATAACAACATATGGGGCATCTAGCCTAGTACAGGGGCTTATCGAACGGTCATGCACACAAGTACTAGGACTGGCATTGGACACCTCTGCGGCGTCTGACTGCCGAAGGATGCTGGAGGAACTCCATCCAGGATTAGCCAAATGGGGAACTCACCTGGAGAGCAAATAGGCACTCGTATCCCCCCATGGGAGAAGAATGGTACTGCAAGCGAGACTCAGAGACTGCCTTCCCGGACATTACCTGTTTGTACCCAACACATGGAAAGAAACCGGATCCACTCTGAGATTGTAGAATCTTTCAAATGTGTTGGGTGTCACACAGCCCGCAGCTCTGCAGATGTCTGCCAGAAAGGCGCCATGCACCAACACCCAGGAGGAGGCAAAACTTAGAGTGGAGTGAGCACTCATCCTATGGGGGAACGAGTGGGGTTGGTATGCCAAGACAATGGCATCCACTTTCCAGTGGGCCAACCTCTGTTTGGAGACAGACTTTCCCTTCTGCTGGCCTCCAAAGCAAACAAAGAGCTGTTCTGAGCTTCTGAAGCTCTGCGTGTGGTCCACGTAAACATGCAATTGAACATGAGAGTCAGACGGTCCAAATTCCAGGCGCTCTCTATGGTGCTGTTAAAACCACAGAGAAGTCCCAGGAGGGACTTCTTTGCGCCCCCAAGGAACCTGATGACCAGTGTAAGGGGTATACAGTCAAAGACCCAGAACCAGATATGAAGAATGAAGACCCGGAGTCAGAATTATAAAAAAATTCAAGAAAAGTTTTACTGAAGATAGTTTGCAGTTTCATCAGCAGAAGTCAGCTTCAAGACTCACACAGGGGTTTGTAGGCCACCCCGCTTACAGTTACAAAGATCACAGCAGTTATACCATTTTCAAGGTCTAAGCTACACCATTGTTTACAGGTTGAATGATTCTCATTGGCTAAGAAATAGATAAACACAGTAATTTTCCACACATATACAGATAGACGGAAGCATATCTCCATCGATTATCTAGCTGACACATTCGGACCCTGAAGTTAGGCACGTCATGACCTTCCAGGTCACAGATTTGGGTTTGGGTTAACAACATGTCCAGAACAACAACTCCGTCAATCTCCAATAATGCCAGTGGTTCTTTAACCTGTAACCAAGAAGACTAACACACACCCCGACACACAGCTTATCCAAGGTTGGATTTGGCCAGGCTCTAACTATAAACAGTATAGTCCTCTCAAAACATCAAGATAATGCGTTCTTTCTCTCAACTTTAGTCTAACTGGAAAGGAAGGCTTTAACAAAGAAATGATCCCTTAAACTATTGGCTTCAATGACCCCTATGTTTTAACATGTTGAAGACCTTTCTCAAACACAAAACAAGTACCTATTTAATTTCTGGAAGAAGGGCTAAATAAGCAAGCACTGTTACTGCATTCAGATATCAAATACAGACAAATGAAAAGAACATTTCAGTAATCACACTGGTAACTTATAACAAAGGAAAATATCACAAGCCTAGAGAAGTCATTCAACTCATTTAATATTTTAGAAGGAAAAATATTGATTAATACCTTGCTTATAATTACTCATCATTACATATACATTGAAGCAGCAGTGGTTTCCAATCCACCCCCTTCATCAGATCATGCTTTCCCTCGGACTTACCGTCTACTGCATCGTAATATGTGGCGATAGCAGTAATATACACTTTCAGGGTGGAGGGAGACAGCCTTCACTCTAACCCTTCTTGCAGGAAAGAATGCAGCGCTGATCTGGCATTTACATTTATCTGGCCTCGGGGCCAGGAATAAAACAGCTGGCAATGGGAAGACTCCGGAGAGGTGAACAGGTCTACATGTGCGTCCAGGGGCGTAGCACAAGATCCCGGGCCTTATGTATAGACAGTCCTGATGGGCCCCCATGTTCCAAATAAAATATATTCCAGACTTTTCAAGGGCCCTCTCTCCCCTTGGGGCCCTGGTAATCAGTACTGGTTTTACCCCCAGTCCGACGCCCCTGTGTGCGTCCCCAAAACATCTTCAGATCTACTGGGGATGGAGTCTCTACTCTTCCAGGAGCAGTGTTAATTTCGTTGACAAATAATTTTCGTCATTATTTTCGTCAACGATATTTTTCCACAGACGAAAACAAGATGATAACTAATTAAAAACCATGATGACACCTATGACGAAAATTTATTGACATTTTCGTCAACGAATAAAAGCTAGACGAAAATGTTAGGGAGGGACGATTGGGGAAGAGATCCATTCAGAACTGATTTGCGTTTGTGGTAGATGCGCACATTTAAATTGTAACGTGCTGATCTAACTGGCGGGACAGGAGTTGGCATGCGCTTGATGCATGTCTCATAAACCGTTCAAAAATGTAAACGTCTGGGAGAAAGAGAAGAGCAGACATATGGATAGATCTGAATAAGAGTGAAGACGCGAAAAAGAGCTTTATTCGGTATGTTTTTTTCTGTGCGCACACACAAACACACACACCAGACCTGAAGCGTGCAGCCCTGCACATAGACAGACAGCGCGCAAGAACTGAATTGAGCTCTCTTTCGCATCTGAATGAACAAATACACACAACATTATGTCTAAATGTCCGTTTTGGAGAGTATTCACGTAAACACAGTCGGTTATGTCTTTACAGAAAATACAGTTGTGAGAATATCGGATGTGCATCAGTGCAATTGGATCTGCACACTCGGTCTTAAAGTGACAGTGCGTAATAACCATAATGCCGTCTGTACCCTTAATATTAATCAAACAACAAAATAAAAAGAGAAAAGCATTCACTTCTCTTTAAAAGCTTTAAAGCGGATTAATTATATTTAATTCATTCAAATAAATATGTCTGCTGGAAAGAATAAAGAATGATGTATGTAAGTTAAAGACTGCATACTTATTCATTGAAGAAAAAAAAGACTGTTCTACTTTAGGAGAAGTGTTTTTATTTAATTTTAAGATATTATTTTATGTCACAGTGCTAAATCTGTGTCTGTATTGCATGTTCAAACTTTAAAAAATATTTCTACGGGAATATATAATGGGTTTGTAAATTTTAGAGAAATTCTAAATTAATGCACTGTCCAGGAGCATGAGCTGTCATGAGAGGGCGTCGGCAGTACGTTTGAGCTCGCCCAGAATGTTAGTGGCACGGAGCGACCTGAGTCTGACTCCAGAGGAGGAGATGGCTGGCAAGTTGCGACATGTGACGTGAATAGATCACCCTAATGGTTGATGTACAGCACCGTCAATGTGTTGTCCATCTGGAGTAGTACGTGCTTGTCCTGAAGCAAGGGTCGAAACCGACCAGCAGTACTGCTAGCATCTTGAGGCAATTGATATGCCACTGCAGTCGAGGTCCTGTCCAGGAGCCCTAGGATGCTGTCCTGCCCCTGAACGAATTCAAGTAGTTCAGCACCGATTGGGCATGCCGTCATGTTGACCAAGTCCAACTCCATACCGAGAAAAGAGATACGGGGAATGCATGGGGGAGAGCATGCACTTATCCCAGATGGTTGAGGTACTGGAGCACCAGGTCCCTGTGTTCGCACAAATGATCTTGAGAGTGGGCCAGAATGAGACAGTTCTAGTTGTGTATGAGAATGCCCATCTCCCTTAGCAGGGCAAGGGTGACCTTTCTTGAAGACGTGGGTGACAGGGACAGCCCAAAGGGACTTTGAAGACCAAAGGACCTTGTACTCATAAGACCGCACCTCAAACGCAAAGCACAGAAGTATAGAGGTCGAGGTATAGATCAAGACATGAAAGTCAGGTCGATAGCTGCAAACCAAACTTGGGGGGGAAATGCACTTGAGGATGTGTTTCTGCGTTAGCATCTTGAACGGAAGCTTGTGAAGGGACACAAGACACGTAGATCCAAGATCGTCTATAACCCACCCCCTTTCTTGAGTACGTTGAAGTATGGGCTGTAAAACCCTGACCTCATCTCGGCTGAAGGGACCAGCTCTGTTGCTTCCTTTTCCAGCAGGACCGCAATTTCCGCACGCAGGACAGAAGCATCCTTGTCTGCCACTGAGGTAAACCGGACGCTGCTGAATCTGGGGGGATGCCAGGTGAACTGACTCGCATAGCCTAGTCTGATAGTCCGAATGAGCCAGTGAGACGGGCTGGGAAGCGCTAGCCAGGCCCCCAGACATTACCTGGCCCTCCTCCGGGGGAAAAATCGGCAATAGCAGAGGAATCAACCTTTTTCAAGGTATTGGAGTCTCGATCTCAACATCATGATGGTCATCTTCCTGCAGTGGGTACATGACTCATCAACGAACACTACCTCAGCATGCTCACTCGAACGATGATTGTCAAGAACACAGTGAGAAAACCACTCGGCTCCGAAGTGAAAGCTTAACTGAGGAAGTGTTGCCTTATATACCCATATGTACGGGGATGGCTTGCCATGCAAATCTCACTCGCCAATGTCCATTGGCTTGTTTTGTTACCACTCGAAGGTGATTGGGCTCTCAGGCGAGATCCCATTGTGTCAATCAGATCTCGCGTAACGTCGAACGTGACTGACTGATAGGGAAAGATGAGATCTTCTGTAAGGGAGTTACGCTGAAAAAAATGCTAACCTAAAATCTGTGCCTCGTGGTAATATCGAAAATAATTGGTCAAAAATATTTCTACTTTTTTACAGTGTATGTTTAACCATTTCTTTGCATTTTTCCTCCTTTTGATTATAGGGACACCAGAGAAATTATCTGCGTTCTTCATTTCTAGTTCGATCTGATTAAACAAAAAAAAAAAATCTATTTTGGAATTTTATCTTTTTGATGTTGTGCTAGGGCAGCTCTTTTACCAATGAAGCAAAGGTTCAGATACTGGTCAGCTTCACTAATCTGGACTCATAAAGGACACTTCATTAAGTTAAGTAATTTTACCTTAAGAACAACATAATTAGATTTAGGTAGACATCCCACCAGAGACAATAACTGAACTCTTGGTGGCTTCCAAGGCAAATGATGGTCTGATATTTTTCAAAAATGACAGGAGAATTGTTATTGATTTGTATTAATTTTTGAGTAACTTCTGAGAGACTTTTTCGAGTCAATTCACTCTGTCTTGTTTTCTGTCACACACAGATGTCTGGTTTACTATCTTTGTGAGGACCCTCCATAGACATAATGGTTTTTATTCTGTACAAACTGTATGTTCTATCCCCTTACACTAACCCTCCCCCAAACCTACCCATCACAGGAAACATTCTGCATTTTTACATTTTTAAAAAAAATTATTCTGTATGATTTATAAGCGTGTTTACCCATGGGGACCTCAATTTAGGTCCCGACAGTGACACGAGTCCCCATGAGTCTGTGTGCATTCAGGTTTAAGTCCCCACCAGGATATAAAAACATGTACACACACACACACCTGATTTTAATTTCATGCTTATTTTCAGCCTCTCCTAAATTCAACTTAGATGCTTTGCTATTGCATTAACAGTGCAAAGGGATGCGTTTGTTCCAAAGTTACAGCTAATAAAGTCTGGAAGCTCTCGCTATTTTGGGCGTTAAAGGACATGACCTGGCTTTAAAAATGCATAGGGAGACAAACATGCTTTCTTGCTCACTTTCAGACCATTTTACGTGCATCTTTATCACCCTAACTTTCACACTTCATCTTTCGCTCTCTTTTCAGAGTCAGGTGATGTAAATTTATAGTGTCTGTAAAGCATTCCTGTGGGTTAGCCGCTCTTAATGATCATGTGATTCCACTACAGACTGATAAAGTGATACTGTGAGAATCTAAAGAACTTCACCAACACAGTGTAATCTTCAATTTCTAGAAATAGCCCTACAAAAAGTGTTTTATTTATTTTCATGTTTTTATAATTCTATCACAATTACCAATTACAATCTAATTCACAAACATTTTTTGAAATAAATATAGACATTCTCAACTAAAAGCCATTCAACCCGTGTATTCAGATGAAAATTTCTTTGACTTGACACAGTATACAGTATATTATTAGTATTTACTAGTATATGTAGTAGATGTTTTAGTTAAATATCCACCTCATTTTGCAATGCAGAAACAAGCAATTCTTTTGCATATGTGTGGGAATACATTACAATTCATTAGAATAACAATGTGCAGTAAACACTAAAACTATGTGAACTACCAACCAGTGCGTTTATAATTATAATACATTAAAATAATATGGTAAGAAATACCAGTTTGCAATTTCAAGCAGCATAACGAGCTGTTTTGTACAGCTAAAAATAACTGGAAGCGGATGACACTGGAAGCCAGACACATTCAATTTACAAATGGCCACATCCACTCTTACATTAAAAATAAGGTGGATACTAGAGCCTGATTATATTTGGAGGATTCTTAAACATATTACATTTTTGCTCAAGATAAAGGTTTGTAAAGTATTTGTGACTAAACAGGTCTATCAAACATTTTCATTTATCTCAATGGCTGTTTCTTGGCTTGTTTAGGGAGGGACATAATTTGAAGTCTGACATCTTTTCTCATGGGCATAATTGTTTGTCAGCCAATCATCTGAGCCATAAATGCCATGTGAATAATCACTTTGGAAGAACAGGAAGATGAGAATATGATTGGCTAAAGGAACATCTCAAACTCCCTGTTAAAGATCCATAACTTTTTAGCTGATAGCAGTGCATTAAGCTGGAAGACATTCAGTGTCCAAGATCTAACAAACATCTAACATCTTGTAGATGAATGTTTATATGTGAAAAAAAGCATAAATTAAATTGGTTCATCATATAAAGCAATTGTGTCTTTTCAGAAGACTTAATGCATGATTGAATTTCTTATATGACGTTAAAAGTTTTAGCATTAAAGTTTTGGTAATGGACTTTTAATAACGGAGCAGAAATCTTACAAGTTTCAGTAAAAACATTTTTTTAAGATGGACAAAACACTTTTGGATTTAGAGGGACATGACAGTGGGTAACTGATAAATGAAATTTCATGTTTGGGTGAACTAACCGTTTAAATATTTATTTATTAAAGTTCCTGTGTGTGTGTATGTGTGTGTGTGTGTGTGTAAGAGTAAATGAAATCGCAAGCTCTGTTTGTAATCATAAACAGATGCACTGAAAAACTTTTACTGTCTGGGCTCCGAATGCTTGAACCACACCCAGAGGGTTTATAAACCACAGTTATAAAAAAATGGAAGGGGGGGGGGGGGGGGGGGGGAGAGAGAGGAGATGAGGAAGAGGATGAAGAAGACGACATTGGGACATGATACACGCATTAATTCACACCAACTCACCGTATGAAACACTTTATTACATAAGTGTTTGACCTCCGGCAAGGATGAACCTGAAAGATGGTATTTTATTTGTAATTAATTGCTTTGTTTCCATGGAGAATAATTAACACCCACAGTTACAGAAGACACATGCATACCTACACCATTAAGGAAAGGAAAGTGCTTAACCAATCACAACCTCATGCCTACTCTTACGAAAAATAAGTATATTTCAAGTTTATTTTATTAAGTATACTTAGACCTATGTAAAGTTAAAATATATTTTTAAGTATACTTTATGTAGTAAGTATACTAATATCAATGTACTAGAAGTAAACTTGTAAGTGAACTATTTCAATACTACTTGGGTTCGGGAAGAGTAGATTTGAAGTAAATCCCCCCCCCCCCCCCACACACACACACACACTCACGTGAATGCCCCACCTGCACAGCTCCTTCTAATCTTCAAACACACCTCACCACCCCTCGATTCCTCCCAGCCCTCCAGCTCTCTTTTTCACATGCTCCTGCAGGTCGTCTTGTTCTGTTCTGTTCTGTTCTGTTCTGTTCTCAGAATGCATTTGAGGTACTGACGGCAGTTCAACAAAAACAGTGAACATTTTACGCAACAGACCTGTGACTGAAACTTTGGCTGTTTACAGTTATTTTCAAAAATGGTTGTACATGCTGTCCCAAAACAAAATGTACACACAGTTAGTGCTTTTGTGCACTAACATTAGTTTCTTATCTTTCAAAAGCATAAATGTGTTTGTGTAATGTGTTTAAAGACTGTCTGATATGACCATCAAGGATATTCTTATATCAACATCATCTTTGAACCCCTTAGCTGCACACTGATGGAATACATCAAGAGGGACAGAGACCTCTAGAACTTTGAAATTCTATTCGACTGAGAACATGAGATGAGCAGATCTATCAACTTCATCTGGAAGTGATATTCACAAAAGCACAACTGACAGGTGTGCAGGTCACATCAAGGGTACAAAGGGATTGGATTTGGGGGGAAAATGTTGGAATGTTACCCTCATAAACAAATACTACTGACCATGTTTGTTTGTTTGATTCTATATTATTCCACTATAGTATACCCTCTGGCACAACGCATTCCCTTCTTACTTTCTTCAAAGCCATAAGAAAGTTAATGTTTTTCTTGCTGCAGCAAATCCAGGATCCCCTCGCCCCACATAGACCAACAAGCACCGGAAATCGGGATTATGAATCCACAAATGAATTTGTTTATAAGTATTGGCTGTCAGGTCTTTCCTCAGAGCACAAAGCACACACCCACAGGAAATTCACACTCTTTGTGACAATGTGACTGAGGATGATGACTAAGAAACACTCACCCAGGGTTGCACAAAAAATCATGTTTAAGTAGCAGCCCATTTAGAGAGTCATTTTGATAGCTGGAAAGCTTATGCGTCATATTCTTGTAATATTAGTATGCGTATAGGGCATTGTATTTAATATTCAGCATTAAGTCTGAATGTAACAGGAAACTAACCAGACTAACCCTGTGTTTGTATTGCTCTTAGGGCATGAAAAACAAGATAGGAACTTTTTTTTCCCACATATTTTACAAAGAGATTTGAAAACACCTGGGCCTGTATTCATAAAGATTCTAAGAATACTCTCAGAAAACTCTTAATTTAGCTGAAAAACTTTTACGTAGAAGTCTTAACTTAAGAGCGATTCGGGAACGATCTGAGACCAACTCTGAGTAAGGAAAAGACAATAACTTTCATCTTAGTGAGGAGGCGGGGCTGACCCCGTTGCTATGTATGACAATCTTTTGAAGACTGTGATTGGTTGGTTGTCCAAAAAGGAAAAAAAGAGCCATTTTAAGTATAGAGTTTACTCACACACACACACACACACACACACAAACAAATACACACACACACACACGCACATTATATTTATAAATCTTTTTTTTACCTTAATTTCCTAAGGTATTTGATTGGCTTAGAATGATAAAAATTGTTCCACTCTTTCCAATTACACTGATTGCTGTCTATTTAAGTGGTGGTTTGAATGTTTGTTTTAATATAGCAAACATGGAATAAAAAACAAGAAAGACGAGAAAGCCCGACTGGTCAGAAGAACCGTGTTTACTGTTAGCCCAGTTAGTGGATGAACACTAGGCCATCATTAAAGGAAAATTCGGGCCGGGTGTCACAGCATGGAGCGAGAAGCGGACGTGGGAGTTTATAGCGCACATTATTAACGGTTCATTCCCCTGCTTGTGCGCACCAGGGAATCCTGCTATATTCATAACTGCAGTTTTTTTGAGCCTGCAAGGTGGGAATGTCCAGCGGAAACTAAATGAACTGCGACACAATAAGAGGTTCTGAAAGTGCTGTAATGTTTGTGTGATCACTGCTTACAGAAGGTTGTGACAGACCCAAATCACTGATGCTTTATTGCATTTTCCCATTTGCCAAATATCTTAATGTAGTGATTACTTTAATTTATGGCGTTATGGCATTCCTGCGCTGTGTCGGAGATATTAGTGTGTCTCTAATAAGATCAGTCACAAACATGATCCCTGCACGATCTCATCTATAGCGCCTTATTAACTCACTGTCATCTATTGTCTGCATCACATTTCTCCTCCCTCTTCATCTTTCTGTCATTTTCTCCTCTGCTAAAGAAACTCTTATAAGCCTCTTAAAAGTCCTCATCCGTACTCCTAACAATTTTTACCTTAAGACCTCTTTTAAGGGTTAAGATGCTGAATTACTTTTTTCTTTACTAGGATTTTTTCTTTAATTTTAAGAGTAAACGCCCACATTTCTAAGAATTTTCTTAGAATTTTGTCACTAGGAGCTACTCTTTGCATTAAGATTCTTTATGAATACGGGCCCTGATTGCTAAAAATCACACTGTTCAAAATTCAAAAAGTTGTGGAAAAACTGCGAGATTCTGACAGCAGACCAGCAGATTGTGTCCAGTGACTCTCCCTCTAACACTCCTCCACCACAGGCAGGTTGGGATTTCCCTCCGAACCAGACACCGAACAGTCTGAAAAATCAATAGATCAATAGATTGGAGTCTGAGGTTTTCTCAGAGAGAACTGAATTTGTCCATTTTGAGCATAATCAGAATTATCAGCTAATAAGTGTAAATCAGACTAGAGGGAGCATTAGTCTGAGTTGGGTTTCCACAGAGTTGTAGCTTCACCGGATGTAGAGACCATTTTAAAGAAACGCATTAGAAGTAATGTGCATTATCAATTACTTATTTAATGTAACGAGTAAAGTAATGCATTACAAGTAAGGTGCATTACGTAATCAGATTACTTTTTTGATGTAATGGGTAGTAACATATTAAAAGTAATGTGCATTACTTTTTTGATGTTACGAGCAAAAGTAACATATTACAAGTAACATGCATTACATAATCAGATTACTTTTTTGACGTAACTGCAAATTACAATCTAATAACACAAGTACATTTATTTACAGCCAAAAAAGTAACTGCAGATGAAGTATTTTCAGGAATAACAATAGTCAAAGTAATAGGATGAATTGTAGCTGAAATATAGTAATGCATGCTGTCCAATTTAATGGACAGATGATTATCCTGAATTTCCTACCAATTTAAAATCATCTTGAAAATGTAACAATGATTTTACTCCTTAGATGTTACAACTTTTTTTTTTTTTTTACCTGCAAGAGTCTCATATGATAGAAGGAATGGATGGATATTCTGGAGCAATTTGGCATTTCTAAATGGCCCTCGTCCATCTTGGTTTGGAGAAGAAAAAAATATTGACATACAACGGCTTGCCAGTTGGTGGCAGTGTATATGATGATGCACTAGTGTCCACTGGTTGATGTGCAAGCAATTGGCTTTATGCCCAGCTGCACTACTTCCTGAACTTCAGCCAGCTCCTTGTTTCCTGTCTGCCATTATTGGACAAATTGATTAATTAGTTGAGCCGCGCAAGAAGAAGCGCCGCTCACAGAGGCCGCCAGAGCCTTCTCAGAGGCTTCACCGCCACCCGAGGATCCCCCGCCGCCAGTTCAGTTCACGCAGGCGGACCAGCACCCCTCCAGCAGAGCGATGGGTCTCGTCTCGTTTGGCGCGTCAGGGGATGACGAAAAGGATGACAGCCTTTCCCTTGATGCTGCATCCGACGACTGGCCGGGCTCGTCCTTCGACCCCCGCGCCATCGACGCTAGCGGACACGAGTGTGGGCTCCAACATGGACTCGGAGATCGTCCGCATCCTGTCCAAGGCCGTGGAAGACCTCGGGCTCGATTGGTCTTCCCCGGAAGAACCCGCCCGCAGCCGACTGGACGAGTGGTTCCTGCAGGGGCGCCGGCATACGCCCCATAAATGTAGATCGTGTGCCCACTGTCATGAATGCACCACTACACATAAGCACTGTTCCCACAGTTATAAACACTTCCCCAGTAAAAGCGGGAAATCCTATCAAAGTACCGCGTGTGCCCGCTGTAATGCACGCACCCCTACTCACAAACACTGTTTACATGGCCAAAAACCTACCGCCACGAGCGGGAGGTTTTATGAAAGTGGCGCGCGTGCCTACCACAGTTTATGCACCCCACCCATAAGCACTACCCATACAGTCCCAAAATTTTCTCCAGCCTGCGCTGTGAGCATTACAGATGCGGCGAGCGTGCCTGTAATCTCACACGCACCCCTGCACTCGGCACTCAACAAAGCTGCTCAGCGCACGCCCGCGCCTCTGAGAGCTGTAAGCTCGGTGTTAGCACAGAGCGATTTGCCGGCGGGAGCCATACGTCACTGCGACACGCCCCCAGCCAGCATTCAGCCCATATCTGTGCGAGCGAAAGCTTGGGAAAATATCCCCGACATGCCGAAATGGGTTTTGAACATAATAAAACACGGTTACTCGCTTCAATTCGCTCGCAGACCACCCCGCTTCTCAGCGGTGGTCGAGACGAAAGTGAGAAAAGATGTTTCACATGTTCTACGCACCGAGGTGCTCAAACTAATAGAGAAGGGCGCTATAGAAACTGTTCCTCCCTCTATGAGCGAGGCGGGTTTTTACAGCCGCTATTTTCTCGTCCCAAAGAAGGATGGTGGTCTCCGCCCCATCCTAGATCTCAGACATCTGAACAAAGCTTTAATGATTCGCTCGTTCAGAATGTTAACAACCAAAAACATCCTCACGCAAGTTCGCCCAGGGGATTGGTTTCTATCAGTGGATCTGAAAGACGCTTACTTTCACATTCCGATAGCGCCTCATCACAGGCCATTTCTGAGATTCGCTTTCGAGGGACAGTCATACCAGTACACAGTACTACCATTCGGCCTATCACTGGCACCCCGTACATTCACGAAATGTATGGATGCAGCACTTTCCCCCCTGAGACAACGAATACTGCGAATACTGAATTATCTCGACGATTGGCTAGTCCTAGCACAATCAGAGAGTCAGTTAATGACGCACAGGTCTTGGATTACCAGCCATCTAGAATGCCTGGGTCTAAGAATCAATTTTGCAAAAAGCACGCTATCTCCCAGCCAGAATATTTCTTTTCTGGGAATAGTGCTAGACTCAGTGCAGATGACGGCGCGCCTCTCATCAGAACGCGCGCTCACTATTCAGCGCCTTGCAACATCGTTCAGAGCGGGCGCGCGCGTGCCCCCGTCAAGCGTTTTCAAAGGATGCTCGGTCGCATGGCCTCGGCATCAGCTGTACTCCAGCTAGGATTGTTGCACATGCGTCCTCTCCAGCGCTGGCTCAAGAGCCGTGTCCCCACTCACGCGTGGCGCTCGGGCCACTTTTTAATCAGAGCGAATCACGGCTGCATAAAAGCCCTGACGCCCTGGAAAGCTGCCGACTGGTATCAGTCCGGTGTGAGTTTGGGCGTGAACACAAGGAGAAAAATGATCACGACAGATGCCTCCAAAATAGGTTGGGGGGCCCTTTACGAGGGCAGGCGTGTTTCCGGCTTGTGGTCAAACCCGGAGAAGCGCCTACATATAAACTGTCTGGAACTGAAAGCGGTCGCTTTGGCTCTCAGAGCCATGCTTCCGTACCTAAAAGACGAGCACGTCCTGGTCCGTACGGACAACATGACGGTAGTCTCATATATAAATCGCCAGGGTGGACTCAGGTCGAGCTCCCTGCACTCGATGGCCAGGGAACTCAACTTATGGTCCCAGTGCAACCTGCGCTCGCTGAGGGCAGCGCATGTGCCGGGTGCCCTGAACCAGGGAGCGGACATGCTGTCCAGAGACAAAGTTCTCCCAGGAGAATGGTCTCTCCACCCCCTGACGATCCAGTGGTTATGGCAGACCTTTGGCAGAGCAGAGGTCGACCTCTTTGCCTCCAAGGAAAATGCGCACTGCCCCCTCTTCTTTTCAAAGAGCACAGACGCGCTCGCCCAAGTCCGTGGGCGAGTGGCCGAGCCGCCCACTGTATGCCTTCCCCCCGATCGCGATGCTACCTCAGGTCATCAGTCAGGTCAAGGAAGAGAAATGTGCAGTGCTCCTAGTAGCCCCACTCTGGAAGAACCAGACGTGGTTTGCGGAACTGATGCAGATGATGCAATCTGCCCCATGGCCGATTCCGCTGAGGCTAGACCTCCTCAGGCAGGCCAACGGGATGATGAGCATTATCTCCTCCCTTATAGGGTCTGTCTCTGACTGACTTAGAGGGTTTTTTATGCATATCAGTACATAAAGGTGCTTGTGTGTTTTTCCACTGGACGGCCATTACATTGTCCCTTATAAAGCCCGCCTTCGGCCGGCTCGTTGGATAATTACTTTGCTTAAAGGCTCAGGCATCTGCCTCTGGCTATAATAGAGCGAAGTCAGCATGCACGGCGTTTTACATGGTGTTCCCATAGCGTAAGCTACTTACGCAATAGGAGAGACCTCTCGAAAGGGAACGACTCGGTTACTAACGTAACCTCGGTTCCCTGAGAGGAGGGAACGAGTATTGCGTAAGCTGCCGTGCTTGTGCTTGGTCAGTTCGCTTCAGTCGATTGAACCTAAAGGACTCAGATGACGGGGCGCCCAATATATAGCCCTTAGCCACGCCCATCTTGGCGGGCTCTGACGCGCGCGGCGCGAAGCACGCTCATTGGAAGCGGGTTCAGAGTCGCCCCGTCATAGGTTCGTGCAGTTGCCGCAGCACAGCCAATGACCGAGCTGCCTCGCTCACTGCTGTATGCTGTGCAGCTGCAATGCGTTTTACATAAAGACTTCAATATTACTTGAGAAAATGAGTTTTCCCATAGCGTAAGCTACTTACGCAATAGTCGTTCCCTCCTCTCAGGTAACCGAGTCGTTTTGTGTTTCGTCGCTGTCCGATGAAAACCGCGTATGTCCATTTTGCCGATTTTGAGATTTTTCGACGGATAGAATGTCCAGGTTCATTTCCGTATACAGTATGCTTCACATTATCTAATGACCAATGAAAAGTTGTGAAATCATGTCATCTGATTTCCACGTATATCCATTTGCTGTCAAAGCTGTCAATCACGCCGCGTATCTCCCGCCCTGTGGAGGCATCTCGCCGGTCTCGTGAAGTTCGTCTCTGGAAGCTCAGCATTGGATAGCCGAATAGCTAAGACTGTGAGGTAAAGTATCAGCAAACGTTTGTTTTTGACAACTGTTCTCGAGTTTATTATATATTCACAACTGTTATTTACCGGTAAATGGTCTAGATGAAGTAATTGTCCCAAGGCTAATTAGTTCTTCACAGATTAGCTTGCTTGCTAGTATGTAAATAAACTTGGTCTCATTGATAAGATTTATACTTTTTTTTTTTTTTTTTTGTCAAACTGATCAAATTATAGCGGAGCAGAGGGATGATTTATAACAACAACTTTTGATGAATTTATGAGAAATCTACAGACGCAAACAGACAAAGTAGTAAAATAAAGACCTAAATGTGTATTTCAGACTTTTTTTCACCACAAGTCTGAAAGAAGACATGTTATTGAAGACAAATATCCCAAAATCTCAAAATTGACTGGTGAAAAAAAAACGATGTTTTTGCCTGCCGTGTCTCGCCTTAATAAACTGAGCGTAGCCTCATCTGTCATCTGAAACGTGACTTGGTCATTCTAATTAATGATCGGAAGAACGCGTATCGACCACCGTTACTGTAAAATATGCACGTTTGTCCATTTAAACTCGATTTTGGTCAAATGTGGATTATATCATTACACTGGCAAGAATATGGTTACATTTGAAGATGCCGTAGGCCTACCAAGTATGGCAACGCTACGTTCAACTGCTGTGAAATTACAGTGTTTTTTTTCACTTCGTGAAAAGTAACCGTTTTGGACATACATGAGTTTCATCGGGCAGCGACGGTTTGTTACAGGGGGCTGTCTGTGTGAACTCTCACAATAGCCTACGCTGATTTCACGCAGCCGCCGTTTTGAAATGGCTCCGGTGGGAAGAAAACCGGAAGTGTCGTCTTTAAGAGTCGCGAATGCGATGGCGCATTGTTGTGTTTAATATATAAATTAGTTATTCTAAAAATGTACGTACATTTCTTTCATACTTTAGACTATATACAGTGAAATTCATTTATAAATATATATATTTTTTAATATATAATTCAGAATGGAAAAAAAAAGAAGCAGGAACGAACTATATATCCTATATTGGATATTAACATCCAATAGTGTAAATCGCGGCATGAGCTTCAGGTTGGTAGTCCAAGGCATTGTTGTCTATCTGTACTTCCAGGGTTCTTCCGGAAGCGGGGTAAAGTTAGTTTTAGGTTCGATATTCGCTGCATATTCACATACGCTGCTTTAGGGACCGTCTGCAAATTCAGCTCACAGTGCAAACCGAATTACAATAATTAATGGTGTTAGTTGTTTCTAGTGACGACCCTGGCTTACTGCAGATGAGATTTTGCCAATACCTGCCTTGCTGTATGTACAATACATACATTTTTAGAATAAAAATAAAAATGATTGTGTTTTTTTCATGTTTCAAAGCTTGTAGTAATTCCATAGTGACCATACTGACTTACTACAGCTGAAATTTGAACAATACCTCCTTTACTGTACGTACAGTACACAAATATTAATATGAAAATATTACTGTAATTCACCTAGTGTTTTTTTTCATGTCAAGTCAAGTCATCTTCATTTATATAGCGCTTTTAACAATGGATTGTTTCAAAGCAGCTTTACAGAGATAAACATATAATTTAAGGTAACAGATTGTTTTGGCATTATAGCGGTTCTTGAATAATGTTATTTCCAGCTAAAGTTAACTTTGATTGATTCACCTCCGTCGAAATGATCAGACTTTTAAACGCGAACCTGTGATTAACGCTGACGGCTTTCACATGCTCATTCAGAATTGATTCTATAGTTATGTGCTTTTTAAAATATGTGCGCAGGTTTATAATTCATACAACCCAGCCTAAACAAACTACTTTTCTTGCCTATAAATTTTGATACAGAATTTTGTTTTATTTTATCACTTCGGGGTACGCGAGCCGGAATTCACAACGCTTTATCTGTACTGTACGTACAGTAAAGGAGATATTGTGAACATTTCAGCTGTCGTAAGTCAGTATGGTCATGTTTCAAAGGTTGTAGTAATTCCATAGTGACCATATACTGACTTACGACAGCTGAAATGTTCACAATATCTCCTTTACTGTACGTACAGTACACACATAATAATATTAAAATATGACTGTAATTCAAATAAAGTTTTTTTTGTCATGTTTCAAAGGTTGTAGTAATTCCCTAGTGACCATACTGACTTACCACACTTAAGTACACTCAAGCCTCGCTTTCGATTTCAAAATGGCAGCTGCATGAAATCAGCGTATTCTGGTGTTCTGAAAAGGTCACAAAAACAAAATCTGGATTTTGGAGTTATTTGAACCAATGTTAAAATTATAAAGTTATTTTTCAATAGACATATTTTTTTGTTTTTGTGTGAAAAGAGGGTGGGTGGTGGCAGTGGGGCTCATTGGGTGCTCAGCACCCCTAAAGCTCTGACCCTAGAATCGCCTCTGGTGACCTCTATGCAGACTGATCCCATACAATTGGGTGTGTATGACACGCCAATTCGTATTTCCATTTGTGGCGTGCAAAAACAGCATAATCGCTTTTCAGCGTGTTTATGAACCCAGTTGACTTAACGTTATTACGGTAGCCTATATATAAATATATGACCTACCTCAACCCCGTCCCTAAACCTACCCGTCACTGGGGTTAATAGCATTTATGAGTCATTCCCCTATCCTAGGAAAAAAAATATCGCTCCCCAGATGTAGATCTACATTTTGCTTCATTTCGCTCGGACATTTAATGGCGTGTACATATACGTGGAATCACTAGCTCAAAATGCGCCACTTGACTTGAAAGTGACGTGTATGTTTACGCAAAAGTCATGATGTCATGTTGCTTCTCCAAATAAAGCTGACATGTTGATGAAAGCCAGTAGGCTATCTATTGTTGGAGCAAATATGTTTGCTTTATGTTAAGTGACAGTGACCTTTCTATTGGGTTCTTGCTAATGTCATTGCATAGTTTGTGATACTCATTAAAAGAAATCTGTTCTGCATTTGATTTAGTAAAAACAGTCGGCCTGTGCAACTAATGTATCAATCTTTGAATAGTGTAGGCCTATTTGTTGTAACATAATAGTATAGTTGATATTTGTATTTGATGTGTTCCTAAATCTAAATAATTCCTGTTCATTACTATGCTTAACCTATATGACCTCTTTCCTCTAACACACAGTAAAAACACAATTGCCTGAATTAGTAGGCTATTTGGAAACAGTGCCATCTTGTGTTTACTAATGTAGTTCAGTTGCATGAGCTGAACAGTTACAGCTACAATTTAAATAGTCCTTTTGTCCTTTTGTGTTATTGCATTCACACACAATCTTAGAAAACCTTTTGTTATCTTCTAAAGTTAAAGCCTAGTTTATCCCATTTCATAGGCTATAACCTGTCTTGTCACTGGATAGGCTACTCAGATTTGTTTAGTGGCTGTTAAAATTTGTAAATAAATACAATAAAGTGTTTGCTCCTAAGAAAGATAAAAAGGTAAAATAATAAAAATATGATTAATAATAATAATAGGCATACTCCGAGGGGGGAATTTGGGGTGACTTCACTGCGGAAGACATCTCTAAAAAGGCCATTTCACATTTAAAGACGCAGGAGGGCGCTAGAGGTCCCCTGTATTTCTTGTCAGCTGCACACCTGACCTGAGCAGAAAAGAGCACAGACTGACTTCAACTGCGAACTTTTGAATATCTATATGACTGTATACTATATAGTAATTAGCTGCATACTATTAGGCCTAATGACCATCTATATTTTAATCCAATTCTTCATCCTTCAGAAAATAATTTCTAATCTAATCGAATGACGGCACAATATTGGCTACTCTACAGGCAATATGCTATAAATACTTTTAGTTTAAAATGTTTAATAAAATTCTGTTTTTAAATCGCACCACAGCAGAGACAAGTCACCTGAGGATTACAGCGGGCAAAGCTTAGGCCACAGAGTTTGTTGAGTTGACAGAATTGAGTAAATTGCCAGTTCTCGTGACTGAGGTAGTTTTCTATGTAGGTCTGCGTACGAGGCGTTTGGCGCGACAGAGCATCATATAGGGCTGGTTCCGCGCTTTATCCCTGGTGTTTACCGGGCAATAATTGCTGTTTTGCGCACCTGTGGGTGTGAGTAGACTGGCGCCGTCTGTGATTAGTCAGAGGAATGCAGACTGCTTCCGTAGAATAAACCGACAACATTTCAACGATAGATGGCATTCCGGTTAAACCGTGCTTCTCAACAATGGAGAAATAGATCCCTTTAATCAAGACTGTATAAGCTTCATTCGATAGTAGCCTACTTTTAGACCATTCGTAGGCCTAGGTTATTGATAGAGTAGGCCTAATTTACATGCGCAATGCTCCATTTGCCAGGTTAACGGTTCAGGCATCTTAACAAGGTTCCCTTTAAACAAGAAACTTAAATTATAAATGAATTACATTGAATTAAATTAGCTGCATCAAAATATTCTAACTATAGAAAGGAATGTGCTTTATGTCTTTAAAACTTTAGAGAAAGCAAAAACTGTGCATTTAAGGGCTTTTTTTCCATCTGGAAAAACAGCCAATTGTCTTTGATTTTTTTTTTCTTTAATAGTCTCTTTTTGAAATGTCCATATTTTGCTAATGTTTTTGGACTATTGAATTAATTTAGTAGATGAATGTAGGCCTATTTTTTTAATCAACTCTTTGTAAATAAAAGACCTTTAAGACCAGCTGCAAGATGTTTTGTTATTTCGACTTGTCAAAGGTCTTCCTTCAGCTGGCACTGGCAGGACTGCCTACGAAGCGATTGGTTCGCTTTACCACATGACGCCCAGTATATGGCCCGCCCGTCAGCATCTCCAAGGCAGAGACCGCCGCGGAGCGCAAACCCTCTATTAACCATGGATATGTGACTTGAGGCTAAACGAACTACCTTTATAAGTTTTGTGATTTTTGTTTCACCGATTAATTGTTAGAGGTAGCCTACATATTTTTAACATTATAAGTGGTCACGGTAAGTAGCCTAAATTCAGTTTACTTTTTCCTGCAAAAATGACCGCTGTTCTGGATAGCCTTGGCTCGGATATGCATACGAACCATATTACTTCGAGCAGCTTCAGTACCGTTCACAAGTCGCAGGATTCCCCAACACTGCCGGTGTCAACTGTGACCGACAGCAGCTTTTACAGTAGTGCGCAGACAGGACACTGCACAGGGACAGCGTACGCACAACTGGCATCTTATTCCTATCATCCTGGTACAGTGGGTAATGTCCACTACAGCCCCAAAGCTTACGATTTAGGCTATGCTTCTTCTTATGGCGCTTATGGAACGTATGGACCCAGTTCTTCACCCACACCAACTGAACCGGGTAAGACCAGCATTCCCAAACGTCGTTTTCTTTTACCTTCATTGTCTTCTTATATTTTCTAATGACAATTTTGTGGTTAATTTTGATAGAGAAGGAAGAGAGTGAACCGGAGGTGCGCATGGTGAATGGAAAGCCAAAGAAAGTCCGGAAACCGCGAACCATCTACTCCAGTTTTCAGCTGGCGGCTCTCCAGCGCAGATTCCAAAAGACCCAGTATCTTGCGCTCCCGGAGCGCGCGGAACTGGCGGCGTCTATGGGCCTCACACAGACCCAGGTCAAAAGCGCGGGTTCTTTAAATGTGTAGACTATATTTATGTAGTCCTTTTATTTTCATTGTAGACCTGTGTCCCAAATTATGTTAGTTGTTTTGGAATTGTATTGCCTGTTTGACTTAGATTTGCGCGTTGTTTTGAATATCCACAGGTGAAGATATGGTTTCAGAACCGACGCTCAAAATTCAAAAAGTTGTGGAAAAACGGCGAGATTCCAGCAGACCAGCAGATTGTATCCGGTGACTCTCCCTCTAACACTCCTCCACCACAGGCAGGGTGGGATTTCCCTCTGAACCAGACAGCGAACGACGGGGACACGGTTTCAGAGCAGCCCGCGGGGCCACCAAACACCACTGCCCCATCGTTCTTGACAAACTATTCATGGTACTCCTCCACGAATACGGTCACACATCTACAGCCCAGTACCTTAATACAACCTCATCACAGCTCTGCAATGAGTGCAGGGACCATATTCTAACAGAGGACTGAATACACCTGTTGTAGGAGGAAATAATAGGCCTATCGTGTCACTGGACTTGTATTTTAGGAGAACATTAACTTTAAAATCTATTTTCAGGCTGGGTTTGCTAAAGATGTTTGCTGTGGAATACTTTGGATGCGCTCGAACAACGCATATTAAATTATTTTTCTATTTATTTATTTGTTTTCGTTATAGTACAATTGAAAGAGGTAATCAGATGTTTATTTCACATTCCAAGTACAAACGGGTAGCCCTTTTTCGTGTGTTGTACAGAATATAGGCCTATAGGTTTAGTGATAAATCTATTAAAATGCTTATACAACCTGCAGTCATAATTAAATATGCGTTTTACTATCAATTAACGTTTCTTTCTTTGATTATCGCGTATGGATGTTTGCATTGACCCACGGTTTTTCAGGTTTTTGTCTGTAAAAATGATACTTGGTCTTATCAATGGATCGTAAAAGTGTCGTGAAGGATCGTACAACTGGCATGTAACCGTGTGTGTTGATATTTCCACGCCCGTTGAACCTGGCAAATTTTTCTTTAAAACGCTCAAATCATGTGAATGAAACTAAAGTGTAACAATTTTGGACGCTCTCTGCGTGAATAGAACATGGGTTCATGTGCACTAATCTAATTTTGTTTTAATAGAAATTAAGAAATTATGGCTGCAAAGGTTTGCAGAAAACATTATTCTACAGACCATGCATACTTGCAGAGACAATCTGTTTCAGTGCATAGCGTTTTTGTGATTATGCATGTTAAAGCATGTGTGATTATTCGGTTAAACGAATCGAATTCTATTTAATCCTGTTAAAAAAAAATGTAAAAAAAAATTGGTGAGGAGATAATATCCTCTATACCTCTGGCATTCAGACGCGTCTTGGCATGCGCAGAAGGAGATGCGAGGGCGTTCCGCGTGCGGCGAGAGCTCTTCCCACTCCAGACTCTCTGGAGTCAGCTCGCTCCTCTTCCAGACGTTTTATGAACGCCACTCAACCAGAGAAAAAATACATAAAACCGCCTCAAGTAGACCGCCCTGGAAACATTCTCCTCGAGCCCTCGCTTCCAGCTCCAGCACAGCCTTGAGCTATTCTTGTACGGGGACACACAGTTCTTATAGCTCGCCTCACGTCTTTACATAGTCACGTTCAATATTTTTGGAACTAAAATAGTTACTGGAATAGGTGGGAAATCCGGATTAAGGGCAAAGCATACAACCACTTGCCCATGTGTTACTTTCAAGTTAAAATGTGGCTTTGCCCATGTTTGCATATTCTGCAGTATCTGTAATCTAGTCCATGTAACCTTTTTGTCATTGTGAAATTGGAATTAAACGTTTCTGTAATTATAAGTATGAAAAATACATATTACAAACATTGCATATTTGCTTTATTGGACGATTTGGCCCTCAAGTCAAGTGGAATATTATTCAGTGTTGTATGTCATGAACCTATTATTAATTTCTGAAATTCAAAAACATCTGTAGGCTATTATCTAAAAATAGTAAATTGTATTTTAAAAGTAAAACATATCTAATGAAAAGAATATATAGGCCTTACAGGAAGAAATCAATCAGCTTGACCGAACAAACAAACAAACACACAGAAGAATCATCAGTATTCCCGAAGTTTAGGCTAATCACTATTTATAAGAATAAAGTGTCATGGGCTGTTGTAACTAATATTAATATTCTATGATTTGTTTCTTTTGAGGTTCATTTGTGCTTCCGTGGTTTTTCTAAATGGGCATCGTGGTTACATGCCCCGAATTCTTTGATTCTTATTGAAAAAGACATCTATTTTTATTATGATTTGGGGTATCTCATTCTCAAACCCAAAGACTATGATTGTAGCACATTTGTACCGTTCTGCTTCACTCCTTATGTCAACATTCACAGCTGGCAGTAATTGAAATGCCAGGGCTTATTTGCAACCACACCAGTCCAAATGACTGCTTCCGCGGATTCGCTACTACATCTGCATGAAATTCTATTATTTCTAAAAATTTCATTTGAATAACTTTTGATAAAGCTTTTTTAGCTAAACGGTTTACACGATGGGTGGGCTGTCAGTAACGCGAAAGTTGATTTGGCGTTGATTTGGTTAATTTAGGTCGGAGAAATCAAAGAACCGCATCTGACTGTAAATCATTGCGCATTCACGTCCACATATGAAACGGGGGAAAATATATCCTATATAGGCCTATTAACTATTTAGCAATATTTCAACTTCAAATACTAAGAAAAGATAATGAAATGCTGTAAATAAAACAGAAAATACGGAAAGAAAACGCTGAAACGAAAAGTGAGCGAAAATAGGCTACGGCATTAGGCTAAGGTCAATAAGGATCGCAACATCGTGAGACTAGGACACCTGCTACCGCTTCAGCATGCTGTATCAGAAAAACGCTTATTGATTCCCTGCCTATTCCCTTTTTCTTTTGTCCGACTGAAAAGATTCCCTCTGCGCCAGAAACTACTCGTAATTGCAACAGACAGAGGAAAATCCGTGAGGATGCACAAAAACTACATGGCTGCAATTATGATTCGATTTAATGAGCACAGATTAGAAAGGCTGGAGGCACCATGTGCGGTCAGAGAGTGTGATCAAATCACAATAGGCTAGACCTTCAACAGATATACAGATTATTATGATGATTAAAAATAATAGCTAGGCTATGTAACATAGTAGGCCTAGGCTACATCATCTTCATAATCTGCCTTTTCTAGTTTTGTTTTTTTGTAAAGGCTATAGCCTATGTATTTTACGCTAATGTGTTTTCATAAGATTAAAGGCTACCTGAAATTCCATCCGCGCTGCCGTTACATGGCCTAATTAACATTTTAAAATAAAGACATAACCGGGCTAATCATTCATGGCCGTTTAAATCTGTTATCTACTGCAGTCCTAATAATATATCTCTTGCAAATACATCATACGTATTTTAATAGGCTACATTATGAAGGACACAAAAACTCATTAGATCATGTAAAAAAATTTTATATGTGATTTAAGTGTAACTGCGCATTTCATTAGCCAGTAGATAGACCTGTACGGACTGTTTCAAGCAAAAGCAGGTATCTTACCAGATGGCACAGCAAACGAACCTACGGATTAACTAGTAAGGGTAACAATGTAATTAACTTTAATTGTGCAGCCACTAAACAGATGTAGCCCAGAATGGAAGTTCATGCTCACGTGAACGCACTTTCTGGTCATTTGACTTCTTTCATCCAACGTGTTTTTGAAGCGATTTAATAGCTTAGGTTACTTGTAAAATATGATTTCTTTTATACCATCATAATTGACTTCAAATAGTTCATTGTAATGGCTACTGGACACACAGCTATTGTCACTGAGGATGCATGCGCGCTTCTTCAGGCAGCAACATTCAAACTCTGTCAAATGTCAGACAGCATAAGCAGTCTCCGAATGATGTCGTGAAGCAGATATGATTATAGGGTATTCTTGATAAGCTACACATGGCTCATACGGTAACCCATGGCCCATAAATATAATCACCTCTCGAGAGATACACAGCGCTAACTACATTACTGCGGAGTAATATTATGATGTACGGAGAAACCCCGCCATAATAATAAGACATAATGACATTTCATTCCCTGTGCTTTTAATGAGTTCTGTCAGAGATGACATCAGAAACAAAAGAGTTTGCAACAGTGAAGAGATTTTGAAGCTCATTACACAATAACCTACATGCATTAAGTAATTAAAACCCATTAATTCAAGATGTAAAAACCCATTAATGGAGCTGCACAGCTGTTTCAATAAGATATTTGGTCAAGCTAATAAAATAAGATAAAACATTGTCTACATGTTAAGAAACACATTTATTTAAATAACAGCTTGTTATTCTAAAAACTTCCAGATCACACGTCAAACTTCAAGATGTTCCATAATTCTTGTCCAGTCAATCTTCATCTGGTAGTTTAGTCAGAATCTCTACACCATCGCAGGTGATGACAACCGTGTGTTCAAATTGCGCCGATCTGAGTATTAACACACAAGACAAGAGAACACACACACAGGTGAACATGTTGAGAGATTTAGTCTTCAAACTTAGAGCAGGTTTTCAACCAGTGGGCTGAGTCCCAATAGGGGGTCTCAGCAAACTTCTGAGAAGGCATAAAGGAGGGCCTTAAAATTATTTAAAATAAAGACGAAACAAGCGTTAAAATAGGCTAACTAAATATCAAGATAAAACAACTTAAAGATCAAGATATTTTAATTTACCCCCTCAACAACTTTCCCCCCCCCCCAACCTGTTCTCACAGGGAAAACAAACTATGTTACAAGGTGGCGATTTTGTGTGAATCTTACAAAAACTTGCGATTATTAGAAAAATGTAAGCATGGACCACCTCTAACCCAGCCTCTAAATTTACCCGTCACTGGGGCGTAAGCAGAACGTAGGAAAATGAGATCGTACAAATTCATACTATATAGCCACCAATTTGCCAAAATGTTAAATAGTTACGAATTGCCATGAGATTGTGGTGGTGTTGTTTTTTCCTTTGAAAAATGATAAATTTAACCTGTCATAAAAAAATAAAAAACCTCAATGAGCATTTTTATACAATTTATGAATATATATTTTTCTAGCTATGCCAAGCTCGAAAATATTTTGTCAGATAGAAATTGCGAGTAAAAAATATATATTTAAAAAAATCCTTATCCAGAAAAATGGTAAACAACTGGAATTAGGTGGCCTTGGAGTCAAAAAGGTTAATAACCACCGCCTTAGAAGTAGAATTAAAGGAATAAATGTTAGTATCCATTTTCTTATAATGCATATTATGTCATACATATTATATTACTTAAAAATCAGAGCTCTAATCAACCACTGACCAAGTAGTAACACTCTGCTCTCACCTGCCAACAAGGCAATCAGCTCATTTGCAATTAACATTGGAGTGCTCTCCAGTGAAATATATGCGGGTAAAGGAAAGTTTATAGCAGAGCACTTAGCTCTCCGTGTGCTTCAAATTCTGAGGGTACTTAGTCTTTCTGAGCTAAATGTCAACAGCCAATAGAAACAAAGTTCTTGAAGATTCTCAATAGAAATTGGCCACTTATTCTTGCATGAAGTAATGAATGATTAATGTAGGCTACATGTAAATGGCTGCATTGGGCTCTCATTAAAAAGGTGGTGAAAGAACTGGGTGACAAAATTGAACCACACCTTTTGTCATCCACAGATACAGCAGTCCACTTGTCACTCAGGATCCTGAATTCTGAGGATCCCTCCATAAGAATGGGTTCTGGAAAAATGGGATATGATGGTTAAACTTCCTAAAATCCTACAAATGCATGCTTACATTGATGTGCTCAATAATTTTCAGTCTCTTTGTGATCTAAAACAATGATCAGTGCACACACACAGACCTATGGTGAAGGACATGCCCTCTTCCATCTGTAGATCATTGTCATTGGCTGTAAAAGAGAAAAGTAGTATGAACCCTGGTGATAATAAGGGTAAAACACCTTTGCTGATCACGTCAATCCACTCATCCATACAGTTACAATAATACAAAACTAAATAGCTAAATAAGTAAAGCTTAGACATATTAAAGGGTTTGTTCACCCAAAACGGAACATTCTGTCATCATTTACTACCTTCATATTAATCTAAACCTGCACGAACATAAAATACGATACTTTGAACAACATTAGTTTCCAAACAACATTGGACCTTACTGACTTTCATTATAAGGACGAGAAAAACAAGAAAAAAAAACCCTGAGGCATTTTTCAAAATATCAAGTCATACAGGTTTGGAATCATATGAGGGTGAGTAAATAATGAAAACATATTTTTGCGTAAACTATCCCTTTAAGCCAGCCAATCAAGGCTAATGAAGATTCTAATTGAGTACAATGAATGAATAATACGCTAAATATCTCTTACCATGATGCCATATCTCTGGATGACCATGGAAATACGTTCCGATCCCATGACCGATAAAGTATGGACACAAGCGGAATCCATTTGAATTAGCTATATTGCTGTAATTCAAAAACAAAGATGATAAGGGAATGCTATGATTTATGTTTAGCCAAGTTTATCTTGGTTGCTGTATGATACATTGCTTGTTTATTTTTCTCTTTTGGATAAAAGTTTCTACTAAACAATTAACAGGGTAGTTCATCCAAAAATGAAAATTGTGTCATCATTTACTCACCCTCAGATTACCACTTTGACGCTTCAAAAAGTTCATAAAGAGATCGTAAAACTAATCCATATGAATTGAGCGGTTTATTCCAAATTTTCTAAAGAAACACGATCATCACTTTATATGATGAACAGGCTGAATTAGGCTTTTACACACATTCATCAACGCACACATCAATATGATAAACTGAAGCTCAAGTATGTTCGCTTGACATGCGAGAACATTTGAGGTTCATTCTCATGTGTCGCGCAGCACGTTTGAGCCTTTGCAAGAACCAATTAGGTTTGTTCTTGCATGTCAAGCAGGTTCGGTTGAACTTCGGTTTATGTTTACTGATCAATGTTTATACGTGAATTTAAGCTTAAATTCAATCTGTTCATCATATAAAGCATCTTTAGTTAGTCTCTTCAGAAAATATGGACTAAACCACTAAATTCATATGGATTCGTTTTACGATCTCTTTATGAACTTTTTGAAGCGTCAAAGTGTCTGTTGTGTAGCTGTCAATGGAGGCACTAAAATCTCTCAGATTTCATTAAAAATATCTTCATTTGTGTTCTGAAGATGAACGGAAGTCTTACGGGTTTGGAACGACATGAGGGTGAGTAATTGATGACAATGTTCTTCATTTCATTTCCATTTTTTGCTAACCCTTCAAGTGTAAAAGTAAATTCTGGTTTACCAATGAGTCTACACCCAATTAGGGAGTTGCCTTCTACATGTCAAATTTAACCATGTTGCCTACAGCTTTTACAGTGTCTGAAATGCACACTAGAAACATTCTAGCATAGTTGTTTTTTTATTATATTCGGGGAAGGGAAAGATAGAGGACAAAGAAGGTGTATAACACAAAAAGAAAAAGACGAGCAAATAAAAGACAGAGACAAAGAAATGTAAAGAGACAGTTTGAGAGAGGATGCCAGGGTGCCAGCATGAAAAAAATAAAATAAAAGGGAGACAAGGAGTGAAAGAGAGGTCTAAGTGCTTTTTCCTGAGGAGAGGTAATTGTTCCCTCTGTGTGTGTATATAATAACAGTGTATGTCCCTGTAGAAGCTCAGAATCCTACGCAGAGAGAGAGAGAGAGAGAGAGAGAGAGAGAGAGAGAGAGAGAGAGAGAGAGAGAGAGAGAGAGAGAGAGAGAGAGAACAACAAAAGCATTGCTTCCTCAGGCACAGAAAGAATATCTATTGCTACACTGCACAAAATGCATGAAAATCCTCACATTTAATCACCTAAATGTATTAATTTCAAGATACATGTAAAAACAAACATTTATGCCATAAAATTAAAGTAGAAATAATAAAATATTCACAGTACACTTTTTTCAGGTACACGTTTTGACCTTGAACCAATATCAGCATCTCTACAATTGATATTTTGCAGATTTACGTCTTTGTATTAGAAGTGTAAAGTCAATAAGATGTTGTTAAAGATGTATGTACTGTATGTGAGTGATTGAGAATGTCCTCTCTCTGTGAAAAGGCTCCTGCGGATCTTTTCGTGTCTCTGTGGGGAGCTGAATCCACCCTGGCAGAGTCTACGATTCTCAAAGACAGCAGGAGCAAGCCTGTAATTTACTTCGCTCTCTCTCACACACACACACACGGACACATGCACACATCCAACAAGACAAACTAACCTGTAATTTACACCCCTTTGCAAGAAAAACCCCAATGCACTCTGGGTAATTGCTTGCTCGGAGCTCACTGAGAAATACATTAACTCTGTGTAGTCCTTCTTCAGACACTACACTATCAAATAAGGGCTTTATAGCCTGACAAGGCAAGATTGCTGTCTTTTTTTTTTCAACTTTTGTGCACAATAGGGATAACAGAGAGGTTTAGGGGTTAGATGTGCTATTTTTAACAAGAAAAAAAAGAGCAAGTGGGTGAATGTAATGAATAAAAGAACATTTCCCACAGGCATCATTCTTGAAGGTGCTGGATGCTGTTAAGAATTCAACCGGCGATGCAAACTGGGATGAGTGTGGGAACGGACCTTATAGTGTTGCCAATGATGCACAGAGGTTGTCCTGGTCCGCAGGCGGCGATGGCCTGATCTCTGCACTGACGAGCCACATCCACTAACTTCCTCCCCTGTTCATTGACTGAGCCAATCAGAAATGTCTCTGAGGTGTCACCGTGGTAACCTTCCAAATAAACCTACAGAATGCAAATCCACTATTTACAGATACTGAGATGCGTGAAATAGAACTTCATTGGAATCTAACAACAATTAACTAACAATTTAAAAAGAGGACTCACTGTGACATCTATATTGATGATATCTCCATCCTGCAATGGCCGACTAGAAAATAAAACACAATATTGACTGTATATGGGTCAAAGACAGGACTGTTGTATAAAGATGTTTAAAAATACATTAAAGATGCAATTCATACACTCTTTTATAAGTATGTTTTTCATTTCTGAATTAAAGAAAAAATCCTATGCGTTATGTGTAATTGCGAGTTATGTGGTGCGACCAACATGCAGACATATGCAGAAAAATTTGGTGTGACCAACATGCAGGAAACAATTCAAGACTTTAACTGTGTACCAGAGGCTGCATCATTTAAAGGACGTTTTTGAAATTGATATTCAACAGTCTGAAAACAAAACCGGGTTCACAACCTGCCTAAATATGTTTACCGTGGTCCATTTCTGTACATAATAATACATGATGTAATCCTTTGTCACACCGCTGTGACGCAATCGGCCTTCGAAGGATGCAGCCTCTGAATTGGGACACAGCCTTTGTATCAAGGTCAATAAGTCAGATAATTTGATAACTTTTTAAGACAAGGTAAAGTTAAATCCGATTATCCGTCTTATTTTGTCATATGACTCCCCAAAAAGTTTCTTTTATAATAAAAAGTAAAATATGACTTTTTACTGGATGGTTACACTACTTGAATAAATAAATTCAAATAAATTCAAACTTTTGAATGTTTAAGAAGTCCTTTATCATGATATTTGATGTCAGGGATGCCCAATCCTACACCTAGAGGGCCAATGTCCTGAAAAGTTTATCTTCAAACTTAAATTAAACACAGCTAAACCAAGTAATCAAGGTACTCAAACGTGCGTGAAACAGAGCCTCTAAGGTTAACCCAAATGGATATCAGTAGAGGTAAGGCTTCAGTATGCTGAATAAACTGCAGATCATCACTAGTACATGAATTGACAACCTGTACAGTAACATGTTGGCCATTTAATATTTATTTTTTAGTGAGCTATATATTTGGAAAAAAACAGTTTTTTCACAAACAATTTTGCAATAGGTATGATTCAGTTTCAACACTTCTCATTCATTTCTATGGTATTCGCAAACAGTGATTGACTGTCATACAACTCTGAAAACGATTCAGTGAAGTCAAGGCTATAATGTTATCAAGCCACAAGTGATCCAAGTTGACCATTGCACTTTCTCCAATAGTAGTGCTGCGCATCTCTGCTAGAAACTCCTAGGCAGGTGTTGTAGCAGGTTGTACCTAAACTCTTCAGGACATTGGCCCTCCAGGAGCAGGATTGAGTACCTCTGTTCTATGCCATTGACCTATATACTAACAGACACATTTATAGACTTTCAGTCACAACAAAGCACTCACATTTAATAGCACTGAGTTACCTGTCTGGAATGCCATGGCATACTACATTATTAACAGAGGTACAGACTGACTTCGGAAACCCCCCATAATGTAAAGGAGAGGGGTAGGCATTGTGACGAACCGCTTCCTGATGGACTATAAAGTCTATTTCATCTGTCGTCATGCCAACCTGGCAAACAAACAATATTGTGAGGTGTCTGCAAATAACAATTCAAGGACATGTCACATCAAGCTTATTCAATGTTACAGTCTCAAATTTCAGATAAGTGCAGAGTATACCTTCAAACTCTTTCCTGCCAGCAGCAGTACGTGTCTGGCTAGTTGACATGCTCTTCTTAATCCCTGGATCTGCTCCTCATCTTTAATCTCTATGTAATCTGGCCACTCAGGCACTTTGCTGGATGACACATAGTCCGGCCTCTGAATGTGCTAAGAAAAAAAAGAGCAAGTCTTTTTCAAATTTAAAGTTGGCATCAAACGAAAGTTGCGATAGTCCTTTCTTCGCTATTAAGATGTACATCTGAGTGAAACGGCTTCTCGAACAAGAAAAATTTAGGGCGGGACTCGATTTTGTCCATAAGGAATAGTTTGGATCATTGTGCTTTTCTATAGCTGTGATCTCATGTGAGTGACAGGTTGTCCCACCCTCGCACCAGTAAACACTTCATCAGACAAGAGAAGAGCTGTCGCTGCAAGAAGGAGGGGAAATTGTTTTGATTAAATATTACAAGTGAATTTTTAAAAAAAATAGTAATGTGAATAGTGAAATTAAGGACTATAATCAACATTAAACTTTTAAACATTGTCAAAACCATCCATGATCAGAGGGATCCGCAAAAACAATTAAAAAATGCTGTATTATGCTGCCAGGCGAGTAGTTGGCGAGGTCACTTTGTAAAGAAAAACTACATGCCTATAGACTGAACATGTGACATCACCATGCGCATGATGTCACCCTTTTCACAAAATAGAGTTTTTGTAGTTTACACCAAGACAATAACGGAATCGTTTTCAAAAACGTTCACTTTGAAACCAGTTTTCAAAAGTTTGGGTTTTCAGGCCCCCAAAACGCTGTTGAAACAGCGTAGTTGAAAACGGTGTAGTGCAAACGGTCCCTCAGTGTCATTTGATGATGCATTGATTACCATGGGTACAGCATAAGAGGGGCGCACTATGGCAGGCCGGACCACACTGGAACTTTTTGATTTCCTCCAGAAGAACCATCGGCGAGGTGGGCATTGGTTGGCACCAGATGAGCTCCTGTTGCAGATGGGCAGCTGTGCTACTCTCTGTAGCAGCCTTGAACCACCTATTCACAGCCAAAAAGATGAACAAATGGTATGATAGTGCACTGCAAAGTGTACTTCTCTCTTTCGGCTATCAAGTGTGATTCCAAATTATAGTGAGTGTAAATGTTCAGTCCAAAGGGCACTTCAAACGATATACTGTATGGAACAAGACTGTATATCGATAACCTCTTCATAGGATGCGGGAGGGGGAACAGTTTAAAAGTAAAACTGTTAGCATTTTTAACCAGCGATTTCACCACATAAAGTACACCAGATGTGACCATTACAATGCCATTATTATGACTATCGGACAAATAACAGTTAGGAAAAGACACCTATTTAAATGAATGTGTGTTTGTGGGTATACGTATGTTCATTTAAATAGGTGTCTTTTCCTAACTGTCTTTTGTCCCATAGTCATACAGTATATAATTTGTGATTAATATAGGCTCTTTAACAAGTTAAAAAAGTTCACTTCTGTAATGTTCTGAGAAAAAAGTCAGAATTGCGAGTTTATATCACACAATTCTTCTTTATATCACTTAAATCTTTATATATTCTTTAGTTTACATTCTTTATATCACCCAATTCTTCACGTAATTCACTAATTGTTCTGACTTTATAGCTCACAATTGCCAGTTTATATCACGCAACAAAGAAAAAAAGTCTGAATTGCGAGATGTAAACTCACAATTGGGAGAAAAGTCAGAATTGTGAGATAAAATGTCGCAATTACTTTTTTTTTTTATTCTTCGGCGGAAACAAGCTTCCATAGTTTTTATATTAGATTTAGATTAGATTAGATTTACATTACATTTTTACATAAATCTGAAAATATATTTATGGTTACCAAATTTAATGTTAAGGGTGATTAATCACGATTACTTACAGAAACCTGTGCAATTAATTTGTTTTGTTTTTTATTGATTCACAGCACTGATTTAGATATAGAAAATTCACATTGATGAATTAAATTATATAGAATACATATATATATGAACTTGGTAATTCATAATATTTATTTACACTAAAATGGTATATCATAATATTCTTATCTGTGTGACTAAAGTGTTGTCTGTGTTTGCAGGGCATTTCAGCCAAATTTTCAAATGAATTTTGCCAAGTGAAATTAAGGTCTACAAATATTCCTTGCTTAGATTCTGTGAATCATGTCCCAAACCCATTCCCTTTCTCAAAAGAATAACACAGCTGCAATGTAAACAAATAGTCCAAACAATTACACCATGCAATGATGCTCTCATAATATGATGCTTAATTTTTTTATCTGAATCACAAATGAAAATAATTCACCACCATACATCAACAACCATGTTGTAACTCATACCAACAAGGACAGCAGAGGTTTGTCTACAGGGGAAAAATAACTTTTTTTTCTGAAGACACTGTGGTCAAAAGCCCAAAATAAGTGCAGTTATACAGGGGTTGAGTTACAAAGATGAAAAAACCACTGATGAAGGGAGTAACTCAGAAGCAGTGAGGGGTGGCTGAGGGGGTTTAGAATAAAGGCAGTAGTGGGTTAACCCAGGGTGGGGTAGCGGGTGTGTGTAGTGACAACAATTTGGGTGGCAGAGAGCAAAGGATGTGGCCAAGGATGTGGATTGCTCTGAATTCCCTTTGTGTGTATGTGTGTGGTCGACTTTAGACTTATTGTGGTGCTTTAGCTGTAATACATAATCCTTACTTCAGGACTGCAGGATATCAATGTGATGTGATCATCCTATGTCAGTGTATTACCATTAATTGCTCTGTAATCCCAGAGGCGACCATTCCCAATTCACATATCCTAAACAGTATGCTAGATTAAAACTTAGCCTGCCTCAAAAAAATTCTGGATGGTCTATTATAATGGTTCTGAATGGCCTTTTGTCTAAAATTGGTGATGGTTAACTTCATAACTACAAACATTGTGGAAATGTGAGCAATTAATAGTTATTTATTTCTCATTAAGAAAATAATTAATGTCAAGTAATTTTAATGATTAATGCTGTAAAAAAGAGAAACTACTTTGTTAGTTTTTATCTATTGAGTGGCAAAGCAGTTCCACCAACTCATGCTTATTAATAATTATTGTCATGTCAACTGGATCATGTTATGTGTCTCTACTGTATTTATTACTGTGCCCTATCATTCATTGGCAATAATCTTGAAAAAAAGAAGTGTCAACACCATCAGTTAAATAAATGGGAAAATCTCAAATAGAAATATGAGGTGAATGTATTTGCTTGGTTGGTATTTATTTTGCTATTGATTGTATTATTGAAAAATGTGAAGGTTTCCTTTTCAGAAAACTGACTGTTGTAGGAGAGACCATGGATGGTTGTAACACTGTTAGTTTAACCACTTAGAAATTATAGGGATGAAATAAGTCATAACATTTCACTTTTGGGTTATAATTAATTTAAATTTAAAATAAAAAAACGCCATGTCTGAAAAGACAGCGAGAATTGTAATGCTACTTTCCCTATTTACTTCTACTGGACCCACAAAGACTCTGCCAAACCAGCAAACAATAAGAGCTTCAAGACAGTGCCATGAGTCCAGCCTTTCCATAGTCTTGTCTTGGAACAGTAAGTAGTGCATGAATAAGTAAGCAAATTGTTAAACTTGTTTATTTTTAAACGTTAAAGATGTACTTGGAGGAACCAAATATAAAAGATGAAACCCCCATCTTGATCAACAACTAAACTGAATTGCCCATATGGTGACTATAGCTTATAAAACAGCGCGGCTTTGGGTTTCATATTTATAGTATCCAGCGTACAATGCCGATAAGCGATTATAAATAATAAGACATGAGCGACAACTGTCTCGTTTGAGTCATTGGCCTGCCTTACCGTCCGAATGAGTGTTTATGTTCAACAATTTAGACAGAAAAGTCTACCTCTTCCTAAATTAACCTGTAAACCTACCTGTTCTGTAAAAGCATTGAGCGGCACAGGGCGCAGCCATGTTTTCCACGGAGGAGAGTCACGTGCTCTTCCAAACAAACAGTAGGGCGCGTGTTCACGTTAGATTGTTTTGTATACAGTAATAATGTATCCATTAAAATAAACTATTGATGTAAACCCTAGTGTGGACGTGGAATTATGTTTTGTTATTGAAATTAACTATTGATGTAAAACCCTAGTGTGGACGTGGAATTATTTTTTGTTATTAAAATTAACTATTGATGTAAAACCAGTGTGGACGTGGAATTATTTTTTGTTATTAAATTGATGTCACTCATATTCCAGAATTTAGTAGACTACTAGGGAAAAATCCCTACATTTAGTTAAAATATTGCCAGCTGCATCAATGCTGTAGTTCACAGACTCCTAGTGAGCATGGTTAACAAAAAGCACTTTGTATTAACTTGTTAAGCAGGCATGTTTGCCTTATTTCCATACATAATAACCCTCAATTTTATCTGGAGGGCTTGTACATTGTGTAGGCTATATGGTGTGTGTGAAAAGAGTCAAGACAAAGGGGATCTGATGCTCCAAGGCCCAGGGAACTTAAATGAGGGGTGTGAGGTCAAAGCAGCTCTGCACCTGCTGGTGGCAAGAACCCAGACCTCAGACCTGCACTTCTGAGACAGAGCTGAAACAATAATGGACATTTCTGGGATTCAGAAGACAGAAAGACATTTGTGATTGCATAATATCATGGTATTTTCTCAGCTGCATAGATGTTAAATATAAGGATTACCGCTCTGAATGCTATACGATAATACCATACTGTAAGATCTGTCCTGTTTTTAAAGCTTAAATTGGTAAGCATGAATAAAAATCTAGATTGAATCACAAAGATCAGGGTTTTACAAACTGGTGTCCGGGGATCCACAGGGGCCGCAAGGGAGAGCTATAGGGTCCTTGGAAAACTTTATAGAAAAACACTGAAAAAATTGTATATCTGTATACAATTAATATTAAACAAACCAAATACTAACTAAATTCAAATACAATATTTTTATTTGATTTAAATATAAAACTAATTGATTAAAATAATAAATGAAATTTGATTAAAATAAATAATAAATAAATTAGATTAAAATAAAATAATTAATACAATTTTAATAATTTAATTGATTAAATAAAAAAATATTGCTTTAAATAAATAACAAATCATAGTGTGTAAAAATGGCAAATAATATTTTACACATTTATAATAATATTTTTTTCACAGTATTAAAGCTACAATATGTAATTTTTGCTAACCTCTTACAATAACAAAGGCATAGATTGATGATGTGCAGTGAATAAGCGGAATCATGAAATTTGTCGTCATGCCGATGGATCTAATTATGTTTATGGGAATTAATGTTTATGGATGAGTAAATACATTCATGTTTTTTAACATGACTGTGGTATGAAGCAGGGTGCGATTGCTAATGAGAGACAGATATCAGCCCCACACGCGAGTCCTAATGAGGACATTTAATTCTACCGAACTAGCCGCAAGTGCTGAATTACTACTCAAACTGGTCAGTTTATGCAACAAATTAAAATTGTGAGGTAACGCAGCGCTGTTTCACTTGGTCTACACTATCATACTAAACTGCATTTGAGTGTGTTGAAAGTTATAATGTTATTCTATGTGTTAGTTTGTTGGATGCATGAGACAGCAAGATCAACATTAGAATAACATACTGATCATATTCTAACATTTCATCATGTTGAGATATAACAGTATTTTTTTTTTATGTACATTTGATCACCTGTTTAAAAAAGTACGCGCAAGAGCGGCATCTCAAGTCCAAGTTAGTCGCGGTCGTGGAGCTCTCGGCATCTCAAAAACGCCACGCCGATATTGATCCTCGTTTAATTTCTCTTTTTGTCCCAAAGTCTGCTTGCCATGGTACATAATGTTTGAACTAAACAACAACAAGCGTTTCACTAGACGACGTTACACAGCTGACCAAGTCTGTCGCCATGGTGGTTACTATGGCAGTACAAGCGGAAACCAGGGATAACGCAGATATTACGTCATTGACAGGCGAACAAGTGACAAGGGATATGGCACTATTTAAAATTGTGAATTTCTCTTAATTTACAAATTCTTGGAAACATTTAGGGTAATGTAGGCTATACACAATTGAAAGAAATATAGAACACTGTGCAAGTGGTTTTTGGATAGTTTGATACAAAATTCTTACATATTGTACCTTTAATGTCTTTATACATGAAAATATATAATAATATGTATGCCTTTTAAACTTTAGGATGGGGGGTCCCTCTCACGAGGATGATAATATTTGGTCAAAAGAATGAAAACCCCTGGTTGTGGGTAATTTGATAGTCCAGTATGTATTTTCATGATATCTGAGAAGTATTTAATTGCATGCATATTTTCTAGTGTCGTATGATTGCACAATGAAAAATAGCAAAATAATTTACCTTCTTCTGATAGCATGCGGTTCAGAGCACACTGCATGTCCCCAAAATATGGCTGTGTTATGTGAGTCATGAATAAAGGCAGCTGTGCAGTTGTTTGCTATGTGAGTTATTAGAGGAAAACAGTTTTGGAACAGGATGGGTAAAACCATATGCACAAGACTGTAATTTCTGACCTTATCTGTCTGAGATCCAAGGAAACACGCACCAACCGAAACATTGATACATCCTCATAAATCATGGGTGACTGCAAAATGTCTAATGAAGCACAACATTATACAGCTAAATCGTAAGTCAAGGATTAGTTCTACGAATGTTTAGTGATTGTTTGGTTGGTACTTTTGGTTCATCTCAATGAATCATTTAGGAATGTATTCTGCCCTACTGATAGAGCTCTGACTCATGTGTGTATCTGAATATAATTATATGAATGTTGATGATGTGAACACAGCACAACTTTAAAGCTAAGCTCTTTAAACTTTAACATGACCAACCACCTTTAAGCTCTGAAAACAAATATCTTACATTAAAAACTAGAGATGTTATGGAAAATGTGTATATGTCCAGTATTATTTTACACATTGTTTGTATTTATGAAAATAATCATATTTGTTTGCAGGCACTATAGAGGTCTCATATCGTTCATGAACAAATTTTATTCATTTTATTTAACACATAGATTTTGTTATTAGCACTATGCAGAATGCATAGAGGTAAGAGCCTTAAAACAAACATATTTTAGAAAAAGATCAAATAGCCTATGTCAAAACCTTTTAAAAAATAGTTGATATATAGTCTTTGATAATTAGCCATCATAGAATGAGGTTGCATAATTAACCATGGGCCAGTCGAATTGAGGCTATGATAAATTATTTATAGCTGGTTTTCATAGTTGAACCATGATGGTCATTTTGCCTTTGTTTCAAAATGAAAATGCTGACTTTAAAATAAAAAGATTAAGGTTGGGGTTATAAATTATTAAAATAATAATATTAATTCAATTATTCTTAATTTTTATTGAATAGCTTTAAATTGAATTAGGACTAAATGTTGTTTCAAATTAGCCATTTAAGAGGGTTGTGGCATCATTGCTCCATTGCAAATTTACTAAAACAAAATTTGCCTTTATTGCCTCGTTCAGGAGAATCAAATCACTGTGAACAGTATTGGATTCAGGAAGCAAACCAGGAGCTGTTATAGCACAGGGACAAAATAATAGATTTACTCAAGTAAATGTGTCTATTACAACAACAAAAAAATACAGTGGGACAAGTCAAATGATACATTTTAGCTATGCCGCACTTCCCACACACATTGACGTGCCTCGTCTTGGATAGTAGGCTAAGTGTTGTATCTCCCTCTAGTGGTGTAATATGGTAAAGACAGAGAAGACCAACTCAGCTCTAACTCCACCCCATTGTGAACATCAAAATGGCCAGACAGTACTTTTTGGGGTGTTTGGAACTGTAAGGGGACAGCTACAAAACACACTCTGGCTGCTTGGAGCCTCCCGATAGTGTACAGTTTTAACAAATACATTTGTGTCGTTTTATATGTGCATTTTAAGTGCAGTGCTGTTCAAAAATAAGGTAAAGAACCCTTTGCCTTTGCTGAATCACTCCGGAATAATATTTAGTTGGCGCACTGGTACACACACACGTGGGTTATCTGAGTGTGTTTTGGTGGAAAAGCTCCTAAAACCACCGTCGGTATAGTTTGGAACATGTTAAAATCCAAAACATTTGTGAAGAAGACCCGCTCTGGTGGAGTGTTGAAAATAGTGCGCGAACATTACCTCCGAGATGACATCTGGTGCGGAAGTGAAGTTTGTAAGGAGTGCAAAGATGAAGCTCCAGTGCTACAAGAGGACGCATGCATAGAGAGTAACCTGTGCTCGTATCCTCACTATTTAATCCCAGACACCAACGTGGTTTTACATCAGGTAAATTTTCACTCATTTTAATCTCATTTAAAAAATTTTCTTTCAATTCGTTGTTAACAATAACATGCATTTTTACTTGTTTTCGTAATCAATCAACTGTCAAATCAGCATGTTAGAAGATCAGATCGTTTAGGTCAGTATGAGTGTGTGCCATAACACGAAGCACCAAAGGAACCTATTGCACATGGGTTGTCTGTTCAGTTCTTGGCAGCTTAAAGGCATTCTTAGTACAGGTGATCCCCTAGAAAATTGTTTTATCATAACTATAATCCTATCTTGCAATTGCAAAGTTCATGTCACTTTGGGTAAAATAATTTGTAAGGCAATACAAGGTAACGCAGGTGAATAGAAAAGAAAATACTATGTATCACCATATTTTCCAACTTGATTAACAATATGTACAGATACATTATTGCATTGTAAGTTTTCTGAAATGTAGTTTAAATATGCAAATAAAGTCACATCTAATTAAATATGCTCTGGTTTGCATACATTTCTAGAACTTAGAAATCAGAACATTTGAATAAAGCCAGGTTCTAAATTCTTTTTTACTTTGTTGACATATTTAAAGTTTTTACATAGGGGATTTAGGATATCTGTTTTTGTCACTCACTTATCAATAAATATAAAAAATGTCAACAGCTAGAAAAAAAATGTACCATATTTTTAGGAATAAAAGGTTATACAAACCAGGCGAATGATGTATGAACAAACCCCTCTGTGAAAACCTTCAGAATACATATGGGAATAAAACAGTTTGGTGTATTTAAGTGCTACTACTGAAGTGGAGATTTTGCTAGCCTTTACTGGAGAAATAAGGTGTAATAAAATAAACCCTTAAATGTGTTTTTTTGTATGTTTTCTTTCCACTAGTCTGAAAAAATACATTTTATGGTGCAAAATAACCCAACATTGACCAATGCATGAAAAAACAATGGTTTAGCTTGGAGTGTCTTGCCTTAAATGAGACGTAACTGATTTGGTATTCAATTCTGACAGCTTGACATCCTCGTGGACCCTCTGATCAGGAACGTCATCATTCTTCAGACCGTTTTACAAGAGGTCAGACACAGGAGCGCCACGGTCTACAAAAGAATCAAGGATGCTATTCATGAGAAGGATAAGCACTTCTACACCTTCACTAATGAGCATCACAGGTAACGCATTCTGAGAAGCTTGTCTTAACAGTACCTTCATGAAATGCTTACGATTTAACTTGAATACATTTCTGAGTGCATCTGTCTCATAATTCTCTTTGATTAAAGGGAGACATTCGTTGAACGAGAGCAAGGGGAAAGTGCTAACGATCGTAACGATCGAGCCATCCGTGTCGCTGCTAAGTGGTACACCGATCACCTGGCTAAAGTGACCCAAGGTGGCCCACTGAAAGTGGTTCTGCTGACCAATGACCGGGCTAATAAAGAAAAAGCAGAGCAGTGTGGTCTGATTGTGTACAAATGTAAGACACTTTTTTTTTTTGTATTGTTCTTGATGTCATTGTGGCACTGGAAGTTTGAAGTACTGTCTTTATTATGGCTAGTTTAGGGTTAGTTTGAGTTTAATTGTTCGTGTTAATCTAATGGTTTGGGAGGATGATGTGTTTTCCCCTTTATACACTACCTTTCAAAAGTTGAAAGAAATTTATTTTATTCAGTGAGGATACATTAAATTGATCTAAAAAAAAAGTGAAAGTAAAGACACTTATTGTGTACCAAAGATTTATATAAATTCTATTCTATAAATTCTAAAATAAATTCTATTCTTTTGAAATGTCTATTTGTCAAAGAATCCTGAAAAAAAAAGTATCACTATTTCCACAAAAATATTGAGCAGCTGTTAAAGCTAGGGTGGGCAATTTTTGGAGAGGTTAGCAATAGCCAGCTAGCTTTGAAAACATAAGATCCCACCCTCCCTTCAGAGTGTCTCTAAAGCCACGCCTCCTCAAAAACACATGAACGCAGAGAGCAGAGTCTGCAAAGCTTCACGAGAGACGGTGTTAAATGACCTCATGTCTCAAAGCAGCATATAAAATTGCAGTGGAAATGAATGTAAACAACTTGCAGAGCTCTGACTTGTACCAAAGTCCCTTTAAAGGAGAGTCTGTTCACTCGGCGGCCATATTTGCAACGCCTCCCGGGCAGCTATTTCGGACATCCTATCTACAGTATTTGAATGGGGGAATCCTGAAATCTCAAAAACTGCTTGCCGAACTCACAATTAAATAACATATTTCAAATCAGCAGCAAAATCTGACATGAACCGTCTCATAAATGTTGTTTCTTATGCTCAAATAGCGTTACAAAAGCGACGTTTTCAGGGTAGACGAGCCAGTGCGCATGTGCAGTCCTAAGCGCGAGTCTCAGGTTGTTATTGGAACCGGAGCTTCTAGGCAGCTGCAGTGAAGCGCTTGACTTTACCAATCATAGTTACCAATCAGTGATTGGCTCTTTTACCTAAAAGTAACAATGCTGAAAATTCAGCTTTGCTATCACAGGAATAAATTACATTTTAAAATATATTAAAGCTGCAGTCCGGCGTTTTTCCTCTTTGTCGCCATCTCTGTTCGAAATCTGCAATTGCAGTCATTCGCGAAATTATCAACTTTACGTGAGTTGTACTTCAACACCCTCGACACGGCACAGCGCGGATGAACACAGTGTTTGAGTAGACTGTGAGGCTGTCAGTCACCGCGCCGGTGTGGATATTGTCATTCAGAATCACAGATTATTCTTTTTGGAAGTATGACCAACATAATAATTTTCACCGGAAAATGTCATCTGAACAAGAAAGAAACATCCACTTTTGTTCTGGTTCTGACATTGCAGTAAATCGCGCTGATTAAATCTAACAATCACTTATAAGTTATCATATCACGCAAAACCGTGCAAATTATACTTTGTTCTCAAATTGTTAATGTTAACAACGTCAGCATTGCGTAACTACACGTAATGTCCTTCCGATATGTATCCTTGTTTTCGCATGGGTCCGGACAGTCTCTTTTTTTCTGTAGCCACTCCGAAGTCCGAACGAAGTCTTTTGCATTTTACAGCGGGTGAATCTGTTGTCACTGATGATTGTCGTTTGAACCTTTCTGGATCCGCCATCAAATTGATAAGTTTAAGTATATCAAGTGGTGTAAGAAAAGGCTATACATCTCCACCTCCAGCATCCTCACACTCATAGCCTACTAGCCGAGACTCCTTCTTTATGTTTACAGATGTGACGTAATGACGCAATGACATGCTCGAATCTCCCGCGGAAATCCAACAGTACCACTGAAATTAAAAACATTATTACAAGCTTACCGCTTTGAATCGAGCTACGGCAAGCAGAGAGTTTTGAACACTGGCTGGTTATGTATTTTCTCAGATATGTATTTTAGGTCATTTTTAACCCCCAAAAAGCTACGGACTGCAGCTTTAAAGTAGTCTGTTTTTACTGTATTTTAATTAAATAAATGTAGCCATAGTGACTTTCAAAAACAATAAAAAAATCTTGCAAACCCAAACTTTTTTACAGTGTAAAAATCGTATTAATTTATAATCAGCAAATTTTAATTGACAGCCTCAATCTTCATGTAAGGATATTTGCATAATTGTTACAATTAAGATTTAAAAATTAATGCAGCTTTTATTTCTATATTCTTTTCTCATGTAGGTGAAGAGTATATCAAGAGCTTGATTGGCAATCCTGAGCTTGTGGACAGGCTTGCATTGACAGCTGATGATCAAGTGCGTACAATGTGAAAAATTATCAAGAAAGCTTTTCGTTTTTGTATATATATATATATATATATTTTTTTTTCAATGTTTTATATAATGCCTTCTCTTTTTTATGATTCTCTATAGAATGAAAACACTGGCAGTAAGTTACTCTTTCCAGAGCACCTGCCCTTATCCAGGATTCAGACTGGCATTAAGAACGGAACGTTTCTTCAGGGCACATTCCATGCCAACAGAGATAACTATCTGGAGGGTACGGTCTTTATACATCGAGAGGGGGCGGATATCAATGAGGTAGGCAGGTTATCATGAAGAAAGACAAGCTATTGATTATTTAAATTTTAATAAAATAAATGATTAATGTTTTTCTAGTCATTTTTGTTGTATTTTTAAGAACATTTGTAACATTATATGTTCTGGCAGGTTCTACTTCGAGGCTTTCAGAACTTAAACCGGGCTGTGCATCAGGATGTAGTGGCTGTTGAACTCCTACCCAAAGAACACTGGGTTGCTCCATCATCTGTTGTGCTGCTGGACGATAGTCCAAATGATGAAGATGCTGAGGAAGATGAGACTGAGAATAAGGTAGGATAAGTCCTTAAGTTAGGATAAGGATCTTAAGTCCCATAAGATCAACAGTTGATATAATTACTAGAATGTATCGAAAGACACTGTGTAGTTGAATCAGAACCCTTTATTTCAATAATGTATGATGGGTTTATATATTGTTGTTAGGGATGAACTGGTATGAAAATTTTGGCCGACACGATAAACCTTTATATTTGAAAGCCGACAACCGATATATTGGCCGATAAATCTAAATCCAAATCTTTATGTAATTTGAGAGCATCATTGCAAAAACAAAAGTCATGATAAAAAAAAGCAATGTCCCAAGCACACAATTATAATTTTTTTAATTTTCTCATTGCAATTTTATGTAGCCTATATGACAGCACATGTTGCGCTTAACTGTATTTATTTTGCTTTTTGAAGTGATTCCAATCATATTAAGCAATTCAAAACCATCATGGCGAACAATTCGCATCTGAAGTGTCTCACCTGAAGGAAATAAATTCATTATTTATCAGCTTTAATATATTGGCCAAATTTTCTTACTAGGCCGATAACGATAACATTAAAAACGAACTTATATAGCGGCTGATGCTGATATGGTGGCCGATATGTTGTGCATCCCTAATTTCTGTGACCTGTATGACACCTTTGTAATGTGTGTAGTGACTCTTTGCTGTTGTGTTGTAGTTGAAGAGTGAAGCATCGGAGTCTAGCGCTCTTAAGCCCACTGGACGAGTGGTGGGCGTTATAAAGAGGAACTGGAGGCCTTTCTGTGGGATGCTCTCACAGTCACAGATCAAAGAGGTAACACTGATCGGCATATTACAATGATTTCTGAAAGACACTGGAGTAATGATGCTGAAAACTCAGCTTTGCCAATACAGGAATAAAAGACATGAAATATATTAAAACGGAAAAAAAATATTTTTAACTGTAAAAATATTTCATAGTGTTAGAGTTTTTACTTTTTGTTTGTTAAAATAAATCGGTAAGCATAAGAGACTTCTTAAACTGTTTTAAAAAAAAGTGATAAGTGTAAATTGAACTAATGAAGTTTGACATGTGGTGGCAGAATTAGTTTGCTTATTGAATGGAAATCTTATTCTGAACAGATAAATGCACAAAAATACAGTTTTGCTCATATAATCACTGTATTTCAATCAATATTACATGACTGCTTACAAAGGGGAATTAGCTTCTTTTTTTATATAAAGAATCTCTTTTTCCTTAATCTCTTGATGTTAGTCTGATGCATTGTATTAATGAACTATTTTGAACTTTAACACCAGGCAACAAGACACCTTTTCACCCCAGCAGACCGACGAATCCCACGTATTCGAATCGAGACTAGACAAGCCGCAACTCTGGTTGGACAGAGGATTATGGTTGCTATAGATGGCTGGCCTAAAAACTCCAGATACCCAAACGTAAGTGTCAGTCATTTACACTCTTCACTTTATACAAATAATGGCATGCTGGTTTGACTCGCGTTTTAGGCAACAGATTTCCATCAGAGATGCATTTTTATAGTATTTTGATGCAAGCGTGCATTTAGGATTATCAATCCTGCATATTGTGTATTAATATCCTGCATCTTTACGCAGACTGTTTTAAATGAATGATTAAACATAGCTTGAGTCTGGAAGCCTGGATGTTAAAATTCCACTGATCATTTCAAGATCACTTTAGATTATTTTTCTCTATGTCTCTCAGGGACACTTTGTTAAAAACTTGGGTACTGCAGGAGATAAAGAGACTGAGACAGAGGTGCTTCTCCTAGAACATGATGTTCCTCACCAGCCCTTCTCTCAGGCTGTTCTTAGCTTCCTTCCCAAGATGCCCTGGAGTATTACTGAGGAGGTAGGGCAGTCATGCTTTGTTGTGTCAGAATGTTTCGTTATAACTCTGGAAATGCTCAAGGCTTGATGTTTATCTGTGATTTCCTGCAGGAGTTAAAGGTCAGAGCAGATCTCAGACACCTCTCTGTGTGTAGTGTGGATCCTCCTGGCTGTACGGATATTGATGATGCTCTTCACTGTCGGGAACTGGAGAATGGAAACTTGGAGGTATGTGTAAAGTATTTTGAAAGGAAAAGGGAATGTAGTAGTGTTGTTCCTTTGGGGATTTGTATTTAATGGCATGCTTTTCTTTTAGGTTGGTGTTCACATAGCAGATGTCAGCCATTTTATACGGCCAGGAAATGCACTAGATCAAGAGGCAGCAAGCCGAGGCACTACAGTCTACCTTTGTGGAAAGGTACTTGTTTGTGGAAAAAACAGATTATGGATTGGCTGGGTCAAAAGCTATAACCAGAAATACTCATTTTAAATTAGCCTTTTGTTTAGTAAGTAACTATAGATTAATTATAAGGTTATTAGTGTCATTTTTAATAATAAATGAAAACTTTTATTCAGAGAGGATGCTATAAATTTATAAAAAATGACAGTAAAGACCTTTATATTGTTACATAAAAGATATTTTAAATGTTTTAAATTTCTACTCGTCAAAGAATTCTGAAAGAAATGTATCACAGTTTACACAAAAATATTAAGCAGCAGAACTGTGTTTAACTTGTGATAAAAGGAGGTTATTTTAAATTTGAATAATAATTCATATTATTACTATGTTTTACTGTATATTTTTATCAAATAAATACAGCCTTGGTGAAGCATTAGATTTAAAAAAAATGTAATGGTAATGTAGGATTAATCTTTTAGTGTTTTTGTGCATATTACTTTATTTATTTATTTTTGTGATAAATAGTCATTCCTTTCCACAGAGAATTGACATGGTTCCTGAACTTCTGAGTTCCAACTTGTGCTCTCTGCGGTCCAATGTTGAGAGGTGTGCTTTCTATGAAACCATTATCCTCTATGTGATTATGCTTTGTAAACTCTTTATTATATATTTAAACATTAAATATGCTTTAACCTTCACTGTGTCTAATATGTATTTCACACTCAGGTTAGCATTTTCTTGTATTTGGGAGATGAACCACAAAGCTGATATCATCAAAACTCACTTCACAAAGAGCATCATTAACTCCAAGGTATGCTGTCTCTAATTTGAAAAAAGCGTTTAAAACTATGTTCTATGATGGTCTTCAAGGAAGTGTTGTTTTGTCTTGTAAGGCCTCCCTTACATATGCCGAAGCTCAGATGAGGATCGATGACACCACCATGAATGATGACATCACAAAGAGCCTGCGGGGCCTTAACAAACTGGCCAAGATCTTAAAGGGCCAGAGGATTGACAAAGGGTATTTCCATTTAACTAGATCTGTAATTTTGAAACTCAGCTATGATTCTGAAGCAGACTTTAACCCTTTGCGTTGACAGTTTGTAAGGGTTGCTTATTTTACCATTTTTCAGAGCACTGACCCTCTCCTCTCCCGAAGTACGTTTCCATATAGACAGTGAGACGCATGACCCCATAGATCTGCAGACCAAAGAACTGATGTGAGTTCCATATACCTCTTTCTGCCTTTAAGTTTTTAAAATATGCTATGTTTTCTTTTGTTAGTGTTTGCTATTTCTTATGGTGAAGAATAATGACTTTTTCCTATCTTTGTCTGGATTCTGAAAGTTTAAATGTGCCCTCTGGTTACACTATTTTGAGTCCACTTTAGACATTCTACTAACTATAAGTAACTTTGCAATTACATGTCAACTAACTCTCATTAGAGTATTAGTAGACTGTTAGGTTAGGGTTCGAACTAGTACAATAAGTTGACATGGTTGCAAAGTTACTTAAAGTCAGTAGAATGTCTGTTGGGTGGACCATCAAAATAAAAAGTTAGCAGATATTAAGCAGACTGTCTACTATCCCTGTAGTGACTGGTAGTTGACATGCAGTTGCAACTTGCAAAGTTACTTATAATTAGTAGAATGTCCAAAGTGGACCATCAAAATAAAGTGTTCCATGACCTTTATATATTTCCCCAGGGAGACTAATTCGATGGTGGAGGAGTTCATGTTGTTGGCAAATATCTCTGTAGCGCAGAAGATCTATGATGAGTTCTCAGAATGTGCCCTACTGAGGAAACACCCTGCACCACCACCATCCAACTATGACATCCTCATCAAGGCTGCAAAGTCAAGGGTGAGTGGATGTTCTTTATAATGTTTCTTCTTTATATAATCCAAAAAAAGTAAGGCCCCAATATACTCATGGCAAAGTTACACACCTTTGCAGCTATACTGTTATTAAACATTGGATGTATTTAGATGATGTTATATCTGCTATGTTTTCTTCTCAATAACAAATTTAACACACAACAAAAAGGACAACAGTAAAGAAGCATCTGAGCACAAGCGCTACAATTCAGAACTCCAGTCAAGTCATGTTTGTTTATATACCACTTTATACAATATATTGATTTAAAGCAAGCAGCTTTACAGTATTAAACATGAAAAAAAAAACTGTTTCAGTGTCTCTTTCCATTAGGACTTCAGTTAGGCAAGGCAAGTTTATTTATATAGCACATTTCATACACAATGGTAATTCAAAGTGCTTTACATAGAAGAAATAAAAAGAAAAATAAATAACAATAATTAAAACAGTTTAGAATAAAGAAATTAAAATAATCAAAACAAATAAGAATAATTAAAACAGTTTAGATTAAAAATAAAATAAAGTACAGTAAAAACAGTCTGACGAACATTGACACAGTGCTCATTCAGTAAATGCATAGCTAAACAGATGTGTTTTGAGTCTGGATTTGAATGTGACTACTGTAGGAGCACATCTGATCTCCTCTGGAAGCTGGTTCCAGCTGCGGCTGGCATAATAGCTAAAAGCAGACTCTCCATGCTTAGAGTGAACCCTTGGTATTTCTAGCTGATGTGATCCTAATGATCTGAGTGATCTGTTAGGTTTATATTCAGTGAGCATATCTGCAATATATTGAGGTCCTAACCCATTGAATGATTTATATACCAGTAATAATACTTTAAAATCAATCCTAAATGTAACTGGGAGCAGTGTAAAGACCTGTGGACTGGTGTGATATGTTCATATTTTCTGGTTCTGCTCAGAATCCTGGCAGCTGCGTTCTGTATGAGCTGCAACTGTCTTATGGTCTTTTTAGGAAGGCCAGTGAGGAGTCCATTACAATAATCCACCCTGCTGGTGATGAAAGCATGCACAAGTTTCTCTAAGTCTTGACTGGAAACAAAGCATCTAATTCTTGCAATATTTTTCAGGTGATAGTATGCTGATTTAGTTATTGCTTTGACATGACTACTGAAACTAAGGTCTGACTCTAGAGACACACCAAGATTCCTGACTTGATTTTTAGTTGTTAGACCCCTAGCGTCAAGGTATGCATTCACCTTAAGAACTTCCTCTTTGTTTCCAAACGCAATGACTTCAGTTTTGTCTTTGTTTAACTGAAGAAAGTTTTGGCACAACTGTTTACTTCATCAATGCATTGGCACAGGGAGTCAATGGGGCTGTAGTCGTTAGGCGATAGGGCTAAGTAGAGCTGTGTGTCGTCTGCATAGCTGTGGTAAGAGATTCGGTTCTTTCTCATTATTTGGCTCATTTGTAGCATATACAGGTTGAATAGGAGTGGTGCAAGAATTGAGCATTGAGGGACTCCGCATGTCATGGATGTCCACTCAGACTTATGGTCTCCTATACTCACATAATAACCTCTCCCTTCTAAGTATGATCTGAACCATTTTAGGACTATCCCAGAAAGCCCCACCCAGTTTTCCAGCCTGTCAAGAAGTATGTCGTGGTCGACAGTGTCAAATGCAGCACTGAGGTCGAGTAGTACCAGCACTGATAATTTGCCTGTATCAGTATTTAAGCGAATATCGTTTATTATCTTTATGAGCGCTGTCTCTGTGCTGTGATGCGATCGGAATCCAGATTGAAAATTGTCAAAGTATCCATTCAAGCTTAAGAATTTGTTCAGCTGATTGAGGACAACTTTTTCAATGATCTTGCCTATGAAAGGAAGATTTGAGGTCGGTCTATAATTGCTTAATATAGTCTTATCCAGATTGCTCTTTTTCAAGAGGGGCTTGACAACTGCAGTTTTCAGGGAGTTTGGAAAACTACCAGAAAGAAGTGAGGCATTAACCACTTTTAGGAGATCTGCTTCTAAACTGTTTAACACACTTTTGAAGAAAGATGTGGGAAGTGCGTCAGGGGCGCAGGTTGATGTTTTAAGGTGCTGTATGGTTTCTTCCAAAATTTTGCCATCAATTTCTTTGAAATCAGACATAGTAACTACATTCTCAGGTTGTGGTCTGAACTGTCTGACCCCAGTGCGGCTCAATGATGTGCTGATCACCTTTCTGATATTATTAATTTTCTCAGAGAAGAAAGAAGCAAACTCACTGCACTTGCTGTCTGAGAGCATTTCACTGGGAATCTGGCTTGGGGGGTTTGTCAGTCTCTCTACAGTAGCAAAAAGAGTGCGTGTGTTGTTTAAGTTGCTGTTTATAATATTTGAGAAGAAAGTCTGTCTAGCTTTGCCTAGTTCCATATTGAAAGCATGGATGCTGTCTTTGTAGATGTTATAATTAATGGACTACAAGTTTTGTCTTCCGCCACATGCGCTCTGCTTTTCTGCATGTTCTTTTCATATTTTGCACAGCTGTTGTGTTTATCCAAGGTGCTTTTTGTCTAGCACTCTTCCTGACTTTCACAGGAGCAATATCATCAATTACACTTTTGACTTTTGAGTTAAAAGAATCAAGGAGAAAATCAACAGAGTCAGCAGATATGCTTGGTTTTAAAGATATAGTCTTCATAAATAGCACACTAGTTTTCTCATTTAAGCATCTCTTCTTGACAGACACAGATCTGGCTTCAATGGCAGGAGAGATCAATATATCAAAGAAAATACAGAAATGATCAGACAGTGCTACATCCTTAATAACAATCGATGAGATGTTTAAACCCTTACTGATAAGTAAACCTAGAGTGTGTCCACGATTGTGTGTGGGACCATGTACATGCTGAGTCAGATCAAAAGTTTTTAAAACAGTTTTGATTTCTTTTGCCATATTGTTTTCTGCATTATCTATGTTGAAAGATTTATCTAGTTAAGATAAAGGATAAAGCTGCTCTCTTTAGTGTGTTCATGTTTTACTTGCATCTGAGCTCAACGGACTGAACAGAAGAAAGATTTCCATGTCAAAGAAGGCAAAGCCTCCACGCACACCTACCTATTATGTAGAAGGGCTTCTTTTGGGTTTTGGCTGTGGAAAATCATACCACTAACTTACCAAGTGCACAAACACCATCATTAAATCAAGCCAGTGTCAGAAGTTTTTATTTTATTTAGTTAGTGCCCTTGAAAATTAATGCAAGCAGGACAAAATTCCCCATATTTGTCAACTAGAATTTATTCTCATTGGCACGTTTTACCTTGTAAAGACCTATATACAACAGTGATGTTAATTTTGATTGATCCCAGTTTATTTTTTTTATTACATTCACCAAAAAGATTCATTAAGATTAAAGTCAGTGTATTTTTCTAGTCTGTAGAGGTTACATCATTAAGGCTCTGATTTACTTGAAGTGAAATCAAAGAACGAACACGTTTGAAAGTGATGCTCAGCATTTATTTTCCCTATAAACATTGCACATGTTAAACATCTTCAAATTGCCAATGGTCCATGATGATTATTTAATATATGCCTTTGGGTCAGTTCCTCATAATCTCCTCTGGGCTGCATTCCAGTATTTCAGCATCCCAGAAGAAATCACCTGCCTCGTTAAATCCTATTTTCAGGACCTGCAGCTATGCCTAACTACTAATGAGTATACCACAGCATGGCAACGTTTAGAAATCGGAATAATGGCAGGATGCACCATCTCACCTTTAGCATTCACGATGGCTATGGAGGTCATCATTCGCGCATCTCGGTGGGTAGTAGGAGGTCAGAAGCTCAAATCTGGTCTTCGTCTCCCTCCCATCAGAGCCTATATGGACGATATGACCATCCTCACCACAACCAAGGCTTGTGCTAGGCGCCTGCTGAACAAGCTACAGGAGAACATACAGTGGGCTCGGATGGAAATAAAGCCAGGCAAGTCCAGGAGCATTTCAGTCGTCAAGGGAAAGCTGTCGGAACAGCGGTTCTATGTGGGCAAGGACCCTATACCAACAGTGGCAGAGAAGCCAGTCAAGAGTCTTGGACGTTGGTACCACTCCACCCTTAAGGACACAGAGCAGGTAGACCAGCTTAGGCAAGATACAATGCACGGCCTTGAGAGTATCGACAAGACCATGCTCCCTGGCAGGCTAAAGCTGTGGTGCCTTCAATTTGGGCTACTACCTAGGATGATGTGGCCTCTTACCATCTATGAGGTCTCAATCTCAAAGGTAGAAAAGCTGGAGAGAGTGATCAGCTCATTTGCCAAAAAGTGGCTGGGACTGCCCAGATGCTTTACTAACATAGGACTGTATGGAAGAGGCATCTTGGAGATTCCTGTTTCCAGCATGGTTGAGGAGTTCAAGTGCTCTAAAGTAAGGCTGGAAATGACACTAACAGAGTCCCGTGATCCATGCGTTTCCCAAACAGCTCCTACCCTGGTGACCGGAAGGAAATGGAGCCCAGCTGAAGCCACTCACCAGGCGAAGTCAGACCTCAGGCACAGAGACATCATTGGCAATGTGCAACAGGGGAGAGGCGGCCTCGGATCTGGAGAGAGCAGACCATCGTGGCATAGAGCAGCTCCAGCTCAGCGGCGACGGCTGGTTGTCGAGGAGGTGCGACGGCACGAGCAGGCAACGAGGTGTGCAAAGACTGTTTCACAAGCCAAGCAAGGGCAGTGGATGAGATGGGAGGGAGTTGAGAGGAGAAAGTTCTCTTGGAGGGAGCTGATGAGCATGGAAGCATTTCACATCAGCTTCATCTTACGTGCAACGTACGACGTCCTGCCTTCCCCCTCAAACCTCAACCAGTGGTACGGAGAAGACCCAACGTGCCCCCTCTGTCCATCCCCCGCAAACCTCAAACACATTCTGGTTGGATGCAAGACAAGCTTGTCACAAGGCCGCTATACCTGGCGGCACAACCATGTCCTGAAGTGCCTAGCAGCCACCTTGGAGTGCAGACGACTAAAGAACAATGCCCTGCCTCCTCCATCATTCCATCCTTCATATGCAAGGGAGTTCATTCAAGAAGGGGTAAAGACAGCCAAGGGCTATACAGCCATGGTTAGCGGCCAGCTCGGAAAGGCTCGAGACTGGAAATTGGTGGCAGATTTGAACCAAAGGCTTTACTTCCCATCTGAGATTGCCACAACGAACCTAAGACCAGACCTCGTGCTCTGGTCCCCATCACTCCACTTCGTGTACATAATAGAGCTTACCGTTCCCTGGGAGGATGCTGTAGAGGAGGCATTTGAGCGCAAGAGACTTAAGTACACCGAATTGGCAGCTGATGCTGAGCAACGCGGATGGAAATCCAAGGTTTTCCCAGTGGAAGTCAGCTGCAGAGGCTTTGTGGGCAAGTCAACCATCAGGCTGCTCAAGGAACTGGGAGTGCGAGGCCAAACCCTACGCCAAACCATCAAAGCCCTCTCAGGTGCAGCAGAAGAAGCAAGCCGATGGATATGGGTAAAAAGGGGAGACTCCAGCTGGGCCCCTAATACCACCTGCGGCATGTAAGGGTTGAAAGCAGAGGGGGGCACACCTGGGACGCCAGGCGCTGCCGATGAGCCCTCTGGAGGTGTCGTGGGCCTATCATTGAAACACCAGAGAAGGGGGGTGCCCACCTGATGACCCCAATGAAGCTTAAACACCCATTCTTATCCCACTAAACCATTACCACAGTGAGGAAACCATTCCGATGGATGCATCGTCACCACTCATACCTCAGGTCTTAAACAGGGGATTGTTTCACCTAGTCCTAAATCATAATTGTGGGTGCTCTGGGGCTTCACCTACTTTGACATGGAAATCTTTTCAGTTTAATTTAACTCGGTTGGTCGAGATTAGACACTGGGACAAAAAATGCGCTTAAAAAAAACACTTAATTGCAGAGCTGGTGCAAACATACTCGCATCCCTATAATCAGATACTTTTTTTAAATTTGTTCTTTTCTCATAGCTGTCAATTTTGTTGAGCTATTGAGAAGCAGCAAATGTTTACTCTAAAGGGCTCCCAGCATGGGCAGTGTCCTAATGTTTGCAAACAATATATCATTGCAAAGCCATTTCAAACTTATTTTTACCCCTGAGCAAAGGTTAAAAAATATTTTTTTCTGTGAGTATATCAGGGTCTGTAAACAAGTAGGTGGAGAGCAGTGTATATTATGTGTATTGTGTTAGTCAGGGCATCCCAAACTTTTTCATGATATGAACCATCTAGAGAGGTATAATCATCTCACATTTTAAATAAGAGCAGCATTTTGGTCAGTTTCAGTGACATTTTTGCCATGTTTTTCCTTTTCTCCAGGACCTCGACATCCATACAGATTCAGCCAAAGCTCTAGCCGATTCCCTGAACAATGCAACGACTGAGAGCTTTCCATACTTCAACACTCTGCTGAGGATTCTGGCCACCCGCTGCATGATGCAGGCTGTGTATTTCTGCTCTGGCATGGACAATGATTTCCACCACTATGGCTTGGCATCACCGATTTACACACACTTCACATCACCCATCAGAAGGTGAGACAACCTAGTCCCTGTAAAATTGTTATATTCAATCAATTTAGAGGCATAGTCAAACCAAAAATGATTTACTTCCCCTCATGCCATCCTAGATGTATACCTTTCTTTCTTCAGTTGAACACATTGACTGTAATCCATACTATCCCAGTGGATGAATCTGTCTGCTGAAGCAAAACAACAGGCCTTTGTATAAAAATACTGATATTTTAAACTTATTTTAATTAGAAACAATTATGTATTATGAGATTTAATTTAGGCTTGTATTCACATATAAACTTTGATCATTACACATACATCAAGTACAACAAGAATGGTCAATTGCAACTCAGCCGTACTTGCTTGATGTGTGAGAACAAACCTCATTGGTTCTCACATCTCAAGCAAGCATGTTTGAGCTTTGGTTTACTTAAATTTAATGTTCTCTATGTATGTGCAATGATCAATGTTTATGTCAATAAAAGCCTGAATTAAATCTGCTCATCATATAAAGTGATTGTGTCTCTTCAGAAGACTTCGATTCATATGGATTTCTTTTACGATGCATGTCATGATCGTAACGTTTGCACATTTTGAAGTATCAAGAGTTTTGGGTGAATGGACTCAATGGAGGGAGAGAAATCTCTCAGATTGCATTAAAAATATATTTATTTGTGTTTTGAAGATTAACAAAAGTCTTATGAGTTTGGAACAACATTAGGGTAAGTAAAGGATGATAGAACTTTAATTTTTGGGTGAACTAAAAGTTAAAAATATAAAAACGCATCGATTCACCCACTGGTGTCGTGTGGATTACCTTCATTAAGATGTAATTTTTTTTCACCTATTCATAAATTGGTCCTTCTTGACTGAACATTTATGCTTGTTTTTTATTTATTTTTTAGATACTCTGATATCATAGTTCACCGTCTGTTAGCGGTGGCTATTAATGCAGACAACACGTACCCAGATTTGATGGACAAGCATAAGCAGTCGGCCTTGTGCAGCAACCTCAACTACAGACACAAAATGGCCCAGTATGCACAGAGAGCCTCAGTGGCATTCCACACTCAGGTAAACTGCAAGCAGTAACATCAACACATCTCCAAAAAACATGACTAATGATTTGTGGTATAATTGGTGCAGATTTTTTTTTTTAACATGGTGTCTCGTCTCTTCAGCTTTTTTTCAAGAATAAAGGAATCATAAATGAGGAAGGCTTCATTCTGTTTGTAAGAAAAAATGCCATCATAATCCTCATTCCTAAATTTGGTTTGGAGGGCACTGTGTTCTTTGAGAACAAGGACAAACCCAGTCCTCATCTCAACTTTGACTCTGAGGTACGCATATATCTTGAAATCAGTCTGTGCAGCCCATAACCAGGCAATGCTAGCCTTACAGGTTATATTCATGAGATATTACTTGATCCTATGAATGTTCTGAGGTTGAACCTGTTTTTTTTTCTCTCCTCAGGGTCCCACTCTCAAAGTGGAAGAACACACTTTCCACATATTTGATAAAGTCAAAGTGACAATTAGCCTCGATGCTTCCAACCTCCAGCATCAGAGGATCAGAATGGCGCTCATTGAACCAGTGGTACGTTTTTGTTTTTGTTGAGTCATTGCTAGCACATTACATTTACAGCTAAACATCAATTGCAGCTGTGATTGTTTTTTTTTTATAATGTCCACAAAACTATAATTGGCCAGTCTCCTTCACTGAACAAAATTATAAACACAACACTTTTGTTTTTGGCCTCATTTTTCCTGAGCTGAACTCAAAGATCTAAGACTTTTTCTATGTACACAAAAGGCCTATTTCTCTCAAATATTATTCACAAATCTGTGTTAGTAAATCTGTGTTAGTGAGCACTTGTCCTTTGCCGAGATAATCCATCCACCTCACAGGTGTGGCATATCAAGTTGCTGATTAGACAGCATGATTATTGCACAGGTGTGCCTTAGGCTGGCCACAATAAAAGGCCACTCTAAAATGTGCAGTTTTATCACACGGCACAATGCCACAGAAGTCGCGAGTTTTGAGGGAGCGTGCAATTGGCATGCTGACTGCAGGAATGTCCACCAGAGCTGTTGCCCGCGAGTTGAATGTTAATTTCTCTACCATAAGCCATCCCCAAAGGCGTTTCAGAGTTTGCCAGTACATCCAACCGGCCTCACAACCGCAGACCACTTATAACCACACCAGGCCAGGACCTCCACATCCAGCATCTTCACCTCAAAGATCGTTTGAGACCAGCCACACGGACAGCTGCTGCAACAATCGGTTTGCATAACCAAACAATTTCTGCACAAACTGTCAGAAACCGTCTCAGGGAAGCTCATCTGCATGCTCGTCGTCCTCATCGGGCTCTCGCTATATGTGAATGGCGCCATATCGCGGTCATCTCCCTCCGCCTCAGCCATCTTTATTGTTGTTATTATGCCCCCGGAAGTAATTGAAACTTCAAAACTTTATTGTCCAAGGCCAGAAAATAAACAGTGACATAATCGATTATGGCACTTTGCCGCATCGATGCTGAATCGTACATTTCCCGCATTGCGATGCATCGCCGAATCGATTATTGTTGACACCACTAGTATGGGGAGGCGTATGTTATGGACAACGAACACAGGTGCATTTTATTGATGACATTTTGATTGCACAGATTATTTTGGCCAGCGTAAGGCACACCTGTGCAATAATCATGCTGTCTAATCAGCATCTTGATATACCACACCTGTGAGGTGGATGGATTATCTCGGCAAAGGAGAAGTGCTCACTAACATAGATTTGTGAACAATATTTGAGAGAAATAGGCTTTTTGTGTACATAGAAAAAGTCTTAGATCTTTGAGTTCAGCTCATGAAAATGGCGGCAAAAACAAGTGTGTTGTTTAAAATTTTGTTCAGTGTACATTCAACCAAGTACGTAATAAATGGACAGTAAATATTGATTTAAGTTATAACTTTTATTTATTTTGTTTTTACAATAAAGATCATCCTAGTGCTCATTTATCCCTTATGTCCCTTTGTTTATGGTATATTTGTTGATTATTATAAGCTACATCTCTAGATAGAAGTTAGGTCAACAGGTCGAAAAAATGTAGAAATAAAGTAAATTAACTTTTTAAATGTGCCACTAAAATATAGTTTTGTATTTTTGTCTTTTTCAGATCCCTGGGGTTAGTGTACCTGTGCCTGAATCGGAACCAGTGGCCAAAAAACCCAGGCTTGACCGCTAGTAGTACTATAAAAGCAAAAATTAAATGGAAAAGATTTTCAGATCAGATACAAGGTAGTTTCAAGGGAGCCTTGAGTGAATGCACAAGTGAAAGAAATTGATATGAAAAGGTTTTAGTAGTTTCTTTTTCTGTTTACATCAGCAGTTTTTTTTTTTAACTAGCTAATGCACCATTTTCTGCAATCTGTGATAAACTGTATAATTATCATTTGAGCAGTACCGTTATGTCATCCATCTGGATTAATTTTCAGTAAAAACAATCTCATATTTTAAATATGAATATTAAATGTTTTTTGTTACTTTATTAAAACTATTAAATACATTGTAGAGTTCAAGGGATTATCCAAAGTTGTTCTTAAACAGTGTTAAACATTGTAATAGAATCAGAACCACTTACAACGGTCTTTAAATCTGATGCCCAGAACAAATTGTATCAAGTATTATTATAACCTGAAAACAAAAATCCTAAAATGGGCAGACTGGAATGGCATTGTCTCTTATTGGCCATGCATGATGACATCTAAACTCTTCACCATATTTTGAATCTGGGGCAACAAGTCTCAGATTAAATATTTTAGAACAGAGCACAAGTAAAAATATAAGATTACAAAAATAAAAAAAAATCCATGACTTTCCAGCCTGAATATCATAATTGAGTTTCCATGACAGTGGGAACCCTGTATAATTTGGAATGCAGAAAGTAAAAAAAAAAAAGTGCTTTATTTCTTTATATTTTAATTGAAAAACAACACACATCAGCTGTAAGTACATGCTGAATGTATTCGGCTCTAGTTTAGAACAGCGGTGTACAAAAACAATGTGATGTGCCAATGTGACATCTTTTGATTTCGATTTTAAAAGAAATATTTTTCTTCATTAGATTTTTCTTCACTTCTTTTAGATGAACAAAAGTGTCAATGTTATTCTTGTCTGTAAGAGAACAAATTGCAAGCTGGTCAAGGACACTGGCACTGTTTTTATTAAGACATTTTATTATAATTCAGATACACATGCTGCCATAATATACATGTATACCTTGTGGTATCTCCATATGTTTTAGTGATTGATTAATTCATAAATTATTTTAAGATTGTAAAAAAAGGCCCTATAAAAACAGCTAGAGGAAATGGTTACATACCTCCCATCCTCTTAACAAAAGTTATTGCAAGCTACATTTACATTCCACAATCAAAACCATACAAAAATCTTATTCAAGTCTAAAATTCATTCATTTTTGAAGCAAGAATAAATAATGCTGTGGATTAGTCAGTACAAAAAAAACTTTAAGGCTCAGACAGTAATACCAACCACAGTATTCAGCATTCTCTATGAGATGAAATCAGTATTCAGCTTGGTGTGTAAATCGTGTCTCCTCCACAGCTTTGGGCATAAGAGTGTGTAAAGTGCCTGTGTTGTCCCTCATGCTCAGTGCAGTGGGATGAACAACTGCAGAACAAAACATATCCTCATTTAAAAATGACCTAGTGTGGTTATGCACAATGCGTATGTTTTATTTATACAAACTAATCAAGTGAATACAGTTTGAGTGTGCACATAAATAAAACTAAATAAATGGTTCAAAACAGCTGAATGAAGTATTCAAATGTGATATAGTTGGTTACAGTGACCGATGTTGGCTGTGTAGTGTGTGTGTGACATTACCTTTGGCTTAGTGTGTCTAGTGAAAGGTACACCCTCCTCAGCAGTGTGTGTGTCCAGCATGTCCTTACTCTGGCTGTCTGAACTGAGGGCATCCATTAAGCTGTTAGTGCACACCGAGTGAGTGTTATAACCGCTATCCACCTTTACAGGGAACATGAGGGACAGATTAGACCTAAACCTGACATGAGATCACAATTCCATTAAAAAAGCTTGCAAAAACAATTTTCTATTTATAAAGCAATAACTAAAATAAATAAAAACTACAGTTCTTGGAGAGAAGGCGGTTCAGCTGCTACTGCTACCACTAGCCAGTTTCACAATGTTTTAGCTCAGCTACACCTGCTGGGTTACTGTTTAAATGACTCTTCATCTAGTAGTCTAGTATTTGGAGGCTACTTGAAAGCCTTTGGTCATCTGACAGCACGCATACTAACCTGCATGCTAATGTCATACGGTGTGATGCTCCCTTCCGCTAGCAGGGATACGAACATGTGCGTACTCTCAGCGTTAGGCACACTGCCTGTTCGAGAGCTGGACAGTCTAGCTGGTGACGCAGTGTCCTCTTCAGGAACCCAACCACAGGATTCCTCTCTGCACCTGCTGATGACCTCATCCTCCTCATCTTCACTTTTGTCGGTCTCAATATTTCCTTCCGTATCCTTCACAAACTGCTCGTCTTGATCCATTTGCTCTGAAACATCCACAGAGGCCTCTGACTCACTTCCCCCTGATAGCAGTCCTCGCTGGGCATGAGGCCCTGTCGAGCTGGCGTCCAGGTCCATGGCGGGTAAAGGTTCACTGGGATGGATGTTCTCCTTGTCGTGGAGGATTGGGGAAATGTGAGTAGGAGAGGCCCACATACAGACTCTGGGTCTGGACTGAAAGGGGGAGCAGCTGCGAATAGGGGAACAGCCCTCCACCAATGGGCTATTTCCACATCGGTTCACGTCCATGTCCGAGCTGCCCGTAGGAACACCACTGGGGGACAGAAACGACAGCCTTTTCCTCTCACCTATAAAGACAAAGTTTTAATGTCATCTCACATACACACTTATCCAAGGTCTTACAAACGGTGGTTCGCAAGTTGATGAAAAGCGAATAATAAATTACACTGAAAGCAAAATTAAAATAAATAAATAGAGCAATAATCGAGATATAGCTTAGTTTGACTATCAAATCAAAAGCTGTGCTTGAATTACATAACTATCATGTAATGTGCTACGTGTCTCAGTGAAGCGTGTTAATGTTCAATGCACACAAATAGCTTATGATGATCCAGTGTTTTTAGCGGCTTTGTTCAGAGTAAATGCGGCAAACTCCATCTCTGCATGTGCTGCGAGTTTAACGTGCATTTGGGAGTATGTGTGCTAGATTTACTTTATTTACAAATTCACATAATGTCCAACATACAGAATTTCACCAATATATATTAGTATTATAACTTGTGGTATAAAATACAATTTTACATTTTTTATTTTAAAGTACAATTGTAATTAAAAACTAACATATTTCTTTTTGAAAAATATATATTATATATACATATATATAATGAAGTTAAGCTAAACAGAGGAATCTCCAAAAGTTAAATTCCAAAATAAAACACTAAAAATATCATATATTTTATCTGTTTACTTGCATGTTATGTGACCACTAACCAACATCAGAGAACCGTGAACATGTTAAATTATTGAAATACTAAAAATCTCAGGGGGTACTTTAAGTAAATATTTTGTCTAACAGGTTTAGCTGACAAAAGAAAGTTTGGAAACCCCTGCATCTATCTATCTGGTCATGCAAATTACATTTGAAAACCCTGGCACCATCTCAGATTTTTTACCTGATACAGGCGTCACAGAATGCTGAAGTCTGATTGGCGACAGAATAGGAGATTTAAAAGCAGGAGAAGATCTCTCTGAAAACATTGGACTTGTGATACTGCCCAGACTGTAGGCTCGACACTGGCCTCGGATGGGACTGGAAGAAAATTGGCCCTGAAAATTATGGGTAAAAACATAATATTAGATTATTAGAATCAGATATCCTTGATCCAGATTTGTTTTGGTATATACAAGGGTAAAATGGCCCTGGGCAAATCTATGAATTGGTACGTAGTACGTACAGACAATGGCGTCCCGGTTGGAATGCCACACTGAAGTGGAGAGACAATAACAGAAGACATCATCTCTCGACTGCTGGGAGGTATGTTATGGGAATTTCTATCTGGGCTGGAAGGGGTAGAAGACTCAGAGCCGCTGTCATGACCATCCAGAAACAGCTTACGTCGCAATGAAGAGGAGCTAAGGCTTTCCTGCACCTGTTCAGTTAACTCTTCTGTCTTATAGTAATCACCTGGTAGAGTAGAAGTTCTCAAGTTAATATCAACAAGAAGGTTGTAAACAAGAAAATTATTTGAACAACGGCATCAGGCGCAACAGACAAACAATAAGGTAAGGTATGCATTGACCAGCACTGACGCCAGTCATGAGAAATCTCCTCAACAAGGTTAATACCAGACAGGCTACAGCGTTTATTTTGAGCGTAAAGACTGTATTTGTGTTTTATCAAACAAATTTAGGGTATATTGCCTTTTAAGAATTCAAGCACTTTTTAAAGTACCTCTTCATGGCTGTTTCAAAGGTTTTTCCTAGTACTTCAATTTCAATAATTCAAAGTATGAACCCTGTTATTATAAATTATATTTTTACCAACATTATGAATTCTTTTGATAATTTTTAAAAAAGTACAATTTTATAAACCAATCTTTCTATAAATGAGGTCATTGAAACTGTATGCATAAAAGGTTTTAAAAAGAAAAGTATTTTTGGCGGATAGAACCCTAAGAGAACCATTTAAGGCCAAGAACGATAACTATGAGCGTCCAGCGGACGATAATGTCCTGTTTATTATAAACGCGTGCTTGTCTGTCACTTTAAATGTTCGAGCTCTTTGCAGCAGAATGGATTCTGATTGGCTGTCAATGTTTATATCATTCATCAGCAGGATAAAAATAGTTCCTCTTTTGCTGTTATCGTTATAGCAGTGGTGTGAACTCTGCTATTCTTGAAGATTTTTTTAACTATATATTTATCGTTATCTTTGGTTATTGTCCTTGATGTGAATGGGGCATAACTGTCAATCTTGATACATTTTTAATCCATTCTTACTGAATTAAAGTTATTTATTTTTTTATCTTACAGACCCAACACTTTTGATTGGTATTATGATGTTGTAAATAACATTTTAGATTAGAACCTTCTTTATAAATTACCTTGAATCTTGAAAGAGTAAATATTTCATGTTATCTCAATTAATGAGGTCATAAAAACTGTGTATGAAAGACAAAAGCGTAAGAGTTTGGGGGAATATTTATATATAAACACAAAATAATAATATATATATATATATATATATATATATATATATATATATATATATATATATATATATATATATATATATATATAAAAACTTAAATTACTCCAAAACAAGAAAGAAATGAAAAGGGTTACCCAGAACTTTCTCAAGATTGAAGTCCACTGGTAGGGACAGGACTGTCTGACAGATGGCTTTAACACAAACAACAAGCAAAGGCCGATTATTCTAGATCTACATACAGATCTAAAATGAATGATAATTTAGAAATGTCTTAGAGCTGCTGAACAAACCATTGATTTTCTTTGGTGGCGGAGGCTCCTCTGTTACCAGTGGGGACAACGGACCTAAAATTAGACAGTTTCAATGAATATCCAAATGCTACATTAGTTGTATTAAAACATTTGTCTTTTATGTGTCTGTGTCATGACTTACTTTTCTGATGTTGCAGTTTTATTGATTGTTTAGCTGTGAGTGGTCCCCATGGAGAGGGAACAATGGCACCTTTAGTGAAAAACTGTACAACCAAAAATAATTTGATGAAGCATCTTTCTCTTTAGTGAAAAGAAAACATTTTCATGGACAGAGACGGTTTCATTTACAAGGGGTAAATCAGTTTTACCTGTTCAATAGCATGTTGCCGTTTTGCCTCAATCTCAGAATCTGCCCTTATGCGTTAAAAAGAAACACAGTTGAGTCAATATCACGAACATATGAAAAAATAACTACAAATACAGCAGGGTTATTAAAAAACTACAGATAAACATGCACAGCAATTACATACCTGGCTTGGCTCAGAAACACAGCCTGGCGGTGAATGTCCTCAGGGTCTATTTCCACAGGAAGTAAATTTGCCATTTCATCAATGGACCACTTGAACTTGGCTGGAGTCTACAACAGAAAATACAAACAGAAATGTAATTTCCGTCGTTTTTCTTTATTTTCCCCTGACACGCGGAGTCAGATACTCACCGCAGATGAGCTCTTGGAGCTTTTGAACACCGACGGGCTGGGCATCAGAGGCTCATGCAGACGGTGATAGTCGTTTGGGCTCTCAAACGGGTTCAGAATAGCAGGTCTTCCTGGAGTCTCGGGTGTTATATGAATCTCTGCTATATCTCCCATCTTAAAAACGCCGTCCAGAGACAAGCTGGCTACGTTTTAATAAGAAAGAAAAACTAGTGAAAGACTGCAGACTCTTGAAAATATCAACAACTTGGTGTGGTAAACATCCTGTTTGGTTTATCCACTAAGTTACTGCATCCTATAGTAATGATCAAACGAGTACTGATCGGGTTATCTACCTTTCTTAGTTTGCAATCTTGACATGTTTTGATGTGATTTTTACCAGGTGATTAATGTTCTTAATTAAATACTTACAACGCAACGAGACGCAAACAAGCCCAACCGCGATCTCTGATGGGCTTCCAACGTCTGATTTAATTTTCGCTCACGATGTGCCAACCAATCAGAATTCAGCAGAATCTGCAAAACAACCAATCAGGTGAAGAGAACGGGCGACATTCCGTCTCGACGTAACTTCCTTTCGAACGTTTACAACTTTATTGAAAGGATTACCACAACAACAAGCGGGAGGTGTAAATAAAACGACTGTCAGTTAGTTTGCAGTGCATTTTGTTTAATGTTTATTTCGCAAATGCGGGGAAGATACCAGGGACTATCAGCAAAAGACTTGTCAGGGTCATCTGAATGAAAGACAGTGCTTTGTTATTGTCGTTAAGTAATTAAATAGCTTTAGCACGATAGCATCATGGCCAATCCCGCGAGCGCAAACATGAATGCTGTCCGGGAGACTATGGATGGTAAGATTGAGACAAATGTTGGACAAAAAGGCGAAAACATTTTTTTCATTATTATTTGTTGTGAATCATATCGGTTAATCATCGAATAAACCACTGGACGACTATTGTGGCTTCTTTCATTTTCAGTTCTCCTGGAGATATCAAGGCTTCTGAATACAGGATTGGACATGGAGTCCTTGTCGATATGTGTCCGTCTCTGTGAGCAAGGGATCAATCCCGAAGCCCTGTCATCAGTCATCAAAGAACTCAGAAGAGCCTCTGACTCGTTAAAGGTGCTAACACTAATGCAGCAGTAGATTTGTGGTGACAGTCCTATTAAGACCCAGACGGTCTTATTTCTGCTTCTCTCCACTGTTTTTACCCACTCTCCCTTTTGAAGATGCAAAATCATGAGTATATTAATATTCTTGCGTCAGTAATCTGGGAAATTAGGTGAAGTCTGCCAGACGCAACCTATTAAAGCATGGGTTTTCAATCACTTAGATGCCACGGTCCCCCATCCGATTCCTAACATTTAAAAGGCAGCTTTACATTTCCATGTATAAATGTGTTAAAACTGGAAAAAATTAATGAGTGTGTAAAAGATTACTTGGGAAATATTTATTTTATGTAATGTCACATTTAGTTTTATGCGTAATAGTGCTGTACTGTTGAATGCATTCTTTATTCAAATTTTAAATTCCAAAACAAAAACCAATTTATTTATTTTTTTTAATAAATTTTTACTTGTTTATATTAGCATTTTTATTTGGATCAAATTTGGTTTATTATAATGTTCATTTATTTTTACATTTTCTACAGTGTATCTCTCTAAAAATAATTCCAAAGACATGAGTATTTATTCTGCTACCCTACATAGCTCAAGTGGTTTAGAGAATGCATGGATGGCATTTCCACTTTAATTATGACAAAGTAATTTTTTTTATTACCACAAACTGGAAGTCTCAATATATATTAACAATAAAAACAACAACAGTTGTTGAGGGGGATAAAACAATCTTAACCATGTATATAGCTTCAGGTTATGTTACTTTAATATATAATAATTTAAATAGATATAAAAAAATAATTTTATAAGGCATTCTGCAGCCCTCTCGAAGGATGGTGTGACATGCTATTCTCCTTTTTTTTAATGCATGCAGATAATATTAATTGAGAAGCTACAGGGGTATATTTGCACTTTAAAAAGTGCACTACCTACTAAGAAAAAAAATAATTGAATAGGACTTATTAAAATGCACACTTTACATTACATTTGTCTTATCATTAACCGTCCTTTTTGTTTGATCTTTTTCAGGCTTCTGAAAACAGCACTAGTCAAGGATGAGTCTAAAATTCATCTCTGACAATGATACCCTGTATATAAGCATATACCTATGATTAATGTGTGAAAGTAGTTGGTTTTGCCTTGTTTGGCCTACTTTCATGTGCCTCAGTATGTACAGTTGGACTATTCAAGCATTTGCCTTTTCCTTATCTTTTTGTCCATTTAACGTTGTGTATACAAATAACTATAATGCTTCAGGTTAAGTCAGTAAAATGTTTTTTTTTTTACCCTAACTGTATGAAACATGCTCTTTTTATTGATATGGTCTCTGGCTGACCCCTCAAAGGCATTTTATCTGTACAGCCATGTGCATTTGTGTCTTTCATCCACACGATGGCGACATCAGTGCATTTATAGTTAATTGACTGCTTGTGCTTTGTATTGTAACGTAGCAATCTTTTAAGATTTCTTTCTTTATTTTAAACATTTGTACTAAAGGTCATGGCCAAATTCTTCTTTCGTTCTTATTCTCTTCAAAACAGTAGCAGTTTAATTGGATCATCAAGCCTGTTCTCAATGTCACAGGTGCTTGTATTGCTCAGATCTGACACCAGAATTTGGCCGGTAATGTTTAAGGTCACGTTTGATAAAAGCGGCGTGGCTCTTAGATCAGCCCAAAAGGCACAGGCTTCATTAACACCCAGCCGTGCTGAGAGGGAGAGGTGGCTGTGTCCTTGGTTCCTGCAGATAGGAGGCATAATGTTTCACTCTTGCAGTGAGAATTCATTTGTGTGTCTGTAATCACCTCCACCTTATGTTTGCTCTTATTGCTAAACATTTACTCTAATCCAGTCACTTTTCAAGGAGAAATTCTCAGGAGAATGTGGTCTGGGTTAATGTCAATTTCATGATTCCGATTCCTGACTTTTAGTTGAATGGGAAAAGGTTGCAGTTGAACCCTGTTATGTTCGAATCTATTACATGAGGCTTGTTTTAAGAGTGTTTCGATGGTAGTCCCTCAAACATTTGTTGACTTTGTGGATGAAATGCCACCTGTTTTAGTTGTAGCATGGGTCAAGGATGCACCATCTTCAGGCCTCCGTTGAATCACCTTTAACAAAGACACAAACAGCATGTGGAGAATGATTGCGACCGCTTGTTGGAATGACAGGTGTTATCAACTAAAGCGGACCAGGCGTGTCTCTTCATGAGGCCGGTTAATGATGCGCAACAATGGGGTAGTTTATTTCTCACTGTGAATTAGTATCATAAAGGTTGCCACTGTGACAGTGATATCGCTCATCAGTACCATCAAATCATTTTTGTTAACTTTGTTTGAGTGACCATCGGTCTCCAATGGGCATCTGACTTCAATAGTTCTTTTAGAGTGGAAGAAGTTGATGGTCAAAAAAAAAGACGTCGTGAGTTTAGAAAGTGAGCTTATACACTGACTTTGGCTAATTGAACTTCTTTTAAAAAGGATGAAACTAAATAACACAATTAGGTATTCTGAGGTTGATGTGTAATTATCATATTCCCATCCTTTAATTCATGCATTAATTGCTTTAATTAGCAAAGCAATTAAAAAAAACAATGCTAAGCTCTGTAATAGCATCCACCTTCAGTAACTGTTTATGTAAATTCCCTTGTGTTTGGTGTAGGTTAATGAAATGTTTGTTATTAAATGGGAATTATGTGTGTTCAAGTATGTAATTATCAATAGTTTAGCTTTAAATTTAATAATTGTGTTTTAACCTTCTAAATGATGCATGCAATGCAACAGGGTTCTTTGTTCACAGGTATGTGATAAACAACTGGTATTAATCTAAAGCTGATGGAAATGAGAATACCCTTGTACAAGGTTAATTGAAAGTTTAAAATGTATAATTGTGGGTTAGAATCCATTATTTTTGTTCTACATAATGCCTTTAAAAATAACAGGGCCTTTGACCTTTTTTGGAATGTGTGCTCAGCCATTTTACTCCCTGAATACCTATTTAAGTATAGCCCTTGACCCTGCTTGGGCTACAAACTCCTCCAAACTTAAGTTTCTTTATCATATTTTTATAACAAGTGATCACAATATGACTTTAGACAAGTGTCTCCAATAGCCCTTTCATGAACACACTACTGTCAAAAGTTTGGGTTTGGTAAGATTTTTTAAATGTTTTTAAAAGACATCTGTTTTGCAAATCAAGGCTGCATTTATTGGATCAAAAATACAGTAAAACTTTTAATATTGTGAAATATTGTTACAATTTAAAGCAGCTATTTTCTATATTAATACATTTTTTACAAAATTCTGTGGTGGCCAAGCTGAATTTTCAGCAACTATTACCCAAATCTTCAGTCACATGATTCAGAAATCATTGTAATATGCTGATTTGGTGCTCAAATAACATTTCTTATTATTATCACAGAGGAAAACGATTGTGCCGTTTAATATTTGAAGCCAAGATGCTTTTTTCAGCATTCTTTGATTAATAGAAAATTCAAAAGAACATAAACAGATTTATATGTGTATATATATATATACATATAATGTAATTATATATATATAATGTATATAAAATATATAATGTATATATAATGTAAAGTTGTGCCTTTGTGTCACTTTTGATCAATTTAATTTATCTGTGATGAATAAAACTATTATTTCTTAAAAAAAAAAAATAGTTTGTGTAAGATGTCTTTTTTTACTTGCCCCATGTATTGTGACAACATGCCTATTATATCAGGGCCGGATTCACATGCAACATGGCCAAGGCCAGGACTTTTTCCCCCTTTAAGACAAACATGCATTCACATCTTTCTATTCTATCCATGGTCACCTACACTTTTGGTACCAATATAATTACCTTTAATGTAAGCTACTAATATGCACTCTTTAGGTACAAATGTGTATCTTTTGAAAGGGTACTGCCCCAGTGACAGCTTTTTCCTGAGATTGTTGGGTTTTGAGGATGACATTTTGCAGCACACTTTGTGTGTACTTTGTTCACATATATAGGTGTCCTACACAGGCCTGTCTGTAGCTAAGGGTGGAAACGTTAAAGGTAGGGTAGGCAATTTGTTTTATAAATATACTTTTTGTTATAGCCTACTGTTTTAAACTGTCTTCACATCCTGATAGCAATCAATGTGAGAAGTTATCTAAATATTAATGTAGGTGTAATTTAAGTGTAAACGGCTCAATAACCCTTTTATTTCAAGGCTTAATTTATGTCTCGTAGACCGTAGAATTTATGTCTCCGTTGCATTACTATTGAAAGCTATCAATAATGTCAAAAAAGTGACGTGAAGTGCCAGCTTGCAACCTGTGGACCAGTCTGGCATTCAACAACCAGCTCAAGCCAGCTCACAGTATGTGGATCAGTCTGGCATCCAACAACCAGCCTATGCCAGCTCACAATCTGTGGACTAGTTTGGCATCCAACAATTAGCCCAAGTCAGCTTACAATCTGTGGACCAATCCGGCATCCAACAACCAACCCAAGCGAGCTCACAATCTGTGGACCAGTCTGGCATCTAACAACCAGCCCAAGTCAGCTTACGATCTGTGGACCAGTCTGGCATTCAATAACCAACCCAAGCGAGCTCATAATCTGTGGACCAGTCTGGCATCTAACAACCAGTCCAAGTCAGCTCACGATCTGTGGACCAGTCTGGCATTCAACAACCAGTCCAAGTCATTTCACGGTCGGTGGACCAGTCTGGCATTCAACAACCAGCCCAAGTCAGTTCGCAAGCTGTGGACTAGTCTGGCATTCAACAACCAGCCCAAGTCAGTTCACGGTCGGTGGACCAGTCTGGCATTTAACAACCAGCCCATGCTAGCTCACAATTGGTAGACCAGTCTAGTATCCAACAACCAGCTCAAGTCAGCTCATAATCTGTAGTCCAGTCTAGCACCCAACAAATAGCCCAAGCCAGCTTACAAGCTGGGGACCAGTTTGGCATTTAACAACCAGTTTAAGCCAGCTCACAGTTTGTGGATCAATAAAAAAAAAAATAATAATAAAAAAGTGACGTGCAGTCAAATGTCCGGGTGTGTATGCTGTTTAAATGAATGTTCTCACCGATACTCTTGTTATGTTTACGCAGAGTTTTGACAAGTTTTATAGACTGGATTTTGTTTCTTATTCAAAAATATTTATCTTGAACTCTGTCATGGAAACTTGCATACGTAAACTGTAATTAAACAATCTAATAATCAATTAAAAAGGAATTTATACCTGTATGATATAGAGTGGTGCAGGTATGACAACACTTTGTAAGCCAAAACGCAGAAGCGAGTTAGCATTGTAGTGCATCCTGTTCCATCGTCTCGAAGTTAATGGGGTTTTTAAATAGGGTTTTGGTTAAATGGCTGAAATAAGGTCTGTGGTGAACAAGCTCAAGACACTCACATTTTATTCTACGACATAAAATACATCAATATTACCCCACTCGTATCATTTTTTTTAACCTGTTGCATGTCTTGAAAAAGGCGGTTACTAACAAGTAGCTAAATGAGACTACAAAGGCTGTTGAGGAGCGTAAACGTCATCCCGCCAAACGGGTAAGCCCAGTCCGCTTTTACAGCATTGTTATGGTTATAATTGTGCTCTTACAAACTATTCTAACTCATACGTTCTGGGAAAATGTTTTTGGATAAAAACTGAAAGAGTTGTCGGAAGCTTGGTGGTGACGTTGAAGTCGCGCGACCGTGTGGTGTAGTTCATTTAGCATAGGGGCTACCTTTAGCTTTTTACTTCATAAAAGTTGTGTTCATCGGTGAAAATGATCTTGTTGGACAAAACGTGCAAGTATCATAAACTTTTGTTGAACACAGCTTGGTTTTAGCAATAATACAAAAGCCTATGGGAAAATCCTATTGGGTTTTTGTTGAGGGAACTAGCGTGATGCTAACTAACGGTTGGGCTACAAAGTGACGTTATACATGCACCACGATGTAGCCTCATTGGACCAGCGGTTTGGAAAATGGATGGAGACATGATTCAGCTGCGGGAATTCATTGGACGCGCGACTCTCACAGTGTATTATGGGTATTCACTAGCCGTTTGAGGTACACCAGTTGTACACTCGTTATTGCGGTGCATTGTGGGATTGAATGAGTGCACTCAGTAACGTCCATGGTTTCGGACACCACTACAAATGGCTGTCCCCTCAAATAGTGCCCTATTAAAGGGTACAGGGGGTGATTTCGGACACAGCCAACGTCTCAATTGGCTTCGATTAATCTTTGCGCAGCTGCCACACCTGTCAAAAGATCCTCATAGAGTAAAGTAGGCCTACTTTTCTTTCCCGCTTAATAATATCCTTTACCCTCTCATTTGGAATGTCAAAAAAAGCTCTACGCCCAACAGACTTGAACTCTTCCGGATGTCAAGCCTGTTAGTAACTTCATCAGAAGTGCATCAATTTCCATTAGCTGCAAATGAACGTGCGCAAAGCGTGTCACCTCATTGCCCGTTTGATCAGCGGCGCCGTTTAAATGCCACTTCGACTCACATTAACCTCCGCTCCGGACATTTACCACGCGTCCGAGCCGAGCTTCCCACTAGACAAACAAAAGGGGTTGATAATACTAATGCTTGTGTTGTGACAGCGCTATTTATAATGATTAATGATCCCGTGTTTTAGTTGATTACTGTGCCGCCGAGTCTCCATACTTGTTTCAATTAGTGTTGTGAAGGTCGCTAAACTAATCCCTCACCCCCGTGAGCATAATCTTTTCCCATTAATAATCATACAATGCTTTCTGCCCTCGTGCTCATTTAAATCACCAACACTGTTAAAGGAAAAGACATCCACAAGTACTACTGCTTTAGACAAGAAATATGAGGATGATGTTGATGATGTTTGGTGTGCTTTTCCCAATGCTGTGACTCATTGACCTGCTCCCTCAAGGGATTTCTCAATTGAGCTTTAGCATTTAATACATCTTTATTTGTCTAATTAGAGTGGATGGAATGATATTTAGGCCTCATGCATTTGCTACCGAATCTTTCTCTGCATGCTGGAGTAAGTCATATTTGTCGACAGGAACAGAAGCAACCTGTCATTTTCTATCAAACCCAGTTCGTTGCACTGCACACAGAGCTTTAGATGTCATTACATGACTATATTTCAGTTGTTTAAGTAACAGCATCCATAACCAACAACAGTATATTGCCTTGAGCCAGCTGAAATGATGTGGACTGAGCTTTTCTTCATTGTTGAGCAGACATTTCTATAGGCGATTCACTTGAAGTACAAATAGAGTGAAGGACAAAAGACATTTGACAGGACAATATATAATAGTTCTATACTTTGAAGGCAGGGACTATATAGTTGACACACAGAGCTGATACAACGGCTATATCTCTCTAAAGATTAAACACTGTAAAAAATCCAACTTCTATTTTGCCACACTCTATTTTAAAAGTTGTTTAATGTTATGTATAAAAAAGTTTAGATTAAGGTTAAGAAAGTATTAAAGTAATATTTTAGGTAATTTAGTATGAGCAATCTTATAATGTTTAATAGTGAGAACTTATGATGTCAAGTTTGATGGTGAGAGTTGAACTGGCAGGCTATTAAGAATGCTCAGTTTAAGGCAGAACAAATCCACCTTGCTTATCTGCCATGATCACATGTCTTGCTTTGATTTGATAATTAATCATTTTAAATTTAATATGGAATGTATTTATGATGTAAAAGTTTAATACCGTATTTACCTTAAAGTGGACAGCTTGAGTTGGCTTTTATAAAGCTACATGGCTAAGTTATAAAGACTATAAGCCTTTTTTAACCTCAAATTGCTGCGTCTATTACTGAGCATACATATTGGAGATACGTTGTGGATGAGGGGACACCACTCAAATAATTTAATTTGTGTGTTTATTTGTGTGTTTGCTTAAAACATGCAAAAATATCTTTAAGTTTACACACATTGCTTTTATTCATAAAACACATTGCAATGTGTAATTCAAAATACAGGTCAAATTCTTTTTCGTATATTAATACAGTACATTGGCCCTATTTTTAATAACTTTCCTTTTTAATCAATTGTCAAAAAGAAAAAAGGAATGCATGATGGATGGATGGATGGATGGAAATGTCTCAGGTTATGCATGTAACCATGGTTCCCTGAGAATAGGGAACAAGACGCTGCGTCCAGGGGCCGCTAGTATGAATCTAAACATGGCAATGAACTTCTCATTGACAGGCGGCAGCCTATAACGTCATCAGTGCGACCGTGAGTATAAAAGGGCACCTGTGAAATACCTCATCCACTTCATGTCTGAAGGTGACGTTTGCAAGAATGCCAGAAGCTTGGAAAGGGGACTGAGCATCTTGTTCCCTATTCTCAGGGAACCATGGTAACATGCGTAACCTGAGACGTTCCCTTTTGAAAGGCAACTCGCGCTGCGTCCCCTAGAGGTCGCTATGAGGAAAGAAAAACCTATGCTGCCATGCTGAAAGGATGAGTGCCCTATTGGCTGAGTCAAAGGTCAAAGGACTCAAATGAGTCCTCATCCCTAAGGTGCACCAGCAACAATCATACACCAGAGCTTCTCAAGAACGGGGGCCTTAACAGGATAGCTCCAAAGAGAGGAGGCCAGCGTCCAAGGAGGCTCACAGAGAGCCTAACTTGTGTTAAGGCAGCCCTGAAGAGTGGAGGCCTCAAAGAGAGGCCTAGGCAACACTCAAGGGCATAACCCAGGGGCAATACAGAGAAAGCTTAAAAAAAAAAAAAAAAAACTAAGCTCAGTCTACTGGCTTGCAAAGCTCTGCAGAGTGGAAGCCTCAATACAATGACTCTCATAATGAGAGAAGGAACACTCCACACTTAAGGTCTAGTATCAGGCAGTCTCCCAGAGAGCCTAACTACATTAGTTAGCATGAACTAATAATAATGAACTGGGCTTATACAGCATTTATTATTCTTTCTTAATGTTAATTTCAACATTTAGGCCTACTAATACTTTATTAAAACATTAGTAAATGCACTGTGAACAAACAAATTTTTTTATTAACTAACATTAGCAAAGATTAACAAATACAGTAACAAATGTATTGCTCATGGTTATGTTGGTTAATACATTAACTAATGTTAACTAATGAACCTTATTGTAAAGTGTTACCAAAGTTTCTTATGTGTCAAAAGATTTTTTTAATGGCACAGCAGACATGTTTTTACAAAGTTATCCGCATCTCCTGCGCTGCATCAAGCCACTCACATAATAGCTGTCACTGTTCAAATTAATGCAAAGCATAGACTAACTGTACATCATGTGCGTAAGACTCCAATAAAATTATTAGGCAAATGTTCCTTAATGAATAAATCTCTCAGAGAGTAAAATTGGGTCTATATTATGATAGACAACATAACATTAATATTAGTTTCAAAATAGTTTTTAAATTATTATTGTTCCTGGTTCAATACGGTACACTTTTAAGAAAGTAGCAGTGCCTGGGAAAGATTTTAAGTATCACCTCTGCTTAAAAAGCTGCAATCTAATCCTGTTTACATGAAAAAGGCCTGCTCCCGAACAGGTTTGAGCTTATGGACCTGTTGCTATGACAGCAACTCCATGATGATCTTCGAAGTACCTAACAATCCTGGATCATGTCAAATTGTCAACAGTAAAATCCAGATAACTGAGTAATCCATGTACAAAGAACGGACCCCAGAATGAAAACAAAACCAAAACAGAATGAGACTGTTACATGAACAACGGTTTGATTTTCTTTAACATTACCTTGTGCATTTTTGCTGTTTCATTAATTTTGTGTACATGTATTAGAGATCAATGCTGTTAATGTCTCTTAATTGTATTTCAACAACAGAAGCTTGCCCAGGATCACCACATAAGAGAAACTTCTTCCCAAGGCCTAACTCAACTCCACTAGCCCGAACTAGCAGCGAGCGTTGGACCCACAGCTTGCTCACTGCTGTAGTTGAGTGAAGGTTATTTGCCAGCTGAATGACCCCTCTTGTTTAGGTTTGATGGATGTTGTAGAAAGTGAACCCAGCAGGGGGTCTAAGAGGCAGAATGTGTGTTGGAGAGAGAGTGAGTGTAAGGAAAAGGATGCTCTATGATCTGTGAAGAACCAGAGCGAGAGAGAAAGAGAAAGAGAGTGTGCACCTGAGTGTTAGCATCAATGCTTATGAGGCTTATCCATCAAACTCAACTCACAGCTAAGCACGAATGAATAACCCTCGCCCTCTCTCCGCCTCAGGAGGAAAGGATAAAAAATCACACTGCCTTTGAGGTCACAGAAGTTGTTGGTGGAAAAGTTCAGTTACATGCATTTTAAAGGAAGCGTTCTTTCTCAAAACAGGTTACAGACCTCTGGAATTGACGGCAAAGAGAAGATAAACCTCATGAAATAGAAGAATGAAAAATCACAGGACAAATCTGAGTTCTAAAGTTCAGCATTCTGAACTCAAAATATATTTTTCTCTAATATTTTTTTATTTTTTTATTTTACCTTTATTTAACCAGGGTAGAAAATCACATTGAGATCAGTATCTCATTTACAAGTGAGCCCTGGCCAATAGCAGCACACATTAAACATGATAAAAACAACAAAGTATAATTAAATACATAAACAATAATCACAACACACACATACACTGACACACTCACACTCTAACAAACACACACACACACATACACACACAAAGCAAAGTTAAGAACAAGTACAGATGTTTTTGAATGTTTGATTAAGATATAGTTTAAACTCTTTGATTGAGATAAATACAGTAAGTTTCAATGATCTTTGAATCTCATTCCAAGCAGTTAGTGCACTATAAATAAAAGCATTTTTTCCAAACTCTGTCTTCATTAAGGGAACATTTAAACGAATATATTTACTTGAATGCAGATTATAGCCTTGACTACTGACAGTTAATAGACTAATCATATACAGAGGAAGCTGGCCAATTATGGCCTTGTACACAAATATAAGCCAATGCTTGTACCTTCTCAAGTGAAGTGAGGGCCAACCAACCATTTCGAAAAGTGCACAATGATGAGTATAATAATTTGTACAAGTTATAAATCTTAAAGTAGAGTGATAAACAGAGTCTAAGGATTGGAGCAGAACCTTAGTAGTATTCCTATAAAAAACATCTCCATAATCTAAAACAGGTAAGAAGGTAGCTTCCACCAACTTTCTCTTAGCTGACTGTGAAAAACAAGCACTGTTCCGAAAATAAAACCCCAGCTGTAACCTTAACTTAGAAAGCAACTGTTTAACATGTAACTTGAATGATAAGTCCCCCTCCAACACAAAACCCAGATATCTATATGAGGAAACCTGCTCTATAGAATTACCCTGCAGAGTGTAAATAGTTGATGGAGAAAATTCACACTTATGCTTCCTAGAAAAGACCATACATTTTGTTTTCTTCTCATTCAGAGCCAGTTTCAATGAGAGGAGGTTACACTGAATCCTTATGAATGCTTCCTGCAACTTTGAAACACAACTGTCAATGGAAGATGCAAAACAATAAACTATGGTGTCATCTGCATATAAATGAATACTTGCGTCTGATAGGTTATCACCAAGATTGTTAATATATAGTGTAAATAACAGGGGACCCAAAATGGACCCCTGTGGCACACCAGAATCAATACTGAGCCAATCAGAAAAATACCCCTTAATTTGCACCCTTTGGCACCTGTTCTTTAAATAATCCCTAATCCATTACAGTGCGGTTTCAGAAAGACCGATACTATATAAACGCGATAGAAGAATACCATGATTAACACTATCAAAAGCTTTAGCCAAATCAATAAACACTGCAGCACATGATCTTCCATCATCTAGAGCGCAAGTATCATTTATTCTAGAACTTTTAGTGGCAGTTACCGTACTATGGTTATTTCTGAAACCGGACTGGAACCTAGACAGAATGCTATTACTAGCCAAGAATTCCTTTAGCTGTTCGCTGACAATAGATTAAAAAATTTTGGCTATAACTGATAGCTTAGAAATCGGACTGTAATTATTTAAATCGGTTGGATCACCACCTTTCAACAGGGGTACAACCAGAGCAGATTTCCAGACATCAGGGACAACATTCTGTTCTAATGATAAATTGAAAATATAAGATATTGGGCCAGCAATAATCTCAGCAGCTATAACAGCCAATAACAGCCAAGGTTGAAGCGAATAAAATGCTGATGGTACGTGTACCCATTTGGTCACTGTAATTGGGTTAAAATTGGCTAATTGACTTGTAATAATTCACAATTGCTGATCTATTCTGAAGTATTAAGTCTGCTATAAGGAGTCTGACTGTTGATTGGCCAGGGATTGACCAGTCATGTTCATGAAGAATTGTAAATTGTATAGAGAGTTTTCAACAACAAAAAAACAACAACCAAAAAAACAAAAAAAGGAACCCTTTTGTGCACCAGTAGGTGGCAACAAGGATTTGTCATTATGATTGAGTCAATAAGTCTTTCACTCAACTTACAGTATTTGTTCATAAAAAATGGCTGAAGATCTTAGCCAGGCCTGAAGACCAGTTTAAACCAAGCCAAACAAACCAGCTCAGGCTTTGTTAATTTTTTTTTTAGCATATATATATATATTTTTTTTATTTTTTTTCACAATATGCCCTAAAATTTAGTAGGTGAAAAACAGTAGACTACGTGAAATCAGTAGCATGTCTGAATTCATAGTTTTCATAAAACAGTTAAAACATTAAAACAATCTTTTGCTGAGATTCTGAAGAGCACAACTGATAAACACATTACTATCTCATAAGGCCACAGGAAATGAGTTGTGAATGGCAAAGGACGCAACTTACGGAACTGATGTAAGCCATGACAAAGACAACATGCTACTACAATTATAGAACCAGCTGAATGACCCCTCTTGTTTAGGTTACATTTATATATATTATTTCCTCAGTATGCAATTTCGGACGTAGCTAATGTTATATTTGCCGTGATGCTGTTAGTCTAAATATCAGCATGAAAATAAGTTATCAAATAGCACTCAGCACTTTTTCAGAAAAATACCACTCTGGCATGTGTTATTGCTCAAATGACCCCTGTTGTGTTGAGTAGCAGGATATATAAGAGAAAAGAAGGTTAACCTAACTGTTAGGTGCTTGGTGACTATTAAGATGTTTGACAATATGTCAGGGAGAGTGTTTTTAAAAAAATTTTTTTTTAGAATAACCTGTCAGCTTTCCCTCACGTATATTTGATCAAATTAAACTTGTTCATTTAGAGTGACATGTTTAAAAAAAGTTGAGTTTTTCAGCTCTTAGGGGAATATCTTGTTCTGCATAATTACCCAAATTAGATTGGAACTGAACTTGACTTCTGGAGATGACTTTTAATGAATGTAAATCAGGCATCTCACATCCCCACGATTAATTTTGTCTGTAGCAAAAAAAATCTTGTTAGAAAACAGAAAAAAAAGTGTTAAAGCGCTGACAGAGGAGTGGTGTCAGGCATTTTTCTGCTCTATCTCATCTCCATGACTGGCACTCTAGAGATATTTCCCCTCCCTCACTTTGATCATGGAAGTGATGTTCTAGAAGAAGCTATGAATTCCAATGTGAAGTGGGCATCTCATTTTCATAGCCTTAGTTCCGTGTGCTTCATGTAAACATATGTTCTCTGACAACACATGTTATCATCCATGGTTCAAAACAAGGTCTCAGAGAAGAGTGAATGTATCAAATGTCAGGTTACGCCCACAGCAAGTAGGAAGGTCAGGTCACAGGATAGTCTTTGATTGATTTAATGGAGACATGCTTCAGTAGATTTATGGCTATGAGAAGTAATTTAAAATGCAAGCATGAAAATTTATCAGATAGGGATCTGTTTAAGAGGAAACGGAATTAGTATACCGCCAGTTATTGATGGAAAATTTTGGTAACTTCAATAATTGTGTAAATGAAATAAAATAAGATTAGTGTGATCCAGCTCCACAATTTTATATTTCCTCCAAGCATTAAATAAATATAAAAAAATAAATAATAATAATAAAGAAAAATAATAATAAAAAATTAGTTAGAAAGCAAAAAATAAAATAATTGTAAAACAAAAAAGATTAATAATAGTAATAACTCGTTAAATTTATTTAGTGCTTTTCTCTGCACTCAAAGCGCTTTACATATAGAAAGGGGGAATCTCCTTAACCACCAACAATGTGCAGCATCCACCTGGATGATGTGACGGAAGCCATAGTGTGCCACAAAGGAGTTTTGTAGAAAAGAGTAGACAATTGTATTTATTCTACAATATGATTTTTGTATTTATTGGTATAGGTTGAAAGTTCATACTTAATTGTACATGCTCATTTCCCCTATTTTAAAATATAGTAATTGGTTATCAAACTTTTGCCCTACATTCTCTGGTATGTCTGCTGTAATTATGACCAGGCTGCTAGTGTCTCGGTGGGTTGTGGAGAACGGAAGAAAGGATTCAAGTGCGGAGTGAATTGATGAAGTTTAATAAAGAAAACATAAAATAAACAAACCAACAAAAGAATCCAATGATTTCAGAATTAAATCCAACACAGACATGGCAAAACGGGACCGGTACAGAACTCCACCCGACTAACACCAAAACAATAAACAACGTAACAACATACGAGCACAGGTTAGCAAACACAGGTAGATTAAATAGGAAGGCTAATAAGGAAGGTAACGAGGATAACAGGTGGGACAAATAAACCAATAATCAGATAACAAGGGGGAGGGACCAGAGAATGACAAGAGCACATGGCCCAACATAACAAAGCACTCATGTGCATAACAAAGACAGAGTGACAGCTAGTTTTCAAAAGATTTTATTGAAATTTCCATTTTTATTATTTTCACAAAAAAAAAAAAAAAATTACTACTTATTATTTTAATATATTAAATTAATTATCCATGATTAATTTAGTAAATGTATGTCCTGTATTCCAGAAAACAATAGTTATGGGAAAATGAAAAGAAATATGATTTCAGTTCACATTTAGATTTTATGTTGTTTTTTAAAGTTCATTTAAATTAGATTAGAGTGAAATTATATTAATATTTTAATATTAATAACTTTTAAGTCATCCTGCGGCCTCCTTGATGTTAGCTGAGGCCCCCTGGTTGAAAACAATCAGTTACTGTAGATTGTTAACACTCGCTTATAGTTAATCTTTAACAACACTAAAAATTGAATAAAACTGTTAAATGTAGGCCTAATCTTAAGCAATAAATAAATAAATAAATAAATACATCCCTTTTCCTTACTATATATTATAATGTTGTGATGTCTAAATTTACTTGTAGCATTTAAAAGAACTGATTTTAGTTTTAAGTGTTTTACTTTGAATTAATTTAGACAAAATGATAGCCTATAGAATTTTAATACTGGTCATTTATTGTTATTGGACATATATGAAAAAAAACTAACCTTTCTTGTTATTTATTGTGAATTATGCTTTAAGGCAGTTTAAATATTTAATTTGAAGGTGAAGAATAGGTTTTTTTGCGGTGTGGTAAATTTACACAGTCAGATCTTCCCCTTTATCCTTGAAGCTGAGAACAAATCCATACATTCTAATCTAACGAAGGACACATTCAAAGCAGCTCCCCAAAACCCACATCCATCTTCAGGAAAACAGGACACTGGCATTTTGGCAGAGCTTGAGTTATGGCACCAAGCGTCAGTGGCTGCATCAAACTCCACTCTCTTCTGAAGGACCTTTGTGGAAATGGCATGATTAATCCATCAGGGGACGTGGCTATGCAGGGTGTACGCATGGCAGGGGGAATTAAATTACAGGGCTGTAGGAGAGACCATCCCAGCACAGTGCATTTGAAAGTGTGGCAGCTTTAGCTGATGGATGTCGCTGCTCTTAATAGGCTGGTGGTGTGTGAATTGAGGCATTGACTCCCTCCCACTTTGTGTCCTGTACATAGGTGTTAAAGTTGACATGGGAGATAAGAGGAAGTAAAAGATGAATACGAATGGATAGGTACGCAAATGTGAGAGGGAGATTTGACTCAAGTGAACATCCACGAGGGCTTATGAGCATATGATGACGTTCTCATTGCATATCAATGTAGCAGGTGTATTGATCGAGAGAACATCATCACTTAAACACGTCTCAGAGGAATCGATAAGCATGTGTATTCTCCTATTTTAAATGATATACACATGGTTGTATCTCTCTAAGTACTGTCTGTAGTTGAACGTATTGATCACAATTGCGCAAAAGCATCGGATGTACATTATAACAACATTTTCTCTTTGCATTATAATAGAGGAGCGACAAATGTGCCCGATCGATGAAGAGAAGGTCAGGGAATGGACTCTGGCCACAGCTCTAATAGAGAAGTCAATGAGGAACTGCTGTAATCACTGTAGTGAATTGAATAAAGGAATGTGAAACTGAGGGATGCAGGCAGTATCTGCCAATTACTTTAAAGTAACTAGAAAACATCCGTGTTAAATTCCTTCTGAAATGCATAAACTTGAGGTGACCATTAATGTAAAAGCCATGGTTGACTGTAAAGTTAATGTTGGTAAGTGCAAGGTTATAACACCAGAAAACAGAACAGCTCATGATGGTCTGACAGATTGCAGTGGATTTGAAAGCAGAAAGCAGAAGTGAACTCTTAAATGATATACAAATAAAATTGTTTAATGCCCATAAAATGTTATTGTAAAATAATTGTACAAATATTGGCAGATAACATTGTGCATTCCTATTGTCTTATTCCATTGCTCGACTGGAGAACTGTGTTCTACACTGTGAAATGTCACTAAACCCAATGCCAGACCGTAAGTGTCATTTAAATTAGGTAGTGACTTCCAGCTGTATAGGGATATCATGATGCATATGAGAAGTGTATTATGATAACTAAGATTAATGTCGCTGTGACTCAAGAGACACCATAAGTGTTTGTTCTGAGATTAGTGGTTGTAAATGTTGAGAACCATTACAAACTGTAGGATCTGCGGTCTGTAATGAAGACTTTATGCTTTTAAAAATAACAAATAGTCGTTGACATTTCAGTTTAAATCTTTTCACTTCCTAAATCCTCCACAATAGATGGCAGTATAAGCTTTATATCCTGCCTCTGTGCATGCTTGACCTCACAATACCAAATAATTCGGAAATTATTCAGTCATACTTTATTTTGTTACACTGTAATCATAAATATCAATTAACTGCATGCACTACTTAGGGGTTAGGGTAGGATTAGGGTTTCGCTTAGGGTTAGTTGCATGTAATTATGCATAATTTACTGTTATAACTATGGTAACATGTAACATTTGTAAAGGACACTGTAAAATAAAGTGTTACCAATTATTCTATAGGTTTTCTCCACTCTTACTTTAAAAGAGTGTTGCAACTGAAGTTGTTTTATTCTCTCTCAATGCTGACCAGTCTGATACTCATAATATCCAAATGGGGATGATGTATTATTGCATAAATCATTTCTTATTCAGATTTTCAACGTGCTTTCTAAGGCATATCAGTTTTGTTAATACCATGTAATTAAAATATGTCAGTGCACTACAACGCTCAGGCTGTATTAATGACCGTGAAAATTGCTTTAATTAAATAGCCAATTATAGTAAAGCCCCAACCATGAGAATTGACATTTAAATGAGCTTTATTTAAATTGCTTCCAATATTGTTTCATCAGAATTTCTCACGCGGCGAATTAATCTCTTGCCCGTGTGCATGTATAAAGCGCCATTAACTATTGGAGTGCTGATTTTATTCATTGTATAAATTAATGCAATAGCATACGTCTGTCCTTTCATAATAAACTGTGACTATCAATAAACTGCGACAACTAGCATTCCCGCACTTATTACATAACATAACTGAGGCATATCAATGGCTGAAAAAAAAACGCTCAATGTGTAGTCTGCTGGTCTGTTTGTTATAGTGAATAGATATGCTCAACAAAACAAGAGTTCTTTTTAAGTTCATTGTGTTCAGATCTACCTGCTCTGAAAGAAAGGAACACACGTGCGCGCTGTGTCTCTTCCAAAACTCTCTTTGTTTCTTGGCTCCTCCTCCGGACCACAGTGTGACAGATTCAACTCGTCCGAGCACCACTAGCTCAGCTCTTCACTTTTTCCCACTGTCACTATCACGCTTTGATCGATGTCGTGACGCACAGACAATATCTCGTTTCCCCCCCGTGCCAGGCTAATTTTACCTTTCAATCCGAACGGAATTGTTTTTGATGTTGTTTGACTAATTCTTCCGTGAGACATTACTTTTCCCAGAATACTTTGAAGACATTTATTTAGTGTTAAACATGGCCACCCCGGCTGCGCTTCTGCCCGCGACACCGATGTCCCACGCGCCTCCAATGTCTATCGCCGCGGCTGTCAACTCCTCGAGCCCGGCGACCCTCTCGTCCTCACCGTCCGTCACCCCAGCCGGACAGAGCATCTTCAGATCGGAACTTCTCTCCTCCGCGAGCCCGGGCATATCCATCGGTAGTCTCCCGCACAAACCCGTGTATTCCACTCCTTCTCCAGTGGAAAACACTCCTCAAAACAACGAGTGCAAAATGGTCGAGGTCCGAGGCGCAAAGCTCGCGTCCTTCACTGTCAACGGCAACGAACTCATCTGCCTCCCGCAGGCATTTGACCTCTTTCTCAAGCACCTGGTCGGTGGTCTGCACACTGTGTACACGAAACTTAAACGTCTAGAGATAACGCCTGTGGTGTGCAACGTTGAGCAGGTTCGCATCCTCCGTGGACTGGGCGCGATTCAGCCTGGAGTCAATCGCTGCAAACTTATATCGAGGAAAGACTTAGAGGTCCTGTATAATGACTGCACCAATGCCAGGTAAACTTAGCCTTCTCACACTGTTATGTCCTGCACTCTTAAAAATAAAAGTTCCTAACCGGGTTTTTCGCAGCAGTGCCATAGAAGAACCTTTTTTTCTGCTATGAAGAGTTTGAAAGTTTCCATGGAACCATCATGCCAATAAAGAAGAGTTGTTTTTAAGAGTGTGTAAAGGATATACACTAAGGAAAAGTTCTAAAAGTAGCACCAAACTAAAAATAAATAAACAATCGCACATTGTAGGCTACTATGAGCCTTTATTGAGCTCATATCAGCGCAGACGTTACTTTCACAAACTCTTTTTTTGCTGAGCACAGCATAGCCTATTTATCTGCTTATGATCCAGTTTGAACAGTTTGGCCTTTGATAATCATGCACATATCAGGTTACTTATACTGAAATGCATCATCTTGAACATACAGCACACTACAGACACCTATCCAGACCTTGTGCACCTTTAGGCAGAACAGGTGTATTTCACAATCAATTAGGCAGTCAGAAAAGGATCGAATGTAACTCTTTGCCTCTTTATAAAAAAGTATCATGTGTAAAGGAGACTGAAATGGAAAAGAGAGAGGGAGAGAGATCGTATCAGTCTATGATATGAATATTTAATGGGACTGCCTGGTTTTGTTACAAGTTAAACTGAATAACTTACGGGTTAATCGCCAGTTGTCCCGTGGTGTCAGGTTCACTAATCGGACTCGTAGTTTGCTGTCTTTGGCTTTGAAAAGTGAAATTTGAAATGTGAAAACCAATGAATTTTCAGTGACTCACAACGTGGCCTGAATTTATTATCCCTTGTCGTTATCAGTTCAGACGACTGTCATAAAAAGCTCTGTTTAACTGCCATATATACTTTGCAACCGTTGCCATCAAAGTTCGCGCGCTTTGAAAAAACAACGACCCTTTAGTATAGCCTAGTATTAATATAGCAAATTACTACGTCTGACCTTTAGAATGATGCCAAGCATACTGATCCGTTTGCGCGCCAGTGGGCTCGAGAGCCACGCGAGCCTTGTTTTAAAGAACAATACGGGTTTGCTTATCTAAACTTCGGTGTCTACGAGCACATTTATGACACCACCTCATAGCTGTTTGATTATTAAAGAGCGCATTTAGGCAGCTATCGGCACTGGCGAGGAGATGTTAAGCGCTTGCGACACAAGTTACTGGAACGAGATTGAAATCTCAGATTCCTGCCCGCGCGCGTGCTCGCTCGCTCTCCGCCGGTGTCTATATAGAAATTGATTCTCCGCAGAAATTAATTAATTTTTCATATTGCCTAGAGCGGCAGTTTTAAAAGGGCGCTCTGACGCTCTCTAACAGTCCCCCCTCCCATTTGATCTCCACTTTGAATTATATTCTAATCGTATTTATACCCTTTGCCTCAGGATTAATCTATAAATTTACAAATGTTTTTTGAAAATGGTTTGTGTCACGACACATAGGCCTATGCACAAATTAGTCTATTGTCCTGCCTTCTGATTTTCTCTTTTAGCTAGGACATGATAAAGTATTTGGCCATTTTAAACGTTTCTATCTTTGTATAATGACTATATTTAATCGATGTCTGGCCTCTTAATGTTTTAATTTTGGCAGAGCTGAATGGAGATCAGATAGCAAGGGCAGACACTAAACTCTTGGACCTCTGTCCCTTGAATCCTCTAAACACCTACTGAGAGGTGAATTGAGAGATAGGCCAACACACTTGTGGAAATTCGTAACTATTTGCATTTTTTTTGTGAGTTGGTGGCTAATTTGTATGAATTCTTTTCATTTGTATGTTTTCGTAGAATATTTTTACTTCCCACTGATGGTTAAGTTAAGGGGAGGATCTTCATGCTTAATTGTTTTAAAAAAGTTGTATGTTTTGTATTAAATCGTTCAAAGTCATATGAAATTGCCACCTCGTAAAATAGTTTTCTTATGATGAGATCGGGTTGGATAGGTTGCAAAGGGTGGATTTTTGATTCAGAAATGACTCATGCTGAGTCAAATTTAGGCACTTTGACTCATCATGACCGGATAAAGGGAATCTGAGAGAGAATCTGGCATGTTATCATTTCCTTAATGCAACATGAGTAAATAAAAGAAGAAACTAAACAACAAAACCACACTTCCACCCCATATTGTGAGACTCAAATAACTTTCTATGTCCTTTGTGGAGCTATGCTGCTGTTAATTCATCAAATCTGATTAGCCTACTTCCTCTGTGCTTCTCTGTGTTGAAAAGATGTCTTCTCTTACTGTCATCGAATCCATGAGCTTTTTCTGGCAGACAGAAAAAAATGTCCAATAGGTGCTGACTTGGTCTGTCTGCTTTACAGAGTCATTCATCACTAGCATTTCCTTTTATGACTAAATTCTACCTGTAATTGTTTGGAAGCAAAAAAAAAAATGCATCTTGGATCAGCATAAAAACTAATAGTTGATTTACTGCAGCCCTTCACAGTGCTCAACAAACAGCAATCAGATTACGTAGCGCACAAACACAATGTTTTCCATTATTTAAAGGCTGATTCACCAACATGAAAGTTCTAAATGTCCATAAAAAGGCATTTGGCTTGCTGCGTTTTTTGTTTTGCTCGTAATAGTAAAAATAAAACGTTTGTCTTCTTTTACAGTTAGCCTGCGCTTAGACTGCCTTTATTTACTGAATTATTTATTTTCGCAGAATCACATTCACTTCCAGAAAGTCTTAAAGGGACGCGATGTCTCACGACTCATTGGCTTTGCACTGTGACCTTTCTCTCAGAAACTGTGAAGTGGAGTTTATGCAGGCCTGGTGTGTGCATATAGTGTGTGCATTTGTTGAAGACTAAGCAAGAAAGTAAGATGACAGACATAACTTAGCGCAAACCTTTTGCGAATACTTTGCAAAAATGGGTATTTGTGCCTTTGAAGATTTTCTTGTCACAGTGTTCAAGTCGTGTGAATGCTCAGTGTGAGAGGAGTGTCAGTGTGTGTTCTCTTTCTCTGATCTTCAAATAGGAGACACTTTAAAGGCCACGGATTACAGTCAAAACAAATACTCGAACAAGCGGCACTGGCACCCAGACAGCAAATTATCCGCAGACAATTAATTGATGTCAGTGTGATTGCTTTCATTTCAAAATTCCTGTTGTCTTGCACTCGCCCGCTGTTTTTTCTCTTATGAACATGCATGCATACACACTAACCTCAAACAGACGTCTCGGCACGTCTCTCTCTTCCCTTGACCTTCAGGTCCTATCCAGCAGTAACACAAGCCTATATCAGTCAGCAAGGTTTGATTCGGCCCTTCCACTGTGTATTAGTGCGGAGCGAGGGATTAGTGGAAAGAAAAAAAGACGAGTGTGTGAATGTGTGACACAGAACCAGATCTGTAATCCATCCACACTGTTTTTCTGCACTTGTATTATCACGAAAGGTTTCGATTGCCACACTTTATATTTTTAATCCTCTAATATCAATCATTACATACGGCTGTGGAGTTTATGGTCTGCTGTTGTACATGTGTGGTTGAAATAGATACCCTTTGTGTGTGTGTGTTCAGATCTCAAAGCTTTAGTGACTCTATTGGAAACCGCCGATGCAGCTGCTCAGACAGCTGATAGCTTTGTTGTGGCATGCTGCGTATCATAAAAGAAATGTGTTAGCGAACAAGGGCTTAAAATACTGTTGATGTCTTTATGGTGCTATTGTGTTTGCTTGTCCATCTGCTGTTGTGTAAGTGTAAGACTGTGTGTACTTGACGATGAGTTGTATTGATGAGAGTTTGGACAATATCACCTTACACATGCACACTCTGTGGGTCTCTTTGTGTTTGTTTAGATGCAGTCAAACAGAACGTAGGCAGTAGAATGTTTAGCGAGATGTAACATTTCTAAGAATGTCACAAAGTGAGTAATTGCTCTCTTGTAAACCACTAATATTTGCCAAGAGCATAATTGTAAATATAAAAATATATAAGAGAGATGAACATGTAAGGGTCCATGATAAAGAACAAGAAAAAAGGTTTTACAAATCTAGTTTAAAACAGGTGCAAACTTTCTAGAATTTTTACATGGGCAAACTTTAGTTAATAATGCATCTTAAAGAAAACTTTAAATTGAATAAAAAATTTCAATGTGAATAGAAAGTACCATTATCTGATATTTTAATGCACTTTTGACCATATAGTCATGAGGGTCTTCAAGAGTGCTGATGATATAATTTCATTTCATGTTTTTTTTGTTTTTTTGCATGTTGGTTAGAAAACATGACGTTTGTTGGTCATTATGACTTTTATTTGGCAGACAAGCATTTAAGATTAATAAGCAGTGAAGTTAAAACAGTTAAAACAGACAGTTAAAAAAAATCAGAAATAATACAAATTACAATAACATGTACATCTAATCAAAAGATTTTCTTTTCAAGAATTTTGTTATTATAAAGTTCCTTTTCCTTAATTGTCATGACATTTTTTACTTTATGCCCTGTAAATTGATTTAAATTGAAAATTCTCATCTTAGAAAATGTGTGAGGTGTACGTCACTGTATGTATGAATTAGAATGATGATTTATTGTTTGAATAAATGAATCTAGATACTTTTAGATCATGTTATATCAACCATAGACAATGATCTCACATGTGATATATATATATCTGAGATCTAAAGAGGAGATGATTTAATGTAACAGTCTGCAGGGCTCGAGAAGGCATCTCTTTTATGGTAAACCGAGGTTTAAAGTTTATCTTTAAGTTGTTGTGGTCTGGTATTGGATGGATGAGTTACTTTCATATCAGCATTAAAGCACCTCTTTATTGGGCATAAAGTTCATCATGGGGTTTCAGCACTTTGTTCATTATATTTCATTCTCTGTTTGATCTGTGGGAAACTCCAGATGCTGTTTATCACACACACACACAGAGAGAATGTATAGTGTTGCCACTTGCTCTCAGTGTTACTAGTGCACACACACATCTTCATAGGTGCACACCCACTCATGTTGGTCTTCAGAACATAACGGTGCTTAGTTCTTGTTTTCTTTTTTCTTTTTGCTGAGCAGGTAAAACACACTGTAAAACAAATGATGGATCACTCTGATAACAGCTGTTCTCGCAATGTTGCGCACAAGTTAAATATGATGCTGTAGACTCAAGGGGCCTTATTCATAAAATACGAGCAGAACGGATCTCTGTGTAAATCGTAAGTAAAGCCGTTTGTACACAAATTGTACCAAGGGTTTTATCCTTAATTGACAAAATTCTCATTCGGGTGCTCAAAAAGACATTTTTGGGATCCATTAGCTGTATGCATATGATGTGTTTTTGCATCTGATGGCTCTCTTGTGTATTCAATGTAATGGTGGTGTAAGCAATGCTCTGAAAGTTCCCCTGGTGTTTACAGAATGTTACAGAGCTAATGAAACACAGGAGGACATTAGAGATAGAGTAAACATGTCTTTTCAAAAAGTGTGTGTGTTTGTGTACGCGGGTGCCGGTGTGTGCGGAGGGCAGAGGAAATAATGTGTGTGTGTGTGTGTGCTGGCACTGATGGCCTCTGTGGGAAGGCGAGCCAGCATGGAAGAGAGCAGGACGTCAGGGGGAGATTTTAATTAAAGTATGAAATGAGAGGTCACGCGCTCTGACCCCCCCTCCACTCGCTACACACACAAGGACATGCTATCTCTTTCTTACTTTCTCTGTTCATTTCTCTCTCGTACACACGCTAGCGGTCTCCTCCTCTTCTCTCTCTCTCTCTCAGCTTGATGAGTTTTCCATGAAAGGGTTTTTCATTAATTCCACCTCAGGGAGTCTCTCTGTTCCGGCTCCCTCTGAAGCACATGGAAATCTAAAGTGTGTGTGTGTGTGTGTTTTTCTGTTTGTACGTGGCCACCATGATGTTTTGACTCGGTCTGATTATTAACACACTGTTCTGGCTGTTTGATCATGAAGACTCTCACACAGACACACATGGCCGAGGATCTTGTTGAGGAGAGAGGATGATGGACAGAACAGAAATGGTTCGTTAGTTTCCTGTGATTGCTTTATAATGGGACATTTTAAACATTGAATTACAGGAGTTTTATGATAATTTAATTCTGAAAAACACCTGCACACAGAATAACTGGAAGTGAAAGAAATAGTATGATCTTCAGTGTATTCATTAGACTTCATATTACTGAATATAGGCTCATTGGAATAACATGTTACCTACAGTTTTACAAAACTCCAAAAACGTGCCTATACAAATGAACACTAGAGGCAGTAAAAAAAACCCATCACTTTTATTTCTTTTTTTTACACAAATTGTGATTACAGTTGCAGACTGATTAATGAATACTAATTTGTATGCAATATTCCTTGCAATACTATATTATGACCTCAAAACACTATGACCATAATGCATGATATGTAAACGAATACATTTTGATATGTGCATCACATAACCAGCTCCATATGTATGGCTTTTCTGACTTAGTAAACTTGCTTGGGAGCTCATCTGATACAGCATTGCACTTGTGATGCTGAGCACTCTGGTAAGTCCCATGAAACACTACTCATTATAAAAGAGACTTGTAGAAGCAAGCAAGCCAAAATAACACAACTGCTTCAACAAATGCGATTTTATCTCAAATTTATTTTGTTCTACACTATCGGTAGGGTTTAGTGTAGGTCAGAGGTCGCGCTAACCAAACAGTTTCCGTCATTTACCGTTTTTTTTTTTTAGCAGTTCAGCCTCCAGAGCAAAATTAAAACTGCCACGAGAACTCATCTATCATAGGCAAAGACGTGGAATGTAATAACAATTGCCTCTGCATCAGTCTCCCTTGATGCGTTTGAGTATGCACAGGCGATCACCCAGTTTAAGGCCATGTTACAATACTTAATTATGTTTGTACTCCAATTAAAAAAAAAAATGTTTTATTGTGGCTGTCATAAAAACTTGACTCGATTTAATCAAAGATATATTAAATATTGAAGAACAGTGGAAAACAAATAGGCCAATGAATATGTAATATGGTGCCTATGTTTGGCAAAATGCTGTTCTTTTTCGAGTTTATGGTCACTAAATGGCTTTTCTGAGGTAAATGTAATATTAGGCTACATGACATATTGTTTACAAGCTTATTTATTTATGTCTTTCCGCGGTCGTAACACTAATTGAGCGATTACATGAGACATGATACTGATTTCAGTAAGTTGTACTTTATCTTTCAACTTTCTTCTGATGTTTGTTCATGTTTATTTGATGCTGTAACTAGTAAAGTGGAAGAGATGGTCCGTTAAAGGTGCACTATGCAGGAATTCCGTTTTTGTCAAACAGCGACCCCTAGAGTTGCTGTGGAGTACTTGTACTGTCGTAAATAGCACTCACGCAGAGATGGCTCTGCACTCACGGCCGGATCCCCTCCCCCTGTACACCGGTACCTGTTCAGTAGGATGGAAGCTGTAATGAGTTGAAATAAGGTGTGGCCCCTTTAAGAGCTGCACGCGCCCTGTTTAACTGTCGTCAGTCTGTATTGTATGTGCGCCGGGTTATTTCTGTTTGATGCTTATTTTATCAGAATTTTATCAGATCTTTTTTGCCGTAAAGCAATTCGTTACATCGCGAGACCTGATATCACGCGACACTCCCTGATGCTGCGCTGGTGGCCCGCCGGCTCAAAGTTGCAAGTGTGTTTTTTCCGCTCACAGGCACCAGGGGAGTGCGAGACGACCACCATTCAACACGAAATCAGTAATATAAACATTACAATGACTCCAAAGCTGTTCGGTTAAGGTAAAAAAGTTACTTAGTTCACCTTTAACCTACGCTTTACGGTGCCTCTTTCTTGATCTGAGGCGCTACAGTGATCTGTCACACCACATTAAAGAGCGCTAAAACTGTATTTATTGTTTGAATTTCGTGTATCAAGAAATCAATATTTTTACCTAGTCCTTTAGTGTTGTTATATTTGCCTGTTCAGGCACAAAGGTCGTGTTTTAGTGGGCTTTGCTGTCACTGTGGGGGAATGCTTTGTGTGGTGTTGAACATGAAAAGTGCAGCACAGTCTCTGTTCATCTGTTCTCTTCATGAATAAATAAATGCATAATCTAGCCCATATGATCGTCCTGTAAGTTCATAATTAAAAATAAATATGTGAACGAAAACAAAAGCCATTAAATGTCTTATTAAATTAAGTTCCTAAACGTAAGTTAGGGAGGAGTGAGCCAATCTAATCTTTCAATCAACAGCCTGAGTATATAAGCAGCCGCTTACCTCTCCCTAGCATCAGCTGTTCCAGTATCATTACTGCTTTATGGAATAATGTCCGACATCCCGGAAATACAGCTCTTCCCGTCAGACGATGAACTGACGAGCCTTCCCGAGACTGCGACAGCCTCACCCCGTGTAAGATCGGATATCACGGATCATCTCCACGAGCGTTCTGGCCGAGAAATCCAGCGCTCATACAAACCACGTTCCAGAAGACAACGCTCTCCTCCACCGTCAAGACCGCCAGTTTTAACTGTACCTCGTCCGTCTTCTCAGATTTCATCTCTCCACGCAACAGCCGCTAATACACCGATTCCACCCATTTCGAAATGTTCAGTCAACAGCCTACGTCAAGTCCTTTCCAGTTCCGGAATCCATTTCTCCCGCAGATCGTCAAAAGTGCAACTTTACGATCTCTTCATCAGTTCTTTCAGTTCCAGCACCGGGCGTCCTGATCCCACTCAATCTCAACGCGCCGACCCAAAGGCTACCGGCAGCGCCGCGGCTCGCACTTCCTCGTCCGCCGGTATTTCCTCTCGGCCAAAAACAGCGGCCGCAAAAAATAGTTCCGCTTCTTCTCCAGCTCCAACAAACTTCATCCAGTCAGCCCCACTCCCCAGGCAAGAACCAAACTTTCAATCACTTTTCTCAGCACTCCCATCTGCTTCTCCAGCTTTTTCTAATCCTCTTCATAATAACCCTTGTGCCAGGCCACCTTCGCACACGGTTACATTTCTATCATCCCCAAACCAACCTACCCAAAGAGCGGATCCTAGCGTGAGGTTGCCTTCGCTAGCTATCCCCCCTCCACCCCCTCCTCTTTCCTTTCATTCCAATTCACCCCATTCCTTTCCTCCCACCTCTATCTCCCAATCGTATCCTAATATTCTTCCCAGTTCACATCCGAGCGTGAGGTTGCCTCCGCAAAGGATTTCTTCTCCTTTCTTTCCCACAAACCTTCCCATTCCTCTAACCTCAGCCCATGCCAGCCATCTTGGACACCAGCCAGTAATGGGACCCTCTGATCATCATTTATTTACTTTTCCCAACACTAACACCTACTCTCCAGGTACAATCCGCTTGCCAGCTCATTCACTCTCCACAGCAGTCCATCTTCCAGCTCCTCCTAATGCAGTGGCCATGGAACCACCTCCAGTTTCAGCCCATCTCCGGTCCTTAATTCTAGCAGAAATTCAGAACATTGGCTCCGGAACCAGACTCCAATCCAACTCCAGTTCCACCTTATTCAGAACTTTAAACGGAATTTCCAGAATTTTTCCTCCTCTCAATATCCTCCTTCGTCAATTACCTCCATCACACCACCTCAATTAAACCAGGATCAATCAAAGTCTACCTCAGCGGAATTCATTTCTTCTTTAAGCTACTCCATGGCCAACAGTGCCCCAACATTTCAAATCCCCAGATTTCTCTCCTCATCAAAGTTTTACAAAAAACCAATCCCCCTTGTCCAGACTCTAGACAACCTTTAACCAACGACATTCTCAGCATCTGCCTCACCACTCTCCGCTCAGGTCTTTTTTCTCCCATCAAAGCAAGAACCCTAGATGCCATGTTCAATCTGGCTTTCTTTGGTTTCCTCAGTCTCAGAATTTACCATCAACTCAAACTTCAACCCATCCATCCATCCCACGTTCTCCGACCTCCAAATAATAAACTCCGACACCATACGTTTCAACATCAAACAAAGCAAAACAGATCAATTGAAACATGGTCATTTGATTTTCATCTTCAATTTGCCAACCCCTATCCAACCATACCAGTCCTTAAACCTTTTTCTCCACCAGAAAAAATCCCAAATCACCTCTTCTCTCGATCCTCTCTTCATCAATGATGATCACCTCCCGGCCTCCAGACATTGGTTTCAAAGGAACCTCAAATCCATCCTCAACAGCTCCGGCATCCCAACCAAACAGTTTTCTTCACATTCCTTCCGTATAGGTGCAGCCACCACAGCAGCACAAAGGGGCCTTTCCGATCACCAAATCAAAATGCTAGGCCGATGGTCATCCCACGCCTTCGAAACATACGTTCGTTTAGATCTACATAACATTAGACAAGCACAACAAGCACTAGCATCCTTCTGAGTCTGGACCGCCTCTCCCTACTATTCTCATCTCCCCGCTTACCTAGCCCCGCAGGGCGTGTTTCCATCTGGATGCAGTGAGAGCTCTCCCTTTTCGGATGTGCGTGACCTACCACTCCTGGAGTGGGGTCTCCCATCCGAATCGCCGTGTGGGCTCCCCCGTTCAGATGCATCATAGGCTCTCCCGTTCGACTTGCTGTGTGGGCTCTCCCGTTTTGATCGCCGAGTGAACTCCCTATTTATACATATGGGGCAGCTCTCTCCTTCGAAACGCAGCGGGAGCTCTCCCGGTCGAATCGCAGTGTGAGGTTTCCGTTCGGGCGCCGCGGGGGCTCTCCCTTTCCGAATCGCTGTGTGATCCTTCATGTTTTTAACCATGGAGGCTCTCCCGTTCGGATCGCAGTGTGCACCCTCCCATCCGAAAAGATCAGGACTGGAGGTACCAAGGATCGTACGTCCCTCGAACGCGACGGGCCATTATGTCTTTATGTGATCTCCGCCCCCTGCGTCAGAAGGATGGTAGTTCTGCATTTCCTATGTATACCGTAGGCTCCCTCTTGCTGCGTAGGGAGTTTCGCTTCAGATACTGGTGGCCCGTTTGCCTTTAGGGACGAGGACCTTCTTCCCCGTTCGTGATATCTGGAAGCCCCATGTTCTCTAACTCCATGGAGCTCCATGTCATGGATGTGGCAGGGCGTTCTCCAACCTCGTACTCAAACCTCCAGTCCCAAGATACTCCCGCAGGAGTAATTTCTGAAAGTCACTGCCGCAGCAGTGCAGCGGTGAGATGTACCCCAGTCAAATTTTCACAAGCCCATGTCGTTCCACTCCACAACGAACGCAGGCACACTCTTTAAAACACAGCTCCCGCCGGAGCTCCACTCATAGCCCCACATGGTGGGCATAGTAGGGAGACGCAGTTCCAGCCAGGAGCCCCATTAAACATATACCTGCCACAGCAGCAGCGTCCATCCATGCTCCATACAGCTTTAAATTTACACTCTTTTTGGGGGGCAACATGCTTTAAGCTTTTAGGCATCCTGTTTTTGATCACGTAATTCTAACTTGCTGTCCCAAATATTTATTCAACACTTTTGGGGGGTATATCAGAGCTCGAGTTTAAGCTGCTTCATCGAGCCCCTCTCCAGTGGACAGCAAGCCAAATAAGTTTAACCTAATATCTTAAAGAATCTATGGGCAAACGAACTCGTTAAATGAAGTTCCTAAACGTAAGTTAGGGAGGAGTGAGCCAATCTAATCTTTCAATCAACAGCCTGAGTATATAAGCAGCCGCTTACCTCTCCCTAGCATCAGCTGTTCCAGTATCCCTCCACCTCCCCAAACTCCACCTTCCCAAACTCCACCTTCATCTTAGGTACCTCGCCTTCATCTTAGGTACCTCGCCCTTTTAATTATCAGGTCCTACATTTAGCCACTGGGGGGGGTATATCACAGCTCGAGTTTAAGCTGCTTCATCGAGCCCCTCTCCAGTGGACAGCAAGCCAAATAAGTTTAACCTAATATCTTAAAGATTCTATGGGCAAACGAACTCGTTAAAATATGAAAATGAAACTGATGGGTGATAATAGATTTTTATGACCCTGAAGTTTTATGATACTGTCCATCAAAACGACGTTCTAAAAATGCGGCGCTCTAAAAAAAGTTAAACTTTTAAAAGACGCGTCTCGAGACCTTGCGGTGGTGGAGGGATGCTGGAAAACTGTCATAGAACAGAGGGAAGTCTGCTGTTGTTACGGATATGCAGACACAGGAGAGGAAGATGGATGGTGAAACGTGATTTATTGATAAACAAAGGTGCAGGGATGAGGTGAGCAGGATAGTGGAGTCCAAAGGATGATCTTGGTGGAGACTAGGGCTGGGTATTGGCAAGGGCATCCCGATAAGATACGTATCACGATACATGGGTCACGATACGATATTTCACGATACAATACAATACGATACATATTGCAATAATTTTTTTTTAACCTCCTACGACCTGGTATTTTTTCTTGTGTGGAGCATAATACTTAATTCTGTGTAACTGGAACATGTTTTTCACAAACGCGGACCCTTACACTGCCATCTGGTGGTGTCAGGAGAGAGAAAAAAAATTATATTAAACAATAAAATAAAATAAAACAATAATAATGTCAAGATGGCGGAGAACACAGGCGACATGTCACGCAGCCACACCGTACCAAAACGTCCACAAGGTAAAAATTAAATAACATTTCATTGTTGATTCTTGTTAAGTTCTGGATTATAGGGTTGTATGATTAAAATGGCATGCACATTTGACAAACAGTAAAGATTTACTATGCTGCTAAATGACAATGGGACTTAGCTTCGTTGAAATTGTATAAGAATGTTAGCAAAAAAATTAAATTTGTAGCTTCGTGACGCACACTGGCTCACTCTCTCGAGCGCGCACACACACACACACGATCGCGCGCGAGCACACACACACACACTGTGCTCACGCGATCGCGCACACACACACACACACACACACACACACACTCTCTTGCTCACTCACGATCGTGTGAACACACTCTCTCTCTCTTCCTTAATCGCGATCGGACACTTACACACGCGCTCACACTCGTGCTCGCACAAACACACACTCACTCTCTCTTTTTCTTTTGCTCACTCGCTCTGAAAGCTGCAGGCGTTTTTAAATTTTCCGTCATTTTCTCACTCCCGCTAATTTACATTGGCCGTAGCTTGAGAGACATGAAACAACAGGACGTATCACAGAGCCCGGTGTCTGCGCGCGCGCGCGAGAGAGACCGGTATCTGCGCGCGAGAGAGACCAAGTGTGTCTGAGCATTAAGTCAAGTCATCTGCATTTATATAGCGCTTTTAACAATGGATTGTTTCAAAGCAGCTTTACAGAGATAAACATATAATTTAAGGTAACAGATTGTTCTTGAATAATGTTTCTTCCAGCTAAAGTTAACTTTGATTGATTCACCTCCGTCGAAATAATCAGACTTTAAAGCGAACCTGTTCACATGCTCATTCAGAATTGATTCTATAGTTATGTGCTTTTTAAAATATGTGCGCAGGTTTGTAATTCATACAACCCAGCCTAAACAAACTACTTTTCTTGCCTACAAATTTTGATACAGAATTTTGTTTTATTTTATCACTTCGGGGTACGCGAGCCGGAATTCACAACGCTTTATCTGTAGAGTGGGAAAGGGATCCTCCATAGGGAGAGGATAGTGGATACTTCAGCACTGCATTGTCATCGGGTCCTTCGTCAGATCTGGACACGGCCTGAATCCGGCAGGCTGCGGGAAAACCTTGGGATAAACAAAGACACTAATATTAGCGTAGATGCCATTCTTCTTATGATGTAGCGAGTAGGCTACATCAAGATTTAAGGGAAGTGTTCCCAGTTCCGGCTGACCTAATCTATCAAGTCAAGTCAAGTCAAATATATGTATATAGCGATTTTCACAATACAGATTGTATCAAAGCTGCTTCACAGTATCAATCAAAACAACTTAACAATGTTTGTTTATTACTGGAAAAAAAAGACATCCAAGTTTGGTAGAGCTGATCAATGGTATGATTGGTTAATTAATTTGAATATCCCCAACTGAGCAAGCCAAAGGCAACAGTGGCAAGGAACCGAAAAACTCCATCCAGTGACCTAAAGGTGTCCTAACACACCATCAGATGACCCTATGGAGAAAAAAAAACCTTGGGAGAACCCAGGCTCAGTCGGGGGCCAGTTCTCCTCTGGCGTTTATGAACTAGAGGCCGAATTTACAGTAACTGTAAGATAAAAAATTTATATGAATGCCTGGCTAAATAGATGCGTCTTCAGTCTAGTCCTAAACTGTGAGAGCGAGTCTGAGCAACGAACAACATCGGGAAGGCTACTCCAGAGCTTCGGAGCTAAATGTGAAAATGCTCTGCCTCCTCTGGTGGATCCTAGGAATGACCAGAAGCCTCGAATCCAGTGATCCTAAAGAGCGCGACGGACTGTAGGGCGATAGAAGATCCGTTAAATATACTGGAGCTAAACCATCTAGAGCCCTATAAGTCAAAAGCAATACCCCGTAATTAATACGGAACTTTATAGGCAACCAATGAAGTGATGATAAAATCGGTGTTATATGATCATACCTTCTTGATCCAGTAAGAACTCCAGCGGCTGCATTTTGGACCAACTGTAGCTTGCTCACTGAAGATGCAGGACAACCAGCTAATAAAGCACTACAGTAATCTAGTCTCGAGGCCATGAATGCATGAACTAACTTTTCTGCACCAGAGACCGATAGCATGTTACGTAGCTTAGCAATGTCTCCAAGGTGAAAAAAGGCTGTTTTTGTAACATATGAAATATGCTTTTCAAAAGACAAGTTGCAGTCTAATGTAACACCCAGGTCTTTTACTGTAGCGGATAAAGTAACAGGGCATCCTACCATGTCAAAGTCGTGCCGTGAAAGGTTTTGTGGACGGTTTTTACAACCGATAAGTATTACCTCTGTCTTGTCTGGATTTAATAAAAGAAAATTACGCGTCATCCAATCTTTTATATCTTTAACACAATCTGTCAATTTGGATAATCTAGCGTATTCATCTAATCTATGCAGCCTAACATTGAATTTATAGAAGTCTATAATGTATTATGTGTATGCTAGGTCAAAGAGATGTGTTTTTAGTCTAGCTTTGAACTGACAGAGTGTGTCTGCTTCCCGGACAATGGTAGGAACACTGTTCCAAAGTTTTGGTGCTAAATAGGAAAAGGATCTACCGCCTGCAGTCGATTTAGATATTCTAGGTATTATCAACTGGCCGGAATTTTGAGATCGCAATAGACGTGATTAGTATGCGTGGCTCTTTTAGACACACTTGGATATATATATTTTTAAATATCGATACTAGAGGTTGAAATATCGATACACTATCGTGAAAAAAAATATCGCGATAGTTAGCTGTATCGATATTTTTGCACAGCCCTAGCGGAGACAAAGGGAAGGAAGACGCTGGAGGCAGGGGAAGAGTCCACATACAACAAATGAGGTCGGAGAAAGTGAGGTGAGTGCATAGTGGCAGTGATGAGGGTGATGATGACATACAGGTGTGTGTGATTAGAGATGACGTACAGGTGGGAACCAAGGAGAGTGATGGGAAATGTAGTGAAGCGGATGGTGACTAGGCTTATATGTGACAAAAGCCCTGGATGCTGATGAGGGTGTGGCCCATATGGAGCAGGAAGCCTCCAGGGCGTTGCTGGTTTAGGTGGCCAGAGCGGAGCCGGCAGTTCAGAAGACCCGTTCAGAACCAGCAGCTCGGGAGACCCGTTCAATACCGACAGCTCGGGAGACCCGTTCAGAGCTGGCAGTTCAGGAGACCAGGGAAGAGCCGGCAGCTCGGGACACCCGTTCAGAGCCGCCAGTTCAGGAGACCATGGCAGAGACGGCAGCTCAGGAGACCAGGGTGGAGCCGGCAGTTCGGTATATATTATATATTATTATTATTATTATAGTATATTTCAGAAGATTTGATCAAATCAGATCAGAATTACACAGTGACCTTTCCATAGTGGACAAGCAAGTATTGAAACAAGCTACATGCTGTATTTCTTCATCAATGTTATTAATCTTGTAGATATGCAAATGGTAACATTAACCCTGAGATTTCAAATGTACAGTATGAAATCTCATGGTTACACCCAGGATTAATTACTAACCCCAGTTAAAGTATTAACAGTTATTAACAATTAGTATTAAAAATCCCATGTATGTAAATCCCATCATTTTCAGTCAGAAGACGATTAATCTTTGCGCACTGTTTATAACATGACATGAATATGCCATGACTTAAACCCATAAACCCATCAAATTCATCTTTGGAACACAAATTAAGGCATTTTTTATATTCTCATAGTTTTTGTCCATCAATTAAAAGTCCACTAATCCAAAAGTGTTGCGCGTCAAAAGTAAAAAAAGACATTGTACAATTAACCTATGATTTGAACGGTCACATTCAGGTTAGTCTGGACTTGTTATGTTTTGTCATCACCTGCCTTCATCACTCATTTGTTGTCACGGACACTAATCGCCTTCAGCTGTGCACTCATCAGTCACCATCATTAACACCTGTATATATGTTCTGTTCTGTTTCAGTTCAGTGTATGGTATAGTCTATGTTAAGTGTGTGTTGCTATCTGTGTTTGCCTTTCTGTTGTAAATAAACCTTGGTATTGGATATTAAGTCTTCCTCATCTGTCAGCAACCACCCATGCATGACAAACGGTTTAATCCAAGTCTTCTGAAGAGACACAGACATTTTATATGATAGACAGATTCAATTTAGGCGGGAACAAACCTCATTGGATTACAGTATATTATATACTCACCTAAAGGATTATTAGGAACACCTGTTCAATTTCTCATTAATGCAATTATCTAATCAACCAATTACATGGCAGTTGCTTTAATGCATTTAGGGGTGTGGTGATTTAAGCAATTTTGAGCATGGCATGGTTGTTGGTGCTAGACGGGCCGGTCTGAGTATTTCACAATCTGCTCAGTTACTGGGAATTTCACGCACAACCATGTCTAGGGTTTACAAAGAATGGTGTGAAAAGGGGAAAACATCCAGTATGTGGCAGTCCTGTGGGCGAAAATGCCTTGTTGATGCTAGAGGTCAGAGGAGAATGGGCCGACTGATTCAAGCTGACAGAAGAGCAACTTTGACTGAAATAACCACTCGTTACAACCGAGGTATGCAGCAAAGCATTTGTGAAGCCACAACACGTACAACATTGAGGCGGATGGGCTACAACAGCAGAAGACCCCACCGGCTACCACTCATCTCCACTACAAATAGGAAAAAGAGGCTACAATTTGCAAGAGCTCACCAAAATTGGACAGTTGAAGACTGGAAAAATGTTGCCTGGTCTGATGAGTCTCGATTTCTGTTGAGACATTCAGATGGTAGAGTCAGAATTTTTGCGTAAACAGAATGAGAACATGGATCCATCATGCCTTGTTACCACTGTGCAGGCTGGTGGTGGTGGTGTAATGATGTGGGGGATATTTTCTTGGCACACTTTAGGCCCCTTAGTGACAATTGGGCAACGTTTAAATGCCACGGCCTACCTGAGCATTGTTTCTGACCATGTCCATCCCTTTATGGCCACCATGTACCCATCCTCTGATGGCTACTTCCAGCAGGATAATGCACCATGTCACAAAGCTCGAATCATTTCAAATTGGTTTCTTGAACATGACAATGAGTTCAATGTACTAAAATGGCCCCCACAGTCACCAGGGGCCTCATTTATAAAACTTTGCTTAGGATTTGCGTCAGAAGTGGCGTACGGATGAAACATAGGACGTGCGTACGCACAGAAATATTCAGATTTATAAAACCGTGAGCACGCACATCATACGCACTTTTCCCTTAATAAATCACAATCAATTCTAAATGTAGCGCAGCTTTTGCGGCTCCATGTCACACCCATATTTGCCCAAAAATAGTCCGTGAAACGCCCACAAGTTAATATTCATTGATTGCGAAATCATGGCAAACACAGAGAGGAAAACCAAGAAACGTAACTTCACTCAATGTGAAGTAGAAATTATCATTGGCGAGGTGGAAAAGAGGAGTAAAATGTTGTTTGGAGGGCACAGTGTGGGCATTAATGCCAAAAAAGGCACTTGAGTGGCAAAAGGTTGCATTACGCATTACGCATTGTGATGGCATGGCATTTTATTACCATCCATTTGATTGCATCTGACAAGCTACAGATGTGTTATGAGGATGAATTGCATAACATGCAATAATTATTATTGCAGAACATATTTCACTTTTATTTTTCCAAATATGTGTTAATTTGCATTTATGTTGTTATCTTCGTTTGATTTTGTTCGTTTTACACTGCAGATCGATCAAACGGGTGTTCATGTAGGCTGTTAATTGTAAGACTTGCTTTGTGAAGTCTTCATGTTATTTATGAGAGCCACTAGTATTGCCATTTCTTTTACACAACGGTCTACAGTTTCACACACTTTCACATGTTTCTTCCTTCTGCCGACGGTGTCGCCATTTCTCATTTCACCCGTTTTTGTGCGTACGCCTGGGTCAGAGCTTGCGTGAAGGACCGCACATTTTCCCGTCAAGTTTGCTTTTTATAAATACCAATTATTGCGTAGAGAGCGGCGTACGCCTTCTTTTGTGCGTACGCAACGTTTATAAATGAGGCCCCTGATCTCAACCCAATAGAGCATCTTTGGGATGTGGTGGAACGGGAGCTTCGTGCCCTGGATGTGCATCCCACAAATCTCCATCAACTGCAAGATGCTATCCTATCAATATGGGCCAACATTTCTAAAGAATGCTTTCAGCACCTTGTTGAATCAATGCCACGTAGAATTAAGGCAGTTCTGAAGGCGAAAGGGGGTCAAACACAGTATTAGTATGGTGTTCCTAATAATCCTTTAGATGAGTGTATATGATTATAAATGATTCATGTGGGTTACTTTAAAAAATATATATATACTTTTTGGTGCTTGAAAGTTTTGGATTTTCAATGGATGGACAGAAATTATCTGAGAATAATAAAAAAAAGTTTGGAAGAACATGACGGTGAGTAAATGATGACAGAATTTTCACTTTTTGGGGAAATATCCCTTTGAGCACAGAACAGCAGCCAAAAAAGCTCTTTAGACATGTCCACAGCTATGGTTGATTTGTAATTAGAAGTTGTAACTGCTTTCCTCTTTGTTATTAACGTCTGGCAACATTATGGGCCAGATTTACGAACAGCTTGCGCCAGCTCAAAGTAAACCCTCTTTTGGTGTCAAACTTATTTACTAAAAAAACAAGGATTTACTTAAGACATGTAATCGACGAAAATTAGCGCTGAAAAGGCACGGACACAGTTATCTCTGCGGCTGACCTTATTGCATATGCATTTGTAGGAGTTTCCCTTTCAGACGCCAAATTTATGGGAGGACAGTATTTAAATGAATCATGCAACGCAATTTACTAAGGCACAAGTCAATTGACTGGTATTTGCGCCATTACTTAATGCCTCTCACTCCTCTGGCTTTGACTCTAATGAGATTCTTCAGTCAAAAATGTAAAAAACTAATTGAGATGTCCAGACTCCAGACCATGGAGAGAACGTGGCACAGCTACGGCTGTATCTAGATTTGTTAATCACTGCTACGTTTAGAACCAGTCAAAAATCAACAACCAACACATTCTTAGTCTGTGCCGGTGTTTGTTTGTGATGTATCTAGGAAACGTGGCATGTAGAATGCAGCTGTTTGTGAAGTGCCTTGGTGGGTAGGAGGCGAATAGTTGTATTCTCATTAAACTACAGTGGGTTAGGGGGCCAGGAAGGTGTGGGGACGACCGGAGACTTGAGTCAGAGAGAGAAAAAAGGAGGAAAAACGCATGGCTTAAAGGAATATTCCAGGTTCAGAACAAGTTAAGCTCAATCGTCAGCATGTGTGGCATAATGTTAATTAATAGAAAAAAATATTTTGACTTATCCCTCCTTTTTCTTTAAAAATAAAATACAAAAATCTGGATCACAGTTTCAAAAGTATAGCCACAAGAAGATGTAAACAATATACATCATTTTAGAGTAAAACACTTGCTGTGTAAAGTATCAAAATGTTAACAATTTTGCAGAGTTATTATAGTTAATAACTACATACTTGGAAAAAAACAGAAAATAATAAAAATGTCAAAAACACAACTGAAGTACTAAAATTGTCACTAAAATTAAAGCAGCACTAGGTAACTTTTCAACCTTCATAATATTTCCAAGTCTCTTGTGATGGTACATCGACTTACAATAGGTTGAATGACACGTCTGCCATAGCCTGACGGGGTCTGTAGCGTTTTTAATCGTACTTTTAAACTTCGGGTTTCGGGTAGTAACCGGCGAACAAAGAGAACTACAAAATTCGACTGCTTTACGGCATATACGTCACTTCCACCACCACCTTAAAATCGGATGTGCGAGCCAAATGTTATAGTCATGGCCGAAGCAGCACAGAAAAACAAGAAAGCAAAGGTTTTATCGGAGCAAAGCAAAAAGAGAAAAAGAGAAAGTGATCGCGTTAAAGGCAGAACGAGGATATACATTGGGCCAGTGTTTTCTCGCTGGCGTGAGCTGAAGGAGGAGGAGGGGTGCCCGACCGATGCGGACTTGGCTGTCATGCTTGCATACCATCTCTTTGTTTTTTTTGTCTGCCTGACTATGTTACGGAAGCTATCTTATCCTCCGTTTATCTTCATGAATCAAGTAATGATAGTAGAGTAGAGAATTATCAATCTGGTAGCTAGTAAACGATATTCTAGTTTTTGATGGTTAGCTATCGCTAGCATTCTCGTTCTGAGTTGAACTTTGCAATCGATGAAATGCAAATAGCAAATGTTTGACCTAAAAAGTGTACTCTACTCAACATGTACAAAGAAAGGAGGAAGATTATTAATATTATCATTGTGTTCATAGCTTCTCATTTGTTACATGTGTAAAGTTACTTGATTATGTAATTTCCGATTATTGATAGCTACAGAGGCAAACGGGATTCTTGTCGCAATTTTTTCGGATGACGAATTTCCACCCTCATGTTGTTCTTGTGCAACATTGAAGTATCATATAGATTTAGTAAAACGGTAACCAATAGACTAGGCTACTATAATGACGCTGGCTTGTAAACGTGATCATCGCGATCATTTGTCGTTAAAAAAAAAATAAAACCCATGAAATTATATTCATATGACATGCTGAAATATATGCCACTGTACCTGGGATGAAGACATTTCACACGCGACGCAAGCAGAACACCTGCATGTGACCTCCTCCTACAGTGTTCAGGGCTATCATGGTTGTCAACAAATGCACGTGCGTGTAGGATGACAGAGTTTCCGACAGTAGTAGAGGACAATACTGTTTCCCAACTGTAGGGGGACCCCGAGAGCAAAAGTTACCTGGTGTTACTTTAAATTGAAAATGGAATATATATATATATATATATATATATAAATTATTCAAAATATTTATATCTCAATGACACTAAAATAGCATTGCAACATCATGGCCGAGACGATTTAATGTATGAAAATCTAAAAAGATTGTAAAAATGAAGAGAAAAAATGTACAGCTCAAACAAATAAACAAGTTTTATTTGGGAGTATTGTAACAGTATTGTAAGGGCTTTAATACAATATAAGCTTCACATTTATGCACTTTTTTTCCTTCAAATTCTCTAGAAATTGATGTCCCTACTCTAACCTTTTTGTTATTTAAAGAGTTTTTGTGGCAAATGCAACATAATGCCACAAATGCTGACAATTGAGCTGAGCTTGTATTGAACCCAGAATGTTCTGTGCTGGTGAAGGGGTGTATCCATTTGTGGGAAAACTCAGTTAAAAAAAGCTGTGTAAACAAAGTGCATGGGAATGCTATGTTGTTGTAAACTTTGCTTACTTTTTTCATTCTCTTTTGGCTCTTTTTCTATCCTCTTAAAGGTAATGCTTATTTAAGTAGAACAGGATAATGTAGCAGTAACATATAAAGGTTTTGCCTAAAGCTTCCTTTACGCATGTGACCTGATTAGTGCAGAGAGGACAGAGGAAGGAAATTTTGCATCTCCCGAAAATATAGAGAACAGACGGATATAGAGATGAAGAGATCACAGTGCTAAAAAAAAGAGACCGTACGAACGAGGAAAAGATTAACCTGTGTTATTGTTGTGTCGATTTCACCTCATGTTTTTAGACAACTGTTCTCAACTGAGGGTCTAAAGAAAGTGGCAGTACTTTCAAACAGTCCCCGTGAGAAGGTAAAGTTAACACACACACACCCGGCCCATATCTGCCAGAAGCTACTGAGAGGGAGAAAAGCGAGTGATTTATATGCCAGTGTGTGAAAATTACTATTTTTGTTGTGGACTTTTATTGCATGAAGGACAAAAGGATGAGATGAGAGGCAGTGGGATGTTAAATGACCTACATATACAAGACATGGCTTAAATTAAGTCCTATATAGAGGTGAGTATAGCTAAGACATTGTCCCTATATAAATGGCAGATGTTATTGGCTTTGATTGCTCTTAATGCTCTTACCATAATGTTGTTCTGCAATGGAAACACACTCCATTCAGAACTCCAATAAACCTCTTACATTCTAATCTAATGCAATGGTTCTTGATATGCTAGTTTGACCTAAATATGAAGAAATACAAGTAACTACCTGACTGAAATTGCTATTTTTGTTTTCTGCAATTTCTTGGTCATGGTTTAAAATTTGTTAAAGGTTGCGATTGTCTTTTCTTCCCTATTGTGATGTGTATATCCATGTGAAACGGCATCTCTTGATTTGTCCATTGGGAATTGATTGAATCGTTGGATCATTGTGGTTTGCTATTGCTGCTGCAGGCAGGGCAGTACCTACCATTGAGGTCCCTAGCATGTTTTGCGGTGTATATAATAAAGGTTGTGAAATAATTGCCTAATATTAACTCTACTTTGGTGCTGCAAGGATATTGCACAACAACAAGATAACCAAGAGCTTCCTCAGCAGTCTAACACCGCTCGTCAGTGTCAAAATGTTTGAGATGGCCAATGAAATCAAAGTAGGCAGGATTTATGTTCACAGAAGCTGCTGAGTGCGAATCCCAGCGCAAGTTTTCCGTTAAAGGGGTCATAAATTGAGAAATCAACTTTTCCTTGAGCTTTTGACATAAGAGGTCATCAGAGAAAGACTCATTGTGGAATGTGCCTATGTAATAGATAGGTTAAAGACGGCCTATGCAGAAGAAAATCAACGGCCACTTCATCAAAACGTCTATACTTACTAACGTTTATACTTTTATAACGTTTATACGTTTATACTTACTAACATCAATATATAGACGTGCCAGAGTATAAGTTATGGTAGCATAGTTAGGTTTAGGGAAAAAAAATCTATAATAGTTAGGTTTAAGGAAAAAATATAACACACTTGTGCCAGTGAAGACATCGTCAGAGAACAGAAGACATGTCATTGCAAGTGGGAGGGGAAGTTATTTTGATTAAAGATTATGAGGGCACATTATTTAAAAATAATAATAATGGTGTCCACGAATAAATCATTTATATTGAACACTGCAGTATTCCATAAAAATAAGAGTTGTCAATTTTGATTAAAAAAATAGCTTTTTAGACAACAAATACAAATTTTCGGTGTAATTCTCTCTCAGCGATTCTTGAGAGAGACAAGAAGACGAGGTGTTTTGTTACTTCTCCGAGATTCATTGGCCTCTGCTTTTTTGGGGGGGAATATGCCTTTTTATCTCTGCTTGGTAAATCCTAAAGTTCTTAAAGCATTAACACGAAGGAAATACTGGCTTATATAGGTCTTAAGATTCCTCTATAATCCAGAGTAGCAGCTTTATAACCCTCCCTCTGATGATAGGATGTCACCTGTCAGGTCCCTATTGGATTCTTCTGTAATGAGAGACAATAATAACAGCAAATTAAAGAGGAGCAAGAACCTGAACAGACGAAATAGACTTTTACAATTAACCTTTTAACATCTGCCTGATATGAGATTGAAATGTTCCCTGGTTACAATATGATCAAATTGACCTGTGAACTTACTTAACTGAACTGAATTTTTGTCAAATAGAGAACAAGTAGTTTAATTTATTCAGTTTATTCTTAAGCTAAACACTTCATTTTTTTGTTAATAAAAAATGCATTCTCTTTCTTTGTAGGCTCGGTTTTGTTACTTTTTCAACATTGATAATAATAATAAATGTTTCTTGAGCAGCAAATCAGCATTTTAGAATAATTTCTAAAGGATTATGTATCACTGAAGACTGGAGTAATGATGCTGAAAATTCAGCTTTGCCATTACAATATACAGTATTCAAATATAAAACAGTTGTTTTAAATTGTAATACTATTTCACGACATTACTGTTTTTACTGTATTTACTGTATATTTACTGTTTTTACTTTTTGGATCAAATAAATGCAGCCTTGGTGAGCAGAACAGACTTCTTTTAAAAACATTTTATAGGTCTTACCAAACTTTTGAACTTTTTTATCGTTTCAGGCCCTATTTTGTACATTATTTGTGAAGAATGTCACGATATTCATTGGGAAGTCTCTCAAAACTAGTTGAACATCAGCTTAGTCTGACATGTTTTAAAATGACCTTATGAAATGTCTTACACAAAAGCAAGACATGGTAGTGTAATGGTTCACTTAATACGGTACATATTTACTAACATACAAGTCAACAAAATGAGTCCATTACACTCATCCTTTACTCACCATTAGTTTCCGCCCCATGTGTGTCTGGCTACACAATCCCACGTTTCCATTAAGTTCCGTTCATTACGTTTATTAGGTTTTTTCAGACCATACATTTTTCACAGACTTTCTCATCAACACATTTAAGTGTGTTTACATGATCCTCTGATTAGTGTTTAATATAAACTGATAGACTCTCAAGCTCTGGAGCTTTGCAAAGTAAATATAATTTCATCAATAATTTTTTGTTGTAATTGTGAGTATAATCTGTTATGAGTATGAGTTTTTATTTATAATGCAAACAGGCTTGTAAAAGCAAGCTGGCTTGCTGATATGTCAAAGAGTATTACTGTAACACACAATCTTCTTAACTGACTCGCTGACTGATCTTCTTGAAGTATGTTGGTGTGGTTGTTTGTGTGTGAATGTGTATGTCATGTCTGTTTGAGGAAGCAGTCTGTTTATAAAATGTTTACAGTACTGCTTTTTTCCATTCCTGTTATTTCCTGTGCATGTGAATATTTGTGTGTGTGCACGTATGCTTTGGGAACAAGAATGTTGGCGTGTGTGTGTGTGACAGATGTTAGGTCTCTGTCTGTCTTTTTTTGGTTTCACTTTATTTGGATGGTCCCTTTAACAAATTCAGTTGCCTATAAGTAACGTTGCACCTACATCTCTACTAACTCTCACTAGAGTGTTAGTAGAGTATTAGTAGACTGGTAGGGTTAGGGATAGAATAAGTTGACCTGTAGTTGCAAAGTTACTAGATTGTCTGTTGGAGGAGCATCACAATAAAGAGTTAGCAGATATTAAGCAGAGGGTCTACTAATACTCTAATGAGAGTTAGTTAACATGTAGTTGCAAAGTTACTTATAGTCAACAGGATGTTCAAAAGGGACCATCAAAATAAAGTGTTACCGTCTTATTCTCTCCCCTTCTATCTTCGTCCCCCTGCAGGGGCCACAACACTTATTTACATTTCATTCATCACAGAGAGCCGCAGATTGAAACACAAACAGTGGACTATTTGGGTTCAGTCTTTCACTGCGATAAGAGCTCCGATTACGCCCCATCATGAAGGAACTTCCTGTTTGAGGCCAGAATAAAGGATGTTTGCTCTTATCCTTTCCGTTAGGCTTTTTTCATCAAAGAGCATCTTAATGTTTTCCCATTTGTTTCAAGTTGTCTTCAATTCATATTAGCTCATATGTAAGGTGTAATTCGTGTCACATATAATGCAGATTGTTTCAAAGCAGCTTCACAGTAATAAACCGAAAAATAGCATCAATTATGAAGCAAATTCAGCTGCAGCCGTAAAGCACCTCTACAGAAGACAACAGTTATTATTCACTTTGAGTCAGTTCAATGTCGATTCAGTTCAGTTCAATAACTGTCAATCTTGCAAAGTTATATCAATTGATGACTTCAAAGACATCTCCACAGAATACAATAGTGTCTTTATTTGGCTCAATTTAGTTCAGTGTTGATTCAATTCAGTTCAATAAATATGTCAATGTTGTAAACTTTCAAAGTCATCTCTACAGAAGACAATAGTGTCATTGCAGTGTCATTAACTTGAATACAGTTAAAGATTTGTTCTCATCTGATCATCAAGTTATTAACATTACTGAATATAAATTGTTTTTTAAACCCCACCTGAGCAAGCCGACACTTATACAACTAGCTAAACACCCTCCATAATGCAAAGTCTTAAACTCTTGATTAGGTTTTTAATGCTAAAACAGGATAATATGTGACAAATCATTTAACTTATTTGACAAATCCACTGTTTATAAATCTCCACCTGATAAAATTCACTTCAGAAAAAGACCATCTCTGCTAATGGGTGGACACACACACACACACACACACTCTTTTTCTTTGCTTCATTAACCCTGAATATTAAAATGGTTCTCATTCTTTTTTGATTTGTTTGTTTTCTCCAGCATATCCAGAGCGACAGCTTTATAGTGAAACGGGTAGTTATTATAGAGAGAATGGACTAAAAGGTATATGTCTCTTTTAGTTCCTTTTTTTCTGTTTCGGTAATCTAAAGTAATTAGTTTCCTCTCTGAAATACTGTAGCCTACCTCCTGCTTTGACCGCCCTATCTTATCTCTTTGCGTTGTGGACACAGATCAGTCCCTATTTCCAGCTTCAATTGGACATAATTGAAAAGTACATCTGAATGTTTGTCAGTGGAAAACAGGAGAATTAGACCCCCAAAGCCCCCCCCCCCCCCCCCCCCCCCTTTTTTTTTTTGTTTGTGTGGCAATGGGCAGCCCAGAGGGGGTTGTGCCCCTTTCACACCCCAGTAATTGATGAATTGTATGTGGTATGCAAATGAGAATCCATAAATCTTATGAATGACAGCTTAATTTATGTGAGCCTTAATGAATGCAGGATTAGATTTTAATTAAATGTCCTCAAAGGCACCCTGAGTTGTACGTTGCATTTTTGTTCTCTCTCTCTCTCTCTCTCTCTCTCTCTCTCTCTCTCTCTCTCTCTCTCTCTCTCTCTCTCTCTCTCTCTCTCTCTCTCTCTCCCTCCCTCCCTCTGACTCACTCTTTCATAGACTACCTTGTTAATCTTAAGTCTTGTTTCCTGTGCACATCTGTCCTCTCAAATGAAGTATCTAGAAAAATTGCAGTGATAAAAAAGCTCTTCATTTTGCGAACGGAAGGGGGTCGTAGTTAATGAATCATACAGGGAGAGAGAGAGTTAAAATGGTGCCTTATCTCCTGATCTCTCTTTGAATTTCTTGAGTCATTTCCGCTGCACGGCTTAACCGCATTTAATCTGATTCCATCAGTATCAGTTTAATTAAAATATTGCCCCATTAGGAATTATTAAAAATGTCAGCCTGTTAGGCATTCAGCATGGCTGTTGCAAGAGAGAAGACAGTCCTTCACCAGAACTGCGTCATTAGCACTAACGTTCTAGCACGTCTCTCAGAGTTTGCTGTTATTATAAACGGAATCAGAAGATAATTGTTTTTGCGCAGATAAGTACGTGTGTTTTTTGGTCGAGTTTGCATAAAACCGTGTGGGTTTCTAGTTGTTTGTAAAGAGGAAAACAAAGGCCACAGAAAGGAAAATCCACCTGGATCTCATATCTGGAATCATAGATGGGATGTGTTTGTATGTCAGTGTGTGAGACTTCATGAAAGAAAGAAGTGCAATAGGATAAGCTGAAATAATATGCTGTTCGTGTCACGTTGTTGTCATTTGGGTCAAGGCAAATAATAGTGCCCATGATAAAGAAAAGGAAAAATCGTGCCAAATTATTTGAAATACTTTCATGTTATTTCATATGGTTTTAAAAAAAACTTGTATGCCATTTAAAAAAAAGTTAATTTAATGACAAAAAATGTCAGTTGGTATAATCAATACAAAAAGTTATTTTTTTTTTTTTATTAATACTTAAATATCAGTAAGATTTTGTAGAGTTGTATCACATTTTAAAATCTGAAAAAACCTTACTGACCTTGTCACACGGTCTGCAGGGGGTCCTCTCTGTGATATAATCTCCCCATGTTACTTATATTGTGTACTTACATTTTTCAAATACTAATAAGCAGTGTAGCAGTTTTATTAAAATGTTTTTTTTCAATAATTTTTTTTTAATAAGGATTTTATTCTTTGTTCTTATATTAGGACAGTATCCCAGCAAACAAGAAAATATTTTTCTGCTAATGTTCATGGTTAGTTATGAAAACATTAGTTCTGAATGTTCTCTCTGAAAGTCCAGGTTTTTTTCTTTTTTCTTTCATGTTTTACAAATGGTTATGTGAGTGTTAAGAAAACATTCCATTTTAGCATTTTGAAAACATTATGGGAATGTTACTGTGGGAATGAACATTTAAAAATGTTTAACATCCAACTAAAACGTTTGAGAAAAAACATTCCATTTACAATGAGTAGACCAAATAACTTTGAACAAACATTCTATTAACATTACTGAATGAAGGTTTGTCCATAACTTTGTGAAAACCCTGCCATAACATTAGCCAAATTTCTGAGAATGTTCCCTGTCACAGGGCATTTTTTTAACCCTGGCATTTTTTCCTAAAGCCCCCTAAAGCTTTTTAAAAGCAATTTTATTTCAGAAATGCAAAACATTTCATTACAGATGTGTGAATTTAATTTTAACCTATTTTTAAATAAATTGATATCCAGACAAAAAGCATCATGTCTGGCCCATTTTCATCCATGTGTAGCCTACAACAGCAGTCATCATCTGTCACACACACACACACACACACACTCTCTCTCTCTCTCTCTCTCTCTCTCTCTCTCTGTGTGTGTGTGTAGAGTGAGAGAACGGGGTGAGAAATAAACCTGTGATAATCCTCTCCCATTTCAAAGGTCAGGCGCTGTGATAAAATAGCTATTTTGTTCATTTATTTACTCTCTGCAGTGGACAGATAAAGAAACACTACAATTAGGGAATTGAGAGTGGGAGATTTTAAAAGGGCAAACGATGGGGACTTTAATATTTTATGAAGGATGATTGGCGCTCACAAGCACTGGGGGAGGTGTGAGCGGAGGCTCTGTGTGAAATAGAGGATTTTTTTCTAGATTGCTCAGCTAAATGATAACGTTTTTTTTTTCTTTCCATTTAAGGTTTCCCTAACATCTGACTCCCCTTTCAGTCGGTAAAGATAGAGAGGGTCAGAGCACCGTGTTGAATCAAACAATTGAAAATCGTCCATAACCTACTTCCCATTTAGACTCAATTGGTAAACCTGGTTGTCTATATAAACACCTCAAGTTAAATCAGATGTTATTTGTGTGTGCTACAGAGAGCCGTGGCTGATTTTAGAACATGTACTGTAAACTCAACAAATTTAAATTGCACATGAATGCACAAGAGCAGGTAACAAGGTGTGCAGCATGCATTATACATGAGCAAAAAATCGGCTGATTATGGAAAAGGGAGATGAGTCTACTGTGTGATCTAATTAGAGAGAGAGAGAGAGAGAGAGAGAGAGAGAGAGAGAGAGAGAAGAGAAGGGAGAGCACAATAGATGCAGAAAAAGACTGTCCTTGAGAGTATTTACTGACGCATGCTAGTATGCATAGTAGATTAGTTCAGCTCTGAGCAGAAATGGATGTGTAAATGTGTGTGCTTGTCCTACCTTCATTTTTTTTAAAGAATCAGTTAAATAGCTAGTAGTCACTTTTTACTTCAGTAACCATTTAGAGCAGGCCAATTTGTGTATTTATATAAGCATACAGTATACACTGTACTTGGATATAAGTCTTGGCTACAAAAAAGCTGTTCTTTCATTATTGTTAGGGAGTAAAAATATAGTTAATTGAATAGAAGTTGACATTTGTGACAGCATGCTCTGTATGGAGTGGAACAACCTATTATCAGCTTTTTACCAGAATCTAAACAGGACAACTAGCAACTATCCTCAGACCTACTTAATAGTTTCTAATCATTCTTTACCATGTCTACTCTTCAAGTGAGTGACATGATGCAGTAAAACTACAGCATTCCCATTATAAGCAACAAAACGGTCTACACTGCAACTTGTACAGTACAAGCAGTGCATTGGCTTCTAGATGGGTTGTTACATGTAACCAAAATAAAATGCTTGTCTGACATTGTGTGTCCATCTTTCAGCTCCAGACCTGGCAGACCTCCTAAAAGGACCCAGAGCGTGACAACGGCCGACAGCCCTCACGTCCTGCCCCACTCTGTCTCTGGACTCATGTCCTCAGGAATGATGTCTCACACTGGTAAGAAAATGAGGAAATGCTCCTACCTCTGGCACTGTTACTGCCAGAGCAAACAAATCTCATTCCTTAAAAAATGAGAAAAGCCGAATTTAAGACGATCAAATCAGGATTCATAATTAAAAGTGAAAGTAGAATAGCAAAATGAAAAAGTCAATTAATTGTTTAGATGAAGACTTACAACGTCTCCTAACCAGATGCAACACTTTCAAATTCCAGTGGCAACCAATTTGTCTGTTGACAACAGAAGGGAAAAGGCTACAAGACGCAACAAAATCAATCACAAATCACAGCCAATCAGAAGAACGCGTGGGCGGGCTCAGAGTCGGCCCTAGACCTTTGGGGCCCTAAGCAAAATTTGGTTGGAGGCCCCTTTGCTTTTCTTTAGGCCTTACTTAAAACGGTCAATGACTACCTTATAACTATACATATTATATCTACTATGTTTGATATTGAACAGGAAAATTATGATACCACTGAGCTGAATGGCAGTGCAAGACCGAACACACACTGATGAACTTGCTGAATAAAAAGACTGATAGTCATTTTCACTGACCAAAGATACATTTTTAATTGACACCAGAGTTTAAAGGTGCAATCAGTAAAAACTTTGAGTATCTATTAACAGAAATACAAAATGACATCCATAACTATGTTTTCAGTGGTGTTTAAAGAACCGTAATGTTTTTATTACCTTAGAATGAGACATTTATATCTACATAACCGCGGGAATCCCCTTCAATGAAGGTCGACATATTGTGACGTCATGTTTCTACCGTAGCCGAACGCGCACAAACAGCGCTACAGAGCGCGTTTCGTCACTACCTTGAAAGAGAAGCCGCAGAAACCTAGAAGCTGGCCATAAACACGGTGAGTAGTGACTTGTCAGTGGTGTAAAATATGTAGTTGGATTGTTTCATGTAACTTAGTTATTCTCCCTCGCTGTGTTATGGCTTTGCTATGTAGAGATAAATGTGCTGGTTAAGTTCGTGAGACAGCTGATTACTCTTGTCATTGACCATAAAACAGTAACGTTACAGGAATCACCAACCCGTCGATCTTGGGAGCATTTTAAGTCGATCGCGAAGAGTTTTCAAAATCAGAGAAAAAAAGCCTATTGTGTGTAGTAAATGGTGTCTAGGAGATGCGGAGGCGCGCGCGCTGTTATAATCAGTGTTGTAATGTAACGGAGTACAAATACTTCGTTACTGTACTTAAGTAGAAATTTCACGTATCTATACTTAACTTCGCTATTTAAATTTATGTCAACTTTTACTTTTACTCCACTACATTTTCTAGGTAAAATGCATACTTTTACTCCATTATATTTCCACGAAGAATCTTCGTTACTCGTTACTACAAAATAAAATCAGAAGAAATGTGTGCGACTGCAATAAGGGACGTTTGGCGAATCACTGCTCCTAGATTTCATTACGCACGCTCTGCACGCTCTATTTCAGCGTAATGCTTGTTTGTTGCCAAAGGAGGAGGAAGCACAACTGAAACCGCCATGGAAGCACCTACTGGAGGACCGGGGGGAAACTCCTTTTCCTTGATTTACTGAAGCCTATGTGTGAAACGCATTTGCAGCTGCGCAGCTAGCACATTGAGCGTCTAGCTCGCTCATCGGCTGTGCTGCGGCAACTGCATATCCAATGGCGCGGGCGTCATTACACGTCAGAGCCTGCCAAGGGGGCGTGGTCTTAGCCTATAATAGTCCCCTGAATTCGCCATTACAGCAGGTTTAACCTATGGGTTTAACGACTGAAGCGACAACTCGCCAGGGGCCTCATGTATCAACACTGCGTACGCACAAAAACACGGCGTACGTCAGCTTTCACGTTCACGGCCAGATGTTCTAACAGTGAAATTAACGTAAGAATGTGCGTTCCTCCAAGTAAACTTCATGTCTGGCGTAAGTATATTTGTCGTGATTTTTGTCCGTTGGCGACTCATAGAGGCAATAAAGTGAAGTGGCAAACATTACACTACGAATTGTTCTATCGCACCACCAGCTGTCAGATATTGCTTATAATTTGTAATTGATAAATTATTTGACATATTGTCAAACGAGTTTTATTAAAATATTATATTATGCAATTAAGTAAGAACATAGGCTATATAAAGCATGTCCAAATTGATACAACCCGTCTAGCAATGGCAGCGTTGGCTAAACTAGGAATAAAAAATAAACTTCATTAATTCGGTCAGTAAAGATAAAAAAATAAAAGTAATATTTTTATTCAGCAAGGACACATTGAATTTGTTTAAAAGTGAGAGTAAATGCATTTATAATGTTACAAAAGATTATAAGATTTCTATATCTGTTTGAATTAAATTTTTATTCATTAAAGAATCCTGAAAATACTATATCACGGTTTCCACGAAAATATGAAGCAGAAGCACACCGGTTTTCAATACTGATAATACTCAAAAATGTTTCTTGATCATCAAAGCATCACATTAGAATGATTTCTGAAGGATCATGTGACACTGAAGACTGGAGAAATGATGCTGAAAATTCAGCTTTGATCACAGGAATAAATTACACTTTACTATATATTCACATAGAAGACATTTTCAGTGAAATTTCGTTTCTTGCTTGCTTTAGCCATGTTCTTGCAGGTTTCTTTTGCCAAATTGGACTAATTACCATATTTAAATTAATTTAATTGGGGGAGGAGACTGGGTGGGGCGTTGTGCTCGTGCATGTGCGCTCAATTTTACGTTAATTGGGATGTACAAAGAGAATATGCGTGGGATCCTTCGTACGCAGAGATTCATACATCTGCTTTTTTTGTGCGTACGCACATTTACAGCTTTGTCCGTACGCAATGTTTTAGTATGAATTCAACGCAAGTCTTTGTACATGAGGCCCCAGGTTACTATAGTGCGGCCGGGTACGCAATACTCGTTCCCTCTCTCCTTTCGAACGGCCACAATAAAGTTCACAATCAAAGTTCTAACCGCTTGCTTTAAAAAAAAAAAAACTTTTTACTTTTACTTCAAATACTTAAGTAAATTAAATATCAGAAAATTACTTTTGATACTTAAGTACAGTATATATCAGATACTTTAAGACTTTTACTTAAGTAATATTCTAAAAGGTAACTTTCACTTCTACCAAAGTCTTTTTCTAGGACGATACTTGTACTTTTACTCAAGTATTGCTTTCTAATACTTTATACAACACTGGTTATAATCATGTCATTTTTGCCGCGCGCACCTTTGGGCTCATGCGGACGTGTCGAGTATAAACAAGGCTTTACAGCTCAGCGACATTAACAGCTAATATTAGCCAGCTAAACTTTTACTAGCAGCTACCCTGTTAGAAAAATATATAGTTGCCTAGTTTAATGTGGTTCTTCTCCCTCGCTGTATTATGGGTTTAGACAATCAGCTGATTATATTATTATATTATAGACCCTTGATCCTCACCTGACTATATGGCTTTGAAAACGTTATCCATGACGTGGTTTATTATGGACTGTGGTACAGAAACAGTGACAATGTTACACACTCTTGGCTTACTCTGGCTATTCTCTGCTGTCTCAGACGACGATATGTTTGTCCCGTTTTAGCCACCGTAGCTTCTTCGAAAGGGAGGGGTGAGCAGTGGGCTGAGCCCTTAGTGCAAACTAGGGATGGGCATTTTTCTAAAATATTGCATTCGAATATTCGGGCTCATAAAAATCGAATATTCGAATATTCGTTTATTTAAATGACATTTAATGAAAAAGACGTTTTTTTTTTTTTTTTTTTACGTTTTTGTCACCATTTCTGAACAAGCTTACAATTAGGCAATATACACAACAACAAGCTTACAATATATGTTAAAGTTTTCTTTTAGTTGAAAACATTAAATAGTAGGCCTATGTGTAAACAAAAAATATAAAAAACAAAAGCATTAATAAAAGAATGCTCAAGCAGCGCGAACGGGAAAAAAAACGTCGAATAAAGCAGATTGCGCCAGATATCGTACAGAACGTACACACACACTCGAGTCAGCGTTTAATTATCGTGTTTATATTGTTTCACGTTTATATTGAGAAAAACGATATCCACATGCAGGGGCGCAGCCAGTAATGTATGCTCGAGTGAGAAAAGGGGCTTTGCTGACTGACGCTTCAGAGACACAAAGATATCGGTGTTCTAAGTTTCTAACAGCACTTTGTGTTTTCTGTTCTTAAACCTGTCTCCCTCAACGAAACTTAAAGGAAGTATATGTCTCAAAATCATTTGGCTATTAGATAAGTTATGATCACGCGGGGTCCAGCTGCGCTTACCTGCAGTCGTGATGCAGTGTTGGACAGCTGTCTTTCCTCAGTCGACTGTTTGGATTTCATGTGATTTCTCATTGTGGTGATGATATTATAACTCAGATTAATTAATTAATTTGATCAAAAGTAATTCCATTTAGTAAGATCATTTTCAAGTAATTCCAAACTTCGCGAGGCAGACGACAACATTATGTGATCACATTCACACAGCTTGTTAACACACTCCACAGCGGCACCCAGTGCATTTAATTATAACTGCGAGTTAGTGCTTGGGATTTATCATGGATTCACTGCATTTACGGCCAGCAAAGCAACGTGGTAAAATTCGAATAGTATTTTATTTTTCGAATAATAATTACAGATCGAATATTCGAATATTCGTGCACATCCCTACTGCAAACTCGCAACCGAACCGCTAGATGCCGCTAAAAATCACACACTGCACCTTTAAATGTACAGCAGTGCTGTGATCATTTCCGCACCGAGTCTATTTCTGCTGTGCTGCACCGCACTGAATTAAAGTGTCAGCGTATTGTTCACATTAAAATAGGACACGTCCCCCGCACTTTTAGAAACAGGTGATTCTGTCCCCTCCCCCGCATTTTTTTTGACCCAGCGCCACTATTTCCGCCCGTGTTCTCTGATTTGTTACTTAGACTTGAGTGAACTAACATTCAGCCAAACACAGCGCGAATCATCTATTGGGCGCGTCTGCCATAAGCTTCAAATCTCTTGTTCTTGCGAATTTTCGTGTTCGTTTAGTCGCTTTGCTGTTTGGCCGTCTAATGCCCCCCAGGAAAAAGCAGAGGACGATTACATCATTTTTTTCAAACACACACTGTAAGTATAATGTGTTACAGTATGTCGCGATGACATGAATCACACGTAAAGTTTCCTTGTTATGATTTACGCCCGTTTCACACATACTCCGTGTGCAGTGCGTATGCGGTGCGTATTTTTTTCCGTACCCATGTTAACAGGTTAGAGCTTTCACACTGCACGCGGATGCAGTCCGTCGATCCGTTCCAGGTGCGGTGCGTATACAGCAGTGCAGAGATCGTTTACGCACCGAGTCTATTTTTGCTGTGCTGCAAACGCTGAATTAAAGTGACAGCGCACGGTTCGTGGTCAAAATGAACACAGATTGACCTGAAAATGTAGTAATTTCACCATAAATGCATTTAATTCAATAAAATGTAGTGATCTCACCATTAATGTATTTAATTGAATATACGTTTCATCTTTTTACTTTAAGACCGGGGTTTTAAGCAAGGAAAACGACAATTTACCTCAACAAGGATATAATGAACGACACTCGTCTCATTCGTGGAGATGGAAAAACAAGTTATTTGTGACATGCAAGATGTATTGTATTAAAATTTTAATGCAAAGAAAAGGCATGATCGGCTGTTTTTGTCAATTTTAAGTTTTACTTTAAAATGTTTGCGATTTTAATACAAGTATGGTTAAATATTTGACCACTTGATAAAGCAACTTAATATATAAATATAGAAGTAATGCATGGAATTATAGGGCTATGTTGTTTAAATTGTGTTTAAACGTGCATACGTCCATTCAAGTTTGTATAGCTATGTGTACAAAGAGAATCGCAATGCTGACAAAACATTTTTTTTTTAAATAAAAGTTGCTGCATAACTTCTGGATTTGAAATAAAAATAGTGAGTGTTTGTGGTAGCCTACAGCCGCGGATCAGTTACGCACTGCAAACGCAGCATATGTGAAAGCACTATAGCCCTTGCTGTTCCTGTACCGCAGACGCACCGCAACACGCACCGCAACACGCACCGCATACGCACTGCACACGGAGTATGTGTGAAACGGGCGTTAACCTACTTTAACGCAGTAAGACGTGTAAAGACAACAGAAACCGTATAGACCTCGTCACGTCGCGCCGGATTGTGCCGAGTGTGTGTTAAATGCTCTCCTACTTGCTGCTTTGGATAAAAGCGTCTGTTAAATGAGACATAACAGATTATTCCCAGCAGGCACACAACGTCATAAGACGTTGATATTTGGTTAAATTTCGGTTGCGATGTTGGGTGACCAAAATTTAATGTAAATTCTACATTATATACTGTATTTTGGGGTGGGGGAACAATGTAAATTTTACATGTAAAACAAAGAATCACAATGATTAAAATAAATTGTCATACTGTTTCAATGTCTTAAACAATGTCAAAGCAAATTTTTGGATATAAAATCAAATTTACAAAAATTACCATTTTTGATTGTGTGGCACACAAAAACTGCGGATCAGATCACACAGAAACTGCGCAACACATCGGCAGAAAGAATCGTGGTGTGATCACGAAAGATGCTTCCCATTGAAATACACTAGTGTAAAAAACGTGCTGGTATCACGAAAATAACTAAATAAACGTGCTCGTGTCACGAATCAATAGATTAAATTACGTGACTATATCACGAACTGCCGTGAGACTGGGTTGCACCGCACCGCATACGCACTGCACACGGAGTATGTGTGAAACGCGCGTTAAACCGCGGCGATGCCGCCGGTGAGTACCATCTGTAGTTAGGGGCCCCCCTTCTGGAGGCGGAGCCCTAAGCAGCCGCTTAGTTCGCTTATTGGGAGAGCCGGCTCTGGGTGGGCTTTCTTCACAAAAGCACTCTGCTGTCTCGTACTTGCAACAAAATTATCAAATTAATAAACAAATGAGCCACGTTAACATTATTCAAAATACATAGTTAGTGATTGATACAATCCTTTTCATAGAATACACTTGTTTGTTCACAAAAACTTCTCAGTTTGAACTTTGTTATCTTCAAAATCTGAGGTTAATTATTAATTCTCTCTTTCATTATGGCTAAGTCATTTTAGACTATAATAGCCATAATAGTCTAATTAAACAATTTTATTATTGTACAAAACATACTAGTAACAGAGATAATCATTGAATTGTCAACCATGATCTTTAAAAAAATAAAATAAAATTACCCCAGTCGTGTATTGCTGCCATTGCTGGTTAGGACAAAAACTCTGATTAACAAGGAAAAGATACCTTTTATCGCATATTGTGTGGTCAATTCGCGTACTTTGGCCATGGCTTTTGTGTCTGTTACAGGCATCTTTAGAGAGGCTGAAATAGGAAATACAGAGATTTATGTTTAGAGAATCAATCTACAAATGGCATACTTGTAGTTTTCTCGGCGTGTTAAACAGGGATAAGAGTATTTTAAAATAAAGCTAACTTTAGTTCTCAGTCCTTTCTTTTATTTGCCTTTTTAATTCAGTTGCTTGAAATTATGTTTATTGTTACAAACCAGTTGCAGCCTGTTATGCTTCTGTGTACACTTATCTGAAGTGACGCAATAACAGCACTTATCTGAAGTGACGCAAATAAACAATCTGACTCACGCTGTGCTTTGGAAAAGCCCAAAACCAACAAAACACAGCTATTGTTTCCACACTCACAATGCAGGTTTGCCTGAGGTAGTATGTAACCTCATCTTGCCAACTCTAATTTGCCCTTTATTGTGTTGTGATATTATGATTAAAACCTATTAGATTTTGCCTGGAGATATGTTCACCTCTGCCTCTGTGGTGTCAGCTCTCCTCCTGTTCATGAGAGTGTCATTTAAAGCATCACAAATTCTGTCCATTCTGCATGTGAAGCTAAATGAACAATTGCCACCCGACTTCTAAGCCGCCCTTCTCTTTGAGTATGTGCGCGTACTCAGTCTGCTCATTACGACTTCTCAAAGAGAGCCCCAGAAAGGGTCGCACATTTGTACTCGTTTAGAAAGAGCAGGTGATGGAGAGAGAAAGAAAATGCTCAACAGCACAGGCCTCTTTTATCTTCGGCAGAGGTCACACTATCAATGTCAGCCACAGAGATGGAAACTCAAAGGCCACTAGGGAGATAGAGAGAAAGAGAGAGAGAGGACAGTTTTTTCCCTCTTTGAGTGCATTGCAGACCGAGAGTGGGGAATGCTTTGATATCGTCCTCTTCACAGGCTGAATAGGGACCTTGGCTTTCATGCTCTGATCTTGACATTTAGTGAAAGCATTTGGAGAGCAACTGAGAGAGTGAGAAAAAAACACCCCACTCCTAAAGCTCACTGCCAGAGCTTGCCTCATATTTGCACATAACTGTTATGCATTGCAGCCAAATGCCAGCTAGCCAAAGAGCGGTTTGCCTAGACTAGAGCGCTGATTTTAAAAGTGTCAGAATTGAATGGATACTTTTATAAAGTCAGTGTTTGAACAACCACATTTTACTAGAAAGTGTAGCTTCCAAATTGTCCTATTCGTACAACAGCGTAGTGTTAGCCTGGCTAACGTTAGACCATGTCTCATTGACATTGAGACGTGGTCTGGGAACCACATGTTAATTTTCTCGTATTTGAGGCGTGGTTTACGAATGCCCAGAGCCGTTTATTGGGTGCTACGAATGTCTATCAAATGCACCTGTACGTAGCTCATATCCAATCGTTTCAATTATACCATATGACGTATGTAGAGCGAAAGAAATTAGACGAGGAAGAAGATGATGGGTCAGAGATTTATTTGCTTTCTAAACTACTTAGAACAACATCCAAGGCTGCATCAAAAGGTAACTTCGCGTCTGCTGCCATGTTTGATCCATAGGTATAGAGGGTATGCGCATGACGTCACCATCGGCCGGAGTGAATGCGGTCACGCCCACAAGTGGCAAAAAGACTGAGCGGCAGCATTTGTTTTCAGCGTGAATGCCGTGAAAAACACACAAAACACATCTAAAACGGGAAAGAGCTTTGCGATTGACTGTACAACTAGATTTGACCAGAAATCTGAGTTACTGTATATTTTTACAGACTGCAAAAAGCTACAGAACAGACTATATTCTGCATAATTGGATGTTTTTAAATAAACACTGACAAAAAACTATACAAGTTTTAGGGCTGGACGATATGATGATATACAGTATAACATTAATGTAAGTGATCACTCGGATTTAGACCTATCTATATTGTATTTATATAAAACGTTTATAGGCAAATTTTCTTTATTTCCCCGGCGTCGAAATCAGGCACATATAAATGTCAGGAAACACGATTCCTGGCTGCATGTCAATATCCATAGATCACTGACTGGATCTTTGATAAGTTGTAAGGAACACTATATCGAGTCCAACTTTTAGTTTAAACTGATAATAGTTTGTTTTACTCGCGTTTTCGCAGTTTCCCCTATTAACTCCAGTCACGCAGCAGCTCTTTTGCCACTCAGTCCGGCTGAGGGGGGCGTGTTCCGGCGGGGAAGTGACGTTAATGCATTCCCTCTATAAACAAAAATGCTTCGGTGTGTAGCATAGACGTCGTCATCGTCTTGCTGCTCCCTCCCCGTTCTGTGATTGGTCCCCTCGCTGAGGCGAAAATTTGGTCCGTGGTATCCAGACTGCCTAGCAGCGTGAATAAAATCGTGCTGCACAAAGCAGGGATTAAAGTGAAAAAAAAAAATCTTCTGACGGATTTTTTTCCTCAGGCCTAGTCATATTCCTTTAACTTTATTTAAATAGTCGAGACTAATAGCGTTTTAAGTGGAGATGTTTTAAACCGCTTTAATATGGCCAGTTTGCGTATTTTTAAAAGCTATTTTAATAGGGCTGTAACGATACGCGATATAAAACCGAAGTCGCGATACTCATATCCACGAACCTGTGTCGCGGTGTGAGAAGGCAGAATTGCGACCAGGGCTGGACTGGGACAAATGACGCTTTTCCATTACCAGTACCAGCTCGACTCGACTCGACTCGCCTCGATTCGGCTCGCTTTTCGCTTCGTTTTCCATTGCAGAAAGTACCGCCACAAATAGTACCCGGTCGTTATAGCGACGCCTTTCGTTCCTCGTTGCCCCATCAAGCTCTCGGTGGATCCTCTCTTCGGCAACCAAACAAAGGAATGTCTGCACCTCCTCGTTTGACCACGGCGTATTCTTCCGAGTTGCCATAATAATAGTAGTAAGTTAACTATCTCTGGCCAAACTATTTAAAAATGGCGGGGTTATTTACTCTGGATACTCCATCTGGCGCGTGCAATGATGACGCAGATTCTCTGTGACCAATCAGCAGTCGGCATTGTTTTCACGTCACATTTTAGTATCGCCTTAGCTCGCTTAGAACCTCGCCGGAGGTGGTACGAAAAAAAGTACCCGAAAGCAGGTACAGGTACAACTTTTACACAGTGGAAAAGCAAACAAAGGCGAGTCGAGTCGAGTCGAGTCGAGTCGAGGCGAGCTGGTACTGTGTAGTGGAAAAGCGCCATAAAAATCGGCCCGGGCATTTTGGCCCAGACTGGCCCACTACATATAATCATAAACACAACCGATCTTTTCATGCCCCTGAATATGTATACTAACTCCTATTAAACCCACTAATGCCATGTAGCCTAATGAGTGAGTAGGAATGAGTAATAGATAATTAATAGTTAATAGATGAAATAACTACTAATTGTAAAATACAATCAAACTACTCCACAATGATTAATCCTAAAACAAGCTATAAGCTGCATTGGCATAGCAATACCAGTGTTTGACAAAGGATTTTTGGTCAATCTGTGGTGAGTGGACCTCTGTCCCTTTAGGGGGGTTCGGGGGAGCCCCCCGTAAGAAAAAATTGTGCTTTTTAAAGGTTAACTAAACCCCTGGTCAGAGCCTGACTCCACCCACTGGCAATATTTGAAAAATGCTGGAAAAGTGGGCAGAGCCCAGCGGAGATAGAGGGGACGAACTGAGACCGCCGCAGTGAGGGATTGATTGACAGCTGCTGTCAAACTCGCTAAAATGGAGACCGACTGGAGTGACGCAAGTAGCTTTGCAACAGAGCGGTCATTTGAAGTATTTTCTTCCCCACCTTCATCTGATTTTTCTGCCTTTTAAGAGGGCCAAATCTGAGGTGTGTGGTCATATTTTGGCTTTTACAAAAGTCCTGAGGGAAACTTAATCGATGATGGTCACACTGTCTGCAGAACATGCACAAAAAAGTCGCAGCAATACACTTCAAAATGTTGTTTTGAGTTGAAATATTTTATCTCACTCACTTGAAATAAACGTGAAGCTTCCACAAAGAAAAGTTCGCATTAATGTTTTAAATCTTACCTGTTTATAAATCCATTGTGTACAGCGTACAAAACAATCGTCCAGACAAGATGATCACAACAATATTATCAAACTCTGTAAACAATAAATTAACTCTGATTTTATTTTCAATACAATCAAAAACGGAGACGCAAGACGGCGAATTGTATTTGAATGAAACGAGAGAGCGCGTCCGTTGTGATGCATGGATTTGCACTGTTTATAATGCGTTGCTATTGACGACGGTCAGAAGGAAATGCCACAGAATAAAATCTTGCCTAAAAAAGTGCATAGAGCTACTTATTTTATTTGTTGTTTGTTGATTTTCAAATATAAAACTATCCTGATCGTTTTCAATAACTTATTTGTAATTCCAACTCCTGACTCGCTACAGTAGTTTTGACGGAACCAGATGGGTTTCATGTTAAAAAAAACTAAAAACCTTTTTTTGTCCAATGCATTACACCGGCACAAAGATCCCAGCGCCGCATATTAAGCAAAACTAAACGAATGGGCCGCCGATGTACGAGTATTATGGGCCGTTTAGACAAAAAAAATGTTTTTATTTTTTTTAAAGAATGATCTGTATCGGCCCAAAAAGCACGTCGGCCCACCGGGCAAATGCCCGATATGCCCGATGGCCAGTCCAGCACACAGTTAACAAGGGGTATTGGAGACTTGTGACAATGGGCAGGTGCCAAGCAGCTTGAATTATCAGCGCATGACAGGGGAAGTACATCTCCACTTGAACAGATCCAGGACCTGCTGTTCAAAGCTGGTGTCTGATGTTAGTTAGACAGAGGTACGTAGTTTGACTGACTGTAGAACAGTGATGTGGGTGTGATTGTAGCTTTGGGATGACACTGTTGGTAATAATAGACCTGTTGTTATCATCTAATGTTACAGTGCCAGTGTATTCTTCTGTTAAATTCAATTATAGGATGTGAAATATTCATAATTGCTTTCACAAAAGCATTTGAATGAAGCACGTTTATGGAAAAGCAGTGAGGTGAATCTGTTAACAATTATTCATTTTCACATATTCTCACAAGATTTAGGGAACTGAAGTGACAGTTTTTCTTCTTTTTTTTTTTGTGGAAAAGGCTAAGAAAACTGAATGATTATGAATTAACACTTTTTTTCTTTCTCTTTAATACTCTGACAGGCCTAACAGCTGCCACACTTGCTGAAGCCATGAAGAAGAAGATCAAATTGGAGGTGATGAATAGTTACCATGGCAATAATCACAGCGCAGATTCTGAGAATAGTGACATCACCTCCAGTATGGGTAAGTGTCAGTTCCCCTCTTATTGAGATGCTCACATGTCAAGCCATTCCAAATGTTCAGACCCTACAAAGTCTGGCCCAGTACTAAATGTGGAAAAAAATGAATTTGTATCAGAGTTTTATTATTCAATCTTAAAGTAACTCACATTGTCTGAAAAGTGTATTCTCATGTTGTTGCCTACTTAAGTTGAATTGCTTGTTGTATTCCTCATTTGTAAGTAACTTTAGATAAATGCATCTGCTAAATGAACACATGTAAGTGTAAATCGGGGTTGGAAATTAACTGGGGCTTGGGGAAAAAATGCCACCAAAATGAAGTTAAATGCCACCACGACTCCAGTATGCAGGTCCGCCACTGCTCTACTGTCCAGGCCCGTGAATGGGGAGAAGACCTGGATAGTGGAGCAGAGGCGGACCTGCATCATAGAGTCGTGGAGGACCTGGACTATGAAGCAGTGGCAGGCCGGGTCTGTGGAGTAGTGGAGGGCCAAGCTCCTCATCCGCTTTTATTTATAAAAATAAAACCAAAACTAGACACGACAGCTTCTGTGCCATCTTTGCAATGTGAAGATGCTTGCTTTTGTTTATGTTGATAAAAAAATGTTTTTTCAGTATAATGAAAGTGAATAAGAATTGCATTGATGATAGTTCATAAGAGAAGCAAATATGTCATATCAGACATATCATCTGATCTTCTCAATGAATTCATAGAAATGTCTGAATTGTTGATTTTAATCAGACTGACCTTGATTTCAAGTTTAACCTACTTGCTCAATGATCCAATTGCAAAGGTTAACAACTAGGGCTGAAACAACTAATCGATTTAATCGATTAAAATCGATTATTAAAATAGTTGACAACGAATGTCATTATCGATTAGTTGGTCTGCTTACGTCACGGGAAGCGTTTACTGGTGATTGGTTGAAACAGGCCAATCATGATGCTGTCTGTCTTACATGCGCTGCGCTTCATGAGACACACGCAAGGTCTCTCTCCCTTCGCCGATCTGCCGTGCGCGCAGAGACCGAGATCTTGTTTACAGTCTATGTTTGGAGCACAGTCTCTTCTGTCTCGCATGCGCGCTCTTGCTTGCGCGCTCTAGATTCCGGGAGTTTGAACTAATTTGCGGGCATCAGGGAGCCGCTATCAATATGCGGGAGACTTCCGGATCTTCCGCGAGACTTGGGATATCTGTATTTGTCTTGAGCATCAGGTTGCGCAATCAGTTCGCTCGCAACATAAGTGATGAATTAAAATAGCGCTACCGCAGAAATAGGTTAAATTAAAACGGTGTTTACAAAGTGAAGCACTAAATTAAAGGCAGTTAATAACAGCAGCAGTAAAAGATTGTTTTTTAGTCACTGTACTCAGTGGTTTTCAGCGAATGCTTGCACTAATGCATATTTTTTTCCTGTCCTTTTAATCAGGCCTGTTAGCTTGCTGCGTACCATTCCGTTCTCTTTTTATAGCATTTTTATTGCATTTTATAGCATTACTATTAAGTAGTGCTGCACGATTAATCATATCGCAATCGCGATGTCAAGCCTATGCGATTATATGACGCAAAATACTGCGTTTTTATATGAAATAAACAAATTAGGGCTGTTATATCGCAGCATCTGTTATTTTTTGTCATCCTTTGGCTAGTGTTACTTGATCCCGCTCTTATTCATGCGAATGCTTCAAACCATTCAGCGAGACAAGTCAAAAGAGAGCGCGCTGCCTGTGAATGTCCTGACTGAAAGACGGACGCGCGCCAGTATCATGAGCATGCACAGACCGCGCGCCAGAATACAGTCTCTTTCCCCTTGAAGTGAACGAACAATAACACACACAATTATGCCAAAATCTCATTTGTCGAGTGTCTTCATAACATAAGAGCAGTTTTATGATGGTCGTAAAGAGTTGTGAGAGAATAAGGCGCGTGTGAGATCCGCGTCTCAGCAACTCTTAAAGGGCCAGCATCCAATAATGCTTTCTGTCAGTAAAGTTAATCAAAGAACAAAGGGAACAGAGAAAAACACTCACTGTTCTTGACCAAAGAACTTGTGTAGCTTTAAATAGGATTTTAGTCCATATAATTTATAATTTATGCAGCGCAGACTGTTTGATAACTTAATTCAATTTCTGTATATGTCCTACCTGTAGACAGGAAGAGCACAGGTAAATATGACATTTATTATGGGTTTATGTGAGGATTGTTTGAAGTTCACTTAAATTAAAATTAAAAGAATTTTTATCCAGACATCAATGGCTTATTGATCAGGTGTTATCAATCATTTAGTTGTTGTTGCTAGTTTGAGTTGAGAAATAGACATTTCAGAATTATCACTAGTCTGTGTGTGCATTTTGCTTAAGCAAGCAAGTTGACTCATGAAACCATTTGTTTATTATATCGCATATCGCAATATTGACCTCAATAATCGCAATATGACATTTTGCCCAAATCATGCAGCCCTACTATTAAGTTTTAATTGTTTTTCAAACGCGATCTACTGCGGCTCTACGTTCACACGCTTGTTTACAGTCTTTCTATATTTATTTTATCAACTATTCTTATAATTCAATTAATCTTAAATAAAAATTAAATGAATTATATATTTGAGATGTTTTTAGTTTATATCTTCACATCTGAACAACATGTCTGTGTAAATTTGTAAATTTTACATTAATCATGGTTGTCAACTTGCCATCAGCAATTATCATTAAAAACAAACAAATATTGATATTAGTAAAACTCAATGTGTGGCTTTTGCACTTTTTAAAGTACACTTTTACACATAAATACCCTTGTGGCGAGCAGGACGAGTCCTGTGAGACGCACTGGTCTCGCATCTCTCACGGCCCTCGGCCTCGTCCTGCTCGCCACAACCCTGATTTAGGGTTTTATTTAGTTATAATAAACAAAAAATCGAATTGAAACTTTTTATCCGATTAATCGATTAATCGAAAAAATAATCGTCCGATTAATCGATTATCAAAATAATCGTTAGTTGCAGCCCTATTAACAACCCACTAGAATGAAAGATTATCAGACCACAGCTTCCGCAGGCTTGGAATATAGCACAAATGGATTAGTTCTATGCCACATCTATGTTGCTTCCCATTGTTTTGTTTTTTGTTTGTTTTTTTTTCAAGCTTGAACTCTCCACTCCCCTACTCATTGAAGTAAATGGAAAAGAATGATCAGTACATTATTATTAATTTTCTCGTTTTGTGGTTTGGAATGTCATGTGGCTGAGAAAGTGATGCGCCCAAGCATTAGAGGTCTGTGTGAATTTAGTCTGTGAAAAAATGATAAGTATAAAGGCCCTAATGTACTTGTGGCAAACTTTTTCAGCAAAGTTCATTTACCAGCACAAATGTTTTCTTTTGTTTTTTTTTCAAAAAGTTGCAGTTTCAAACTTTCAAAAAGATTTTGTTCAAAAGTATGGCTCATCAGTCGTTCACTGATTTTGCGAAGTATATCGGATCAGTTTTCATGCAACATTTGTTATTTCATATAGTTTAAAGGAGATAATTTATGTGTCATTTCTGCACCAGAAAAAGCAAACTGCCTCAGTAATGATTGTTTTCAGGCAGGTTTTCCAAACACTCCCCTTTCTGTCATTGGTTGGACCAACAAGTAGTCCCGCCCCAAAGTCATTGTCATTGGTTGAGCTAGTGGCGCTATGTTGGGCCCCTCAAACATACAGATCTACGTGAAAGAAGCTCAGGACAACAGTATTTACATTTTTAAAACCAACTTAGTAGTACACAATGCTTACATATATCTAGCTCTGCACATTAAACTTGGATTGGAAGTATTTAAAAGAAGAAAAAAAGTGTATATATATATATATATATATATATATATATATATATATATATATATATATATATATATATACACAGAAGCTTTAATAAATAATAAAATAGAGTACTTGCCATTTTTCTATGATGCAGTGCTTATTTTTCAGAAACTGTGCATTGTAAGCAGATTTAAGCAAGAAAATACCAAGGTTGTGACCTTTCTGTGGGGAAAAAGTGAAAACAGAGGCCAGGATGTCACAGCGAGTGGGATAAGTGTGAATAAGATTAGCCAGGTTTTACCCACAAATGCTAATAAGGAAGGGATTTTTTTTTATCTTCAGCAATTTAGAGTGAGAATAACCTTGAGTGTGGACTCTTGGTGTGGAATATTAATATAGCTGAAGAGAGCTGAGTGGTGCAGAACCACTCTCTCTTTTCAACTCTCTTTCTTTTAACATTCTAACCATCTTCGAAAGTTCTGTCTCTTTCCATATACCAGGTTTAGTGGCCTGTAATTTTAATACTGACACAAAAGACAGCCTTATCTGGGGAACATATCTGAAAAGATCAGTTTCTCATGCCTGTTTTTGAACCTGAACCCTCATCCACTGATCATATAATTATTTACATTTGACAAACACAATCTGTTCCCAGAATAGTACTCTCAGTCTGAGAAATGTGATACATTTAAACCCTGAGGATTGACGAGATCTGAAGGGATGTGTGGCATGCATGAGTCTGGCCAGACAGATACGGCAGTGTTAGAGCGGAACTCCAGTGGCACTGATCCAGTTGGTGATTGGGGCACTGTTTTTAGCAGCTCCCCCTCTGCCCTGATTACCAGGATATGAGCTCATCTCTGGTTAAATAGAGGTTCTCATAACAGCTGTGCCTCCGAGCAGGAAGTGGAGGGCTCTGGATATAGTCACACCGTCCTGTCAAGGAGGAATTTGGAGAGGATGTGTCTTGTTGACATTAAACTGGTGAAAGATGACATGCAGCTAGTTAGACGGGTACAGTGCACAATCATAAACTCACACACAAGAAGGGCTTTATTTTTAACTCTAAGCAGGTTTTGCTGCAGGACACAGGTTTTACATTGGACATTGAGTGGTGACCCAACACACTACCAAAATTCTTTAAAAGCAAAGATGTCCTTAAAGTCAACACTGAAATGTATATTTAAAATGCCGATAATTATTAATATTCAGTTATTAATGGTAATTTATTAACATTACCATAAAAACTCAAGATGATTGTCTTCATAACTTGAGTATTTGGTCTCTTGAGTTTTGATTTAATTTATTTTTAAATTTTCATTAGCCAATAATTCACCATGCAAAACACATAATGATCACATAATTTAATGCATTCTTGGTCATATTTATGTTTTATTTTTGAAGAAGAAGAAGAACAGGGATATGTCACGCAACCTGTCTTTAGCATCTGCCTAATTTGGCCACCTTCTACAATGTGACAGCTGATTGGATAATGCCTTTGGCATTATCAGTGTCCTCCACCACTTTTAAATTAGATAATAATACCCATCCATTCTTAAAACCGCTTGCTCTATAGGGTCACGATGATGCTGGATCTGTCCCAGAGTTTTGTGCCATGGGCAAGGAAACACCCTGGATGCATGGCCTGTCCTTCACAGGGTAAACACAGACATTCACATTCACGCCTACAGACAATTTAATGTCAGACATTAATAAATAAACCTATTATTTATATGCATAATATTTACAAATATAAAGTTTATATCAGTTATTTACTGTCTCCAGGGCTGCGATTCCACAAGCACATCCACATGTCCATTAGAGCCCATCTCATTCTCATGGGATAGAGCTGACAGATAAGCCGAACTTCCCCAAAAATTGTAATAGAAAAGAATTGGGACTCCTGCAGAACATAATCAGGAAAACATTGGATGATAAAAGAAGAGCAGTTAATGAAGTGGAACATTCTCATTTTTCCTTTTAACTCCTATAACATCATTTTAGAATCAGCATAGAAATGAAATATGAATAAAGAAAATTCTCAAAGGAGTCACTGAACAAAAGATGACATCACTGGAATAGTGGGAACTTTCCTCTAAAACTCTCCACTGACATGAAGTAATTTTTATGTTGTGGATGACACTGGAAAAGATGACTGGGAGAACTGAGACAACCAGAAGTCGGAGGAAGTCTGTAACAAATGTAGCATTATATTTATAATTACACCAGTATTATATAAAATAACCAATAGCGATCAAATAATTGCATGATGTCACGATGTGGTGAAGGCTGAGGGAGATGAAGAGGCAAAAAGCTCCAAGACAAACTTTTACTATAAATATAACTCCAACGGGTACAGACAGGCAGGATGAACACACACACTAAATAAGAACGGACAAAGACTGGCTGAACTGAAAGGAACTAAATACAAACACTGATGAACACAGATTAACAGAAACCAGGTGACACAGACGATGATTAACTAGACACAGGTGGAACAGATGATGAACTAAATGACAGTAATGGCGGGAAAACAGAACAAAGAAAGACATGTGACTAGGGGTGACTGTGACACATGAAGTGCATGAGGAACTTAAACTTTGATGTGCTCGATGAGATCAGGACCAAAGCCATGTGTCATCTCCAACTGAGCTGTAGGGATAAAATAATGGTGTACTTTACAGGCCCATAGGTTCATGTGTCAAAAAAATGTTTTATCCATTACTGCAAAATACACAATGTATTATTTACCATAGTCTTGACTCAAGAGTGATAGGGGATGTATTGTCACCTCATAAAACGTGTTTCTTTTTATTTTGAGCGCTTGGGGATGAAATTAGGGTTGCTTTTCAAATTAAGCTGTCGTATGGAATATAGTGACCTTTTGAAAAAAGGAGTGAAACATGAGACAAACACAATGTGAGAAGACTCTGCTACTCTGAGTGAGCAGTTTTTATAATTAGAGCCATAGACATTGGTGTGGGAGCAAATGAGAGAGCCTTTTCATAGAGTTTATTGAGTTGAATTGAGTTGTTGGGCCACCTTGAAGAAAGAAAACATTTGAAAGATTTGATAAAATACATAATGTTTGGTTCCACAAATTTAAAGGTGTGTGTAATTTCTGTACAAAATCAGAGCTAGTGGCTCCTGCCTCACACTTAGGCCATTGGTTGAGCTTATATTGTTAGGTTCGTGACAAAGAGATCAGACTTGACATGGCCCTGTTAGCCCTTGCTGGCAGGGTCAATAGCATAATGGTCTTTTTTCTGTTTAGATATCATATACTTCACCTTTCTTTCCTTTTTTTTGGCAATTTTCCCACACACTGACATACAATTAAGACTACATTTGAAATGCACTACTGATATTTTAGTGTGTGTCTGTCTGTGTGTGAGTGTGAGTGAATGTAATCCTTGCTGAATAAAAGTATTAATCTGTTTTAAAAAAATGAAAAGAAAAAGTCCTTGTCCATATTAACAACATTGACATGTCTACAATATGTATGCTTTAGCAGTGTTGTTTTTTTATTTATTTTTTACAATTTTTAATAGTCTGTGTATTTGTTTTGGTGCACATGTGTCGTTAGGTTTTTTCGCAGACTCTAGGTGTGTATGTTTTGGATTACATGCAGCAGATGCCTGATGCTCATTGTAAACACAAGTAATCACAAGCAGCTGGTCAGGATGACTGCTTCTCTGAGTCTCTGTGCGGGCTGTGGGTGGCAAAAGTGTGTGTGTGTGTGTGTGTGTGTGTGTGTGTGTGTGTGTGTGTGTGTGTGTGTGATGTTCTCTGTCTTGAGCACTGGAAGCTACGGATGATGGAAGTGTGGGAGAATGTATAGTTCAACAAACAGACAGTTTTGTTCCAAGCAAATCTAATAATTCTGTATTAAGAATACATTTTGAGCTCAGATTTATTTCTTGTCTCAGCAATAGAAAAAAAAGATCATCTCTTTTTTTGCACCCAAATACTGGAGATTACATCCTCCTAGATTTTTTCATCTGGGTATCAAAATATCTGCACCTTCATTAACTTTTCCTGAGACAGGCCCCAAAACCCTTCAAGGCCTCACCATTGCTTGTTTTGTGATTATTTCCATAAGGGAAGTAACTCAACAGTAAGCACATGGAGGCATCATTAATTTCACCTTAAGGAGAAAGGAGACTTCCGGTTTTCCATAATCCCCTCCCCCAACCCCTGCTGACGGGAATGTGGAAATTACTCTACGGTGTCTAACCACTACAAAGACCAGAGTTAAACGCACAGACTAAACACCTAGACCACAGCTGCTTACTGGCAGCCGCACCTTCGTCTGGGAAATATAAAGCTTGCCTATCGCTCCTGTTTTATATCCGACTGTCAGGCTAGAACAAGTTTAATGCCTTTATTGGGGAAAGAGAGAAAACAAATAGTCTTATCTTGGATTAATAATTCATTGGAGATGTTGTAGTGTGTGAGAAACAGAAGTGTACACTGGGATTGGTGCTATCAGGCCAACAAATGCTGCTCAGAAGTTGGCGTCTCTTCCTCTTACACACACCTGCCGGTGGTCTCTGTCTCAGGGGAGGTTGGCCTGAGGAAAAGGGAACTGCTGTGTTACCTGCAGGGGGTTACAGAACATGCCATGAGCAGAAACATTTATGAGTGACATTAAAGTAGCAATAAAGGGGAAGGAAAAATCGGAAGCATCGTTTCTGTGTTGTTAATTTAACTTTTAAAAGTTGTTTTATTAATATTTTGTATAAGCAAAAGCACAAAAAATATTTAAAAAATAGTTGCTATTTCGGAAAAGGGGAGTATTGTAAAGTAATTATACTGGAATATAAAAATGTCTTGGCATAATTCGCCACTTTCTAAGAAAAGTGTACAAAATAAGGCCAAAACCTTTTACTTTTTAAATGATGGTTTTCTTTGTTAAAAAATATATGACCAAAATAGGGTTGCAAATTTATCCTGAATTAACATGAACTCAAAAGGGGTTATCTAGAACCAAATGTTAGTTCATAGTTATTAATAAACTTATATTTGCCATAAATAAAGAAAAAAATAATTCAGTTTTGATTATTATGTTTGTGCCATAATGCCAACCCAAAATGTTTTATGGGTGTCACAATTAGGAATGTTAAATTTTTATTTGTATTGGGGCGAAAATCATACAGTAACAGGGTTGCATGCAAAGTGTGGGATGCAGTTAAATATTATGTTTTTGCTAAAAAAAAAAATATTTTTAAAAGATACTCTTACTATAAGTTCAAAATTATGGCATTGTTACACGATTCTGGTTCTCTTACGAGAGGTTCTCTCGTATTGCGTAAGCTAGCTTACGCTACGGGGAAAGATTCATCTTTGCTGAGATATTGAAGCCAAAAATTATTTCATAATTTGTATCCATACACAACGCAGTTCCTCTGCGGCAGACCTAGAGCGGGCTAGCTAGCAGCTCATTGGTTCGCTCAGAGAGAACTGCTTAAGCCTATGGGAGAGCGGGACTGAACCCGCTTCCAATGAGAGGCGCCCGCGCGCTCATTGCGTCATGGCCCGCCAGAGTGGGCGTGGCCATGGGGTATATAACAGTCTCTCCCAGGCTTATATGTTGATTCATTTCATCTTCAGCAAGCTGCACGCTTCTGCTGTTTCTGGGAAAAAGCCGTCGCCGTCGAGAAGGCACCTCTAGCGAGCTCACGGACCCTGAAGAAGCCGGCCGTCTTCGCCACCTTCAGCCGCCCTGCAAGCTAAGCCATCCGACGACTGTATCCTTTTTTCTCAATATTATATCTGAAAGAGCCGAGCGTCTTTCTAAAGATGCCTCGTTTTTCCTGCGGCTCCTGCCGCGCTCGTCTCGAGGACGGAGACCGCCATGTCATCTGCGCTCTCTGCCTGGGACTCGAGCATGCAGAACTCGCCCTCGCGGATGGAGGTTGCGACTTCTGTGAAAGCCTGCCGTTATCGTCCCTGCGGGCACGACTTCTGGCAGTGAAATCCGCTCCCGCGCCGCCTGTCTCTTCGCCGCGGAAGAAGAAACGCCGCTCACAAAGGCCGCCGGAGCCACCAGCGGAAACATGCGGGCCGCCGCCGCCGCCTCCCGCTTCCCGCTCTCCCTCCCCGCCCCTGCCGGACATACAGTTGCCGCCGAGTGGCCGCTCTGTTGCTTCCGATGACGCCGCGGAGGAGAAGGACTCCTGCTCACTGCTCGCTTCTGACAGTGAAGACTGGTCATCTCTCGGTTCCACGAGAGAGTCGACGGGGACCCGAGCCGGGATAGAGGAAGAGCTAATGCGCCTCCTCTCACAGGCCGTCGAATGCCTCGGTCTCGAGTGGTCTCCTCCACCCGAGCAGGCCCCGAACCGGATGGACGGCAGCTTTTTTCATCGGCGCTCGACCCCCGCGTGCAACCGGGCCGCTCCATTTCTGCCTGAGCTTCACGCAGAGTTAACAAAGTCCTGGAATGCCCCGCTCTCGGCCAGAAACCGCTCCGATATATCCGCCTCGCTGCGCTCGGTGGACGGAGCCGCCGAGAAAGGCTACTCAGCCATGCCGCCCGTCGAGGACTTGGTCGCCGCGCACCTCTGCCCGCCCTCTGCTAGATGGCGTTCTTCACCCACGCTTCCTTCAAAAGCGTGCAGAGCGACCTCGAGCTTTCATGCTCGCGCATACGCCGCCGCCGGTCAGGCCGCCGCCGCGCTTCATTCTATGTCTGTCCTCCAAGTTCTGCAGAGCGATATTCTCCGTGAATGTGCCGAAGGCGGTAGGAACCCCGCCCCCGCTGTCACGGATCTGAGAAGTGCTACGGACCTCGCCCTTCGCGCCACTAAAGCCGCCGCACAAGCTCTGGGGAGATGCATGGCCAGCCTGTGTGTTGCCGAGAGACACTTATGGCTCACGCTCGCCGACATGGGAGACTCTGAGCGCGCCGCGTTTCTCAACGCGCCCCCTCTCCCCGACGGGCCTGTTTGGATCCGCTGTCACGGGAATCGTCGATCGCTTCTCTGAGGTACAGAAAGCTACTCAGGCGATGAATTTGTTTCTGCCACGCCGCGCTAGCTCTTCCGCGGGCCGCTCTCGCGAGCCTCCCGCCAGAGCTCCGCCACAGCGTCCCCCTCCGCAGACTCAAACAGCCCAGCGCAGACAGGGCGCCCGCCCTCGCTCTCGCTCTGACAGCCGCCGCAGACCGCCGCCCCCACGAGGCCCGCGAACTAAGATCACGCTGAAGCCTGATCATCAGAAGTCTGCCTAGCAAAGTCAAGAAAACGACGGTGCTCTCCCGCTGCGGCCGGACCGCCATCAAAGCTTCGCCCTCTGCCAGTCCCCGTTATTTCGCCGACTGCTGTAGTGTTGACCGCCACAAACAAGCCGGTGTCCCAGCCCGCTTGCGAGCGTCAAAAAGCCGTTTTTATGGCTACCCAGAGAAATCTCAAAAAGAGAAAATTTGCCAGTTGTGTACAAAAGTGCCCACAATCATGTGCTCACCGATACACACAAGCATAACATATCCCGTGTCTCTATCAGAGCCCCATCACATGAAACGGGCAGAGCCCGCTCTAGATTCAGAGAACATAAACACGCCCACGAGCTCGTGCGCGTGTCCCCTCTCTGCTCGCTCTGTTGCACGGCCCATAGACTCCTCTCTGAGTGCAAATCCCGTTGCCACACACATTCAAAGCGCGCCCACATACTGTGTCCAGCCCGCTATGTGCAGCAATCAGGGCAATATAGCCATTTGGCCACTAGCCGCATGCTCCAAAGCGTGGGAAGCCATTCCAGGCATTTCCCCGTGGGTGTTAAGCATTATAAAGAACGGCTATCTGCTGCAGTTTCGCCGCCGCCCGCCTCGTGCGCGCGCGCAGCTCGAATCTACTGTCAGCCCGCTGGCCGCCGGCACGCTCCGCTCAGAAATTGCGACGCTGTTGCAAAAGGGCGCTATAGAGAGAGTCCCGCCATCTATGACCGAGTCGGGGTTTTACGGCCATTATTTTCTGGTTCCCAAGAAAGACGGCGGCCTCAGACCGATTTTAGATCTCAGGTCTTTGAACAAAGCGCTCATGAAGAGACCGTTCAAGATGCTCACTACCAGGAAACTCCTCGCGCAGGTGCGCCAGGGGGACTGGTTCATCTCTCTAGACCTGAAAGACGCCTATTTTCAGATCCAGATAAATCCCCGTCACAGGCCATTCTTACGTTTCGCCTTCGAGGGTCTTGTTTATCAATATGCCGTTCTCCCGTTCGGCTTATCTCTGGCGCCCCGTACATTCACGAAGTGCATGGACGCGGCGCTTGCCCCCCTGCGAAGCCAGGGGCTGCGCATTCTGAATTATCTGGACGACTGGCTGATTTTGGCCCAATCACAGACGGAGCTTCTGTCGCACCGCGCAGTTCTCCTCAACCATCTGGAAGCGCTGGGTCTCTCTGTCAACTGGTCAAAGAGCTCCCTTCTTCCCAGTCAATCGATTTCCTTCCTAGGAATAGATTTGAACTCGGTCACGATGACGGCTCGCCTGTCTACACAGCGCGCGCGCAGTGTTCAGCGTCTAGCCGCCTCGTTTCAGATGGACGCCCGCACTCCTCTGAAAGCTTTTCAGAGGATGCTGGGTTACATGGCCTCAGCCTCCGCTGTACTTCAGCTGGGCCTTCTGCACATGCGCCCGCTTCAGCTCTGGTTAAACAGCCGTGTACCCCACCGCGCGTGGAACACGGGCCGCCAGCTGATCAAGGTTACGCAGACATGTCTCACGGCGCTGCAGCCATGGACAGTAGCAGAATGGTTTCGCCAGGGCGTCACGATGGGGACCTTTTCCTGCCGAAAAGTCATCTCGACAGATGCATCCAACACGGGTTGGGGTGCAGTCTGCGAGGGCTGGTCGACTCAGGAAAGCCCCTTACACATAAACTGTCTGGAAATGCTTGCGGTCGAGAACGCGCTCTCGCGCTTTCTCTCGCTCATTCGGGGACACCACGTCCTGATCCGTTCGGACAACAGGGCGGTGGTCTCCTATCTCAACCATCAGGGCGGTGTCAGATCCAGAAACCTCTGTCTACTGACACACCGCATTCTAGTTTGGTCTCAGAGCCGCCTGCTCTCGCTCAGAGCGACGCACGTGCCGGGCCATCTGAACGACGGTCCAGACATACTGTCCAGGAACCTCATCTCCACAGGAGAATGGTCCCTGAACGCACAAACGGTCCAATCACTGTGGCGGCTATTCGGCAGAGCAGAAGTAGACCTCTTCGCGTCAGAAGAGAACGCTCACTGCCCAATATATTTTTCGAGGAGCGAGGACGCGCTAGCCCAGGAATGGCCGCCCGCTCTATGCATTCCCTCCGATCGCTCTGTTACCACAGGTAATTCAGAGGATCAGGGACGCACGCCACTCGGTGCTCCTCATAGCCCCGCGTTGGGAGAGTCAGAATTGGGTTCCGGAGCTCACGCTGCTGTCACAGACAGCCCCGTGGCCCATCCCAGTCAGAGCAGATCTCCTCTCTCAAGCTCGCGGCACGATCTGGCACCCCTATCCACGGCGCTGGGCGCTACATGCATGGGTGATCAACGACTATTCGTCGATTTGCCAGAGGGAGTAAGAAACACTATCATACAGGCTAGAGCACCTTCCACGAGAAGGCTCTATGCGTCTAAATGGTCTGTGTTCTCAAAATGGTGCACCGAAAAACAGCTGGACCCACGGTCATGCGAGGTGCCGTCTTTGCTAATGTTCCTTCAAGAGATGCTGGACAAGGGCAGGTCCCCCTCCACTCTCAAGGTTTACGTGGCAGCCGTCGCAGCGTTCGCTGAACCCCGACGCGCTCAGTCCCTGGGCAAAGACGAGTTAGTCATCCGCTTCCTCAGGAGAGCTAAGAGGATGAACCCTTCCGCGGCCCCCGTCGGTTCCTATTTGGGATCTTTTTCTCTAGTCCTCGAAGCTATGAAAGCAACCCCGTTCGAACCGCTCGAGTCTGTGGACCTAAAATACCTCTCGCTCAAAACCGTTTTCCTGACGGCTCTGTCCTCAGTAAAACGCGTAGGGGATCTTCACGCGCTCTCATCCAGCGCCGCGTGTCTTGAGTTTGGGCCGAATGACTCGGTTGTCATTCTCAAACCTAGGCATGGCTATGTCCCGAAAGCGATTGGTACCCCGTTCAGGGCGCAGATTATCTCCCTATCGGCTCTGCCTGCATCCGATAGCGAGCGTGACGCCAATCTCCTCTGCCCGGTGCGGGCTCTGAGATTGTACACGACGCGCGCTGCCGCGTTCAGACGCGCTGAGCAGCTTTTCGTGTCGTTTGGGGGGCGCACCAAAGGTCTGGCCGCCTCTAAACAGACACTGTCTAGATGGATAGTGGACGCGATTGCCTCTGCTTACACATCTAAATGCCTGCCCTGCCCTCTGGGCATCAGGGCGCACTCCACTAGAGGCATGGCCTCATCGTGGGCATGGTCCTGTGGAATTTCCATTCATGACATCTGTGTGGCCGCGGGATGGGCCTCCCCGTCCACTTTTGTCAGATTTTACAACTTGGAAGTCCCCGCCTTGCAGGCAAAATTACTAGCTGTCTAACGACCAGCTCTCTAAGAAGCTGCATTTCTGAGAGTCCCTCACAACCGGTTCGCCCCTTGTGCTCTCCTTAAATGCTTTTACACTTCATGTGCCCGCCCTGCTGGCCCCATACATGCTTATGTGTACTTTTCATGTGCCCGCTCTGCCGGCCTCATAGTACATTCACTCCACGTTAAAAATCCCCCGGTAGATCCCTGGGATTTCATGTGTGGTTTCATAGCGCGCACGGCGTTGACCAGGTGTTCCCGTAGCGTAAGCTAGCTTACGCAATACGAGAGAACCTCTCGTAAGAGAACGAATCGGTTACCTAACGTAACCTCGGTTCTCTCTAGAAGAGGGAACGAGTATTGCGTTCCCGGCCGTGCTTGCGCTACTAGCGTTTCGCTTCACGCTGAAATAAATCAACATATAAGCCTGGGAGAGACTGTTATATACCCCATGGCCACGCCCACTCTGGCGGGCCATGACGCAATGAGCGCGCGGGCGCCTCTCATTGGAAGCGGGTTCAGTCCCGCTCTCCCATAGGCTTAAGCAGTTCTCTCTGAGCGAACCAATGAGCTGCTAGCTAGCCCGCTCTAGGTCTGCCGCAGAGGAACTGCGTTGTGTATGGATACAAATTATGAAATAATTTTTGGCTTCAATATCTCAGCAAAGATGAATCTTTCCCCGTAGCGTAAGCTAGCTTACGCAATACTCGTTCCCTCTTCTAGAGAGAACCGAGGTTACGTTAGGTAACCGATTCGATTCGTGTATTGTCTACATGAGTTCAAATCCAGGCAGAGTCCAAATGCTCCTGAAAATTGGGTCTTGACTTGAGACGGACTTGAGTCCAAGTCTGGTCTTACCCAGTCTTGAGTACAATACTCACTTCTGATGTAGGACAGGCCAGAATATCTAATCATTTAACTCCCTGTTTTTCATGTAATGTTGATTTGTATAGTTTATTTAACATACTGTATCTGTTCGGTCTCACAACCCATAAAAAAACATGGTATTTTAAGTAACAAGGCACCAGGGTGTACTATAATCATTATCAAAAACATAAGACATTGTTTAAGCAGATTCCTTATTCAGCTCAAACAATATCATGTGATAATCAGCATGTAAAAATCTTCACAGTTCATTCTAACAGCAGGCTACATTATATATTTTTTTGTTGCTGTTTCTCATTTGAATCCTTTCCAGGTGTTGTGTTGTTTTGTTGCTCTCCATGACATTTTACGCAACAGTTTTGTGCCCAAATTTGTACCAAGATCCCTGTTGTGTTTGGATTTATCCAGCAGAGTACTTGGCTCCTTCCCAGCCCTGTCATTAGACTTCTTTTGTTTCCTTTCCTCAGCGTTCAGCTTGTTTTTGTTTCTCCTTTTTTATTAAACGCTAAATATTTATACAATTTGCAACTTCCTGTCAAAATCATTTACACTCCCACAATAGCTCGGGCTCAAGCGCACAATAGCAACTGCTGCGGGGGGATCTTTTAAAATGGCGCGTCTCCAATTTCTTTTAGCCCTGGGATCTTTTGTTTTAGGTAAATAAAGATTGAAAGCTCTTCGTGAGTGATATCAGCCACCATGTGTTTCAGAAACGGGCCTCAGTGGCACTGTGGTGTTAGCAGACGCTAGCGGATCACATTGTTATTCTTTTTGCAGCAGAAGCTGAGGCGTAGGCCCCTTGAGATACGGATGAAGGGTGACGGATGTTGATGCATTTGGCTGAGTTCCAGTCTCATTCAAAAGTGTCTTTTTGGATGGGGAGGGGGTTTAGTGTTTCCTTGCCACTTTAGCCCTTTCCCGAATGTGCTTAGAAGGCCAGATATTGCTCCTATCAGCATTTTCTAGCATAATATGGCAGTTTAAATTCCACTTGAAAAGGCGAATGTGCGGATGCACTGTCATTTTATCTTTAAGAATATTAGTGATGGCCTACTGAGAAAGACGGAGCAGCTTGCATGTTCTTGGCATGTGCTTGCGCTTGGCTCAGATCCCCCTTTCCATCCATACATCAATCCCTTCAACACTCAATTCCTTTCTTTGATCTCCCTTTCACTTCCTTTCTGTCGCCCAACCGCCGTGACTGATCTGCGTGTCGTCTGTTTCAGGAAAATCAGGGGCTTTTTTAATCCGTCCTGTTCCCTCTCTCTCCGTCTCTGACTAAAAATGTCATGACGACAGGGAGGGAGACTCGGGTGGAACTTTCATTTGTAAGTCTCTGTGTCTGAGAGGCGACCTCTGACCCCCAGAGCTGCCTGGTATTTGGCTGAAAAGCAGAGGGTCTTGAAAACTATCACCTCCAAAGGGCTCATCATCTCCTGGCCTTTCTTCTCATCATCTCCCGGCCACGGCTCCGCTACTACCGCGGGTATCAACCCAAGTGAATCCATTACCACGAGGCCAACACAGTTCAGGAGCGTCTCTTAAGGCGACTGATGGGAAATGAAAAAGTCTTTGAGAGAAACTGCCGAAATGTCTCTCTCTCTCTCTCTCTCTCTCTCTCTCTCTCTCTCTCTCTCTCTCTCTCTCTCTCTCTCTCTCTCTCTCTCTCTCTCTCTCTCTCTTTCATCCTTCACTTTCAAAGTGGCGGTGGAGTACAGGCGGCCGTAGAGTGGCTGACTGTAACCTTATGCCCTGACCTGTTCAGTTGTGAGAGGATCCATTTCCTTTTTCTGCTGTTATTCTTCTCTGGAGAATATCCGCTCACATTCCTATAAAGCATAACACTGTTAGAGTGCTGCGAGGGATTGGATCAGCACACTAAAACAAGCAAAACACCGGTCACACAGCAGTCGTATGTACTGAAGTCTTGCTATCACGTAGCTTGTCGTGCTACAAATAGAGTGTGTGGTCTAATTTATCATGGGGTTGTTATGTATGAAGACGTTTGCAGCAGTCTGAGAAGCAGCTAATTGGTTTGAGGTGTAGACTCCAGCAGCTCTAGTTATACTTGTAGACATGCTGTGCCATAATGGCATGTCTTTAAAAAGAGCTCAAACAAAGCAGAAACTGATTTCATAATGTGAAGCATCATAATTTGAAACTACTTACATCTTTTCCCATTCAATGTGATGAGTGTTTCTTAATATTCTCAAATTGTTGGTACAGCATGTGTTATTTTAATGAGCTTGCTTCTTTGAATGCAATTTTTTTTTTAAAGTTTTAATGCATTGCAATAGAGCGTTTATGCAGAAATGTGTACTGTTTTGGGTGATTAATAAGCATTTATTGGAATGTTTGTTTCCAGATAGAATGATTTTGTGTGTTTAAATGCGTTTCTGTACAGGTTTGGAACTGCCATTCATGATGATGCCACATCCCTTGATTCCAGTCAGTCTGCCTCCTGCCTCTGTCACCATGGCGATGAACCAGATGAACCATCTCAACACTATTGCCAATATGGCAGCTGCTGCTCAGGTCAAGTGTGTCCCGTCCAGAATGATGACGTCAGTTATAAAGGTACAAGGCCACAAATTATACATATGGTTCTTAAGATGATTTAAAGGGATGGTTCGCCCCCAAAATGAAAACTACTCATGCTCATGTCATTCCAAACCCATAAGATTTTTGTTTATCTTCGATAGACAAATGAATGATATTTTTCATGAAAGCTGAGAGATTCTGTCCCTTCATTGAAATCCACTAAAACGTTCAAGCTTCAAAAATGTCATAAAGACATTTTTTAACAGTAATCCATATGAATCGAGCAGTTTAATCTTGATTTAGTCTTCAGAAGAGACACAATTGCTTTATACGGTGAACGAATTTCATTTAGGGTTTTATTCACAAATATACACAATATATAGAGCACCTGAAATATGATAAACAACACCTCAACCATACGTGCTTGACAACTAACCTTATTGGTTCTTGCAGAAATTAATTCGTGCTTGCATTAAACACAAGAACAAACCAGGCGCATACATTTTTCTATGGAACAGTTTTTTCAAGTATTTTCTGTACAACAACTGTGTAGTGAAGTTGTATAAACTATTTATGTGGGCATTTTGGAGCTTATATGTAAAAATTCTATGAAAAAGGTCAATGTGAAGCTCTCCTAAAAATTATTTTGTTGTGTTCCGCTAAAAAATAACAGCATACTGGTTTGGACTGATGCTATATATCAGTGCTCGAATGATCCGGAACAGTTCTATATTTTAAACTGTAGCGTACCCTCACTTTTTATTGTGGTCAGCCACTTCTTTCATGTTCTCTGACAAACGCGATCCACTTATCCTCACAAACACAATTAGTACTGGCAGTTTTTCCCCCACTTGAAGCACTGGTTGCTATAAATAAATAAAGACAGATTTTTCACGTTTTGGGTGGATTATTCCATTAACTTATTTTTTAATTTTATCCCTTACACTGTAACATTTAATGTCACAACTGAGAAAGTTCTTCTGCAATGATTTATTATGGTTTTATAAAATATTACAGATTATGGGGACTAATGTGTGTGTTCACGATCAGGAGCGAGTTCCAGACAGCCCGTCACCCGTCCCCTCTTTGGATGATGGCCGCAGGTCAGTTAGCCACTTATCGTCCAGACAGAGCAGCAGCGTGTCCAGCTCTCCTGCCCACACAGAGAGCTCTTCTGACCGGCCACGTACGTCTGCCCCACCACATAAAAGTCATTTCTTTTATTTTGTTGTTTTATTCCTCAGTCTCTTTTTCTAAAGTCTACATTGCATATAAACTCAAGATTTTAGTTGTCATCAGTGTCATGTTTGCTGTAATATTACATATACTTTTACGTTTTTATTTCTCTCTGTATTCTGTCATATATGGCTAAAACCAAACATACTAATTTAGCACCACTGAGTTTGGTCCCTGAGCACTTAGCACTATGCTCTTATCATAATGTGAAACTGCACATATAACCTTACAAATGTGCTTTTAGAATTAAGAATAAGGTGATATCACAGAATCTACTAAAAGCAAAGCCATCAGAGTTGTTCATGTGCAATGCTTTAACCGGAACTAAAACTATGCAATTACAGGTAATGCTCCCTACTTTTTTTCAGTCTATCATCAGACGCATTAAAAATCTTACCCAAGATATCATATATCAGTGGTATGATATAATTTGGGACAGAATATGTGTTTTAAATCCTATTTTTGAAAAAACTGAGGTTCAACTCTTGTAATCATTTTTACGCTTTTGAAATTGCTTCTATAATATTATTGAGTTGCCTTCTTGTTACGAGTTTTTAAAGCTTGTTCAGTACAAGATGTACTTAATGTTCACATTTTGGATATAAGTGAACCTTTCATTATTAAATTAAAACATCATACACTACATTTGGGGTTGGTAAGATATTTTAATGCCTTTGAAAGAAGTTGTATGCTGACTCAGGTTGCATTTATTTGACCAAAGATACAGTGAAAACTGTTTAATATATTTTAAAAAGTAATTTATTCCTGTGATGTCAATCATTACTCCAGTCTTCAGTGTCACATGATCCTTCAGAAATCATTCAGATATGCTGATTTGGTGCTCAGGAAACATTGCTTATTATACATTTTGGAAAAAGTTTAATATTTTGAACATTAAAACATAAAACTATCACTGTTGATCAATGTAATGTGACCTTGCTGAATAAAAGTATTAATTTCTTTCTTTGAAAAAAAAACTAGATTGTATATTTTATACCTACTATATAAGATCATTGGGCTTCAAGGATCAATCTTTGTATTTATGTCCTTTGTTTGTAAAATCTGTTTATATGTCCCTCCTTTCCCTTTAGATTTACATCAGAATGGTTTTTCTCTTGGCCATGCCTTGTTAGGCCTGTCTCCAAGTGCACCACCAGGACCAAAAGAGGGGGATCTGGCAACTCATGACACAGGCCATGAAACAAAAAGGCCTTCTATAGAAAAAGGTTAGATGCTAATATTGTTTTCTGTGTTGAATAACATTTACAAGGGAAAGCCATTCTACAAAATACTGTATCTAAAATACACTTTGCAGTAACTACACTTAGCCTACGTAGTTTCCTTTTGCCATTATAAATAAAACATAGTTAATGTGGCTTGTATAAGCTGTTTATTTAAAAAATAAATGATTGATCCATATTTATGCATTAGGAAATAATTACTTAGGTGCATTCTGTCTAATACTGGTGAACAACTCAGATTATCACATTGTTTAAACAGTAAAAAAGTGCTTATCTCTGATGCAAAAACAAATTCATTACTGTGTAGTTCAACAAGGTCAAAAAGTTTAGCAATGACTGCACTTTTACTATTCTTCTAATGCTATAAAAACACGTTTTGAATTACATAAAAAAGGTCATGGAAAACGCAAGCATTTTTCCTAAACATTAGAAAAAAATTTCCTTCAGCTTAGCAGATCATTTATCAGCAATGGTTTAGATTGACTGCAGGAAATGATTGCTGATCCCGCTGATATGTCACTTAATACTCAGCATATTTCCTTTCTGTTCATACATGAGTCTTGATGTGCGTATTCTGAGAAATCAATGAATACTCTCATTTACAATTCTGTGAAAATTATCCATAGAGGTAGAAATGACACGGTAGTGGGGCTGAATTAGTTAGCGATTTGCAGACTGTGAAGTAATGAGCAAGACGACCCCCCCCCCCCCCCACCTCTTTTCTACCAACTCCCTTACCCTGGCCCTCCTGGAGGTGTAATTTTCCTAATAACCTCCCAGAACCCTTGTTTGGTTTCTGCGTTTGAAGGCTTTCATTAGGCTAATGAGGACTTTGCAAGGACGAGTAGTCAGCACAATTTCCTCATTGTGCTGAGAAGAAAAAGACAGTACACCCGAAATCGGAAAAGTGGGCTTTAGTGTGACTGAATACAGCCTGTCGGGATTTGATGAAATCGTGGAGATCACACAGGTGCTAAAACCTCAAATTTCAAAGGAGTTTTACCACAGATACCACTACATCAAACGTGGTGACATTTGATGATGAGGTATACTGTGACTAGAGAGGATTATATACACTACCGTTCACAAGTTTGTGTGTGTGTGTGTGTGTGTGTGTGTGTGTGTGTGTGTGTGTGTGTGCGCGCGCGTGTGTGTGTAAAATAAAATCAAATACGAGCATGGAATTAATGCAATATGTCACAAAAGAATGAAGTGTGTCATTTGAAGTTGGGTCAAATTCTTCTTGAAATGTACTTTTAACTGATATTCTTCATTTGTGTTTAAAAATAAATTTCACAGAAGGCTGCATAAATTTGAACAGTTAAGCTGACTGTCATACAAAAATATGCCCTGTCCTTTAACTAGTTTTGATTTTGAAGTTAGCCCCATGGCACATTTGCAGTCCTGCTGAGCTCTAGTGAAGTTTCGTCTCGATTTTTATGCATGCTTATTTTTTAAAACTTCAAAAATTAATGTCTCTCCCTTTATAGAACGTCATTCTAGACTTCCAGTCACTGTCAGGACACCTTTACCAGTCACTAGACTGAAGGATAACTTCCACCTTCATGTTCCTGAAATTAATCTTTAGGGGCAGAGCTGAAAAGTGGGAAGATCAGAAGTTGTATCTCCTCTTTATGGCTTGTCAAAGACAGAAGAGTTCAAAGACGATTCCTTTATCCATCTCAGAGCTTTTCAACCTTCATTCACTCTCCGCTCGCTCTCTTATGCTGACTGTAGAGGACTTTTGCAGTGGACGTAGGGGTTCATTAGCCCAGGGAATCCACAACAAGAGGGGTAAAAAAGTGACCTTGGTTGAGGAGATGCATTTATGATCTAAGAGGCTGCCAGGATTTTTTTTGCACAAACCATAATAATTCAATGGAGGATCAATCAGAATGGAAGGCACAGGGAGAGATGGAGAAGAGAAAAGAGAGTAGTGCTAACTCAGCACTGATTGTCCCTCCGGGGCACCATAGTTCAGCGGCACGGACCAAGCTTCCTCCCGCTGAGTGCTCCAGCGGCCGACACTAATCACATTCCAGCAGACACCGTGCTTTTAGGAACCCTAGAGGAGAGGAGAGGGAGGGAGGAAGACTGGCAAAGAGAGGTAGATCGGCAGTGAGGGGAGCTGACAGTGAGCGAGAGCCAGCGGAAGCTGGAGAACGATTGTTTTTCCTCTTTGAAACACCTTGAATGTGACACAGGCATCTCTCTTTCTGCCAAGATGTGAAGATCAGATAGTATGAGATTAAGATGCTTTGGTCAGCTAAGTGAATCCGCAGAGATAAGGGAAGGGTGAGTAAATCTAATCAGACCTTATCAGGCGCAGGGGAAGGTGAGATTTTGAGCACCTACTTGTTTAAATGGATCCTGAGTTATATATACTTTAAATACAGTATGGGCAAAGAGCTGTGCAAAGCTTTTAAATGCATTTTTCAAAGCAAAGGTCATTCAAAAAAAAAAAAGGAGAGATGCTTTTTGGGGTTAAATTATTAAAATGGAGCATACAGAAAGAAATAGATATACAGACAGAAGAATGGACCGAACGAAAGACTGAGAAAGACGACGAGGTTGAGCTCATAAACTTTAATATGTCTGCTTAATATATCTGTGACATCATCTAAAGCATGGCTGTGTATGACCTCACCACAACGGCTCAGTCGAATCAGACCCAAACATTTGAATTGTTTCATGTTTAATGATATTAAAACGATTAAATTAATCAGAAGTGACTTTTACAAAAAAAAAAAATCCATTTCAAATAAATTCTTCTATTAAATCTAAAACTTTCTATTCAACAAACAAATCCTGGAAAAAGTTTTTACAAAAAGTTTAAGCAGCACAACATTGATTGGCTGCATAAAATTAGCTTTGCCATTACAGGAATACATTTCTTTGCGAAATATAAATAGAAAATAGTCTTTATAAATTGCAATAATATTTCACGATATTTTTTATTTTAACTGCATTTTTTATAAAATAAATGCAGCCTTGGTGAGTACAAGAGACTTCTTTTAAAAACATTAACAAATCTTACAGACCCCAAACTTTTCAACTTTTTTTAATCCATTGAACCTTTTGAATCTTTGTATAAGGAACAGGTGAAAATTTCATTTGTTATTCTGTCTCCCATCCCCAGCCCGCCCCGCCCCTTGACTTTCATTTGACGTTCAGCTTTCGCTTTGACGTTCATTTGATTCTGATGCTCTTTTTGTGAATCAGCTGTCTGAATGATTTGTTCAATAATCAAACACAGTTGAAGTGATTCAGGAGTTACAAAAGCTATCATGGCTTCAGAACATTTACGTATAGTCCAGAAGTTGTTTGTTTGATTATTTTATAGTATAATAAATATAATATTTATTATAATATTTAATACTCCAAATAATATTCTTTGTTACTCATAACTTGTTTGGAGAAAAAAGGAGAAAAAAAAATATTTACTCTCACATCCAGGCCAATAGTCTGTTCACATGATAATGCCATAGAATGGTGCAGTGAATAATTAAAGGGACTATCCCTCTGGAGAAACCTGCAGTTAAGTGCTTTAGCCAAGGGAACAATTGCGATTGCAAGTGTCTTGCTCTTTGGTGGGATCATACAAGCAACCTTTCAACCTGAGCATTAACACTTACAATACACTGCCACAAATGTATTAAACAAAAACGTTTAGCATTACAGTGTAGAATATCCAGCTGACTATGTAGTCAATTTGTAGTTAGGCAGCCCTAGTGATTTTAAGTTTTTCTTTTGATGCAGTCTTGCTGATTATAAGCCAATTGGGTAACACTTTATTTTACGGTGTCCGTGATACAGTGTAATTACTTAATTAATTACTTAGTAGTAGACATTGTAATAACATGTAACAAAATGTAATTAACATGTAACTAAGTTATGGAACAGCCTGTGCTTACAGATTGTAATTACACTCATGTAATAGGCAGCTACTGTTACACATATGTAACAGGCCGAGTCGGTTACATACATGTTACCTACTTGGTACAATGTAACAAGTGCTTAAATATGTTACTAAGGTAAAAAGCCTGCAGTTACACATGGTCATTTTGTACCTTCTAAAATAAAGTGTATCTAGGTTGTACTTAAGTGCACTTCATGTGTATCTACATACCTTATCCATCTGAATTAACCCTCTAGTTTACAGCTTAAATACATGCAGTAGCTTCTTAATTGCATTCAATTTACAAAATATTACACAGGTATAAGCTACGTAAAATAAAGTGAATCAAGATTGTACTTAAGTTAATTCATGTGTATCTACAAACCTTATCCATATGTACTTTGGTTTGAATTAGGCCTAACTCCCTCGTTCACAGCTTAAATGCATGCGGTAGCTTCTTAATTACATTGCAATTACATAATATTACACAGGGATAAGCTACGTAAAATAAAGTGTATCAAGATTGTACTTAAGTGTACTTCATGTGTATCTACATACCTATACACATGAAGTACACTTAAGTACAATCTTGATACACTATTTTAGAAGGTACAAAATGACCATGTGTAACTGCAGGCTTTTTTTATAGTAACATATTTAAGTACTTGTTACATTGAGTAGTACAAAGTACTTTCTTATATAATTACATTGTACCAAGTCGGTAACATGTATGTAACCGACTCGGCCTGTTACATATGTGTAACAGTAGCTGCCTATTACATGAGTGTAATTACAATCTGTAAGTACAGGTTGTTCCATAACTTAGTTACATGTTAATTACATTTTGTTACATGTTATTACAATGTCTACTACTAAGTAATTAAGTAATTACTCTGTATCACGGACACCGTAAAATAAAGTGTTACCGACAATTGTTATAGTTGTACAATAATTTTGAACTTCCATGCCCTACCCTACAGTATATAATTGTAATGCCAACGCCATATGGCAGGTCAGTATTATGCTAATAGATCAGCTGTGTTAGAACAGAAAGTCACCTTTCTCTGGCTTCCCTGCTGACATTTTTTATTAGCATACACAGATTACCACTACAGAACTATGGATACCTGCATAAACCCCATGCTTTAATACAGCCCTACAAAACGAACAGAGCCCATCTGGTCTCACTGTGCAAATATATTAAAACAGCTTTGATAGGTACAATAGTGCCTTATAGGCTGAATAAATAGTCTAATGGAGAAAACCTGCATAGGTGTAGATATGAAAATTTAAAAATCTTGACTATCTTATATATACAGTATACAGTACATTGGTAACTATTGTTGCACTAAAACGAATCAGTTACCTAACGTAATCTCGGTTCTCTCTAGATGAGGGAACGAGTATTGCATAAGCTAGCTTACGCTACGGGAAAGATTCATCTTTTCTGAGAAATTGAAGCCAAAAATTATCCTATAATTTTGTATCCATTGTCAACGCAGTTCAGCTGCAGCAGACCATGAGCGGGCTAGCTAGCAGCTCATTGGTTCGCTCACAGAGAACTGCTTAAGTCTATGAGGAGACGCAGATGCACTCTCGGCCAATGAGAGTCTGACATGCTCTCATTGCGTCAGAGCCCGCCGAAACGGGCGTGGTCAGAGAGTATATCTTGGCGTCCCAGGCTGTCAACTCTGGTTTTTCATAGAATGAAGCGAGAACGCTAGTAGCACAAGCACGGCCAGGAACGCAATACTCGTTCCCTCATCTAGAGAGAACCGAGGTTACGTTAGGTAACCGATTCGTTCTCTTACGACTGAGGTTCTCTCGTATTGCGTAAGCTAGCTTACGCTACGGGAACACCTGGTCAACGCCGTGCGTGCTAAGCATCCACTACGAGTCCCAGGGGAGACCCCGGGAGGCCCTTATGAGTGGGAATAAATATATGTACATGTGACAAAGGCCAGCAGAGCGGGCCGGTGATTGTGTCGTACATAAGCACATGAAAGAGAGGGACAGAGCGAAACCGGTCTGTGTGAGTAACTCCCTATAGTGCAGCTTAACCAGAAGAGCTGTAACATACTAGACTGCTAGTAGTTTAGCCTGCAAGGCAGGAACTTCCAGGTTGTAAAATCTGACAAAGGTGGAGGGGGAAGCCCATCCCGCTGCCACACAAATGTCGTGAATGGAAATTCCGCTGGACCATGCCCACGATGAGGCCATGCCTCTAGTGGAATGAGCCCTGACGCCCAGAGGACATGGCAGGTCTTTTGATGCGTATGCGGCTGCAATGGCATCAACTATCCATCTTGATAGAGTCTGTTTCGAGGCGGCCAACCCTTTGGTGCGCCCACCGAACGAAACGAAAAGCTGCTCGCATCGTCTGACCGGAGCAGTGCGGGTAATGTATAATCTCAGGGCCCTGACCGGACACAGGAGATTAGCGTCAGATTCGCTATCGGATGCAGGCAGAGCCGATAGGGAAATAACTTGTGCCCTGAACGGGGTACCAATAGCTTTTGGGACATAACCATGTCTAGGTTTGAGAACGACTAAGGAGTCATTGGGCCCAAACTCGAGACAGGAAGCGCTAGTGGACAGCGCGTGAAGGTCTCCCACACGTTTTACTGACGCGAGCGCGAGCAGAAAAACGGCTTTGAGCGAAAGGTATTTGAGGTCCACGGTGTTTAACGGTTCGAATGGGGGGGCTTTCATAGCTTCGAGAACTATGGAAAGGTCCCAAATCGGCACCGAAGGGGGGCGTGGGGGGTTCATCCTTCTAGCTCCCCTGAGGAAGCGGGTGACCAAGTCGTTTTTGCCCAGTGACTGGCCGCGCCGGGGTTCAACAAACGCTGCGACGGCTGCCACATACACCTTGAGAGTGGACGGGGACCTGCCCTTGTCCAACATCTCCTGGAGAAAAACTAGCAAGGAAGGAACCTCGCATGACCGTGGGTCCAATTTTCTGTCGGTGCACCATTTAGAGAACACAGACCATTTAGACGCATAGAGCCTTCTAGTAGAAGCCGCTCTAGCCTGCATGATCGGTAACACTCCCTCTGGCAAAGCAACGGGTAGTCGTTGATCACCTACGCATGTAGCGCCCAGCGCTCTGGGTGGGGATGCCAGATCGTGCCGCGAGCTTGGGAGAGGAGATCTGCTCTGACTGGGATGGGCCACGGGGCTGTCTGTGACAACTGAGTGAGCTCCGGGAACCAAGTCTGACCCTCCCAACACGGGTCTATGAGGAGCACCGAGTGGCGTGTTTCCCTGATTCTCTGAAGCACCTGTGGTAGCAGAGAAACCGGAGGGAAAGCATAAAGCGGGCGGCTGGGCCAGGTCTGGGCTAGCGCGTCCACGCTCTTTGTGAAAAATATTGGGCAGTGGGTGTTCTCCTCTGAGGCGAAGAGGTCCACCTCTGCTCTGCCGAATATCCGCCATAGCTTTTGAACTGTACAAGTGTGCAGGGAACATTCCCCGGGGGGAATGGGGTTCCTGGACAGACTGTCTGGACCGTCGTTCAGATGGCCCGGCACGTGCGTCGCTCTGAGCGAGAGCAGGTGACACTGAGACCAAACTAAGATGCGTTCTGTCAGCCGGAAGAGATTCCTGGATCTGACTCCGCCCTGACTGTTTAGATAGGAGACTACGGCTATATTGTCCGAACGGATCAGCACGTGGTGACCATGAATGCGCGGGAGAAAGCGCGTGAGCGCGTTCTCGACCGCCAACATCTCCAAACAGTTTATGTGGAGGAGGCTCTCTTGAGCTGACCAGGGGCCGAAGGCCGGTGAGCCCTCGCAGACCGCACCCCAACCCGTGTTGGATGCGTCTGTCGAGATGACTTTTCGGCGAGAAAAGGTCCCCATGGAAACGCCCCGCTGAAACCATTCTGCCACAGTCCATGGCTGCAGAGCTGTGATACAGGTCTGCGTTACCTTTATCAGCTGGCGGCCCGTGGTCCACGCACGGTGAGACACACGGCTCTTCAACCAGAACTGAAGCGGGCGCATGCGCAGTAACCCCAGCTGGAGCACCGCGGAGGCTGAGGCCATGTAACTCAACGCCTTCTGAAAAGTTTTCAGAGGTGTGAGTCTGTTCATCTGAAAAGATGCGGCGAGACGCTGAACACGGCGCGCGCGCTGTGTTGACAGACGAGCCGTCATCGTGACCGAGTCTAGCTCTATACCCAAGAAGGAGATAGTCTGACTGGGATGTAGTGCGCTCTTTGTCCAGTTGACAGAGAGGCCCAAAGCTTTCAGATGGTCGAGGAGAACTGTACGATGAGACCGTAGCTCTCTCTGTGATTGTGCCAAAATCAGCCAGTCGTCCAAATAGTTCAGTATTCGCAGCCCCTGACTCCGGAGGGGGGCGAGCGCCGCATCCATGCACTTCGTGAACGTACGGGGTGCTAAGGATAGGCCAAACGGAAGGACGGTGTATTGATAAACCTGGCCTTCGAAGGCGAAACGTAAGAATGGCCTGTGAAGGGGATTTATCTGAATCTGAAAGTAAGCATCTTTCAGATCTAGTGAAATGAACCAGTCCCCCTGGCGCACGTGCGCGAGGAGTTTTCTGATCGTGAGCATTTTGAACGGTCTCTTCATGAGAACTTTGTTCAGAAATCTGAGGTCTAAGATTGGTCTGAGGCCGCCGTCCTTCTTGGGGACAAGGAAATAACGGCCGTAAAACCCCGACTCGCTCATAGACAGAGGAACTCTCTCTATAGCCCTTTTGCACAATAGTTTTGCTATCTCTGAACGGAGCAGCGTCACAGCTTCTGGGTTCACAGTAGTTTCTAGCCGCGCTCAAAAACGTGGAGGGCGACGGTGAAACTGTAAGCGATAGCCTAGCCTTATTGTGTTTAGCACCCACTGGGAAATTCCCGGAATAGCTTCCCACGCTTTGAAGCGTAACGCTAGGGGGTGAATGGCTACATGGTCCTCGTCGTTGCACATAGCGGGCTGCGTGAGCGCGCTCATATTGTTTATGACAGCGGGACTTACACTCAGAGAGGAGTTTATGGGCCGTGTAACAGAGTGAGCAGAGGGAGCCCGTGTGCGCGCTTATGCATCTGAAACTCCAGCGGGTTGGAACCACTTTATGAGAGTGGACTCTGTGTGAGACACGGGGACTGAAGTGCTTTTGTGTATGAGTGAACACAGTGTTGTGGGCACATTTTCTACACAAGAGGCTTTTATGCTCATTTTGAGATTTCTCTGAGTCGCCGTGACAACGGCGTTTTCGCTCATGCAAGCAGGAAGGGAGACCGGCTTGGTAATGGCGGTGTACACTGCTGTAGTAGCTGCGTGAGCGGGGACTAACAGAGGGCGAAACTTTGACGGCGGTCCGGCCGCGGCGGGAGAGCGCCGTCTTTTTCTCAGCTGTGCTAGGCAGACTTCAAGTGATCAGGTGTCAGCGCGATCCGAGGCCGAGGCCCCCGGGGAGGCGGCGGTCTGTGGCGGCTGTCAGAGCGAGAACGAGGACGGCCGCCCTGGCGTCGCTGAAAAGTCTGGCTGTGCTGAGCTGGGCGCTGGGGTGGGGCTCGTGCAGGAGGCTGGTCACGTGAGCGGCCTGCAGAGGAGCTAGCGCGACGAGGCAGAAAGAGATTCATGGCCTGGGAAGCTTTCTGCACTTCGGAGAAACGGTCGACGATACCGATTTTGTAGCGCGAAGGGCAATGTCCGTGGCGCTCCTTAAATCCGCGACTGAGGGGGGATTTTTTCCGCTCTCGTCCCATTCACGAAGTAAATCGCCCTGTAGAATCTGAAGGATGGACATGGAGTGGAGTGCAGAGGCTGCTTGACCGGCGGCTGAGTAAGCGCGGGCGTGAAAGCTCGAAGTCGCTCTGCAGGCTTTAGAGGGAAGCACAGGTGATGAGCGCCATCTTGTGGAAGGCGGGCATAAATGTGCGGCGACCAGGTCCTCTACAGGGGGAATGGAGAGATACCCCTTTTCTGCGGCTCCGTCCACAACACGAGTTCTCAGAGCGAGTCAGAGTCAGAGCGAGTTCTGGCAGAGAGCGGGGCATTCCAGGACTTCGTGAGTTACGCGTGCAGTTCAGGCAGGAAGGGCGTGGCCCGTTTAGTGACGGGAGTCGAGCGCTGGCGAAAGTAGCTGCCGTCCATACGGTTGATGGTCTGCTCGGGGGGAGGGGACCAATCGAGTCCGAGGCGTTCGACGGCCTGTGAGAGGAGGCGCACTAATTCCTCCTCGATTCCAGCGCGGGTCCCAGAGGATTCTCGGGCCGAGGAGGCGTGAGAACCGGACCATTCCTCACTGTCTGAAGCGAGAAGCGAACAGGTTTCCTTGATGTCCGCGGCGTCATCGGAGGTTACAGAGCGGCCACTCGGCGGCAACTGTACATCCGGAAGTGGCGGAGAAGGAGAGCGGGAGGCGACAGGCTCCGGCGAGATGAACGCTTCTAGCTGGGGTTCCGGCGGCCTCTGAGAGCGGCGTTTCTTCTTCCGCGGCGAAGTCAGAGGCGGCGCGGAAGCAACTTTAGTGGCCTGAAGTCGAGCCCGCAGGGTCGACAACGGCATCTCCTCGCAGAGATCGCAGCCGCCATCGGCGAGGGCGAGCTCGGCGTGCTCCAATCCGAGGCAGAGAGCGCAGATGACGTGGCGGTCTCCAGTCTCGAGGGGAGCGCGGCAAGAACCGCAGGAGGATTTACGAGACATCTTTAAAAAGACGCTCGGCTCTTTTAGAAACACTATAATAAAGGAAGCTTTCGTAAAAAGGATACAAATCCGTCGGATGGCGCTAGCTCGCAGGACGGCTGAAGGTGGCGAAGACGGCCGGCTTCCTCAGTCTCCCAGATGCTCGCTAGAGTTGCCTTTTCAATGACGGCGGCTTCTCTCAGGATCAGCAGATGCGTGTAGCTCGCTGAAGAAATGAAAAATCAGAGTTGACAGCCTGGGACGCCAAGATATACTCTCTGACCACGCCCGTTTCGGCGGGCTCTGACGCAATGAGAGCATGTCAGACTCTCATTGGCCGAGAGTTCATCTGCGTCTCCTCATAGGCTTAAGCAGTTCTCTGTGAGCGAACCAATGAGCTGCTAGCTAGCCCGCTCATGGTCTGCTGCAGCTGAACTGCGTTGACAATGGATACAAAATTATAGGATAATTTTTGGCTTCAATTTCTCAGAAAAGATGAATCTTTCCCGTAGCGTAAGCTAGCTTACGCAATACGAGAGAACCTCTCGTAAGAGAACAAATATTACCTTAAAATGGCATCTTAAGTAACTGGTTTTATTCAAGTAAAAAATATTATTTAACATCACTGAATCAACCTAAATACATTAATTTATACCAACAAAACTTGTTTTTAATGGGTTAAATCTAGTAAAAATAGCTCTTTAATGTAACAGTTGCAGGTTACAGTGTGCGAACTATACTGCCAGTTTACAGTAAAATACGGGTAATGCCAGTTTTAATTTTACCACTATTGTTTTTACCATAATATTTAGGGTTAAATATTCTATAAATGTTCTTTATTTAAAGCAATGATGTGCAGAGGTAGTGAAAATAGGCAAGGTTGGCTGTTTGCACAGTGTAAATAGCCAACTATTAATACAGAAAAGTTCATGTAAATGATGTAGTACTGAATTTTAGACTGTAATTTTCCACCAAATTAAGATAAAAATCTAAAAGTACAATATTAAATGGTGTGTTATTCTTAAAGATTAGACTAAGGCACATTAAATATTAAGATCATATTGGTAAAGCGGCAGAGATGAGAGGAGGAGTAAGATGAAATTGTCTGATCGAGACACTGGTGTTTCTGTTAGTTCTGGATAGCAGGAGGCCTAATACATTAGCAAACTCTTTGAAGTGAGTGACAATGACAAGATCAAGGCTTCAGCCCTGATCAAAAACAACATTTCTTGGTGCTCTGTATCTTAAAGCCTCTTCTTGTGCTTTAAGTGCTCTCAGGTTTTTCTTCGTTCTATGCCTTCTGATGACATGGGATTGTTAAGTAAGGACCCATTGAGAAGTTTTACAGTATTGTCACAAGTGATACATACAAAAGTTTATGCTAAGCACATATTAATACATCATATGATAATCCTTTATATCTCAGCAGTCCTAGGATCCGCCTTATAAATGTCATAATACAGCTGTGACTAAAACCTGAGAGCAGATGTAGAACCGTTAGATAGCGGGAGTATCTGCTGTGGCATAAGTTAACTGAGATTTACTTCCCCTTAGACCACAAAACTGAACCAGAACCAATGTGTTGTGTCTTATTAAAACTAAGTAGATTTAACTGAAGACTGCTTTTTCTCAGCAAATGAATGGGCTGACATTTGCAGTGCATTAGAAACAAAGTAGCACTGATGTGTATGACCTTGAGTCATTATGACACTAGCATTTTGTCCTCAAGACTCCTGGCTTTAAAACTGAGCGCTGGATATGAAGATGTGGGGTATTTCACAGTGTGATTTCTGCAAAAGAAGTAATTAGTCTAAAAACATGGCTAGAATGGAGGACTCTTTGTAAAGGTGTTTGAAAGAATCATAGTTTCCAAATATTGCTGCGGTCAGACAGAAACCCTTTATCTCCATATTTTGCTTCTTCTTTTTTTCCATAAATCATCATTACTCTTGATCATCTTTCATGTCTGTCTGTGGGTTTTGCAAATATCTAACCAATGAAAAGTTTTGAAAAGCAAGTGGTGCTCACTGCAGAGCCAAATGATGTCCGTCTCTTCCTCTCTGGATGTAATGGGTGGAACTTGACCTAGACCTTGACATAATGGGTGGAGTTCTGTTTAGCGATAGTGTTATGGTAGGGAGAGGGTGTGGTTGGATAATCTAGCTCCGCCCATTATGTCCAGCGAGGGGGAGCTGGATGTCAATCTCCACCTATTGGATCTGCAGTGAGCATCCTCTCTTAAAAAGAGCTTGTGACTAAACCTTGTTTAGTCCACATAGCTACAGTAAACTATATAACCTGTTAGTTGATGAAATTGTATGATGCACTTCTATGATGCCTCAGTTGCGACTGCACAAATGACGGACAAAACATATGTTTGCAATTCTCTCAAAAACCTTGTAACTCCATTTGAACTTGATTTTGGTCAAATGTTAATAATATAATCACACATGCAAGCATCTGACTATACATAAAGCCACAATATCAACTTTGACAACACTGTGATTCATTATTAAAAAAATGCAGTGTTTTTTCCATTTCCTGAAATGTAGCATTTTTGGAGATACAAGGATTCCGCCTGACAGCGGCGATATCAGAAACAATGTAGGAGGAGGAGAAGGTCCCCTTGTAGAAACACTGTTTAAAACTTTGTGGGTGGTGAGATTGTTCAATGTTTTTTGAAAAAGTCTTTATGCTCATCAATGCTGCATTTATTTGATAAAAAATGAAATATAAACATGAAGGGACATGGCGATGCAAAAAAATATTAAATGGAAGGAATCAGTATATTTCAATGCTTTTGTGTTTTCTCGCAAAAGCTTTGCATTCCCCCAAGAAACTTTGCATTCATTCGCAATACCTTGTAAAACGTTTGCAATTGCTCGCAGAGAACGATAAAGTTTTGTGAGCGAAAGCAGAGAGAATTTTTTCTCCCATCTCAGTTTTTTTTTCCATCACCATGTCCCTTTAGGGGCTCAATAAAACACTAATATTGTGAAATATTATTACAGTTTAAAATAACTTTTTTCTATTTTAATATATTTTAAAATGTAATGTATTCCTGTGATGGCATTGGCAAAGCTTTTTTCCCCAGCATCATTACTCCAGTCTTCAGTGTCACATGAGCCTTCAGAAATTTGATGCTCAAGAAACATTTCTTATTATCAATGTCGAAAACAGCTGTGCTGCTTAATATGTTTGTGGAAACTGATTATTTGATAAGTAGAAAAAAAAAACATTTTCGTATAATACAAATCATCATTATTAATGTCTTTTTTGTCACTTGTATGTCAGTTCATCTTTGCTGAGTAAAAATATGAATTAAAAAAAAATCTTACTGGCCCAAACATGAACAGTAGTGTAAGTAATAAAAATGTTTTTAAAGTTTTATTTTACTTTCTTTGTAATAAAAAGTTTTGAAAAGTTGTATTGCTAAAAAAAATGGTTATTAATGTGCCGTGTTCTCTTGTTATAGAAGAGAATGTCCTTTGCACACCCACGTCCCGAGACAGCTATGAGAGAGTGTCTCATCCCGGGCCAACATTACCCCCAGGATTCCCTGCTCCGCTGCTCTTTCCTGAGGGCCTGTCCTCTATAGAAACCCTCCTCACCAACATACAGGTATATAAAGCTATTAAGAAAGTATATATTTCAGTATAGTTTGAACAAAATTAGAGTAAAGATTCACCCTGATAAGTGTATAGCTCAAATTTCAAGCCTGTTTTCTCTTTTCCAGGGTCTGTTAAAGGTGGCTATTGATAATGCGCGGACGCAGGAGAAGCAGGTGCAGCTGGAGCGCACAGAGCTGAAGATGGAGCTGTACAGGGAGAGAGAACTACGTGAGACGCTGGAGAGGCAGCTCTGCGTCGAGCAGAAAAACAGAGGTGAATAGCTGATCTGAGACCAGTCTGCAGGAAATGCTCTGTTTAAGAAGTGGGGTTTTGTGTCGAATCCTGGTCAGGTCAGGTCTGTCACCTTTTCAAAAGCTTTGCCCATCTACGATACAATGCTAAATGTCTAATTGCAGATGTTAGATGGACATTTGTCAGCTGTATCCTTGATGTTTTAAAGGAATAGTGGTAACACTTTACAATAAGATTCATTAGTTAACATTAGTTAACTACCTAGTTAACATGAACTTTGAATCAACGGTGCTTCTACAGCAATAATTAATCTTAGTTAATATTAATTTCAACATTTACTAATACATTATTAAAATCAAAGGTTGTATTTGTTAGCATAAGTTAATGCAACGGGAACTAACATGAACACAATGAATAGCTGGATTTTTATTAACTAACATTAACAAAGATTAATAAATACTGTAACAAATGTATTGTTCATTGTTAGTTTATGTTAGTTAATACATTAACTAATGTTAACTAATGAACCTTATACTAAAGGAATAGTTCACCAAAATAACTTATACATGGTTTGTTATGTCATTTTGATGCAAGAGCCATGTACAACAGCATATAGGTTTGGATTGACATGAGGGTGAACAAACAATGATTAACTTTTGAGAGAACTGTTCCTTTTTGGAATATAGGTCGATGACATGTTGCAGATTTTTTTGGTCACACTTTATATTAGGTGTCTTTAACCACTTCACTGACATAAAAATGTTTGGTACAATATACTTATTGTTTTTATGTTGTATTGCAAAACACTGCTATTGAGGTGGGATACGGGTAAGGTTAGGCACAGGTTTGGTGTTATGGTTTGGTTTAAGGTTGGGTTAAGGGGTAAGGGAAATGTCAACAGTGTAATTATAGTTGTATTACAAAAATTAAAAACATGTACACATTAAGTGCATTGTATTAAATTATTCATTTAAATGTTATTGCATAGTAGTTAAAGACACTTAATATACAGTGGGACATTTTTGTCTGATCTATTATTACAACTAAAAACAATGATCAATCTATTTTTCATTTTATTTTTCAGATCTATTTATTTAAGAAAAAAAACTGAAAAAACAAAAATACAAAAATGGGGATTATATCACAGAGAGGAGCAAGATTGTTTCAAGGTTGATATATTTCCTTGATAATTTAACAGGTTATCAAATTAATAATGGAGTAATAATGGATAACCTTTTATGGCAAAGCAAAGTAAGTTTAGATAGTATCTTCCAATTTGGTGGGACTCCCAAAAATATTTATGGATTAATAATGCATGATATTTGAAGGAAAAAAATACCTCGAAAAATATATTTAAAATGTAAATAAACATTGTTGTGAGCATTCACATCTATTCAGGGTGTAAGGAAATATGTTATAACTGTTTACTTGATAGTAACTCCAAATGTCCATAATTCAAACTTTTCTGCACAATGGTATAAATGCTTTCCAAACCATATGAAACATGAATACAAAGAGTGCATTTAAAAAAAAAATTCTTGGCACATGTTTTGTCCTTTTCTTTATCATGGACACTCAGTCCATGTTCGCTGGATGTTTGTGCAAAACAGAATGCAGTGCCTTGGCAACATACATGTGCTATCAGCAAGTTCTCATGTGCATCATGCATGACTGATGATTGACAAGACATCTGCAAGACATGCTCTTGTGAACTTAAAGTGATTCCACTCAAAATAATGATTTAATAGGAAAAAGAGCTTTGTGCTTTCACAGTTGAAATAGTGTATTATAAAAAGAGCTTATCTTAAGTTACATGTAATGTTTTCTGCCCACATCACAAAAACAAGTAAAGCAGGTTCTCACATTTAACTGTCCGGCATTTGATCTTTCACGTTTACTAACACATAAATTTACTCTCAATTTAATCTCTTAATCTTCTGTTCTCCAGAATGTACGTACAGTCGTTGTCCACTAATCAGAAACCTCCGAGGCAGCCGTCATAAAACGGCGGAATCATTAAAGAAGGTGACAGGGCAACATGCACCATTAATGAATGTTGTTTAATTAGAGAGCCCCTCATCTCGTATTCTCCTGTCGCCCACATTGTGCTCCAGCTAGTCATGTAACTGCAAATTCAGCACTTTCCTTCAGCCACACACACACAAACACACACACACACACAAACACACACACACAAACACACACATATACAGACACAGAGAATTACCCTTTGTAATTACAAGTACATATTATGATATTAGTGTGAATGATTTATTATCAGCGTAAACAGAATTGCTGTGTTAATATTCGCCGCATCACATTTGATGAGGATAATGAATCTCCTGCATAATTCATCAAATCATCCGGTTCTTCCATTAGTGAGAGATGTCTTTATACTCCAGCCAACTGACTTTGAGTCAGTTTCTGTGTTTTTTATCCAGTGGTCAGAGGAAAGATTAAGAAGAAGAAGGTTGGTCCTAGATCACTCAGAGGAAAGGCTCACAGCTATCGGACAGAAAGCAGTTTTTTTTTCCGTTCTTTCTTTCTTTTTTTTATGCTGACTGTGCCGTCTGAATTAAGCTCTTACTGCAAACTGGAAAATTAACATGTTCCACTGGGCTCCAGCCTAGTTTCACATTAGATGTGCATTATATTAGACACAGTATTTAAGGCTGAATAAGGGCATGTGGAACAGCTTTTCATGGTTTGCTATAATTACTGTTTGCTGTGATGTGGGATTTGATGTAATATTTTTTCTATTATCCAGTGGCATAAAGTTTTTCCAAAGTCATTTTTCAAAGTTGAATGTTGTACAGCAGGTATATCAGATATAGACTATTTAAAATGTATTTTAAAAAAAAACAGTTCTGTCATGACAACTCTCGGAGTGTTTTGTTTAGCATGGTTATGGATATGACAATGGGAATATATTTGGTCTTGGCAGAATAGATCTGCTATGCTGCTGCTGCTCCAGAGCAAGTACGGGATTTGCTATTGCCAATATACAGTATACATGACACGCTGCTGTGAGCAAGTAAGACATGCTGCTGCTGTACAGTATAGCATACATGAATTACCCCCAGCAGATCTATACAGGTGGAGCTGGGGAAAGCGGAGGGTTTCTGAAAGTGTGCTGCAAATTGCTAAAGCAAACGCTGACCCAGAGTCTTGCACCCGACGGGTGAACCACTAATATTTGATGTAATGATTGGAATAATATTTACTTTGTCATTTGCGTTGCATGTGCGGGTCGAGAATCAAAAGGCACGGACGGACTGCGTGTCCAATAGGCAAGTCTATTTTGACTCAGTTCGATACCCAGTGACATACAGCTGTTTTCAAACGTTCCCGTGCTTATTTGTGCTGCTTATGTGCTTATTTGCTTATGCTGCTAAGAGGACCAACGGCCATGCAGTTTACACTGCAGAGTTTTAGGAGAGACAACAGCATTTAAATGCAGAGTGAATCAGCTAAAATATTCCCGATATTGTAATGACAGTAAAGGCTCATATTTGGCTATATGTTCTTTTAATTTTTAGAGACTTCTAAGTGTCTGTATGGTGTGATGTATCTACATTTGTTCAAAATATCCTGTATGGACAGGCTGCTCCCATGATGTAGGCAAAGGCTTTGTATTGTTTACACGATCTTTTTTTTTTCTGTTAATCATCACCATGTTGCGTTGTGTGTATATTTTTCTTAAATGTATGAACTCAGGATGCCTAATGTTGGTTTGATTGCTTGTGTTACATGAGAAAACAAATAGTTTTTATCTCCCTGATGCAGATTTAATGCAGGGGCGGTTTGGGTCGCGGTCTTTTTGTCAAACAGGTCGGGTTGGGTAAGAAATTAAGTTAGTGCTGCTGTCGGATATGGGCCGGGTGTTCTGTTAAGTACTGCGGGTGCACAAGTATTTGAAGGTTGAGCAGCGAGCTCATTGGCTACTGATACAGCAGGAACCAATCAGCTGTGCCAAGCAGGTTGAGTTAAGAATAAGAACCATCTAGAGTTTCATGACAGAACTTTGTATTTATTTTAAATTAAAGTAATACTGTGAAATATTATTGCGTTTTCGCTGAGCATAAAGGCTTCTTTCAAAAACATTTTAACAGTAGTGCATTCCTATCAGGAACTCTATTATTTAATTTTCCCTGTGCTTTTCTTAGCACTGATCCAGAAGCGACTGAAGAAAGAGAAGAAGACCAAGAGAAAATTGCAGGAGGCTCTGGAGGTCGAGTCTAAGAGAAGAGACCAGGCCGAGCAGAGGCTGCAGAGGACGGCCTCCAGTGAGAGATCACCTATTCAAAACGGTTAGAATGCTCATCTGCCTAAATGCTATTGCTTAAATCGATTTTGTACAGACAATTTTCTGCATGTTGAAATGAAATCCTTATGGTGTCACTGCCACTTAAAAAGCCATGACCACACAACCAAGATGAAGAGAATACACCGTAGAGCCTAATTAGTTAGCTTTAAAAAAACATGCAGATTGTCTAAAAAAAGTTAAAAGTTAAGTGAAATAGCAATAGTACGTTGTACTGACAAATTCTTAGTGTAGTTCTTTATAGCTACACAGAATTACTATTTTCGACAACTACATTTCAAGTTTTTACTACTTTTGACTTTATTGGTCGATTTAATTTGTCTTCTGTCAGTAGTAGCACAACAAAGACAGCAAATTGTTTTTTAACGGTCAGAGTCTTATAAAAATTAATTTAATTGTTACCCTGGTTGTGTTTTGCATGCTGAATGATGTCTGTGTTTGACTGATGCAAGGTCAATTGCAAGATATTGTCACAATTAAAGGGGGAGTATATCAACCCAATTAAAGGTTTGATGTTTCACAAGGTGTTTATGACAAAATTGCAATACAGTTTTAATAGATCATAATTCTACATGAAAAGTAGACTAGTTAATGATCTAGTTAGAAGTTAGGTCACCTTTTAAAAGGAATCTATTTATTACTTCTCTTCCTACAATTAACTGTGATTTTTGTTGCACCACTGCATCAAATGTAAGGGAACTATAGTAATATAATTATAGTTTCAATTATTCCTGGTCTGCCCTATCTGCCACATCACCATGTCAAGTACAATTGCTGCTATGACATCAGTATTGTAAACTTTATAATGTGTTTTACTTATGGCAAATAATTTGTAGCCACATTGATAACTGTTTTCATGTTAACAGACCCTCCTCAACATGAAATGGAGACAAACCATAACAGCAGCAAAACAGACACTGACAGAACAATACAAGGTACAGATTTCTGAATGGACAGTTAATAATAATAATAATATATATATATATATATATATATATATATATATATATATATATATATATATATATATATATATATATATATTATGTAGACTGAACAACAATGTATCACAAGCCTTTGTTAGAATATTAAACATTTAAAATATTGACAGTGAAATGAAATTAAATGCCACTGACGCAAAAAGAAAAGAAAAAAAAGGAAAGAAAGAATAAAGACAAAAAGAGGAGCAGTAATTAATGGTCCCTTAATTGCCCTCATGAAATATTTGCATAGGCAAAATTTACATAATCTACGTGTTGTAATTAATCTTTCAAAGGGTTTGCTTTCTCTTTTTGTCTAGGTTAAGAGGAAAGGAAGGGAACGGCTCCTTTTTGTTTTCTTTGACATTTATTCAAATACTGCATCTTCTCCTTTAACAATCCTTTCATCTCCCTCTCAGTCCTCACGTTAGAACATTATGGATTAGTCTGTTCATTATATGCTGCTTGCAACATCAGCCAAGCTTCATTCACACCCTTTTTTTTGCCCACAGATGGAAGGCTCTTTCTAAAGTCCACAATGATGTACTGAAGAACGAAGACACGGAGTAAATGCATTCATTCTGTATAGAAGAGACTGTAGTCAATTGCCTGGTAAATAACGTCTGCAGTTCTGCTGGAGGACTGATGGAAGACAATGAGGCAATGTTATAGGCTGTTGTCAGTGTGTTACAGCACAAGGACTTGACAAGATTATTATGGCCATCGAAAGTCAGCATTCAGTAAAATGAAGCGTGAGCCAAGCTAACATCATCAGATGGTAGAGAAGAATTACCATGGACCTAACCATGTTTCTAAGGGACTTTTCGCAACACTGAGAAATTAAAAACAATTTATAAAGCATTTAAATCTGCTTGACTACATTGACAGATTAAATATTCAAATCAAACTTTGCCAGTTAATGCCCTTCTATCATTTCACATTTTAAGTCAATTTCAAAGCATCCTTTCCTCAAGGGAGGTGTCCGAAGAGAGATTTCAATTTATTTAGTTATTTATCAAATATAGACACTGCATTTAAATGCTTACTGTGTATCTGTCTGTTATTTCGAAAAGAAGGTATAGATGTCCAGCTTTTTTTTTTGTCATTGCTGTACATGGAATCATAGCAGAAATGTCACAAATCATCAAATATGTACATAAAAGTGTAGACATGCTACTGTGCATTGTACGCTGTAGAGTTATTTTTTGTTCAGTTGCCGTTTATTATCCTACCCGACATGGAGAGCATGCTGGCATGTCGTTACTTCTGTCCTGTCCATCTGGAATACAATAAAGATTTTTCCCACATGCTTTACAAGGGAGACCTTTCAAAACACTGACTGATACTTGTTTTGTGTGACGTAGTCAAATGCAACTAGATTGAAGTCTACCCTACCACTGTTTGTTTATTATTTATCTAAATTGTTTTTTCAAATCTATTTTACTCTTGATTTATTTTATTTTACTTCAAAGACATAAAGACACACTTGTTCATGTTTACCTTTGGTAAAAATGCACAATGCTTCATTATTTTATTTTATTATTTTTATTTTATTCTAGGTTTTTTTTTTTTTTTTTTTTACTTGACTTTTTAATTATTTATTTATTTATTTTACTTTTAAGACATAAATATACTCTTGTTTACCACTGGTAAAAGTTTGCGATGGTTTTTTTTTTTTTTGGTTTTTTTTTTAGTTTTTTTTTTTTTAAACTTCCAAGACAGAGAGTCATAGAGATAGACACTTTCACTTTTCTCAAGAGCACATGCACTAAATGTGTTGACGCAGCATTTAGCCAATCACTCAAGCTGTACTGTTTAGCGGTATGCTCTCTCTTTCTCTCTCTGAACATAATAAGAAGCCAGGAGAGATGAATAATTGACTGATTGTTGCATTATTCAGGCCCCTATTGTGGAAAAAAGCCCAGTCTCTGGCACTTTCCAGGTCTCTCTGGCATATTGAATATGAGGTTAAAGTTTCAATCAACCTTGAAAGGGAGAGGCATTTTTCATCACCTAGCTAGTGTATCAAGTTGGTGCACTCAGAGTTACTGTACAGTTAATAATGTGTCTGCTGTACAATATAGCCTATGTAAAAATGGATTACACTAGACCAAAGTTGCATTATCAACTCTGTAAAATTATTTATTATGCAAGTCCAATTATACTTATTGTGGTGATCCTTAACCCTGATTGTGGCAAGCTGGAATTAGCATACTTAAATTGCAGTTATACACAGTCAACACTGGGTGATAGATATTTTCCCCATCAGTGAGCATTTTTATCTATTGGTCCATTATGAACCAAAGACTGTTGAATGGTTTATCATAAGACATCCAGCCACGATGGAGTAGCACAAATGTATAATCTAATCAGAGAATGCCTATTATACATTAGCACAGACAGTGGTAGAGGTGCAGGACAAGTTATCCAAATGAGTGTTAGAGCAAGATGAGAGTCAGGCCGTGGACGGGTAATGAAAGGGCAAGAGAGTAGCGCTCAGCTTTTCAAACCTTTCACTGTCATTACTAATTCATGTTGCTCCTTCTCCCTCCTAATGAGAGAGAGAGTCGGGGGAAAGGGAGAATGGTGCAGGGATAATGTGCCGTGAAATTGACTCATTCTCGAGAAGAGGAAAGGGAGAGGAGATCAACTTTTGATTTTAAACTGCCCTCTGCCTCTGAGGAAATGATGGTGAATTTAGTGATCCTGACAAAAGAGGGGACTGTTTATTTAGTTCAGCTTTTCATGACAGAGAAAAAAAGGAAGTTAACAGCGATGCAGCAGCCCCCAAAAGCATGTGGACACTTAAGTCACACTTAAAACTTTATGAATGACTTTCCATTATCAAAATATCAAACAAGAAATACAGTAAAATCACTTCACTAAAACAAGGACATTATTTTCAAAAGATACATTGTTCAAAATGAAGACACAAAGTAGGGCACTTTCTTGCTGTGAAATGTCAGTGTTAATGTGAAGAACTGCACCCGTGGTTACTCTGCTGACACCAGTGTGAAGTGTGAACCTGAAAGTAAATGACTTCATTCATCCACTAAAAATGACATTGGGACCAGCCGGTGAAAGGTATTTTGGTAGCATTTTACAATGAGATTTCAATAACATCATGGACTAACAACGAACAACATGCATGCATGTTAGGCAGGGTGGGCATTGTTTTTCATAAAGACTCTTTGTTATACTGGTTGAAACTCTCTTCACATGCTGATAGCAATCAGTATTAAAAATATTAAATAATGTATTAAATAATCTTCTGTGGAAGTCTCAGGACCAAAATGTCCGTTCAATCATTGCATTCGGTCAGAGTGGATGGGTGGGGTACTATTATGCTTTCAAAGCTAGCTTGCTGTTGCTTGCCTCACAGAAATTGCCAATCATACATTTAATTGACAGTTTAAAAATAAAATGAAGAATCAATTATCAATTTAATCATTTAAAAATACAAATGGAGTATGGAGTACCATGCACAATGACAAAATGACACAATGGTGCATTAAAAAGTGACGCCGAAGTGTCAATATGTGTTGAGAGTGAGAACTTGTTGCAATATAAAATAACATTGATCTAAGAATGTCTCAATACCTTTTGGAGCAATATGATCTCGAGTAACATACCAACTACACGTTTATTTTTACATTAGCCTAAGTACACATCTGAAATCATATACACCATCCATATTATTAGTGAATGATACAAAACAGTGGTTCTCAACGGGGGCAGGGCCTAGGGGGTTCAGCAAACTTTCAAGGGGGCCTCGAGATAACTAATTATATAAAATAAGACAAAACAATGATTAAAATGAAGCTAAATCAAGATATTTATTTTAATTCACCCTCTCAAAAGTGTTGTCGTGATTTATTTGAAAAACCAGAGTCTTGGAAAACCTGGTTATGAGGAAGCCTAATTTTAAGTGTGTGATTTCTAGACCTGGAAAGGTCATGGAAATTAATAAAATCTTAAAACTTCATGGGCATTTTTATAATGAAAATACAATTTTGTTGCTGTAAAATATTTTAGCAGTTATGAATCGTTATCTTTACTCCAGTATTAATGAAAAACTGAAAAGTGTAAAATATTTTAGCAGTTATAAATCGTTATCTTTACTCCAGTATTCATGAAAAATTGAAAAGTCATGTAAATTCATAAGTAAAAAAGAGTGGGAATGTTGTTGTTGGAATAGGCCTTTGAATGTTAATGTGGACAATCAAAACATACAGTAGGGATTACCCTGTCCCTGACGCTCAAAAGTTTGATGCATTTTAAAAGTAGTCAACAGTAAAGTAGTCAGAGGCCCAGGGCCTTGAGCTTAAAGGCCTGTATTCACCTAAAACACAAAAACAAGGCACTGCCAAAGTTAAATTGATATTGAATGCGTTCCAGTTACTGTTGGCACAATGTGAAATAAATAAGGAGATGAGAAATGTCATTCATCCCAGTCCAGGAACCTCCTCAGCATTAAGTGGCATCTGAAATCATCATAACAGCTTTGATGTTGTACATGATCGTTGAAATGTGTTAAACACTTGTTCATTTTTGTAATTGTGACTTAGTTTCTCGCATATGCTACTTTATTTCTTATATTTGTGACAATTTGTTGTATTTTGAACATTGCATCTTGCAATTAAAATACTGCAGGAAGTTACAAATGCGAGGCTAAATATCTTAGTACAGTGGTTTTCATTATACGGAAGAAAGAAAGTCAGGTTTGGAATGACATGAGGGTGAGTGAGTTGTGGTCAATCTATCCCTTTAATTTACAATTGCACCTGGACAACAACTCACTGTAAGACATTTGTTACAGTCTACCCTTTGCTGGAAAGATTTCTGTATAATGAGAATATATTGTTTTTTTGTTTTGTCTAGTTTTGCCATTTCCTTGTCACAGATATGGGTGAGTGTGTGTGTGCTCTCACTCAAGCTGCTTGACAGGGGCACTGGGTGCTTGAGAGGACTTGTGTCCCTTTGCTGGACTTCTGACAGCTGGATTGGCTTGTTTTCCCTCCCTCTCCCTGGGGGCTTCGCTGTCAGCTCTATACTCAGGCAGATTGTGAAGAGAGAGATTAATGGACAATGAGGATGGCAGAAAGGGAGAGACATCGAGAGAGGGAGACGAGAAAAAAGGATGAGAGGAGGCCAACTGCCATCTGCTCATTTCCTTTTAATGGACAAAGCAAACAGCAGGAGACAGTGCTGCCGACAAATCTGGATTTTCTTTATTACAAGAATACACATAATTTGTTGAGGTTGACAAAGACAGAAACATAACTATTTTTTCTTCTATTCAGGTCTTTTTCTCTTCATTATTCTGTTCTTTTTTTCATGTAAACAAGTGTGATTTGGTGATTATCTGTCTGGCTTTCAGACGAAATATTGGTTGGTTTCTATTTAGCTTCCATTTTTGAAAAATGCATGTTATACACTCACCTAAAGGATTATTAGGAACACCTGTTCAATTTCTCATGAATGCAATTATCTAATCAACCAATCATATGGCAGTTGCTTCAATGCATTTAGGGGTGTGGTCCTGGTCAAGACAATCTCCTGAACTCCAAACTGAATGTCAGAATGGGAAAGAAAGGTGATTTAAGCAATTTTGAGCGTGGCATGGTTGTTGGTGCCAGACGGGCTGGTCTGAGTATTTCACAATCTCCTCAGTTACTGGGATTTTCACGCACAACCATTTCTAGGGTTTACAAAGAATGGTGTGAAAAGGGAAAAACATCCAGTATGCGGCAGTCCTGTGGGCGAAAATGCCTTGTTGATGCTAGAGGTCAGAGGAGAATGGGCCGACTGATTCAAGCTGATAGAAGAGCAACTTTGACTGAAATAACCACTCGTTACAACCGAGGTATGCAGCAAAGCATTTGTGAAGCCACAACACGCACAACCTTGAGGCGGATGGGCTACAACAGCAGAAGACCCCACCGGCTACCACTCATCTCCACTACAAATAGGAAAAAGAGGCTACAATTTGAGAGCTCACCAAAATTGGACAGTTGAAGACTGGAGAAATGTTGCCTGGTCTGATGAGTCTCGATTTCTGTTGAGACATTCAGATGGTAGAGTCAGAATTTGGCGTAAACAGAATAAGAACATGGATCCATCATGCCTTGTTACCACTGTGCAGGCTGGTGGTGGTGGTGTAATGGTGTGGGGGATGTTTTCTTGGCACACTTTAGGCCCCTTAGTGCCAATTGGGCATCGTTTAAATGCCACGGCCTACCTGAGCATTGTTTCTGACCATGTCCATCCCTTTATGGCCACCATGTACCCATCCTGTGATGGCTACTTCCAGCAGGATAATGCACCATGTCACAAAGCTCGAATCATTTCAAATTGGTTTCTTGAACATGAAAATGAGTTCACTGTACTAAAATGGCCCCCACAGTCACCAGATCTCAACCCAATAGAGCATCTTTGGGATGTGGTGGAACGGGAGCTTCGTGCCCTGGATGTGCATCCCACAAATCTCCATCAACTGCAAGATGCTATCCTATCAATATGGGCCAACATTTCTAAAGAATGCTTTCAGCACCTTGTTGAATCAATGCCACGAAGAATTAAGGCATTCTGGAGGCGGAAGGGGGTTAAACACAGTATTAGGATGGTGTTCCTAATAATCCTTTAGGTGAGTGTATATGAGCAGACAAAAAAAACATGATGTACATCAGAAAAATAATGACTATCTTGGTTCAGTTTGAATTTGACATTGGATGTTGTGGTGGATTTTTAATAGATACGATTAATAATGTTACTAACCGTAAAAATCTGATTTTAGATGAAGCATCTTATGATAAACTTTTATCACACTTCCCATTTTTGTGTCTGATGATGACTAACTTTCCATTCTATATCTAACAATAAACCAAAATAAATCTTACTTTTGTGTAAGTACTTACTTCTTAAATTTTACTTTTTATTTAGGATCTAGCCATCAGACGAACTTTTGAAATGATCTATACCCTAACAAACTTTTGACTCAATGGAACCTTGGTCAATGGAACTTTGAAAATGGACTAAACGTTCCACTCTTTGACTGTATTGTGAAATGATTGATTGAAATATTAACCCCTTACAATGTTTTTTGATGATACAGGATATTTTTGCTGATGTCACTAACAAAGGCTAATGAAGGGGAGGGCTTGCTTTAAACAATTTAACCAATCATATTAATAGAGCATGACATGTTAGTCATGATGGTTCTATTTTGATGTGTCTGGCTTTATCCTATAAAGCTTGTTGTATTCTTCTTTTGGGTTGAGATTGAGAACTGCTCGAGAACTCCCGGCCGTAATAAAGAGCATTTAAAGGACAATTACTCAAGTCTGTCTGTCATTTAAGCTGCGCAGCAAGAAAACAAGTAAGTTAGAATTATCGACTCGGCTAGTTGACTGTAGACTCGCTGGAGTATAGGATTAGACGGATGCTGTAGTCGACTGAAGACTTGCTGAAGTGTGAACTTAGCTAACGTCAATATACAGACGCGCTAGAGTATAAGTTATGGTAGTATAGTTAGGTTTTGGGAAAAAAATCTACAACAATGTTATGTTATGTACAATTAGCTACTTCCAGTGAATAATCATGACTGTCACAAAATTCTGAGGTTTTTCATCTTTAAGACTAACACCAGGCTTTTCCCTTCACGTATCTGTTGGCTCCATCACCACTGTGTGAAAGCCTTACTTCCTTTTTAAATATCATATTAATTACAGCTTCAAGAAAAGTCAAAATGGTTTTATTTAGCATTAGTTTAACATCAGTGACACATTTCAATAAAACTAAAATGAGACATATGTAAAACAAGGTGTAGGCTGATAAATTCACGGTTAATCTGGGATCTATTTTCCATCTCTTCCACGCGCATGTGAGATTTGACTGCTCTGAGATGACGCTCAAAGAGCAGTTTGTACTTGTACAAAGTCCTTGCATAATAGACCCATGTAATTCAGCTTGGTCATAGAAAAATAATTAGACTTATGTACTTTATCTAGGCATCTGCGATTGGTTTCCCATCATCTCATTGTGGGTTTAAATGTCCTGTCAAAATAATACAGTCCTTTCATTTGGTTAATGACATGATTAAAATGATGATAATGCGTTGACAGGAAAAGACTGTATGCTGTGGATGTAAAGGTTTTATTTGTTACAACAAAAAAATTATTCTGAAATGTTTTTCTAACATTCCCATTAAGTTATGAATACATAATTTCTAAATGATCTCTGAGCATGCAGTTGGAAGAAAAAAGTGTAAAAAAAATGTCTCAGGTTATGACTGTAACCATTGCTCCCTGAGAAGGGAACGAGAGGCTGCATCAACGTAGCGATGCTAAGGGATGCCTCTGCGTGATTGCGTTGTGAAGCACATAAAATCAGTCCAATGGGGTGATGGAACGTCATAGGTGGGTGAGATCTTGACCAGGAAGCTATAAATCAGTACGCCATACTGACAAGTGCCTGTCTAGTGTGAAATCATAGTGAGCACAACTAAGACATCAGCACCTGGGACCTTGGTTAATCTAGGTGAACCACAGAGTGAACCAGTCTGCCACATCACAAACATGTGATGATGCAGCTGCCATCAGACCTAACAGTCCTGAAACTGTTTGACTGTGAGTGACTGGCTTAGCTTTATCTTGTTCACGGCTGTGAGGATCGAATCGATACGGGAAAAAGAAAGATGTGCCTACATTGTCATCAAATCCCAAATTTTTCCACATTTTTCACAGTTTTCTTTGCATTCACCTTTAACCCCAATTCTTTCATGTTAGTGAGGACGACATCTCTGCCATCTGCTCCAATTGAGCCAAAATCGACCAAACGTGACAAGTACGCCGTGACAAGGCTAGGCCAATACATTTACATTACATTTACATTTATTCATTTAGCAGACGCTTTTATCCAAAGCAACTTACAAATGAGAACAACAGAAGCAGTGAAAGTAACAATAGGACAACTATGCAAGTTCTATGACCCTTCCCAGTTTAATCTAACGCAGTACATGTACTTTTTTTTTTAAAGATAATAGATATAGAATAGAAATCCTTCAATCCTTCAATCCTGTTCCTGGAGGCCCACTGTCCTGCAGAGTTTAGTTCCAACCCTAATCAAACACACCTGAATCAGCTCATCAAGCTTTTCAGGATCGCTTGAAAATACAAAGACAGGTGTGCTGAAGCAGGTTGGAACTAAACTCTGCAGGACAGTGGCCCTCCAGGAACAGGATTGAAGACCTCTGGAATAGAACATAAAGTGTTAGTATTAATGGATCAGGTGTTGCCGAAAAAGATGCGTCTTCAGCCGATTCTTGAAAATCAGCAGCTCGGGTTGAGTTAGGCAGATCATTCCACCAGCAGGGAACAGACCAGGAGAAAGGTCAGAGAAAGAGATTTTGTTCCTCTTTGAGAGCACCACAAGACAGCGTTTAGGTAAAAGTTTAGGTAAATTGGAGCAGAGCCAGTGGTTGTTCTGTATGCAAAAGTGCAGTTGTATGCAAAAGTCTGCCAACCAGTGCAGTTTTGTGAGGAGAGGAGTGACGTGTGCTCTCTTCGGCTCGTTAAATACCACCCCAGCTGCAGGATTCTGGATCAGTTGCAGAGGTTTGACAGAGCAAGCTGGAAGACCAGCCAGGAGAGCATTACAATAGTCCAGTCTGGATAGAACAAGCGCTTGGACAAGGAGTTGTGTAGCATGCTCTGATAGGAAGGGCCTGATCCTCCTAATGTTGTACAAGGCAAATCTGCAGGACCGGGCAGTTCTAGCAATGTGGTCTGTAAAGTTCAATTGATCATCAATCACAACTCAAAGGTTCCTGGCTGACCTTGATGGAGTTATGGATGATGAACCTAGCTGAATGGAGAAGTTGTGGTGTAGTGTTGGGTTGGCCAGGACCACAAGCAGCCCTGTCTTCGCAAAGTTAAGTTGCCAGAAATGTCTGTCAGGGAATGCGAGCAGCTACCGTCAGATCATCACATCAATACCAGTAAGCTTTGCCCCCAAAAGCAAACCTGAGGGACTTCCTGAGTTGAGGAAGGATGGATATATGAAAGAATGCATCCTTAAGATCAATCGTGACAAACCAGTCCTCGGATCTGATTTGTGTCATGTTCCGCCTCAGCGTGCAGACCTAAAATTGAATCCAGCTCTGAGGGGTTGAGTACGACCGGTTACAAAAGTCTGAATGACAGGCTGAAGATTCAGGTTCAATATTCAAAAAATAATCATAAAATCATAGCTTGCAAACACACATAATTAGTTTGCATGAGAACATAGGAACACAAGGGAAAGGGATTCTTCCCTCTGCATTATATATTTTTTTGGCGGACCCGTAATCTACGTGTTGGCTAGGCAAATGCGAGATCCGAGCCACTAGATTCTTTATTGCAAAATACTTTCTTCCCTCGAGAGGAAAGTCAACAGGAGTTGAGCAAACACTCCTGATAGTGCATTTGCCTGTATATATATATATATATATATATATATACCTGTGACAAGCAAGCATAAATAGAGAGAGACAATTTCACAAAAGCACAGAAGCTAACATTGTTTGGTTCAGGTGTGCTTTAGCTCCCTGTTCGTGACATCACCCACCTATGACGTTACGTCACGCCATTTGACTGATTTCATACATGCTTCACGACGCAATCACATTTTCTTGGTCATGTGTGAACCTTAGAGAAACAGGGAACATTCCATTTTATAATTTTGCAAAGTTACTTGGGAGTTACTTCTGAATATTTTCGAAACCTCCGAAATTAGCCTAGTTAGTAACGTTTAAAAAAAAAGTTAGACGAACGCCCAACAATGTTTCAGAAAAAAATTCCATGAGCAATGTATAAATAATGTTTTTGTGGTAACGTTTTTAATGAAAAATAAGTTTGAACGAACATTCTGTTAAAGTTACTGGTTTCATAAATTTGAGAGAACCTTGCCCGTTTGCACCGGTTCCGAGAACATTCCCAGTTAGAGTATTTATTCCACTGTGGTCCATACATTTTCATTTCAGGCTATACTATAGCTCAAGAAAGGTGTAGGCATATATGCTTAGTAACACAGATTAGGGATAGCTTAAGAAAGGTGTAGGCATATATGCTTAGTAACACAGATTAGGGATAACACTTTATTTTACAGTGTCCCATGTTACACATTTTACATGTAGGTTACTTATAATAACAGTAAATTTTGCATAATTACAAAAAAATCTTAATTATATAGTAAGTACATGTTGTTAATTGATATTACTCAGACTTATTTGTATAATTACAATGTAACAAGGGCACCTTGACCCAGATGAGCTATTTCTCACTCTCTTACACTTTTCAGAAAACCCAAGCACCCCAGGAACCTCTATTAGTTGGCGATAGTTGGGACACAGAAGCTGATGTCTTTCTTTATCTCCATTAGTCATGACTACTGTGTTCTATTTCATGATTATCTTATGAAAACCAGTAACTCCCCCTAAGCAACGCCACAGCCAGCCTGCGCAACACGTCTAAAACACCCAACAGATGGTCTTTACACAAACAGGCTAATTTATCTCAAAGCCAGCAGTGGGGAACAAACAAAAGTATTTTACTTAATGTAGCAGCTTGACGTTGACTTGCAGCTGAGCTTTCAAACCGGTTCAAATGAAAGATGTCTTGTTTTCATTAATTCTCCAGCAGAGAAAGCTCTTGTTTGTGAAATTGAAGTCAGACGATAGTACTGATCATTTATCAAAAGCCAAACGGCCCATTTTATCATTGGAAACTGGTTAAAGCCATATTGTCTTCCTTAATTGTGTATATGGTAGCAATATGTAACTTAATTCTTCCCGATTCATTTTATATGTTTATATAATCACAATCAATTTGGATATTTGTACAATAAAGAATAAATAATAATACTATTTAAATATGTAATCCTAAAACATTATTCTTATTATGAATTAAGAATTTAAAATGAGTAAAAAATACACTTAATAAACAGCTTAATAGACTTAAGCATTTTGTATATATCTTAAAACTGGGAATGATTAATAAAACTTTAAAAAAGTACACAGAGGTGCTGTCATGAAACTGCACATGGAACATGGACAGAGGTGATCCAAACGCAGGCTTTAAGAGGAGAATACAGAGACAGGTACAGGGAAACATGCAGGGGTCAAAACCAGGTAAGCAGTCCAGATCAGCAATAATACAATGCAGGGATAAGGCAAACGGGAAGACCAGATACAGGCAGGGAGTCCAGGAACCGTGAAACTAGAAAACACTCGGAAACACTAAGAAACCAGGAAAACGCTCGATGCAGTAAGACACTTATAATACTGAGCCCCGAACAAAGGGAAAACTCAGGCTTAAATCAGGGACGCTCAATCTACCACAGGTGCAACAAATAAACCATAATCAGTCCAGGGAAAGACATAAAGGAAACAATAAACTAGGAAGGAGTGCCCCCCAGAGGCTCAAGCGGGCACTCCAGCCGCAGATCGTCATATAACCCCCCCCTCTAAGGAGCGGCTTCCAGATGCTCCTAAGAGCTCCGGAGGGAGGTCAACGGAGGATGGGATGGAGGGCCAGGCCCGTGGAGAGGCAGGAGGCCTGGAGACCGGAGCAAGACACGAGACCACGGGGAGGCACGCTCTGCAAGTAGCCAGGGCGGAGCATGCTTGGCAGGAAGACAGGCTGGAGCATAAGTGACAGGAGAACAGGACGGAGCACACATAACACAGGACCAGGGCAGAGTACACTTAACAGGGGACCAAGACGTAGGGAGCACAGGGCTGGACAGGTTACATGGTTTCCAGTAACATGGAAAGCTCAGGCGAAGATGGTCTTGGAAAGGCCCATGTTGGCGCCACCTCCATGACCCTCTCAGGTGTAGGTGGTAGAGCAAAGGTCCACGTAGATGCCACCTCCATGGCCCTCTTAGGGTACCTACTGCCCCCCCCCAAAAAGTTCTTGGGAAAATTTAAAGCTAAAGCCTCCGGGCTGGAAACCGCCACTGGAAAAGGCTCCCGAAGCTTGAGAGGCGCAGGTAAGGCGAGGCGCAGAGGCGGGGCCGGCAGGGCGAGGCGCAGAGGCGGGGCCGGCAGGGCGAGGAGTCTGGGAACGCCCACCCGAGGCGCAGAGGCGGGGCCGGCAGGGCGAGGCGCAGAGGCGGGGCCGGCAGGGCGAGGAGTCTGGGAACGCCCACCCGATCCTGGCGAACCAAACGAGTCCTCCTTCTCCTCCTGCGACGGCGAGTCACTGGGCTTGATACTCTCACTTGGCTAGATTCACTCACTTGGTTAGATTCGGCACTTGACTCACTTGTCTCGGCACTTGACTCACTTGACTCGGCTCTTGACTCACTTGACTTGGCACTTGACTCACTCGATTCACTTGATTCACTTGACACGGCACATGATTCACTTGACTCAGGACTCGACTAACTTGACTCGGGACTCGACGCACTTGACTCGGGACTCGACTCAGGACTCGACGGACTTGACTCACTTGACTCGGGACTTGACTCGGGACTTGACTCACTTGATTCGGGACTTGACTCACTTGACTCGGGACTTGACTCACTTGACTCACTTGAAAACGCTTTAGGCAGGAATGCAACGGAGCTCACGTGAAGTGTTAGAACGATGGGATTCACATGTTGCGTGGATTCGGAGGACCCTTTACGAAGCGCAGGTTCAACCGGGCTTTCATGTAGCGCAAACTCGGCGGAGCACGTGTGAAGCGCTGGCTCACCGCGAGACTCTAGATGCGTGGATTCAGTGTGTACCTTGTAAAATGGCGAATCGTCGGGTCCTCTGTGAAGAAAAAGTTTTAAAAAATCCACAGTAAAAAGCGAACCGCTCATGGAAAGGGCCAGATCAATATATTGGGTAAGAGTCCGGCTTGAACTCGGAAACGGTATTGCAGAGCCGAGCGGTTCAGACAGTCCTCCCCGAAAGAACATCATTAAACAAAAATCATCTAAGCAGGACTGATGAGAGAGCTTCAAAAAATCTGTCACAAAAACCTTGAGAGGACGTTCTCCTTGGCGGAGGCTTACAATCTGTGCTGTGGGATCCATTAACGAGGTCCGTGTACCTCTCAGCCGCTGGATCAGTAGAGGCTCAGTATTCTGTCGTGAAACTGCACATGGAACATGGACAGAGGTGATCCAAATGCAGGCTTTATTAAGAGGAGAATCCAGAGACAGGTACAGGGAAACATGCAGGGGTCAAAACCAGGTAAGCAGTCCAGATCAGCAATAATACAATGCAGGGATAAGGCAAACGGAAGACCAGATACAGGCAGGGAGTCCAGGAACCGTGAAACTAGAAAACACTCGGAAACACTAAGAAACCAGGAAAACGCTTGATGCAGTAAGACACTTATAATACTGAGCCCCGAACAAAGGGAAAACTCAAGCTTAAATCAGGGACGCTCAATCTACCACAGGTGCAACAAATAAACCATAATCAGTCCAGGGAAAGACATGAAGGAAACAATAAACTAGGAAGGAGTGCCCCCCAGAGGCTTAAGCGGGCACTCCAGCCGCAGATCGTCACAGGTGCACTATTAAGTATAAATAACTCAATATTTGTTAGCCTATTTATTTTACATATAACCAGGGCTGTACTTTAACTTTGTTTGCACATATTGGCGCTATAGAGGTTGAAAGTTTTATAGCACTTGCCACACTGTTACAATTTAAACAACCACACGTTTTGCAGTTCATCACATAGGCATGTGACTGACAAAAAACATTAAAGGTACAATCTGTAATTTTTTTCCCGCCAGGTCGCATTTTCAAAACAATAACAAAGACGAAGCTTGATGACGCTATTAAGGAGAGTGGAACGATGGGAGATGTTGTTTTCACCATCCAGAGATGTGTGGAATTCACGACTCATAAATTATATCAGCTTATAAATTAGATTTTGTATTACCTGAACGTTTGATCACACTATTTTATGTCATCGTAATGAATTAGCTGCAAGGAACGTGAATGCTATATTAGCCTGTTACTATGTGACTATTTGTCAAATGATTTGGTGGGTTAATGCTGCCCAGTTTTACACATTTAAAACAATCATACTAAAAGTGCATTTGAACAAACCCACAGTATTTGCAAGTAATGGCTAAATATTTTTGTGCAACAGATGTTACTGAATTAAATTTCACTGCCATAGACTTGGTCACCAGACTTAATAAAAAGTGTTGGTTACACTTTATTTTGATAGTCCACTTTAGACATTCTACTAACTAAAAGTAACTTCTCGGTTACGTATGTAAATAAATATGGAAGCGGATGCACGCACCACTTGTTTTTCGCTGAGGAGCTGAGCGGAGCCCGGGGTCAGCGGTGATCCAGCACTAGTAGCGACGGGACTACATCTCCCTTCCCTCCTTAAGGGAACGAGGGTTACATACGGAACCGAGATGTTCCCTTTCAGTTCGGTCACGTTCGACGTAGTTGGATGTACCGTACTGATTGGGATCCCAATTAACACACCACCTAGTGCTGCCACCTTCCAGTGCCCAGCGAAAGCCTCCTGATCCCCCCCCGCATTTATTGAGGCGGAGATGGGACAGAGCTTAGGCCAGGGAAGTTCACTGCTGTTCCGCATGACCCACTCAGACAGACTTGGATAACACTGGGAAAGCGTGCCCTTTCGGTGGAAAGGGAGACGCTGTGGAAGCCACATCCTGCCCGTAGGGAGGAATCATGTGGAGGTTACACACATGGACTGGGCGTTTCCGGGCAGTACAACATATGGAATGTCACTGAGGTGGCTCCGGCCTACAGCAGGGGGGAGACATCACCAGTCAGAGACAGCAGAGGGAGCTCTGCCAAGGGAAAGACACAGGCTCACCGCAGGGAGCCGTACCATGGAAGAATACACATATGGGATCGCCGTAGGGATCACAACATATGGGACCCAGCCTAGCACAGGTTCCACCAATGCATTCGAGTGTTAGGCCTGGCATCGGACGCTCCGCCACGTCCAGTGCCGAGGGGTGTGGAGGAACTCAACAGGATTCGGCTAAAGAGGAACTGGAGCAAGAATGGCGCACGTATCCAGTCCATAGGAGGGCAAGCTGACACTTTGAGTGGGGCTTACGGTGTTGACTGGCTTCTATGTGAAGAGAGCACACAGGAAGCTACTGCATCATGATGTGCGGCAATAGATGCAACATACACTTTAAGGGTGAAGGGAGACAGCCAACACTCCAACCCATCTTGCAGGAAGGAAAGCACAGTACCGATCGAACATCTTCGGGGGTCTTCTCGTGAGAAGAACACCACTCAACGGAGAGCTCGTCGGTGGCACGATTGAGTAGGCCGGGGATATATGTGGCACGAAGTGACCTCAGATGCTTCTGACTCCATAGGAGGAGATGGCGGGTGAGTTGCGACATGCGACGGGAGCATAGACCATTCGCAGTGTTGTCCGTATGGACCGGTACATGCTTGTCGAGCAGCGCCGTTTTGAGGTGTCTCAGAGCAAGCTGTACTGTTAGCAACTTGAGGCAGTTGATGTGCCAATGCAGTTGGGGGCCCGCCCAGACCCCCGCTACTGCATGCCCATGTAAGTGGCCTCCCAGCCAGTGTTGGAGGCATCTGTGAAGACCACAGCATACCTGGACACTTGTTCTAGGGGCACTCCGGCCTGGAGAAACGAAGGGTCTGACCACGGGCTGAGGATTTGGCGGCAGGCCGGGGTGATTGTCACACGGAGCGTGTCGCTCTGGCACACCCATCTCGGGACTCGGCCGTGAAGCATATGACTCATATGAAGCAATCCGAGCGGCGTTACTGCGGCTACGGATGCCATATGCCCCAGAAGCCTCTTAAGAAGTTTCAGTGGGGCCACTGTTCTGCTCTTGACAGTATTCAAGCAGCTCAGCACCAACCGGACATGATCCTCTTCAGGCGTGCCGTCTGGTGGACCGAGTCTTTCTTGGGTGCAATGAAATACGGGCTGTAGTAGCCGGTCTTCATATCGGCTGGAGGGACCGGCTCCATTGCATCCTTCGCCAGTAGGACTGCTATCTCCGCACGCATGACAGGGGCACGTTCGCTCAACACTGAAGTGTAAAGAACACCGCTGAACTTGGGCGGACGCCGACCGAACTGAATCATATAGCCGAGTCTAATGGTGCGGAGGAGCCAGCTGGACCGGTTGGGAAGCACTCTCCAAGCTTCCACAAACCGGGCCAGGGGGACCAGAGGCACCACAGACTTACCCGGGGTGGGGCAGTGAAGTGGATGACAGGGACCCGACTTGGAAGGCCCGAGTGCGGCCCGAAGTGGGTTCTGAGTGTGCGGTGCAACACTTACCCGTCTCCACAGGTCGACAGGGGGTGCGTGAGAAGGCGTAATCGGGTCCTCGAACCGCACCTGGCTGCCGGCTGGAAATACAAGAGGGGGCTCTTGGGACACAGGAACAGAGGAATTTGCTCTTTCTTTGAAAATTTGGGTGCCCGGAGTCCAGCCACGGAATAGAAACAGACACAAAACAAAGATTCTCCATCCAGCCCTCCTCCGGGGGAGGGAGTGGTGCGGTCACCACCTCCCGAAGAGCTTGTTCCTCCATCCCTGGGAGGCCCGTCTCAGGGATGCTTGTGCCTGCCTGCGGCCGGCTCCAAGCTGAGGCCTGGGTGAAGGCTGTTGCCGTGGCCTAGCGGGAGGAAGGGTGGAGGCAGCAGCGGGCCGCCGGGGCAGGATGTGTCTGATCGCCTCCGTCTGCTTCTGGGCGGCGGAGAATTGTTAGGCTAAATTCTCCACCACGTCGCCAAAGAGCCCAACCTGGGAATATGGGGGAGTCCAGGAACCGAGACTTGTCGGTCTCCCTCATATCCGCCAGGTTGAGTCAGAGATGGGGCTCCTGGACCACTAGTCAGGACATCGCCAGACCGACCACGCGAGCCGCAACCTCCGTGCCCCAGAGGGCGAGGTCGGTTGCGATGCGGAGCTCACCCATGAGCTCACGGTCTAGACTACCCTCGTGCATGTCCATGAGTGCTTTGGCCTGGTGGACCTGACGCAACGCCATGGCATGCAGGGAGGAAGCGGCTTGCCCACAGGCTTTGTAAGCCTTGCCCGTGAAAATGGACGAGAAATTACAGGCCTTAGACGGGAGGGGAGACAAAGATCACCCTTCCAAGAGGTAGCGGTCGCCGGACACAGCTGCATCGCGACAGACCGCCTCGTGACCCTTCGCCGTTCCTCCATCAAAGGTAGTGAGGGGGGAGGAGGAACCAAGTCGGTTTCTGGCAGAAAAAGGTGCCGTCCACGACCTAATAACCTTGCGAGTTGTTTTCCATTAATGCTTCGCTCTTGTCTCGCATATTTTCAAGGGCAAGCTCCCACATTAAGATCACGAGTCGATCTGGGTTTGGAACGATATGAGGGTGAGTAATTAATGACAGAATTTTCATTTTTTAAATGCACTGCATTATTCAAATTATTCAAAGCAATGAAATAACATGACCATCTGTAAAAAAATTTAAATAAAATAAAATAAAAGGGAAGAAAAGGGAAGAAAAGAAAAAAAGTGCACAACGTTTAAAAACAAACGTTTATGAATCAAATATAATTTTGTGCATAACCAATTATGATTTAAAATACTTCAGGAATAGTACAGCATAGTTTAATACAAAGAGTCGAAGTGCCGATCACACAGAGTACTTTTTGCGGATAAAGACATGAGCTGCAGAACTTCTTAACTTTACATAGCTTTCTAAACATGCGGCTCTCTTGTGCGAGACGTGAGTGCAACAATCAAAGATATCCGTCTACTTCATGTTTACCTAGAAAACGAAGGAAAAGCATAGCAGAAAATGCGTTCTGTGTGAACAGCTTGGTTACAGTTTTGACATAAACCAAGATCTTTTTGCACATTTAGCTTCTCTATTTCTGCAATGTTTAGAATGAACAACACAGCAGCACCACATAGCTGGTTAAACCAGATGGTTTTATTATTGGAAGATACGAGGATCTGAGGTCAAGGTCTCTGGTTGTCAGATGACAGTAAAAATGACATCTGACAGATGTGAATGCAAGAACTCTCTTTGTTGTTGCTGCAGCTAGAACACAACATAGATATTCAGCTCAGAGAAGAAAGTATGTGCACAATTTTCTAGGATCTGTGTCCCGTATTTTGATTAATAATCATTGATTAATAGTGCACTTATAGTGTGAGTAAATAATGACTGAATTTTCATTTTTGGGTGAACTATCCCTTTAAGTAAACTCCCATATTACTGAACAAAACAACACAGTTGTAATGAAGGTTAAGGAAAACCAATCAAACATCTTCAAACCACATACTACATGAACTGACTGAACAATGGTAGGGGTGAAAACCAGTTTGTATTTTGATGAAATGTTCACATAGTGGTACTGTCAATTATTCAAGGAGACTCACCATGCAGGTTCTGAAAATCTCAAGACCAGGAAGGCCAAGAAGAACAGTGGATTGGCCCACTGTGGATGCTGTGTAATTCCTATTCAAAAAACGGTATAGCTTCCGTTGATTTTCAAGTTACCCGAACAAGTATGATTTTGAACATTTCAATTAAATACACAAACAATGTGGTGTTCACATCTTTAATGCAATCAGAATAGTAAAATAGCTAAAACTAAATATTAATAAGTCAGCATATCATAATAGCAAAAACAAAGTGGATTACTTTCAGCGATAATCAATGTTAAATATTTTAAAAGTCTTTACCATTCATTGCTGTGGCTCAGTTGAAAGGTTTCTCCCTAAAACTAAAAGGAAAGACATCAAAAACACAGTGAAACTGTATTTGCACAGTGGGTCATTTCATCAAGTCATAAAATTACTTTTTTTTTTTTCATTTTTAAAGATCTGGTCAATATTGCTCCAAAGATAATTAAGACATGTCATTAAAAAAAAAATTAATTTGTGAAAGTATTTAACTATACATTTCATGAGGAGAATGAACTTTAAAAACTTAGTTAACATGATTCATAACTTCAAAGCAATGCAGTCTTTTAAATGACAAAGCAAGTATATTTACTTTGGCATTAAATAAACTAATTTCATCCTTTGACAAATATAGCTAATTTAAATAGATTTAATTTAAACCTTTTTTTTTTTTTGGAGTGACATGCAAAGTTGCATAGTTTGGATAGTTTAGGGACATAAAATGCATGCTTTGTAAGTGATAGATAACAACTTTGGTTTAATCAATCTTGTTTTTGTAATGCCATATCACTAGTCAATCAATCCGGCAGTTTGCGCTGCCACCGTGTGGTCATTAAGCCACAGTGCAGTAGAATAAAATCTGTAGGCCCAAGCCCAACACAATTTCCAAATGTAGAATTTTAAAGGTAAATGCATAGACTGTAAAAATGTTGGATTTCATACTATTTTGAGAGACGGGGACAGTGATCCAGTGTTTCATTACACTTTATTTCACATTTCATTAAATAATAGTGAAAATAAATAAAGATTGCATGTTACTACTACTACTAGCCTACTACTCCTAAGGATATATATATATATAATTTTGTGTCTTATTATGATGCGCCTAAATAAAATTATTGGGCAGAAATGAAAGAAAAAAATGTTTGCATTATTGTTGGTTTGCGCTATGTTTCTATATTGGTACATTATTCCCATATTTATCTGCTTCAAATTAAAGAAACCTCATAACTGTGTACATTGTACATTGATGTCAAATGCAACGGCTGTTGTTACAACCTACGCTTGGAGGACATATACACAAGGACATATAATTTTCATTTTGTGAATTAATTTATTGTGGTAATTAAACGTACTTGTTCAAAATAAATTGTGCCATCAAAAAAGGTAAACACTAAATTGTCCACTAAAATAGGTGTTTATCTGTTTATTTTAGCGTGTTTTTGAATGAAATTACCTTATTACAGTTGATTGTTTAAAAAAATGTAAAAAAAATTAGGATTATTAAAATGCTAGTGATTTGTTACAAAGGTAGGCTAATGGTAATCTGGATTTTCACTCTTGAAAACAGTTATAAATTATAAGCTTTAAGCGTTCTGTGCTGCTATTTATAACCATTGTAATCAGACAAAACCATGGATGATTAAAAACATGAACAATCACCCATTTCCATGTTTAGAGCAGATTATGTTAGACAAATACATTTGTTATGAAAAACAGTTGACTAAAACTATGGAAGGAAGCCCATTTCTGCCACATCACATGAGGGAAAAAAACATGCTTAGGAAATTTCGCCAGTAGCCTAATTTGTTTTTAGAGTTGTTACATGTTGACATATATAAATAGCAATTTTTATAAGTCAAAATTATTGACATAAAAGAAGAAACAACCTGTGTGGTAAAGTCACTAACTCGCGGCCTCTAGTGGCTCATAGCAGAAAACGCTTATTTCGTAGGAGTGACGCGGATGAAGTTTGTCTCCTGCGAGGCACCATCCTTGATACCCTTTCCCCCCTTCCCTCTCTTATTTATGGCGAGATTTCCATTTAACTTCTAATGTTTTTACGTTGTAAATTCAGTGCCTTTAAAACGTAATCTTGTTAGTCTTCTTAGTTATATTTCGCGTAAGTGGCATGATGTTTACCTCCACCGGTTCGTGGGGATTGTGTAAGTATAGCTCAAAATCATCATGTCATTAAGATCATATCCTGCTGTCATTCATTCATATTAAAGCTCAGTCGTCATGACCTTTAATCGATTATTATCGCGCTTCACACATCATCCTTGCCTTCAAATGATTTTGCTTTGACTCGTGATTTAAGACAGGAAGTTTTGCTATCGTTTAAAAAGTTGGGGGTGAAACCAGGCGCTGCTCTCGGAAATGCGACATGTTATTATTGTGTTAAGTCTTTACTCTTTACTATGACTTAGACATATAGAGACTGAATTAACTCTTCTTAAAATCACCATAACTAACACCTTCTTGAAAAAGGCCAGCAAAGAGCCTTAGTTCACATTATTAGCCTACTGATGTAATAATGAAAATGAATTTACTTTTTCTTAAGCTGTTCTAAGCCTGCGACTTTATTTCTTCTGTGAAATACAACATAATTATATCGTTCGATTTTAAATTTAGTTTACATTTTTAAAAAATGCCATAGACAGTTTGAGGATTTAAGATACCAAAACATAAAATAATATTGATTATTTCATTGTACTGAAAATTAATTCAAACTAAGTAAGTTTTATAGTATAAAGTGATATATGTCATTAATTTAAATTTAAGGGTACAGGATTTTTACAGTAAAATATCCTAAAACCACTAGGCCAATGTTATATATTTTGTTTAGTTGATTACGTACAATATTCCCAATGTTTCCAACTATTTGTAAATCGTGATAAAATTGCGATTTTAACCAAGGAAACGGGACGTGTCAGCAGGGGTGAGGAGTCGCCAGTCAATGGCGTCATATCCGCGTTACCCTCGGTTTCCGCTCGTACTGCCTTAGTAACCATGGTGACAGACGTGGGCAACTAACTGGGTTATGCTTAGCAGGACGCTCACGCTGTTGTTGTTTGGTTCAAACATTATGGACCATGGCAAGCAGACTTTGAGACAAAAAGAGGACTAAAACGAAGATCAACATCTTTCGAGATGCCAAGCTCCACGTCCGCGACTAACTTCTACTTGACAGAGACGCGAGTGTTGAATGTACTTTATTAGACAGGTGAGCAAATGTACATAAAACTAACTTAATCAATGTTATTTAGCTAGTTCAACATGATGAAATGTTAAAATATGATCTGTATGTTATTCTAATGTTGATCTAGCTTACTGCTAGTCTCATAGCCAGCAAACAACCTAACTAACAACATTCAACACACTCAAATGCCGTTTAGTGTGATAGTGTAACTTAACTGTTAGAGCTAGTGAAACAGCGCTGTGATACCTCAAGTTTAATTCGTCTAATAGAGGGAATGCATTAACGTCACTTTCCCGCCGGAACACGCCCCCCTCAGCCGGACTGAGTGGCAAAAGAGCTGCTGCGTGGCTGGAGTTAATAGTGGAAACTGCGAAAACGCGAGTAAAACAACCTATTATCAGTTTAAACTAAAAGTTGGACTCGATATAGTGTTCCTTACAACTTAGGCCAAAGATCCAGTGATCCATGGATATAGACACGGAGCCATCGTGTTTCCTGACACTCATATGTGCCTGATTTCGACGCCGGGGAAATACGTGAAGCAAATTTGCCTGTAAAGGCTTTTTATAAATACAATATAGGTAAGTCTAAATCCAGGTGATCACATCAATGTTATATATAGGCTATAATCATATTGTCCATCCCTAAAACTTGTAGCCTATAGTTTTTTGTCAGTTTATTTAAAACGTTTATTTTATCGGAGTAGGGTCATAACTGGCTTAAGCATAAACCGGTCGACACAGGTCGTTTTTTGCCTCTTACTCGGATTTCGCATTATGTAAACGCATTAACCTGCTTTCTGTCAGCTTATTGAAGTGCGCATGTGTGAAATGTGACAGAAACGCATCCTTTGTGCAGATTTAAACGCATCCAGACAGAGCGTTTTGCTGGAAAGGAAGAATAAAATATATCACAAACGCAGACTCTTTCATGACACAGAACATTATAAAAATGTCCTCTCATCTCGTGCAGCAGAAGTAGAAATGGTTCAGTCAAAACGCTGCATCTGTAACTGCATGAGAGGAAAATATACAAATTGTAAGTTTCCCGTTGACATGTTGCAAGCTTTATTTAACATCAACCGATACAACAAATGAAATACTCAAAGTCAGATACGCAAATGATTGTTTTGTCGTTACAGGTCATGGCCTGATTTATTAATAAAGTCATGTAAACATGCCACGGTTTACTTGCGTTGTTATGGTTACTGGTGTGCATGTAAACGTGCTCAATGATAACTGCAAATCCACTTTTCTCTGCCTGGAGTCAAGTTGTTTCTATGAATTGCATCGATCCATTTGCTTCTCTGTTCTGTAGCTTTCGGCAGTCTGTAAAAATATACCTCAGATTTCTTGTGAAATGTAGTTGTACAGTCAATCGCAAAGCTCTTTCCCATTTTAGATGCATTTTTTGTGTTTTTCACGGCATTCACGCTGAAAACCAATGCTGCCGCTCAGTCTTTTTGCCACTCAGTGGGCGTGACCGCAATCACTCCAGCTGGCAGTGACGTCACGCGCATACCCTCTATAAACTGACCTGTGTGAGTAATTCAGCTCTTGTATGGCGGCATTATAATGTCAATAATCGCGAGAAGATTTGAGATCCTCGCGAGAGGAAATGAGATCCGCGCGCGCACAAGCGAAAGCCACGCGCGCACAAGCGAAAGCCACGCGCGCATATTACTTTTGCGCGCAGAATTTCTCTGTGCCAAATTATTCAAACATGGAAAAACTTTATATTGAATTTATTTCATTTCTTAAGTTCAAGTAGTAGAGAGATTAAATGCTCTTCCCTGGTTGATATTTCTGTATTATACATTCTTTATTCTAATATTCTGAGATATAGAGTTTTGATTTCCATGAGCTGTAATCATTGGCACAACTATTCAGATAATTTAATAATTAATTTAGTAAAAGTAATATCACACTGTAAAATTAAGATTAAAAAAGTTCGGTAAAAAAACGAATGCGAATAAAGCTGGTGAAAGTGTGTTTCCATCAAACGGCTAGAATGAAATGTCCTTATTGCTTTATATCCACAGGAATCGCGTTGCGTGTGACGCTGGTATACGTCTCTCATTAGCAATCGCGCCCTGCTTCACAGTCATGTTAAAAACATCAAAGTATTCACTCATCCATAAAGGATCCATCAGCTTGACGACAAGATCCATAATTCCGCTTGATGCTTTGCGTCAATCGATATACGCCTTTGTTATTGTAAGAGGTTAGAGACCCCTAGCGGCGAAAAATCCTACATATTGTACCTTTTAAATACTTTTTTTCAAAGGAAATAAAATATCTGTCATGTCATTGACCCAAAATATAAAAAACAAAAAAAATTTAAACAGAAAATATTAAAATGAAAACTAATTTAAAATATAAATAAAAGCTTTAATAGTATTTCAATTTTACTAAAATAACACATAAATAAACCAGTGTGTTTGACTGCCATCTATGCTGACTGCACTTGGATGAACTCTCATATTTACCAAAAGGACCTATAGGTCCCCAATTTGGATAATAAACTTTCATCCCTTGACATGACTTCTCTGCTGTCCTACAGATAAAGCACCCCTGTCCAAGAGCTTACTGCTGCTTCCTACAGTCCTCTCTGTACTGCTGACTGTGCTTCTGCCTCAGTACCAGGATATGTTCATATACAACCTCCAGGCTGTCAGCCAGGACAAACAGGTGAGATAATACACCAATTTACTTGAATAATTCAGTGAACTATATAAAATGTACACTTTTAAAGTCAGCATGAAACTGAAGGTGTGGTAGTCTTTTCTTCGCTATTGCAACGTAAATGTTAGGTGGGAAATGATTTTGTCCATCAGGAATTGATTGGATTGTTTTGGTTTGCAATTGCTGTGTGATCTTATGTGAGTGACAAATTGTCCTGCCCTTGTGCCGAAAACACGTCACCTGACCAGAGAAGAGAAGAGAAGAGAAGAGATGTTGTTGCAAGAGGAAGTTATTTTGATGAAAGATTACATGGGCACACAAATAAAAAAAAAATAGTGTGTTAAATTGTGCAACATATATAATTTATAATACATACTGCAATATTCCATTAAAAAGAAAAAAATTGTCCATTTTGATTTCGTGGTGACTTAAACACTGTAAATTGCTCTAAAATGTTTTTGTAGTAAAATAATTTAGCTATTGTGTCAAAAGCAATAAATAAAAAAAAAAATGGTTCTCCAAATTCAAATTCGTTCGACATCGTTGGTTTACCTTTTATTTATTTATTTATTTTTTGTACTGGGCGTTTGATTTATTCTTTGCACTTTGTAAACACTAGGTCTATTTTCACATATAATCGATACATTTTATTGGATTGTGATTGTCTATAATATTTTTGAAATATTTCTAATATTGTGTGTGTTTTCCATGTCTCTCTTGTAGTTCTGGAGGCTGGTGAGTGGACGGCTCATCTGCCTGGACCTGAAAGACACTTTCTGCAGCAGTTTGCTTATCTACAATTTCCGCATATTTGAGAGGAGGTTTGGCAGCCACAAATTTGCTGTAAGTCTCTGGTGTGAATTATCCGCTCATTAAGTCTGACATCACGTGTCTCTGCTTTCTGGTCCAAACGCTCTATCAGGTTCCAAAAGAAAACAAGGAACGGTGCTAATATACACTCACGGTGTGATGTACTACTACTTAAAATCTTTTATAAATCATTAAAATACTGGTCTCCGGGATGCCGTGAGCATGGAGAGACTGTAGTGTACAAAATACGTTTTTAAAAGCGAATCTTAAATGTGTAATATGAATGAATAGTACTCATAAACGGCTGTTGAGATTGTATCGTCAAGTGAAACGAGTTGAGACTTGGACCTGAAAACGGCATTCATTACTTTGCAACTTAACAAGCGGATAGCACCTTTGTCTCTCTTCCTATTTTAAATTTTTTTTTTACTTCTGTTTTTTATATTACATTGCAAAATCTATGCAGTACAAATATGAGATATTTTTCTGAAAAAAAAGAAGGTTTTTTTGGGAAGCGCAAAGTGGTTTTCAGAAAGTCTCAAAATGCGAACATTTTAAATGTATTTTAAAAGTTGTTTTAGCTATTAATGATGGAATTATTGTCTTATAAGCTGAACGGCTTGGGATAGCTCTGAGCAAAGGCACTCTTGAAAGAATTTTAAGCAAGAACAAGCTTTGGCGCAGAAAGATCAAAACGGATGTAGCTGCTTTTATTGAAGAACTTCAGTTCAAACCTCTGGCCAATGTCATGGACATGGTCAGAAATGTTGTTTGAATGGTATTTTAACTGATAGGGAAACAGTGCAAGTTCGGCTGCGGAACAGTTGCAACAGGTGTTATTATGGAAATATGATCCCCAGAACAGCGCCACCCTCAGTTAACTGTGTACCGGCAGTGTCATTACTTTAGGATTTCATAGGTTCTCAAAAAACCAAGAACGTAGAGGGTTAGATACATTAGTTCTCTAACGAAATCGTGCATTACAACATATTCTTCCAGTGTTCTGGGGATAAAATTTCCACATCAGAATATGTTCAATGCAAGCCGCCACGTCCGTTTTGTTTTTTCTGCGCCAAAGTTCTTGCTTAAAATCCTGATCGCTGATCGCTGATCGATTGCTCCTGTCTGCCTCGCTGCCTGCTGTGTGTTTGTTTGCTTCGAGGCTGTAAGCTCTGCCTGAGCCTCGTATTTCTTTGTTTTGAGCCATCATTTACTATCTAGTTGTTTATACTACTAAATACAGCTTACCCAACATCTCAGATTAACCTTACATCTCTAGCTTCCGTTATTGTTAACACAGCACGCTAGTAACCCGCTAACGTTAGCCTGCTAACGCGCCACCTGTGCGCTCATTTATATATTTATTTTCTCGCCCGCGCCTTTGAGTTCATAAAGTCCAGGTAAGTAAGAAATCAGTCAACAAACATGGTGAGTAATGTCTTCTTGTCCTGTTATTGTCACCGGTGTCACATGTCATATGTTTAGTATAGCCTTCTCCGATGGCAATATAGGATTTATATGTGATAAATGCAAGGAGACAGTCAGGCTGACGGAGAAGATTTCAGAACTAGAGACAGACACGCATCCAAACTTTAATTGAGGATGGTAAGAATGCTAGATCTTTAGATAGTGTTTTGGATGCGCCTAGCATAGTGAACTCTTTACATGATTCGGTTCCGGCTGAAGTAGAGCCCGTGCAGCAGGGCAGATGGGTGACCGTGAGAGATCGTTCTAGTCGCGGATCAAAGAACCACTCTTCCGTTCCGATTACCATAACAAACCGGTTTGCCCCACTCAGTGAAACACCCACTGAGAATTCTGTTGATTGTGCCCTGGTAATTGGTGATTCGATGTCACGGAACGTGAAAATAGAGACACCAGCCACCATAGTCACATGTTTGCCGGGAGCCAGAGCGCCTGACATCAAAGCAAATTTAAAAGTGCTGGCTAATGCTAATCGTAAATTCTCTAAGATCATTATTCATGTCGGCACTAATGATGTTCGACTCCGCCAGTCGGAGATCACCAAAATTAATATTAAAGAGGTGTGTGAACTCGCAAGTACGATGTCAGGCACTGTAATTTGCTCTGGCCCCCTTCCTGTACGCAAGAGTGAAAAGATAGTTAGCCGATTGGCCTCACTGAATGGTTGGCTGTCGAAGTGGTGTCCGCAGAATAATATAAAATTCATAGACAATTGGAAAAGTTTTTGGGGCAAGCCTGATCTGTTGAAAAGAGATGGTATCCATCCCTCCTGGGCTGGTGCTGCTCTTCTCTCTAGTAATTTGGCTATTTTATAAAAAAAGATAAAACATGACAATCTGGGGCTCAGGTCAGGAAGCAGACAGACTGGCTAAACCGACCGTCTGCTAGCGGCCTCACGTCACCAAGGTCAGATAAATCCCATCACATAGACCCTCTTTCACCTAGATATCATCATATAGAGACTGTGTCTGTTCCCCGAATTTGGAAATCCAAAAAACGTCAGGTTAAAAATTTAATTGATGTTCAACAGATAAAAAACGGATATAATACAGATGAGCAAATAATAAAGCTTGGGTTGCTGAATATTCGATCCCTTACTTCAAAATCTCTCATAGTTAATTATATGATTTCAGATTATAATCTTGATATGCTGTGTTTGACAGAAACCTGGCTAAAACCAAACGATTACATTACTTTAAATGAGTCAACCCCACAATATTACAGTTATAAAAATGAACCTCGTCTGAAAGGCAAAGGGGGAGGTGTTGCTGTAATTTATAGTAATATTTTCAAAACCACTAAGAAATCTAGCTTTAAATATACTTATTTTTAAGTATTGGTGCTTAATGTAAAAATATATAGTGTAAACGATAAATCACATTTGAGAATTATGCTGGCTACTGTATACAGGCCACCGGGGCACCATAAAGATTTTATCAAAGAATTTGCAGACTTTCTATCAGAATTAGTATTGGCTGCAGATAAAGTACTAATTGTTGGTGATTTTAATATACATGTAGATAATGAAAAAGATGCATTGGGATTGGCATTTAAAGACATTGTAAACTCAATTGGAGTTAGACAACACGTGTCAGGACCTACTCATTGTCGTAATCATACTCTAGATCTAGTATTATCACATGGAATAGATGTTGATGCCGTTGCAATTCTGCAGCAGAGCGATGACATCTCAGATCATTATCTAGTCTCATGTAAATTACATTTAGCCAAGGCTGCAAAGCCGACTCCGTGTTATAAATACGTTAGACCTATAACTTCTGCCACTAAAGATTGCTTTATCAATAATCTTCCTAATCAATTTCATCATCTCAGCATCCCGGATAGCTTAGAAGAATTTGATATTGCAACAGAAACGTTTAACTCTCTCTTTTCCAGCACTTTAGACGCAGTTGCTCCGTTGCGCTTAAAGAAGATTAAAGAAAATAGTCCAACGCCGTGGTACAGCGAGCACACCCAGGCCCTTAAGAGAGCAGCCAGAAAAATGCAGCGCAACTGGAAGAAAACTAAACTAGAGGTATTTCGGATTTCGTGGAAAGAGAGCTCGATTGCTTACAGAGAGGCTTTAAAAGCTGTTAGATCTGCTTATTTTTCAAACCTATTAGAAGAAAATAAACATAATCCAAGGTATTTATTTGAAACAGTGGCTAAACTAACGAAAAAGAAAGCTTCAAGCTCAGAAGTGTCCAAGCAACACAGCAGTGATGACTTTATGAACTTCTTCACTTATAAGATTGATAATATCAGGGACAAAATTATAACTATGCAACCGTCTACCACAGTATCGCATCAGGAAGTGCATTGTAGTCTCCCTGAGGAAAAATTTGATTCATTTGTTGCTATAGGAGAAGAAGAATTCTGCAAACTCGTTAATTCATCTAAATCGACAACTTGTATGTTAGATCCTATACCGACTAAGCTACTGAAAGAGATGTTTCCAGAGGTCATATATCCTCTTCTTAATATCATTAATTCATCTTTGTCTCTAGGATACGTACCAAAAACCTTTAAACTGGCTATGATAAAACCGCTTGTTAAAAAACCACAACTTGATCCTATAGAATTAGTCAATTACAGGCCGATCTCGAATCTGCCTTTTCTGTCAAAGATATTAGAAAAAGCAGTATCTTCACAACTATGTTCCTTTCTAGAAAGAACTGATATCTGCGAGGATTTTCAGTCCGGATTTAGACCGTACCATAGTACTGAGACCGCTCTCATTAGAGTCACAAATGATTTGCTCTTATCATCTGATCGTGGTTGTATCTCTCTATTAGTGTTACTCGATCTTAGTGCTGCATTTGACACCATTGACCACAACATTCTTTTAAATAGACTAGAAAACTATGTTGGCATTAGTGGAATTGCATTAGCATGGTTTAAATCAAACTTAACTGACCGTTATCAGTTTGTAGCAGTAAATGAAGAGATGTCTTATCGATCACAAGTTCAGTATGGCGTACCACAAGGCTCAGTACTAGGACCGCTGCTGTTCACTCTGTACATGCTACCATTAGGAGATATCATTAGGAAACATGGAGTTAGCTTTCACTGTTATGCCGATGATACTCAGCTGTATATTTCTTCAAAACCCAACGAAACTTACCAATTCACAAAATTAACGGAATGCATGGCTGATATAAAAAATTGGATGACTAGTAATTTCCTACTACTAAATTCTGAAAAGACAGAGATTCTAATTATCGGACAAACACGCGCAATAACCCAGAATACTGTCTAACACTTGATGGCTGCTCTGTCAAGTCTTCGTCGTCGGTTAGGAACCTGGGTGTGCTCTTTGATACCAACCTTTCTTTTGAAAGCCACGTGTCTAGTATCTGTAAAACTGCATTTTTCCATCTTAAAAATATATCCAAAATACGCTATATGCTCTCATTGGGAAATGCGGAACAATTAGTCCATGCGTTCATGACCTCAAGGCTAGATTATTGTAATGCTCTACTGGGTGGTTGCCCTGGACGCTTAATAAATAAACTACAGCTAGTTCAAAACGCCGCAGCTCGAGTTCTTACCAGAACCAGGAAATATGACCATATTAGCCCGGTTCTGTCAACACTGCATTGGCTCCCTATTAAACATCGTATAAATTTTAAAATATTGTTGATTACCTACAAAGCACTAAATGGTTTAGCTCCGCAGTACTTGAGCGAGCTCTAAACGCATTATAGTCCTTCACGTCTATTGCGATCTCAAAATTCCGGCCAGTTGATAATACCTAGAATATCTAAATCGACTGCAGGCGGTAGATCCTTTTCCTATTTAGCACCAAAACTTTGGAACAGTCTTCCTACCATTGTCTGGGAAGCAGACACACTCTGTCAGTTCAAAGCTAGACTAAAAACACATCTCTTTGACCTAGCATACACATAATACATTATAGACTTCTATAAATTCAATGTTAGGCTGCATAGATTAGGTCAGCCGGAACTGGGAACACTTCCCTTAAATCTTGATGTACTCGCTACATCATAAGAAGAATGGCATCTACGCTAAAATTAGTGTCTTTGTTTATCCCGAGGTTTTCCCGCAGCCTGCCGGATCCAGGCCGTGTCCAGATCTGACAAAGGAGATCCGCCTGGACCCGATGACAATGCAGTGCTGAAGTATCCACTATCCTCTCCCTATGGAGGATCCCTTCCCCACTTTACAGATAAAGCGTTGTGAATTCCGGCTCGCGTACCCCGAAGTGATAAAATAAAACAAAATTCTGTATCAAAATTTATAGGCAAGAAAAGTAGTTTGTTTAGGCTGGGTTGTATGAATTACAAACCTGCGCACATATTTTAAAAAGCACATAACTATAGAATCAATTCTGAATGAGCATGTGAACGCCGTCAGCGTTAATCACAGGTTCGCGTTTAAAGTCTGATCATTTCAATGGAGGTGAATCAATCAAAGTTAACTTTAGCTGGAAGTAACATTATTCAAGAACCGCTATAAAGCCAAAACAATCTGTTACCTTAAATTATATGTTTATCTCTGTAAAGCTGCTTTGAAACAATCCATTGTTAAAAGCGCTATATAAATGAAGATGACTTGACTTGACTTAAAATCCTTTCAAGAGTGCCTTTGCTCAGAGCTATTCCATGCCATTCATCTTATAAGGCAATAATCTTATCATTAATAGCTAAAACCACGTTTAAAATACTCATTAATGTATTCACAATTCATCCTGTGTCGGGTCGTGTCAGATCAATGAGCAGCAAGTCATAATTTCGACTTAGTTATGTCATAATTTAGATTTTTTTTGTCTCATAATTTAGATTTTTTTTATCTCATTATTTTGACTTTTTATCTCGTAATTATGATTTAAGTATGTCATAAATGTGGGAATGGGCTTCCATACAGAGGTGACAAAGGGGTGGTTCAGGATTTTGGACATCGGACCTCATTTCCAAATTAGCCTGGGTGTTATTTATCAGTGGAGACAGTTTTCCAAAAAAAAATTCCAGTCCTTCCAGTTGCATAGTTCGCCGGTGCTAGGCTAGCGCGAGTCAACGGCAACTGCTAGCCTGCCATTAAAAACAGTTTTACCCACTCCACAGTACACCAAAAGCAAATAAATTATAACGCCAGACTATCGATGTAAATGTCTGTTGAAAGAATAATTTTGCAGTCAAACACGCCTACTAGTTCAAGATAAAGTGCATAAAGGTCAAATGGAAACTTGGAGCACCTGCATCTTATCTGGCAATCATTTGAATAATTTTTTGGAAGCATTTAAAATGTATGAAACTTTAGCAGGTTTGGCATTTCCTTTAATGTACTCATCCATTCACATGCAAATTACTTAAAACATCTATGTTTTTTGTTGTTGTTAAAATGTCATTATCCTTTTGGAGAAAACTGTATACCTAAAACATTGTCATATTTTTGACCACGATGTTTAGTCCTTCCTATTTGGAGCCTGGATTCTCTCTGCTTTTGTGGACTTGCTGCTGACAGAGGCTCTTCGCTTCATGTTTGAACTTCAGGTGGATGTTCTTCCAGCTGGACTGTGAGTAACATGACTTTCTGTACCATGTTTAGGTCTTTACAAACTTAGGCGCATTCAACAGTTTTGCCATGTGCGTTTACTGTATGCCTCAAGCACAGAATGTATTATCAAAGAATGGCATCATATTCCAGCAACACTGTCTGTATGTCAAAGTGCAGTTCTTGTGTGTTCTGTGGAACAAACATCAACTTCCCTTTTTGACATTGTCATTTGGATTAACTTTCTTGTCTCATTGTATTGTTGTGAAAGTATTCTTTACTTCACCAATATATGAAATAAATGTTGAAATGGCACAGTCTTATGACAGCAACAGTAACAGTATCTTGTGAAAATGAAGCACACTCTTATTTCAAGTTATTTCCTTTGTACTACTAGCTCTCAGACAATTATTTTGAAGATACGTTCATAGAGTGGTCTTGATAATCTTTAATAACAACACTAATCTAAGATGGTGTCATGCAACAGTCAATCAAAAAAACATTTTTTTTTAAGTCTTATGAAATCCACAAAGTACATGTTTCAGGTGTCATAATCTCTCAGCTTGACTTGTGACATCTTGATTTATTCATCCACACTTCTTTTTTCACAATAAAAACAGCTTTTTGATATAGTTTAACTGCTGTATTTTGCAATTTTCAAACGGATGTATTGGAAAGCCATTATCTGTTCTTCATTAAAGGGATAATTCTCCCAAAAATGCCCAAACCTTTTTGACTTTCTGTCGTCTGTGGACACACAAAAAAGATATTTTGAAGAATGATAATAACCAAACCGTTTTGGTGGCCATTGACTTCATTGTATGGTCCAAAAAAAGGGAAAAACAAGCCACACCGACTAGACATTTGTTAAAGGGATACTCCACCCAAAAATGAAAATTGTCATAATTTACTCACCCTCAAGTTGTTGCATTCTTCTGCTGAACACAAGGGAAGATATTTTGAAGAACGATTGGAACTTTGGCACCATTGACTTCCATGGTATTTTTTTTTTCTATTATGGAAGTCAATGGTGCCAAACAACTGTTTGGTTCCAATCGTTCTTCAAAATTTCTTCTGCTGAACACAAGGGAAGATATTTTGAAGAACGATTGGAACTTTGGCACCATTGACTTCCATGGTATTTTTTTTTTCTATTATGGAAGTCAATGGTGCCAAACAACTGGTTCCAATCGTTCTTCAAAATATCTTCCTTTGTGTTCAGCAGAAGAAAGAAACTCATACAGGTTTGCAACAACTTGAGGGTGAGTAAATGATGATAGAATTTTTATTTTTGGGTGGAGTATCCCTTGAAAATGTCTTGTATGTTCCATAGAAGAAAGAAAGTCATGCCGTTTTAATACTGGTTAGTAGTTAAATATTGACAGAATTTTCATTTTTGGTCAACTCTCCCATTATCAATTAAATTTTGAATGAAATAGTGTTTTTGATTTTTTTTTTTCTCTCTCTCTCAACTTGGATGGCAGTGCTTGCCTAGCGTCCACCTGATTCATGAAGTGTGTGCTGTTTAAAACGTGGAGGGACACATTTGGTGTGTCTATGACCATTAGTGACCATTTAGGCCATTTGTGGTTGACCCTCTGGGGTCTAAGGTGTTTTCTGGGTCCTGGAGGTGTTCTGACATGCTCTGACATTTGTGCTTATTTCTGTTACTTGTGACATTTTCATGGCTAAAATCTGATTACACTGCACAAACTCTGCTACAATAATATGTCAGCAGCATGTATGTAAAAGTTTGTAGTTTTGAGATAATGGTTTGTGAAAAAAAAAAACGTTAAAAAAATTGTATAATACTTTTGAAAATTGTATCACGTAGCCTAGAATATTTGCTCCAAAACTATGTAAAAAATCATCCTGACTACTCATTCAGATAAGACAATATATTGATTTAAAATTTGTAAGACGTGTTTTGTGTAAGAAAGCTTTATGCGAGTAGGCGTGAATCATCATGAATATTGATGTTTCACACCTAAGAAAGACAAAGACCCTCCCCTAATGGCCCTACTAGGTGCTATCAGCTATCATTATGGGGCTGTTTACACCTGGCCACTTCATGCGTTTTCTGTGATCGGATAGCTATCCGATCGTGAAAAGGCCAGGTCTAAATGCCCTCCGAAACGCATTCGAGACGGATTTGAATCCGATCGCTCAAACCACTTCAGGAGGTGGTCTGGGCCGCATTCCAGGCGAAAATGGACAAGTGTAAATGCATCTGGTTGTTGAAACCACATATGTAAATTTTACTCCACCCAAAAATGCTAAAAAATAAACGTGTGAGCGTGTTATATAGGCTGAATGTCCTGTTATAGTCAGATATGACGACGCTACTGCAACACGCATTACCGCAGATGAGCAACTGAGCGTCTATTCATCAAGCCAACGCACCGCAAACTATCGCAAATCAAATCAAAGTGAAAGTAAGTCGCAGACGCTTAACACACAATCATCTTCATTAAAAGTAAAGAAACAAAATTATCTTACCAGGGCTGTTGCCGCTCTCTCTTATTGCTCTCTTTGATTTTAAAATAAGCTGATGATCAATAAAATGCAGCTCATATATGTTGCTTTCGGTGACGTGCACTCCATTAAATCTGCATATATATGGGAATTGAAGATCGGATTTATATCCGTTTTGCTCAGTTGTTGCGTATCGAACACATTTGTAAATTACTTCCATTGTGCGAGTTCTCTTTAATACCGTGTGCTTTATATACATGTTGCTGCTGATTGGACTGCAGTTCTGACACGCCCACTAAACAAGAGAAAACGCATCTCAAACCCCGTTGCACGCCGTTTCCAGGAAACATGACGTTCAACCCGGAAACCGTAGCAAAACGTTGCACACCGTTGTGATCTTGAACGTGCCCCAGGTTTGTTGTGCTTTGTAGGCATATACGTGCAGTGCTGCATAAAATAATAACAAAAGCCTATAGCAGGCGGCCTATCAATCATTAAAAATGAACACTTCATTAGAGAAAAATATATTATCATATGTTACTTCAAATGTTTACAATTGTTATAAAATGAGATTGGAGTAAAAACGTGGAGCATAATGTTTGGTGCGTTTTGCTTTTCAAACGCACAGCGCGAGTGACTCGCGTGCAGAGAACATTTACTGAAGCGATCGAGCCGCTCCAAACTATGAAACATTATTGTTACCATATTATACATATCTACGTTTGAGCAGATATCCACAAACACAGTATTTAACAGTAAATCCGGGTCTAAACATTATAATATTCACCATATTGGAGTAAACGCTCATTCTAGCCTACTTTTATACTATGCTGTGTTTTATTATCAAACATAAAAACAACCTTGTACATGAATATACATTTCGCATTGAAAGGTAGCCTACCTGTCTATAGTTCATATTTCAACATGTTTATGTCGATTTCATACATTTTAGTCTAGCAACAGTTCAACTGCAATGTGAAGTTTATGCAACAATAAAACTAACAAATATAATTCAGAATACATTTCTTACCTTACATCTTTCTTGTCTTCAAATCGCGTTCTTCTTCTTCTGAGGTAAATCCAATGTAAGCTCACAGTGTGTTTTCCAAACTCAACAAAAAGCAGAGGACTGAAGTTTGGTGCTTTGTTTTTGAGGTAATGTTTGCGTTCACGTGGAGATTTGCATGTCAATCTTTTTTGCGCGCGTGGGCGTGGTCACAGTAAAACTAATGAGCATGGGTTTGAGAAACTGGACATCTTGTTGGTTTTATACAAATTACTTAAACAAAGAATATTTGTTTTTGTTTTGAATCAGATCATTTAAAAGTACACACTTAAATGTTTATAAAGATATATGGCTCATAAATGTGTGACAAGTATTCGCTGTAGGGATGTCCCGATCCGATCACGCGATCGGAAATCGGGCCCGATCACGTGGTTTCAGACTCGATCGGAATCGGACGTTACCTCCCGATCAGGACTCGGATATATGTAAATTAGGGGTGTAACGGTACACGTAATTATTGAACCGTTTCGGTACGAGGCTTCCGGTTCGGTACGCATACAAACCGAACGATTTCTAGGACCATTTTTCCTGCAGACAAAATCCGCGCTGGTGCGATCACCACAACGTTGCGCAACATCAAATGGCTAGCGTAATGAAAGCGGAACGAAACTACTCATTATATTGTTCTTCACTGACCGTTTATCAGTTCGGAATAGCAACATCTGTGCAGCACGGAGATCAAGCGACACTGTGCTAAGAGATCCAGTGAAGAAAACATTTGAATTCGCCACTGAAGTAATAACATTGCTGCGAGATCTAGTGAGAAGCATTCAAATTTCTCCGTTATTAACCGTAGATCAAACAGCGCTGACGTGGAAACCAGGAGAAACATTGTGCCGTGAATGAACATGGATTTAATGTTGCACTTCAAAACTCAAATATTATATAAATATATATTTAAATGTTATTTTTAATGTGATTACCAAAACATTATTTGTTCATCCTTCAAAGATTACCCCCATTTAATAAACCTGAAAGTTTCAAGATGTAGAAAAACTCAAACTTATTTAAAAATAGTTTTTCTTTTAATAAATAGGAAATTTCTCTGGCATTTCTTTCTTTTTGCTGTATCGTATCGAACCGAACCGCAAATTTTGTGAACTGTTACACCCCTAATGTATATTATCATTATTTTTTTATACACTTTTAAAACATTTTTATTTTTTGCCTGCCAGGTATTTTAAGTTGAGGTGCTATTTGTTTTTATATTAGACTTTTTCTATATTTACTGTTGCACTAAAGTCCAAAAGTGAAGATTTTATGTTATTTATTATTGTTCAAGCTACCTCACAGAAGTGCTCTGTTTAACAGAGTTGTTGAATGTTAAAATAAGGTGAATTAAATAAAAAATAAGGAACATCCTGGATCAGTTTTTTCTCTCTTCTTTATTCTTTTTTTATGTATTATATAAGTATCGGATCGGGACTCGGTATCGGTAGATACTCAAAATCAAATGACTCGGACTCGAGGGCAAAAAAACCTGATCGGGACATCCCTAATTCGCTGAGTTTTGTTTCATTTTATAGACGTGCTCAAGAGAAAAAAAAGTTCACAGAGACTGAGAGGCAGAAAGCATACCCTGTTTATTTTCTTTATTTTACAAAAGCACAATGTTTTGTTTTTTTTGTAAGTGGACATACAAAAGTAGACATCTCACAGATTCTTTTTTCATATTTCTTTTTTCTGTATGACTATACATGGAGTAATTTAAGTATATTGTGCTACTATGTGAAGAAAATCCAGCAAAACGCGCAGGAGCCTTTGCCGACCAAGTTTGTTGTGACATTTCATTACCTTATGTCGGCTTTTGTCGGTAACAGTTTTACTAACCTTCTCTTATAGAGTTCATAGGTATTTTGTTGTTTTTGCGGCGTGTGCCGTGCACATCACCTGTACCTGAACTTTCAGGCGAGGCTCTTCCAACACTGGAGAAGTGGGTGCCAACCTGCCACTTCATCATCCTCATCACTTTCTGCTTATAGCCTTTACACGCGAAGAAGTAAACAAAGGGATCCAGGCATGAATTCAGGTTCATAAGACACACTGTAATATGCAGGGATATCTGAAAGGACTGAAGCTCCATGCAGTCTGGTTTATAGAGAAGTTTCCGAATCATGTATTGCAGGAGGTCTAGATGGTATGGGCTGAAACACAGCACAAATACAAATACCACCCCTGCAATAACTCCTCTTGCTTTTTTGGTCCTTCCAGAACGTTCCGTTAGCCGATTCGACTTTGCAGCTAGACATAATTTATGGGTCAGTATGGAATAGCAAGCGATAATTATCGCAACCGGGGCGACAAAGCCTAGAACTACTCCTATGATCAGCATATAGGGCAGCCCTTTGAAAACTCCCTCAAAATTGGGGTATTCCATACAGGTGATACTGCCATCAGACTCCGTTTTGGTCAAGTTAATGGTCAGGAGAGGCAATGTCTGGGCAAACACCAGAAGCCATATAGACAGACACACAAACCTTGCGTTTTTTGCCTTTCTCAATTTCACCAGCCTCAGAGGAAACACCAGCGCCACAAAACGATCGACTGCCAGACAGGTCATGAAGTTAACTCCGGCATAGCAGTTTAAATAGAAGAGCAGTGCTGTGGCTTTACAGAGTCCTTCCCCCATGGGCCAGTTGAAGCCAAGGCCATAGTAAACAGCTCGTAAGGGAAGCGACAGGCAGAATAGGATATCAGACACAGCCAGGTTGGCAGAATAAAGAGTGGTTGAATTAAGTTTGGTGATTTTGGAGATCACCACATGAAGAGCCAGGGCATTTCCAAAAAGTCCCACTGGACATATGATGGAGTAGATCAGAGGTATGAGAACTCGCGCCACTGGACGATGGTCATACAAGTTGGTGCAGTTTTTGGCGAAATCTTGATTCGTCATAGTTATACACAGGAGAGTTCACTGAAAAAAAGAGAGGCAACTGGTATTATACTAGCACTCAAAAGTTTGGGGTCGGTACAATTTTTTTTAAATGTTTTTGAAAAAAGTCTCTTATACTCCCCCAAGGCTGCTTTTATTTGATCAAAAATACAGTTTAAACAGTAATATTGTGAATTATTATTATTATTATTATTATTATTATTATTACAATTTAAAATAACTGTTTTCTATTTTAATGTAATTTAAATTATTTAATTTATTCCTATTCTGACAAAGCAGCCCTAACTCCATTCTTCATGTCACATGATCCTTCATAAATCATAATATGGTGATTTGGTGCTCAAGTAACATTTCTTATAATTCAATCAATGTTGAAAACATTAATATCTGCTTAATATTTTGGTGTAAACCAATAATTGCAAACATGGTCACCATAAAATTATATAAAATATTTTCTGAAACATTTTTCTTTCCATGACGTATTTACTTTTATCTCCTCTGCCCTTTCTATCTAATTTAATGTAATGATATACTCACCAGATGGCATGGAGAAGATCTTTAGTCAGACAGTTGTGCTACTCTCTATACTCTTTTTTTTGACTCTCTCTATATCTAATCTCACTTTTAAAATGTAGCAGTATAAAAGTGAGCAAAAGTGAGAGTTAAGCATTACTTCCTGCCTCTTTCTAACTGTCTGTTACTCTGTTCCTCTCTTTCCTTTTACCTCTTTCTCTTTCTAGCAGTGTGGGGAGGCTGCTTAAGTTTATATGGGGAAGTAAAAAATCGTGTCGCTTTCACTGAGACATCAAGTCATTTTTACATCAGACAACCATTACTGTTGATTTGTATTGAATCCCCATTGAGAAACACATTTAGTTTCCTACATCACTACAAATTACATTTTAAAACTAAGTGAGCTAGTTAAGTCCTATCATCTTTTTTTATCAAGGAAATAATACAAAGGAAGTAAAAATTAAAATGAGAAAAGTTTTATATATATTTTATTTGTTTTCCTTAATTAATTTAGTAGTTGGCATTATCAGTTACCCCATTGTCTTTTCTGCACCTCTTAAATGGTTGATGAAACATATTCTGAATTTTGCAATCATTGTTGCTTCATTGTACTGAGAATTTGACGTTCATGTTATTGGCTCATCTGCTTTCCTCCATCTTAAAACTACTTACCACAGAGCTTCTCTATCACCTTTGGGGACACATAAATTCTAACAAATATTATGCTTCTGTCTGTGAAATATGTATGCATTTGATGTACGGCACTTCTCTGTTTCCTCTTTTATTTGTATATTATATGAAGTATTATTAAGGTAACTAGGAAAAACATGTTTTTTTGACTATTTTCACTGATGTATTGCGAGTAACAATGTTTTTGGTCTTTTTGACATTGAAAATAATTATTAAGGTGGAAGGAAACTGTTATTTCAACTAAAAGAGGACATATGCTCTTTTTTTTACATTTTCAACTTCCTTTAGTGTGTAATGTGCTGTTTAAACGTGAAAAAGTTCTGCAAAGTTACAAAGCACAGTCTCTCCAAAATATCAGTAAGCACTAAGCATTGATTCCAAACTCCCTGAAACGCCTCAAATGTAGTCTTGAGTTTTCTTCTGGGAACGTATACGTCAAAATATTTCTCATTTAAATAATTAGCGCCAATGCATTCCCAAAAAAAGGGGGGCGTGGTCTCTCGTTGAGTTGCGTTCGTTCGTAGTTTGTTGAAATTTATGGTTATTGTAAGGGCAGGGCTTAAAGTATTCCGGCCGGGGGCCGGATTTCCGGCTTGAGGGCAGGTCTAACTAACGTCACAAGCCTGTCAGAAGCAGAGCAGGGCGGGTCCTGGCAACAGTGTGATTGAGGTCCATCCATACCTCCAGTGTTGCCAACTTAGCGCCTTTGTCGCTATTTTTAGCGACTTTTCAGACCCCTTTAGCGACATTTTTTCAAAAAAGCGACTAGCGACAATTTTAGCGACTTTTTGGACAAACCTCAGTAACCTCTAAATGTTGCCAGTACTGTCCTGCGAGCGCGCGAGGTCTTGCTTTCTCCCTGTCGTCACTCTCTCTAGCTGCGTCTTCCCTGTCCAGTGAATGGCTGAGAGGAGCGCACGGCTGCTGACAGACGCGAATGAGCAGTGTTTTTCCACGGACTTATCACTAATCTGCTTTTCTTTTGTTTTATTTTTAAAGAATTTAGTTTGACCATTTTATTTCTTTTCTTGTGCTTGTTATTACTTGTAACACTCACAACCACAGAGCTTAGTTTATCCGGTTCCCTAACTCTCTCAATTCAGATAATGTTCCACATAGGCCTATAAAAATTTAATCATTCACTATATTATAGGCCTAGCTATTATAGCTACTCGTTCTATTGTCTGACAACAACAAAAAATAGGAAATGAAAACAGCTTTATTTGACATTCGGCTATATTATATTAAATAGAGCATTAATTTAGAGAGAAAACCCACTAGGCTGACTGAATGCAAGTACGACGCGATGACGTCATTAATATGCTAATTGACGTATGACGCCATCTAGCGACATTTAGCGACTTTTAGGGAAGGCCTTAGCTACTTTCCTTTGGAAATAGTTGGCAACAGTGCATACCTCACGTTAGCGTCGGCGGTGAAAGCATGGAGCGCAGAACTCCAGAAACAACATCAGACCTGACTTTAATGTCATCATGGATGAAAAGAAAGAAAGGAGATGTGAGTTGGTTGATTTCGTAAATTAGCTCAGGTCAGCATAATCATATTTTCTGTATACACCTTTTGATGTTAGCCTTATGTTGACTAAGCAAACATTAACATGCACTGCTGCTAGGTAACTTCAGACTGTTAGTTAAATATTTAATGTAGAACATTCTGTGTAGCTTATTAAAAAACATTTTGTGTAGGCCTACCATGAAAACGAGTCCACTTTAAACTGCTTCATTTTCTGTCAGCAATGTATGACAAGTAAAGTTAGTGCTGTGTACGTTAATGTATGCGATTTCTTTTTTTTTTTTTTTTTTTCAGCTTTAATGTTTTAAAATATTTAAAACAATTAACGCTGCATCCGTTCTTTGTCAATCTTTAGCTAGGGTAATGATCATGCTCTTATTAGTTATTAGTTTGTCCACCAAATGCTTTAAACCATTAATGTGCGACAAGACAAAAGAGAACACACTTCAGTAAATGTCCTCCTCACACACACACGAGGCACAAAAAGTCGCGAACCAGTATCGAATTCTCTTTCGCGCTTGGACGAACAATAACACACACATTTATGGCAAAATGTCCGTTTTGTCGAGTATCCTCACAAGAATCAATCATTATTAACCTTAAATGAGTTAAATAAAATCTTAAATGGAAGGAAAGATTAGTGAGAGAATAAGACGCGTGAGATCCTGTCACCAGCTGTAGATCTTAAAGTGACAGTAGCCACTAATTCTGTCTGTCAGTAAAGTTAACCAAAGAACAAAGGGAACACAGAAAACTACTAACTACTCTTTGACTAAAGAACGCTTGTAGCTTTAATAAGGATTAATCTAATTTAATTAATAATTTATGCAGTGCGGACTATTTTATAACCCTAAAATTGTGGGGGAAAGAATTTTCATCGAGACAGCATTAGCTATATTAATATTAGTGATACTGGCCTTCATTAATAAAAAGATCCCATAAATGGTTCCATTTGAAGATAATTCAGTCTGTGCAGTCCACCCCCAAACCCCCAAAAGTTCAGGCTCAGGAATTTTTTTTTCACTTTAAGCCCTGTAAGGGGTATGACATTTCCTAAACATGCTCAAAGCGGTTGACCAATCACAACACACTGGTTCAGCCAACCAATCAGATTACATTGTGCTTTTTGGAAGGAGGGGCTTCACGGAGACCGGAACTATACAGAGCATTAATGACAGACTGAGAAGAGAGGTTCTGCGACAGTGTAAAATATGTGATTTTTTTTTTTATTCAAGCATTAAAACCTATTCTAGTAGACCCCAAAAACATGTCACTAAATTTAAACATTTCTTGAAAATACTTTTTGCATATGTATATATTTTTGTATATTTTATACTTTTTTTTCAAAACCATATGAAACTAAGAGTAAGACAAGGATTATATTTCTAAGAACTTTCACATGTTTTAAACTAGATTTTAAGATTTTCTCTTTAGACACACGTCCCTGTGTTGCGTGTGTGTTTTCTTTCTTTCTCTCCCCGCTTCTCTTGTTTACTTTCACTTCTTAGGTACCCGTGATTGGTCCAGTAGTCTGTCAATCATCATCAGCGATGACGTCATCCATCACATCTGTCGCCAATGGGGAAAGACCACCTCGAATAAAAGAGAACGCAAGACGTTTCTCTTCCCCATGCGGCTTTGTGTTTATATCTTGCACAAATTATCCTGTTGTTATTGATGTAACCCTTTTGTTTGTGTGTTGCTTGATTTGAGTGTATGTGTATATTCTTCTTGCATTCGTTTCTTTCGTTTTATGTAATATGAGCTATTTACAGTGTGCCCACTGTATGTTACTAGTCCTGAAAGAGGCGGACAGGTAAGGATGTCACGTGACATACACTGCAACACGTAGGGGTTTCGGGTTGTCTAGTACATTAGGTTAGGGGCGAGTGCCACTCCTTGTACTTTTGGTTTTGGTAGTTAGTGAAGATAAGTCAGGGCGTCACGGACGCTGAAGATGTTTGTTTTCTTTCTTTCTTTTCTTAGTTAGGGTTAGAGGTTCTTTATATAAAAGTCAGACTTCTTTTGGTTTTGTAACTTTCTTTTCTTTGGCACCGCCTACGTCCCCTCTACCTTTTTGTGATATTGACTCTCTTACAGAAATACTGTATCCATTGTATATATTCTTTATATTCTTTACATGTTTGTCTTGTTTAATTCTTGCCTTTAACCTTTGTTGTACTGAATAAAGGTATTGGCTTTTTGCACAGTTAGCCTACTTGGATTGGTGGTTCTTTGTACAGCACATAGATTATATATGTTTCTCTTTAATGTCAATTTTAAATGTTAGACCCCTGAACCCCTAGACTATCTCGGGGGTCGTAATACACTATCATATGTCACTATCAACAAGGTTGAGGATTGACTTTCAATGATTTTCCCCATTTTTAACTTTTTTTTTTCTCTCTCTCTCTCTCTTTCTCAGGCTGGGCCCAGTCTTTGCTCTCTTTGTGCCTTTCTACAACTCCATCCCACGTGTTCAGGTCACTCAGTTGCTTGGCCATGTCTCAATTACAAACAAGTCTCTGACATACATTGTGGGTGCACAGGTGAGCTCAGATTGCAATTAACAAATCCTTTTTTTTTTCTCTTTTTTTTTTTTTCCTTTTTGCTAGTTTATCTCAAAAGCTACATATAAAAAGTTAAAGCCACTGCTGCATGAGATCTCAAGATGATAAGTGACATTTACTGGCAGTCGCAACCTTTCTTCACAAGCAAGTGAGGTTCACATGTAGTTTAAATGGCTAAAACACCATTTTGCAAGAGCAGAAACCACAAATAAAATGTCTGTAAGATAACAGAGGCAAGACACGAGAAATCCTGTAGTACCTGAGAACATGTTCATTGTGGTTTGTGTTTCGGGGATGTTTTTTGATATTAAAGATAACAGATGAAGTTGCACATTTACTCAGTAGAAAAACAGACAAGAGTAGATGGCATTTGAACATTTAAAGATTCATCACCATTTTCAGTCCTGCATACACAAACATGGCTTTAACATAACTAACAACTAACCAACGTATTTTAATCTTGTAATATTAGATGTATTGGTTTCATTAAGTTAATGTTTGAGTTTTTTTGTTCCACTCTTGCATCAAATAAAATGTTTCTTTATATCATGCAATTGTTTATGGATGCAGTTAGGGCTGGTTGTAAATTATTAGTGTTGGGTTTGTTGCTGGTTTGAGAGGCATCAGAGATATTTTGTAGATGTAAAAGTTCTGAATTTCTTCTGTTGTCTGTTCTTTTATCTTGTCATCAGCTCCTGACGTCAAGTGCCTACATGTGGATTGTTGCTTGTAGTGGACTGGTAAGAATAACGGCTCACATAGATTTGCATTACAATACATTTCTGTGTTTGCTTGTTCTGAAATGGTCTTTAGTAAGTTTGATTACAAGTGCATAGTGAAATTCAATGTGACACACAGTCATAAAGCGAGATCCACTGGTCTGAGAAGTCGTTGTTACCATAGAAATAAAATTGTAGTGGAGATTTTTGGAGGGTAGTGGAAATTAGCTACGTAACATTAAATAGGCACCTGCATATATCTACTATAGGATGATTTACCGTTAGAGCTTACAGTGATGGTGTTTTTTTTTAAGGAAATATATTAAAAAGATGAAAAACTCCCTGTACCCTCTTTCATATTTTGAAGACTGTTTTTGTTTTTGCCAGTACAATGAAAGTCAATGGGGTCCGAAAAAACTTTAGGCTCCATTGACTTTAACTGTATAGACAAGAAAAAAGCACACATAATTCAAAATTTCTTCTTTTCTGTTCCACTGAATAAAGAAATTCGGTAACGCTACCTTTTACAGTACAGTACTTACGTGTACTTACAGTGTACTTGCCTAGAAAGTACTGGCTAATATAAGGTAAGTACATGGGTTAGGGTGGGGTAGGTTCAGGGTTAGTACCTAGTATTACCCAGTAATTATAATTACTAGAATAAGTGCATAGGTAACAGGTCTGTAAAAGGAAGCGTTACCAGAAATTCAAACTGGTTTGCAATGACATGTCCTGGTGGGACTTTTATTACTAGTGCCATATAGCAATACAAGTCGAACTGTCTTGAGCATTGTCTCTGCTAGCAAAATGAGCTGCCGGTGCGTGGATGAGTAAAATATTTGTCAACTTTTAGAAGTACATTACCATACAGTAGATCTCTTAAAAACGAATAGAAATGGACTAAAAGCAACTAAACTCTTTTGATTTGATGGTTTCATTATTCTGGCTCATTATTGATTTTTTCGAAAGATTTTTTTTAAAAGGTTCTAGAAAAACTTTTATTGCTTATCTTTTTTTTTTTTTTTTACTCCTGAAGCCTTGTTTATTAGCGTCCTGAGCTCTATTATACTTACAACGTGTCTGTGGCACAGCTTGAGGCTGTCTACACTGTTCCTAATCCTTTAGTCCTGTTGTCGGAAGTAGCTCAAACACTTGGAGTATGTCATAAATAGAATGGGGCATCGGTTTACTCTCTGGGATTTTATTACAACATCATTGATTAAAATAGGTTCTATTGTCTTTTGTTGTTGTTGCGTTACTGTCATGTTTGTATGGTAAGTGTTTACAATCACTCTGTTCCAGATCGCAGGCATGTTTTATTACAGTAACAAGTTGGCTGTCCAGAAGTTCTTGCGTGTGCCAGAATGGGTGGCCCGATGTGGTTCTGTGCTCCTAGAGCCGTTCTTCTCAGATTCTGAGCCCACTGCAGAGGCTCCGCTGGGAATGGGTGCTACTTTGGACATCCAGAGACAGCAGAGGATGGATATGCTGGACCAGCAACTGCTCCTGACTCAGCTGGCACACCTCAGGAGAAATGCACAGCAACAGCAGGCTCAGGTACTTCTACAGTACTTTTATTACAGGGACAGTCCCTCTGGAAATTCCTGGGGTTAAGTGACTTACCTATAGCATTTTTGTTATCAGTACAGAGCTTTAACCACAAGGCTATTCCACCATCCCCTCACATGACAAAGCGGAACTAGCCTTAAGAACTAGGAGATAGCTGAAGGTCAGGGCTTCTTATATCTCACTTACAGCCATGGTTTAGAACAGTAGTTTGTTTTTAATCTTTTTTTAAATCAGAAACAATTATTTAGGGGAGAAAATAACCCATTTAATCCTGGTCCGCTTAGCATTCACATTGGCATTTTTAACTCTGAACCTAAAGATACCGAATCTAAAGTCATAGGGATATTTTCACAACCTGATTTGTCGGCTTATATGACGTGTATTTTGTGACGAAACTTACCGAACTACAAACTATCCTGTGTGCTGGTCTAAATGCATTCGTTGTATGTGCATAGCCTACTGTACCTATGATGGTATTTTGACCTGCTGCAAGGAGTTCAGAACGCGGTTCTGATGCCTGTACCGAACTTGTGATGGCAACATCGCGACTATGACAAGAAACAAAACAAGTATGCTTGAGCATTCTGTCATTTTTATGGTCGCATCTTGTGATATCATGTCCTGTTTTTGGTTCGTTTACATGTCTTGGGTCCGTGTTGCTTTCATATTTCATTCAAACTGCTCCAGAGTTCGCTTGGAAGCGGACCGAGACCCATCTTTTCAGCGGTCTCAGTCTGCTTGTTTGGTGCGCACCAGGGTTCGGATAGCAGCGTTCTCACTTCATCAAATGAACCGCACTGACAGAGCAATCGCACCAGGGTTCCTTTTAATCAAACCAAACATACCAAGTGTGAACACACCCTTACCTTAGAGTAGTGCTTCATGGTTCTGGATAAGTTGAAGGAAGCACTTTAAACATTTTTTTTTATTTAAAAAAAAATATTTTTATTTTTATATACAGTATAATTGTGCTTCAAATAAAAAATAAAGTATTTACCTACAGCTTATTCTTGTTTAAAATCATTTACATAATATATATGAATGTATATGGAGCATGATAAAAATGTGACCTTGAAATTGTGGCGTTAAAGGCGACGCGACCCGGTACTATGTCCTATGTTTTCGGATTGGATATGTAAATTAGGTGAATTTGTGTCATCATTAGTGTTTTAGGTGGGTTTTTTTTTGTATTTGGTATAATTTTACCTGATTGATACAGTCAACCTAATCAAGATCTGCTTTTTCAAAACAGCAGCATGTGCAATCAATGTGAAATCATTGGTATAAATGGAATTTTATTTTATTTTCCCTTTATGTGTTTCCTTCAGGGTATGTTCACATTATTAGACTAGAAACCATGCTGTTAGTAGGGTGTAATGTTTTCCATAACTCAGTAATGTTTTCCTTATCAGAGGAGTAGAAACCAAAACTATTGAACAAGCTATATTTCCATATTTCTGTCACTCAAATCAGACAAGATATTAGGCAATAATTCTTGTTTTTCTTTTCCATTTCTTTTTTTGTTTGTTTTTGAACAAGAGGAAGTTGATGGTTTCCTGTAAACAAACTCAGATAACCACGGTTTCATCACAGATGCCCGATACAAGAAGATAATTTTGTCCTTTATGAAAATGAGAAAAGTTATTTATTCTTATTTTCTGACATTTTCTTGACATTTCTCAATGTCACTTTGAGTCCTACTGTATATGTACTTATGAATTTAGGCCTAGAGTCTGGTTACGCTGTAACTGGTAGATATAAAAATGTTGTTGGGATCATGCTGACAGGTTGCTCAGTCTTTCTTTTATGGGAGGTTTTGAATGTGGAGAGAAAAATATCACTGCTGTTACCAAAAAAACAACTACCTCTATTACTGAACTCTTGTAACAAATATACTGTCTTTAAAGTCAGCATGAAACAAAAAATTGCATCATATTTTCTTCCCTATGATGGCTAGGGTTGGGAATCGAAATCCGGTTCCATTTTAGAACCGGATCCAAATTTCCAAGAACCGGGGATTTGATGACGTGAATTATGCTTGTTACGTGTCTACATTTAAAATACCGTATATACCCCTTATAATATAAGATGAGGTTTTTGTCCTAAAAATAGACTGAAAAATGGGTGGGTCATCTTATATTCAGGGTCATCTTATATTCGAGTCGAGGAATTGATTTATAGCCTTTTTCTCACGGTAAAAACGAGCGCGTCGCTTTCATTATGAGCGCGCGCCTACATTTGAAATAACGAACTTGAGCGCACAAAAGACGCAATATGTGAACGGGGGGTGGGGGGTGGGGGTCTCTACTCGCTTGTCTCCGTCCGCTCTGGCATCCTCTGTGAACGGCGCTTTTTCTTGCGCGGCTCGAGCAGAGGGAGAGAGAGAGAGCGGGAGCCGGATCGTCGTTGAAAACAGCCAGGCGACCCCACAGGGTGATTAAATCCATCCCGTCGCACTCAGGGCAGCCGCAGTCATGGCCAATCAGGAAGCGCATATGTGCCGGTCTCCGCCGACGAGCGGGCCTCCACGGGGCACAGGTGATGCGAGGCATTTGGAACCACGCCTCGGAAATTTGCTCTTAAAATTATTTTCTGTTGAAAACCAGATTTTTTCCACAAATCTATTTTTCCCCCAAAATAAGTCTGGAAAATGGGGGGGGTCGTCTCATTTTCAGGGTCGTCTTATATTCGGGTATATACGGTAATGAACTTGAGCACACAAAAGACGTGCCGTGAATTGCCCCTAAAGCGCACCCAGATAGCCGCCTCTAATATAATGAATGAATACTGAATTGAGTGTTAATTCGTGTCGTCTTGTCTTGAACTGACACATATACACAGTAGGTTTTGTCTTAAGTTGACATGAACAGTTGCGGAAGAAAACGTGTAACAGTATATTGGATTTTTGGATTCAGCCTTAAAGTGACAGCAGCCTCCTGTCATTTGAGTTATTTTTGATTAATTTGTAATAAACACTGAAATATTCCATAAAAAATAGGACATTTTGATTTCATGGTGACTTTAAAATGTGATGTTTAATTCCTGTCATTAATGGCTGTCCACAGCAGACAGGTCTCCTCAATTGGAACAGATTCTTCCCCACTTTACGGCACAGAGGACAGAACCGGCACCAAGAGGGTCCTCAGCCACAGCAGTCCCCCTATACGCACCCGCCGGATAACACAGATGTGGTCGAAGAACAGGTGAGATCTCAAGTACTGTTTTCTTTTAATTTGTATCACACCTTATTAATTACACCATCTATCAGGAAGATTTGTTTAGCCTCATGGGTTGCCAGATTCAACAATTTTTGCCAAATACTATATTTGTATTTTGTACTATTTTATTTATAGGTTGCAAGATTAATGGAGATGGGTTTCTCAAGGATGGATGCCCAAGAAGCTCTTAGAGCATCTAATAATGACATTAACATTGCAACAAACTTTTTGCTTCAGCACTAAAACAAAATAAATTGAAGATGACTAAGAGGACAAGGGAAACAAGTTGAAAAGTACTCAAGAACACAACTCTGGTGTCATGACTACACCTGTTGGAAGAAGTTAACAGTCGACTTTGGTACTCAACTAACGGGAGCTGATGATGTCACTTTCTTTCTGGCTGCTTATTGAATGGGCAGTGTGGCGCGCCTGCTGTTGTGTATTGCTACTAGGAATTGACTTGCAATTGCAGCCCAATCAACAGGACATAGCCAACATGGTGGATCATCAAACATTGTGTCTCAGGGCTTGTGTCATTTGGCGTTGTCCTTGAACCTATATCTTCTATTAATTAAAAAGATCCTATAATATATTGATGAATTATCAAACCACATGCTGTTTTGTTATAAATAAAATGAAGTCTTAATGGTATAGATCATCCAAAAATGGACTCGGCCTGATGTTCCAAAGCTGGAATGACATGAGGGTGAGTAAGTGATGGCAGAATTATGTTTTTTAAGGTGAATGTTCCTTTTTTTAGGTCAAGTCATAAAGGGTTAGTTGTATGGCAGTCTATAAGTACACCTGGACGTATTGGCTTCTTGAAGAGACCTCTGCCACTGACAGGCCAGAATCAATCTGGAATTTAGTCCAGAACTGACTAATCAAAGTTTGGAAAACTACTACAAAATGTGTGAAAGCATGAGATAATCTTTCAAAGCATCGGAATAGGTTTTTTTTGTTTGTTTTTTACAAACACAAATTGTGTCATTGTAATTGTGACTTTGGTGTCTGAAAAGTCAATAATATTAAGAGAAACTTTGTCAGATCAACACAGACAGATATCGTTTTAACAGCATGATTTCTCTGCCATATAAAAAGACAAGGTAAAATATTGTTTAAAACAACTCATTGAAGTGAGTATTGATGCCCATAACCAGCATTAAAATAACTTATTTAAAGAACAGCCTTTTAAACAATATACATTTTTGAGATTATGATGTTTAATGCTAATAAGACTGTTCATGTGAATGTTATTTTTTTTATTATTATTTTACACAGTGTTCGATTTTGTCTAATCAAGTGGTGTTCAAACCTTTAAAAAAAAAAAACAACATATATTAAGATGTATTACTTTTGATAAGTTAACACTTTAAGATGGTCTTTAAATGTGAATAGACTAAACTTGTTCGGTAAACAACCAGACTAGAATTTTAACAGTCAGTCAATCCAATTGTCTTGAGTGTGTGGCAACAGATTTTAGAGAATAGAATATGATGTACAATGCCTGGACATAAATCTGTACTTAAAAGCAACCTCTTATATGCTGTGCTAAACACTCATCACTTAAATCCATCACAATTTTTTAACTTTAAACAATATGATGTTGTAGCTATACTCTTAAATAATGGATAAATATGTCCAACAGTAAAAGCAAATGAATAATGATCATGCTGTGTAAAACTTTTTATTTGTGTACAATGCAAGTTAAATTGGCCACTCTGGACCATACACACTTGTCAAGCCATAGATAGCAGTGTTTCACTGAGCCAGAGGTAGAATGAGACAGACTATTAGTAGAAAAAAATTATTGGACTTCCCACTGTTTGACCAAATTTAAAGACATAGCATGTTTATTATTATTATTATTCTTTTCAGATACAGGCATGCACATAAACTGCATTAGCTTGGAAAATTGAGCTATTTAGTATAATTTGAGTCTAAAAATATCAGGAATAAGACCCTGAAGATTTTTTGGAAAAGAATACAAAAAAAGTTAAATCAGAAATGTCCAGGTGGATGAATAGCACTGTAACAAACAGGGTTTATACAAACATTTTTTTAATAAATTTTATCTCTATATTGCTTTTGACAATTCTTTCCAAATTAGAATCTTTTTCACAAAGATATGTGCCTTACAAAAACCCAATCCAAATGTGACAGGGAAAATTCTTGAGATGTTTAATCTGGCATATCTCAAGATTAAAGAAAACATTTAAATTGAACATTTTATTTCCATACAATAGCGTTTATTCTTTTCAACTAAAGCTGTATTATCTACTAAAGTTTAGAATTGTACTTTGGGCAAATTCTTGTATGTAAATATAGTTGTTTTCTTAGTCTGGTGCAGTAATCATAACAGACAGTAAAGCTTTTGATTATGGGTCTGTCAGTACTGACCTTTAAGGACATTATTGGATTCAGTGGTCAGAATTCAAAGGTTGATGTTTCGGCTGAAATGTGGTTTAGTCAATATCATGGTTGAGTAAATGTCAAAGGATTTATGAAATGACAGCGTTAAGTAGCCAGGAATAGTTGGAGAATGAACTCTAGAAAAGCAGCTTAAAGGATGGGGTCAAATTTAAAGTAAATTGTACTGTATAATATCTGAATCTTATGGATCTGTTGCTTTTCAAATTGTTTTATTTCATCCTCATACATTTGTAGTGGTGCTGTTCAGCAGTTTAATTTGCATTTATTGTCATAAATCACTCAGTGGCATTATATGGTTTCAGGTTTTGTAACCTATACTTCAGCACGCAGGTTACATAAGTTCAGATTTGGAGGAATTTTACCAGTCCTAGACTGCTACACCAAGGTAGTAAGTTCATCTTCAATAAATTATTTTCCCCACAAGCACTTTGGTGCAGCTTACAATCTTTTTAGAAGTCTCATATGTTGTAGAACAAACCAATCAGCAAAATCAAGAGAATCTAACACTGTCTGCATCCGAAAACTTAGGCAGCTGAATTGTTGCCTCGCTGCCTTATATGCAATGACTCTGGAGGCAGCGTTTGCTCAAGAAGGTACCTCGCGATTTTAGGACAGACTTCTGAGGCAGCATAACAGTTTAACCCTCTGGGCTTCTTCATTTAGGGGTTACACTTAGCTTCCTCCCGGTCAAAAACGAATTTAAATTTAACTTTAACTTTAACTTTTTTTACCCAAGGAAAACCAATCACATACATTCTTGTTCGTAATAATTTTTTATTATTATTTCGAATTTTAAAAAAAAAAGTATGATACTTTGCATTAATTATATCATTTTCATGAGCATTTTTTTCCATTAGAATATATATTTTTTTAAATTGTATTATTATATTAAAAAAAATCTATATATATGCAACATTTCACATCAAAATAGAGTGCAGGCTGCAGGCAAAAAAAAATCAAGTTAGAAGACCGCCATCCAGTGGCTTTAAAAATATATGAATGTGTGTAATTTCCTTAACGGCCTGTAGGCTGCCTATAGCTTCCTATATAAATACATGATTTCTCTATCTTATTCGTTTTTTTTTTATTATTTAGATATTCTAAAAGACTACTTTATTTATTTATTTATTTATTTATTTATGATTACAATCGAACAATAACATTTGGTTAGAAAGGGAACACATAAAACATTTGGTTAGAAGGGGGGGGGGGGGGGGGGGGTGTCTTATTTGCACTCTTGATGTTTTAGAGTGTCACCCCTTCATTGCTGTACACTTTTTTTTCTGCACAATGGCTGATCTGTAGTTTGTACCACAAAAAGTTTCTCTGAGTTTTCCTATTTTTTTCTTATTTCCCATTCATTTCCTATGGTCGGTCATTTTTTGGTCGGTCAACATCAGCATGATTTTCAGATACCAGGCTTGTGGATTTCAGAGTTCAATTGCAGAAGTTAAAGAACCATGGTCACCCTTGCATTGATCACTTTGGATACAAACCACCCAGTTAAATTGCATAGTTTCTCACCAGTCAAGAAACTATTAACCAATCATTTTTCCAGTGCCCATTTTAAATGCCAGATATTCATTTTGTGTGGTTCAGTAATGTTGGGCAGCATTTTTCTAATGAGGAAAACAATATTGAATGCTCTTTACCAGCATTTGGAATTCACAAGCATACTGTACATTGTCCATCAATCTCTGGAAGGTTGAAAGTCATCCATGTAGTCCCATTGAGAGTCCAGTGTCCACAAGGATCAGAGGAGGCTGTTTTTTCCTTTAATTTCTAGAGATCAGTGTATAATGTTTAATCCGTCCCAAAGCCAGGATACTTCTCAAATATCCTGCGTCCTATTAAGGTTGCATATCTAGGTTGCGCGCTCTAATTTAGAGCCAATGGGGCAGATTTCAGACTGCTCCGCTGATTTTTACGTTACCTATAACGTAGGCTAAACTTCGCTACAGAACAAGACGGTATCAATCCGCTTCAGCTATGTGTATATTAGCCTGCGTGAGGTCAGTAACTAGCTGGCATGTTTGTTCTTCCTATGTGGAGTAGCGTATCAAATTAATGAAAGTATAAATCCTTTAGTTTAAACATGATCAAATGAATAGTCTTATATAATTATGTTGTGTTTGTTTTGAGAATATACATGACATTCTTTTCCTCCCCAGAATTCATACAACTTGTAAAACAACATTCTGAGGCAATAAATACTACATTAAAGCAATTCTAAGATAGCATTCTATGCATGTGTCATGTGTTTTCAATCAACACCAGACCGCCCCCCTCAGGCTGAATAGCGCAAGGACACTAGACCTAAAAAGTGAGTCTGCATGTGTTCAGCCATTAGAATATAACGTTTACAAAATGTTTAACATAAACTAGCACCAAGACTTTCCTACCTAAATTTACGGTCAATAAACTTCCCTTGCCCACTTGACGAAGTTGAACACACTTCAAAATGGCAGCGGGGACTCCTCCAAGGGGAAGTGCATAGGGAAGTTTGTGAGTTTGTCTAAAAGTGGAGTTAAACACAGCCTCAGGGTGCTTCTCAATTCTTATTTGTGCATCCTCGTTTCTTTTCCTCGCTTCCTTTCCTCACGTCTCAGCTCCACCCCTGTAGGACGTGAGGGAAGGCTGTAATGAAATGTATACGTGCGTCACGTTTAGTTGATAAAACTCTTCGGGAAAGGATACACCCGTGTATCCTCGCTCATGACTCCTCAGGAAGCTTCCTCACTCCTAGAGATTTAATTAGAGAATTGAGATGTCCTTCAGGCTGAGCTCGATCGGATTCCGGGTCATGGGACGGAGGAGCGAGGAGACGAGGATGGATATTGAGAAGCACCCCCAGTGTATCTTTCACGTCCTCCAATTGCCCACAATCCTCTGCACACATTCCAATTCACAAAAAAAGAGCTGAAAATGAATCTGCACTGAACTTGTCCAATTTCATTATGTAGCCTATTGCCAGACAACAACAAAAAATATATATAATGGCAGCTGTATAATATATATATATATATTTTCAGAGAAGACATTATGTTTTCTTGTAAATTAATCACATAATGCTAAACTAAACTATCCATGATGTAAAGCACTGGGAGATCACAGACGATTGTCATTTACTGTATTGTATTAATAGAAAGTCAGTTAATATAATAATTTTAAAAATAATGTATTTTATTAATTAACTTTAATATAATCTTTGTTCAGTGACCACGGGGGTGGAAACATTTGTGACATTGCACTTTCGTGTTAACTTTTAACAAGAAAGTTAATCAACCCCGTTGATTAACTTTCTTGAAGGAACTCTAGCACTTAACCGACCGGGCAGTTGACAGGGTTCAAGTGGTGCTGCTCGCCGTTATTCTAAAAGTCGCCATTTAAGAGAATACAGCTTTCTGGTGGATGGGGCTCTAAAACTTAAAATCATCTCAACAACCTCAGTAGAGAGACTGGAATATATGAGCTGAGACCCTTCAGGGGCCAGACCCAAAGTTTCCAGATCTCAGGCCTGGGATGGTAGATCGACCCTTGCACTAGAGACAGAATATCTTTCCAAACCGGAATCTTCCATGGAATGCCATCCAAGAGAGATATCAGGTCTGAGAACCAGACTCGGGTGGAGTTGGTCCTGGGGCACCCTCGCTATCAGAAGCAAGCCGTGCTACATCTGCCTCGGCTACATCTGTACCATGGCAGCCAGCTCCTTAGCTGGAGGAGTGAGTGTGAACCAGAGGGAACAGTGAGTTGTCTCCTCGGAGGCGAACAGCTCCACTTCCGCTCGGCCATAACTCTGCCATATGGACTCCACTACTTGTGGATGGAGTCGCCATTCCCCGGGCCTCAGCCCCTGCCTCGACAGAGTATCTGCCCCCAAAATTACATGCCCTTTGATGTAAACTGCTCGTAGTAACTTGCACTTCTCCTCTGCCTGGATCAGAATCTGATGTGGCTGCCTGAAAAGGGGATGTGAACGCAGACCGCCCTGGTGATTTATGTAAGAGACTACCAATGTGTTGTCTGTGTGGACTGACATATGATAGCTTATTTTAGGAGTGGGAGGAAGTGTTTCAAAGCTAGATCATTTCAGACAATTTATGTCCTAATGAAGATGAAGGTCCCCCAAAGCTCACTGGCTGGATGGCCATTGAGAACCTAGTGACCCTCGGGGGCCGGGGGCCAGGATTGCCAATTTTTTTTTCTTTGCCATTTCGGAGGAGATCTGAGATCCTTTCTCCCCCGGGATGGCTGTGCCTGGCTGCTCTTCCCGGCCCCCTTATCACCTGTCTCCCATTTCTTATCTGCCAAATTTACCTGCACACTCCATGATTGGAGTTCGCAGAGCCACCTCTGCGACTGTGGTACCCGAACAACAGGGTGCAGGGGCTTGACTCTCGAAGAGAGCCAGGTGGGATCGGAGCTTGCAGAGAGTTAATTTTTCACAATGAGCACAGTCAGCCCCCTCAAGGACTGACCTTCCTGGCCCATGCAAATCACACACATGTCATGAGTGGCGTCGGCCATAATATATCAAGGCGTTACACACCTCTTAAACTTTTTTCCTGACATGTTGGAAACAAACTCTTTGTTCAACCCCCACATACAGGTGAAGCAAACACATGCTCACGCATACAACTTCTGAATACAAAGAAGCTGACGACACTGGTGTGGCATCTTTTTAGATTTTTTATTGGTGCACTACGCTACGTCATCATGTTCAGCCGATCCTAGGTTGGCGTGAGTAAACGCATGCTTCAGACACCGGGTCACACGAAGCATTCCCATAGCGTCAAGCCATGACGAAGCATTGAGTTCCACTCGAAAGGGAACTTGATTTTAGTTTCTCTTGTTTATAAATTGCAATATGATATTGATATAATCTCACCTTAATTTAAGCACAAATGTATGTAAAAAAAATGTTGTTGAAAAATGTCACATAAAATCAAGTTTTATTTTTATAGAACACTAATTTGTTAGAGAATGAGCATTAATTTCTATTTTTAGTTCCTCGTCCTACTTGCTGATCGCTTATTAATCTATTATAGCTAACGTGCAAACATGAAATACATTTTAGACAATGTTTTTAAGTACTTTATGTATAGAATTCTTTATATTGTTTGATAACACAAATTTCTAAATATAAATGTGGTTGAGTATTCCTCTTTAGTGTTATTTACTACTGTAACAAAGTATGATCATGCCTTTTAATTACAGGCTTAAGTCTTCCCAATATATGTACAGGTGCAGGTTTCCTACCTTTTTAGGTGTTCAAGCACGAAGTGCTGAAAACCAATTGTAATTGCTAGGATTAAAAAAAAATAATAATAATTCCCCTAAAACGCATTGTGCATTTGGTTGGCTACAACAGGGTCATTTAGAAAGTGGTTCGTGGCAAAATACACTCAAAAGCCAATAAATCCCAAAGGAAAAGTCAGAACTTCACAAAAATTGATGAGCATATGTGTCCTAACATGGTTAGGAAGCATGCAAAGTTTTATGGAGATCGGACAATAGGTGGCGCTATAACTGTTGAAAAGCTTTAAAACCATGTATTTCCTATGGTAAATTGCCTGTATTGGCTGTAAATGGTGTGATCCATCCATGATCATATAATCTTTATATCATAATGTTCAAAATCAGTGCAGTACAATTCTCTGGACTCTCTAGATCAATAATTACCAGAAAAAGTTTAACTTCTTCATTTGGATGGCTATAATAGGGTCACTTCAATATGTAGCCTTGACCAAGTGTCCCTGAAAGCCTTTCTCTTCAATGAATGCTCACATCTTCTTAAAAACAATTGAGAACATGTGACACATGACTAAATAATCATGAAACATTTCAGACAGATAGGACAAAATATGCCAAAAGGTGAAAATTATATGAACATAATAGCCTATTAAGCCAATAAGTGGTATTTTACTGCCCCCTGCTGTTTAAAATAGTCATTTTGTCACACTACTCAACTATAATTCATATTTAGACTTTATAAATTCACTATTTTAACATTTACAATCACATTTAGTCAAAAATCATCTATTGCAGTATTACTATGACAATTGTGTCACATTGGATCCTGAAGTAAAAAATTTCTGTATCTACAAAAGAATGAGTGTGTGTAGATTAAATGATATGAATAACATGGCATATTGTTTGTAGGCTGTAATACCACTGTTGTCCTCTAGATGGAGCAGCAGTATTAGACATCTTGAATCGTTTTTATCAGCATTGCCTAACACACAAATGCTTAAAGCATTTTTTTTAATTAGTTTTATATTACATTACAAAGAAATATGTGAAATGCTTATAGACAATTAAAAGAGATTTTTAAAATATATAATAAGGCATCAAAATATGCCTCTATAACAGTTAAAAAGGTGAAAATGATATGAACATAATGGCATATTAAGCCAATAAGTGGTATTCTACTGCCCCCTGCTGTTTAAAATATTCATTTTGTCATGCTACCAACTAATATAATTCTATAATTCTTATTTAGACTATATAAAAATCACTATTTTAACATTTACACGCACATTTAGTCAATGTCAGAGTGCAACAAAGGGATCCAAATGCAAAGGTAACTCGAATGAAAGTCTTTAAATGTTCAACACAGGCGGATAGCCGATAACACAGAACTGGAACTCAAAATAGGCTCTCCAGGAAGATAGCTTAACAGAAGATGCTCGACAGGACAGAAAAACGAGGAGCAGACGCTTCTCTTGGTCAGAAGGAACTAGTCCTAGTAGAAAGCAGGTCAAGCAGAGTTGGTTAGTTGAGGCTCACCACAGCAGCTGACAGGACACAGGTAGTGATGTTACGTCTGACACCGACGCTCCGAAGCTTGCTTCAAACTCGAACGGTCCTTGCAATGAACCACTGCTTCGGAGCTTGTATCATTACGTTACTAGTCACGTGAAAATGACGTCTGAAGCGAACACACTGGTTCACTCCTGTAGTGAACCACCTGACTGCTTTGACAGCCCAATCCAGTGTTGACAGATTTGAAACCTGGCGGCTGTATTTCTTATAAAAGTGAAGCCAAACCATTGCAACACCGTGGGTTGTAGTAGTCGGTGTTTGGATTGGCGTTATTGTTGAGGAGAGTGGATTGAGTTTATTTCAGTATTGTGATGGACCCGAGAAAGAGAAGTCGTTCCCAAGTTTGGGAACACTTTAAACTTATTTCCCCGGATAAGGTTCGTTCTTTGACAGTTCTGCATACAAATATTTTTACATATGTAGTGAATGATATGGAGAAAGACAGAAACTTCAAAAACCCTATGCTACATTACAAGTACAACCAGTTACACAAGCACATCCTTTTCAACATACAAAAATATCAGTCCCACCAGTTAACAAGTTATAGAGTTCTGCTTCCCGCAGATAAACAAGATAAAGCTTTCACACATGATTCTGCTAAAAAAAACTATAGAAACCATTACAGAAATTATATTGAATTAACCATTACATTTTCAAACTTCATGGGAATTTTATTGGTTGTAATGGGAATTATAGTGGTCTCTGTGGGTCTCTACTGATATGTGTTGGGTTCTATTGGTGGGGGCATTAAATCCTGATGGAATATGTCCCAAACACACTACAAAAAATAATTCTGTAGTGGTTTAAATGGTAAAAGCCAATGGTTCCTATTGGTATTTTAATAGAAACCATTAGAATTTCTGTGGTTCCAACTTTTTTTAAGCTGGTCTGATCTTCTGTCCTTGTCTAAAGAAATAATTACACAAACACACATCATGCTTAATGTTTTATTATCAAGGTGAACACATGAAATTAATCAGTATCTGTAAAATTCACCTACATAAATGAGTTTCACAGCACTAACACGGTTTCAGCTTTGATCGCCTCGGTAAACACGTAATAAACGGGGCGTTAACATATACGCCTACTTGCATTTTATGGTTGTCAGCTTTGTTGCATTACATTTACTTCACCAGGAGATGGTGCTGCAATTTCTATCTGAATGAAGCTTCGAGTAATGAACCATTTTCAACACAATTGTATCAGAAAGCAATAATGCTTCGAAACGCTTCATTTGGCCATCACTAGACACAGGTAGCACTTTGACGAACGCTGCTTCACAAGGCAAAGACAAGGTGATAATATGCTGAAATGAGAGCATAATGCAGAGCGTAACACACACGATAACCCAACACAGAACAGCCAGAGCAAACACCAGAAGTAGACAGAGTAATCAGACAAGACTAGAAACAGGTGTCACAGCAAATCAGCGCGAGCGCTGATTGAGATGATCAACAGGTGATGAATGAGTGGAGGCATGTAAGAGTGTGGCCCTGTCCCAATATCCGCACTTGCGCCCTTGTGCCCCTCAATGCGCGTTCTCGCTAAGGGGTGCAAGACCGTAGGGTGTCCCGATCCTCTAATAGTGTTCTCCAGGGGTGATCATAAGGGCACTTAATGCACCCCTTTCGCAAGTGCGCATCACACCTCACTTTGCTGTGGGATATTACCCAGAATCCTTGTAGTGTTGCGACGTTCCGAACAGCTAACCAATGGGGGAGAAACTCCGAAGATAAAGGAAGCTGGTATGGTGAAGTGTTTTTCAAGGCCGCGAAATTTAAAAATATTAGTGTTATTGTGTCACGAAATGTAGTTTTAAGAGTTTTTCAGTCGAGAATATAGTTGTTTAAAGATAGCGCCTATTTAAAAATTTGATCGGACTTTTTCGGAGTTCCATGGATCAGCGGGCGCACAGCGCTCATATACCCCGCCTGGAACAGCCTTACCTCGGCTAGTCATTCTGACGTTTCCCGCGGGCTCTGTGTCTAGTGGTTAAACATGAGCTATAAATCGTCTTGTGTATATCTAACGGGCGATCTTTGGTCTCATTAATGTATGATTTGTTCCCTGGCAAATCGTTTTGACTGAGGGCAAAGTGAAGTTTCATAACTTTATATATTTATGCTATTTAACTGTAACGTTGTAACGTTAGCCTGGTGACTTATGTTTGACTGAATCTTTTAACTTGCTTTATTTCTTGACTTATATAGATTCTTATACTTTTTAGGCTACTTATAATTTAATAATGGCTATTATTGATCAATAAAACTGAAATTTAACAAAAAGAGACAGGGCTGTGCCATTTTATTTCATATAGCCTATGTAAGACTTTTAATATATAGCCTTAGCCTATATGTAATATATCACCAACACGTCATGTATTTTTTCATGTATGGGATGGGAAGAATTTCATATATCAATTTCCATAATAACATAATTAAAATTGCATTTCGAATCGCTGTGAATACGGTAAGGCAGTATAAGCTCAGGTAAACCCCAATCACAATTTATCTTAGCCAAAAACTGTTTTAATATTAATAACATTAACAGAAAGGTTGGTAGCTAAGAGTAAAAAAATATATTATTTTTTTCATTCAAAGGATTGTGTCATGTTACAGCTATTATAAGCAGCACACACGTTAGCCAAATGAATGGTGTTTGCTCTCCTGATCACAACAGAAGTGACGTGTGCAAAACTGTCCCAATTCTGCTCTTCACAGCTTCGGGCCCTTGCGCACTTACTCCGCTAAGTGCACTTTCAACAAGTGTCCACTTCCAGGAAGGCCTTAGGGCTCAAGTGAGAATTGGGACTGGGCCTGTGTGTGCTCGTGTGTGAGTGAGATGAGTGTGTCAATGAGTGTGTGTAACAGTGTGTGAGAGAGAGAGAGAGAGAGAGAGAGAGAGAGAGAGAGAGAGAGAGAGAGAGAGAGAGAGAGAGAGAGAGAGAGAGAGAGAAGCAACCCAGATCCTGACACAAAATTCATCTATTTAAGTATTACTACTGGCTATTGTAGCTCATTGTGAAAAGTGAATCCTGAAGGAGACTTGCAGTAAACATTTTGTTTTTCAATCACAGTTCCAATGTCTGTATCTACAACAGAATGTGTAGCCCTAGGTTTCTGAATAAATGCTGAATAATCTGATTAATAGTTTACAAAGACATTATGTGAAATGATTATAGACCATTAAAGTATATTTTCTAGGGCTGTCAAACGATTAAAATATTTAATCGCGATTAATCGCATTAATGTCATAGTTAACTCGCGATTAATCGCAATTATTTTTTATCTATTATAAATGTCTCTTGATTTTTTATTTTTTTTGTCCCTTGATTTTTTCTCATATTAATGCTCTTATCAACATGGAAAAGTGGATCGGCTTGGTTTGTGCAAATGGTATTTATTGAAAACAACATTGACATATACTGTGTTCAATTTCACACTAACATTCTCACTTGGAGCAAATAATCTCTCACACAATGTAACACTGTCCATCAATAAAAGGGTGAAAGAAATACTGACGAGGTCCTGATATTGACGAGGGGGCGGAGAATTCGCATCAGCTGTGTGTGCGTGTGTGCTTGGCCATCAAGTGGTATTTCAGACTGGACGCGCTGCGATGATGATAGCTCAGTTCACAACGACAAAACACACAGATCACTTTGGTCTTGTCAATGGAACCATTTGGCAACTTTTAAAAAGTAAACGTTCCATTCAGAATCTTATTGGCATCCATTTCGGCGTCTCGCGCTCGTCATCCACTCAAAGCGTAACGTTAACCAACTATTTGGCCGGCTCGCAAGCCTAAACAAGTGTGTGCGGCGCGCCTGTTGTTTTGTTTCCGGCCTAGCTAGATCCGCTTGCGCTTTGGTCGACGAAGCAACAAAACGTCCTCGCGCGGCGCAAGCCATTGAAATGAATGGGTTTCATAGCGCCGCGCATGCCGCGTCCAGTTGTAACAGCATGTGAAAAAAAAAATACAAAGTTTGCTAGGCCAAAAAGACCGTTAATCGCGCGATAAAAAAATTGACGCCGTTAAAATGGGTATGCGTTAACGCCGTTAATAACGCGTTTAACTGACAGCCCTAATATTTTCATAATCTCTCAATAGCATTGAAAACAACAACAACAACAACATTTGTCTTTGTGTGTGTGTGTGTGTGTGTGTGTGTGTGTGTGTAAGCATTTGTCTACATATGAATGCAAAAGCACTTTTGAAAACACTTTATTAATAAGTGACCAGCAGAGGGCAGTAGAAGACCACTTATTGGCTCACTTTCATTTTGACAGACATGATTTTCACCACTACTCTGCACTAAAGCAAACCAGTTTTTCCATGTTAACTATTATAAGACAATCATATGTTGTCAAAGTTTATCACTTCATTTTTATTGACACTTCATATTAATGCTAGCAATGTGGTGCATCATGGTAAATCATGATAGAAACAAGGTAAATCATTGTAAATAATTACATGGTGAATCATGGCAAATCATGCTACAATCCTGGTCAATCATTCTAGAATGTGGTATATCATGGTAAATCATCCTATAACATGGTAAATCATGGTAAACTATGGTAAATCATGCTAGAATCATATTAAAGGGTTAGTTCACCCAAAAATGAAAATTAAGTCATAAATTACTCACCCCCATGCTGTACCAACCCCGTAAGGCCTTCGTTCGTCCTCGGAACACAAATGAAGATATTTATGATTAAATCTGAGAGGTTCATGACTGCTACATAGGCTCCCTAAGGGAATGAATTCTGACGGCCCAGAGAGTCATTAAAGAAAATGTTTAAATATTCCATGTCGCAACAGTGGCTCAACTATAAGTTTATCAAGCGACGAGAATACTTTTTGTGCGAAAAAACAAACAAAAATAACAACTTTATTCGACTATTCCTTTTCTTCCTTGTAGGCCTGAAACGAGACTTCAAGAGATTTCCACGACGCATGCGCGAGAATTGCGATCTCCTTCAACTACTTCAGTTAAGTTCTCGCGCGTGCGCGTCGTGGAAATCTCTTGAAGTCTCGTTTCAGGCCTACAAGGAAGAAAAGGAATAGTCAAATAAAGTCGTTATTTTTGTTTGTTTTTTCGCACAAAAAGTATTCTTGTCGCTTGATAAACTTATAGTTGAGCCACTGTTGCGACATGGAATATTTAAACATTTTCTTTAATGGCTCTCTGGGCCATCAGGATTCATTCCCATAGGGAGCCTATGTAGCAGTCATGAACCTCTCAGATTTAATCATAAATATCTTCATTTGTGTTCCGAAGACGAACGAAGGCCTTACGGGGTTGGTACAGCATGGGGGTGAGTAATTAATGACTTAATTTTCATTTTTGGGTGAACTAACCCTTTAAATCATACTAGAATGTGTTCAATTGTGGTAAACCATGCTAGAACAGGGTAAATCATGGTGAATCATACTAGAACTTGGTATATTATGGTAAATCATGCTAGATTCATGGTAAATCATACTGGAACATTGTAAATAATGAAAAAAAATCACACTGAAATGTGATATATCATGGTAAATCATGCTAAAACATGGTCTATTCCATCTATGATCTCAGTGGTTAAATGCTTGCTATATAAAACTTAATGTACTTTGATGCTTTTGTGCTTAACCTGTCATGTGGTAGAAGGACAAACCCAATAGCAGACAGCAAGTAACTCAAAACAAGGATTTATTATTGACAAAAACAAAACAAAACCCACGAGGGGGCAAAACAGAACTGGAGGAGAATATAACTAGACTTTGACAAGATGACAAACTAAGACTATGACTTGACAATAAACAAACTCACAATTCTCATTTAACAGCTTTCAGGCTAAATACTCACGGGGATGAACACGCAATGTTAGACAATGTACCGACCCAGGACAGAAGACATGAGGAGATTAAATAGGGAACACTAATGACGAGGACAGGTATAGCGGCTGTAGACAACGCAAAACAAAAACCTGCAGCCGCGAGGGGCTAAACACTGAGAGACGGAAAACACTGTGACGCGCAGCAACTCAGTTCCACTCGACGATCTCATTTCAATCCTTTATTCGACTTCGACACATAAAAGTACAACAGGCACTGCAGTTACCATGTCATAAGAATTCCGTGGATGTGCACGAGTGCGAGTGCGAGTGCGAATGCGGATGCGGGTGCGGTCAACAGAAAGTGTTCGCTCCCAGGCTCACCCCCTCTCTCTGTCAAAGCCATAAAACCCAGGTGATCCAGTGAAGCAAACATATAGGCCACTATCACTTCCGCCCAAACTCCGGTGGACACGCCCACCACCTACAATACGAGTGCTGTGAATATTATGAATGAGACATAGAACACATGTGAGACTTACGCTGGCTCCTACATTCCGGCCCCTAATTATTTTAACACAATAATTATACAACTGCACATTATGTAGGAGATGAACACACATTTTTTTTTTTTTTTTTTTTGGATAAGACAGTCCGTTTAAAAGTGTCCTTTCTTCTTTAGACCAAACGAAATAAAGAGACAGAGTCCTTTGTCTTTGTAAAGAATAATATTCACAATCAGAGTCAGTCATGTAAAAGAAAAAAGGCCCGTATGACAGTCAAGTTTAAAGTCAAAGTCTATGAAGTTCAAAGGTCAGTTGGATATCCTCATGGCTCCTCTACTTCCTGTAAAAGACAAATCTTAGTAATAGGCCTGTCCAAATAGCTGGTCTTTGTCCTAATTCGCACTTGACGAACAAGTCCTTTTCTGTCAGAGATAGTTTGCACAATCCTTCCTGTAAGCCATGAGTTGCGAGGTGCTGAGTCGTCAACTATGAGTACAATATCTCCAGTAAGGAAGTTGCGCTTGACACCAGACCACTTCTGACGCTCCTGAAGAAGAGGCAAGTATTCCTTAATCCAACGTTTCCAAAACAAGTCAGAGATGTACTGAACTTGTTTCCATCTGCGACGAGCGTAGATGTCCTCCTTTTTGAACTGACCCGGTGGCAAAGATGGCATGATCTTGAGTAGCAACAGATGGTTAGGGGTTAGTGGTTCCAAGTCGTTGGGATCAGTGGATGCCTTAGTAATAGGACGGCTGTTAATAATAGCCTCAGCTTCACAGAGAACTGTGTGAAGACTTTCCTCATCAAGGGTCTGCAACTTCAGGGTAGAATTCAGGACCTTCCTCACAGACCTTATCAACCTTTCCCACACCCCTCCATGATGTGATCCTGTGGGAGGATTAAAAACCCACTTAATTCCTTTCTGAAGGAGGGTGTTGTTGATTAAAGCAAGATTCCAACCTTCCATTGCCTCTCTCAATTCTCTCTCTGCACCGACAAAGTTGGTTCCATTGTCCGAGCGCAGCTCTAATACTTGTCCACGTCTTGCTGTAAAGCGTCGAAGAGCATTAATAAAGGAATCTGTGTCCAAGGACGATGCAACTTCAATGTGGATTGCTCTTATGGAAAGGCATGTGAAGAGAACCCCATACCTCTTCAATGTACTCCTTCCTCGCTTAACTTCAAAAGGTCCGAAGTAGTCAACTCCAACCCGAGTGAATGGAGGTTCATCTGGAGAAACTCTATCGCGGGGTAAATCTGCCATCTGCTGCTGCCCTGGAGCTGCATGCAGTCGTCGACAGACAATACATTTAGACAGGGTTTTCCTTATAGCCACACTAGCCCCAAGGATCCAATATCTTTGGCGCAGGCTAGCTAGCATGTGATTACGACCACTGTGTCCCACCTCCTGATGTATGTGCTGAAGAATTATGTCAGAAATGTGTAAATCTTTTGTCAATATAGCAGGATGCTTCGATTCTTCCGGCATGGCCGCTCTGCTAAGTCGTCCTCCAACTCTCAGAACACCATCTTCAAGTATTGGATTGAGCTTGTAAATGTGACTAGTTCCTTTCACACTTTCTCCCTTTTGCAAGCTGTTGAACTCTCCTGGAAACCTCCTTCTCTGACAAAACTTAATAATCTCCATCTCAGCTCTTCTGAGTTCATCAACTGAAAGAAGACCACTACCAGTTTGAGCCTTGATATTCTGCATCTCCTTTTCTATTTCTTTTCCTTGTTGGTCCTTTTCCAAGCCAGAATGAGCAAGAGTCATGCTCATTTGCTTCCTCTTCTGACTGAAGTACAGTAATAGACTCTTCAGCTTAAGGAACCAACCAACCATCTTCTTCAGACGGATCCAAGAGGAGAAGTAATTAATCAAGCGAGTGACTGCATCGATCTTCTCTTCAGCCTGCACGGCATTCACAAACAAACTCATCTTGACCTCAGGGTCATCTGGCAGGATTCTCATAGAGCCATCTGGGTTTTCAGGCCACCCTTCTTCAGGCCCAACAAGGAACTTAGGTCCAGACACCCATGTGTTATCTTTCAGGAGTGATGTCACCTTTACTCCCCTGGAGGCTAAATCAGCAGGATTGCTTGTGGTGTTAACATATCTCCACTGCGATGGATTTGATACACTCAGTATCTTTGAAACCCTGTTAGCTACAAAGGTACGAAACCTTGTGGTCTCATTGCTGATGTACTTCAGTACGGAAGTACTATCAGTCCAAAAAATTGAGTCCTGAAGTTGCATCTGCAGCTCCTTCCTCCACAGCTCATCCATTCGACCTGCAACCATGGCAGCCGTCAACTCCATACGAGGGATGGTGATTGGTTTTAATGGAGCCACTCTAGCTTTACCCATTATGAAAGCACAGTGAACTTGTCTGTCTATGTTGTTTAATAACAGGTAAGTCACTGTTCCGTAGCCACTCTCACATGCATCAGCAAAGTGATGCAACTGAGCAGAAATCACTTCCCCAAAATCCATTGGTTTTAGGCATCTGTCAACTTCAAACTTTTCGAGCTGCCAGAGCTCTTTCAGCCAACTTCTCCACTCCTGTGCAGACAAGTCTGGTATGAGGTCATCCCAACCAAGGTCCTTTCTGCACAAGTCTTGAAGGATCTTTTTGGCAGATAAGACCACAGGTGCCAAGATTCCTAAGGGGTCATAGATTGAACTGACCGTGGAGAGGATCCCTCTTCTGGTTAAGGGTCGATCTTTGATGAGGACTTTGAATTTAAAAGTGTCGGACTGAACACACCACTGTACGCCCAATGCTCTTTCTACAGGAAGTGTGTCATTGTCCAAATCCAAATCCTTAACCTCTTTTGCTCTCTCTGTTGCTGGTATAGCTGCCAGCACGGCACGTCTGTTGCTGATCCACTTCATGAGTTGAAAGCCCCCTTTCGAACAAAGGGCACGAAGGTCTTGGTAGAGTGCTATCGCCTCCTCCTCAGAAGCCACTGATGTAAGGCAATCATCCACATAGAAATTGTGCAGGACTGTTTCTATTACTTTGGAGCTGAATTGCTCCCGATTATCTTCCGCACACTTTCTGAGAGCAAAGCTTGCACAACTTGGCGAAGATGTTGCTCCGAACAGATGCGCAACCATTCTGTGCTCCACCAGGCTCTGCTTATGGTCTCCATCCAGCCACCAGAGAAACCTCAACAGATCCGAATCCTCAGCTGGTACTCTGACTTGGTGAAACATAGCCTCGATGTCTGGCATGAGTACAACAGGCTCCTTTCTGAATCTGGTCATGACTCCAATTAGCATGCTGGTTAGATCGGGTCCCTGTAGGAGCTGAGCATTCAAAGATGTTCCCTGGAATGTAGCACCGCAGTCAAAAACGACCCTTATCTTTCCTTTCTTCGGGTGATATACACCATGATGTGGTATATACCATACCCTGCGGTCGCTCCGATCCAGATTCTCAGTTGGTACCTTCTCTGCATAGCCCTTGGAGATGATGTCATTCATAAATGCTGTGTAATCAGCATGAAATAGGGCATCCTTTTCAAACCTCCTTGTGAGACACATAGCACGCTGTTCAGCAACTCTTCTATTGTTTGGCATATTTACATCCTTTTTTCTTAAAGGTAAGCCAACACTATAATGGCCATCCACCAACTTAACAGATTTTGTAACATACTCCATGAACTGACAGTCTTCTCTTGATAACCCCATCTGCTCATCCTGACTACATTCAGGAAAATCTGCCTTTAGCTGCTGTTTCCACAGATCGTTGAGGTTTGCAATAGAGATCCTATTGACAGTGACATCTGGCCGCCCACAAGAAGTTTCTCTACTTTCATAGCCCCTAAGAGGTCCATTTACAGTCCAGCCCAGCATTGTTTTGACTGCGTATGGGCCCCCCTCCATGCTGCGAACGACTTGCCATGGCTCCAGTGCTCTGGGAACGTTGGTTCCAATCAGCAGGTCTATATCTGAATCAATCTCCCTTATATGGACATGTTTCAGATGTGGCCATCGCTGTAGGTCTTTCTGGCGAGGAATGTTGCCTCGATGAACTGGCATGCTTTTCTGTGTGTAAATATCAGGCAGTTCACAAAAACAATCACTATCTAATTCAGCCACTTCTAAATCTGAAACAATATGGCTTCCAACAACCTTCTCCTGACCCATAGTCCGAAGGAGAATACCAGTTCTTCGTCCCCTGACATTCAGCTTGTTCATCAGCCGCTCTGTACAGAATGAAGCTGAGCTCCCAGGATCCAAAAAGGCATATGTAATCAACACCTTATGCCCTTTCCTAGGTTTAACTTGAACTGGAACTATGGAGAGTGTACAGTCTTGGTCACCGGCCCCAGTGAGACCACTGGATTGAACAGAGATCAGAGCACTTCCCACTCCTGTCTCAGATTCTCTTTTGGTTTGCACTAAATTAATTTCTTTCTCTTTTGGATAAATGTGGAGTACAGTAGGGTGCCTCAGACTGCATACTTTGCATGAGAGACGCTTCCTACAGTCTCGGCTCATGTGCCCAATGCACAAACAGCCAAAACACACCCCCTCTGTCTTTAAGAAAGTAATCTTCTCGTTATGCATCCTCTTTTCCAACTGGCGGCACAGATCCAATGTGTGCTCACCTCCACAAAACATACAAGCCTTCATACCAGCTGAACTTCCCTCTTTTAATTTTGTTACAGGTTCAACTTTCCTTCCCACTGTTGCAATGGTGGTAGCAAAGCTACTCCCCTTGGCTCTAGAGCGAGGCTCAAACCTAGATTTCCTTACGTCCCTGTTTACTGTTGTTGATGGTGTATCCTGTATATCCCCGAACAGTGGATCACTTGCGATCTTCACTTGTCTTTCAATGAAGCCAACAATATCTGTAAATGTGGCTCTCCGGCCACTCCTTTCCTGCAACTCACAAGCCACAGTTCTCCATCTGTCCCTATGTTTGTAGGGCAACTTTTTTACGATGGTCAGCATAGTGGTAGGCATGTTCAACTCTTCCATATATCTAACATCTTCCATGGCGTTACACCATCCTCGTAGAAAAAGACTATATGCCTGTAGAGATTTCACATCTTCAGGTCGTATTGGTGTCCATGAAAGAGCCTTTTCCATGTACGCTGAAGCAATTTTCTGTGCATTACCAAAATGCTCTTGTAGCAAAGCCTTAGCCTTGGCATATCCTCTATCTTGTGCCGCATGTTGACAGCTTCTGACAAGCTCCCTTGGCTGCCCCCTGGTGTACTGTTCTAAGAAGTACAAGCAGTCTTTAGGATTGTCAGCCTTCTCTTCGATGCTGTGTTCAAAAGCCCTCATGAAGGTATGATATTGCAAAGGATCGCCGTCAAAAACCTGAATGTCTCTTTTAGGCAGAAATGAGAGAGATTGCTGCTGAACCAATAAAGCAGTTATTTCATTTTGTTTTTCCAAAACCGTAATTATTTGATTTTGATCACTGCTGCTTGTCACCAGTGTTGCCGATTGATGACTCCTGTGCTGAAACAGTGGACGTGACTGTACTGTATCTTGAAGTCCCGTGGCTTCGGGACGTCCTGATGATGTGAGTTGAGATTGTGCTGGTTGTATAACATTTTTCACCTGAGGTTTTGTACCCAAGAAATGTGGATTGGGCTGTCCCAGTATTGGGATATTCCTATCAGGCACAAATGTTTTTGCATCAGCACTAAGTGTTTTGGTTTTCCTTTGTCCCCTTTCTAGATAAGAATTCATGCCATTGGACTTCACAGATAGATGACTTGAAACACGAGACCCTCCTGAGCCTCTCAGCACATTCACTTTAGCCACTGATGCAGCTATTTCCACTTCAAGTTCAAACTCTTCACGTTTTTTCCTTAGCTGTTCCTCTTGTTCTTCTAATGCATGTTTGTCTTTTAGTAGTCTTTGTCTTGCAATGAGAGCAGCCATATCTGCCTCGGCTTTAATGCGTGCTGATGATGTTGTTGACACACTAGACTTTGATCCAGCCGAGCTCTGCCTACCATTAGAACATTTGCTTCCTGTGTTTGACACACTATCACTAGGTTTGACTTCATCTTGTGTGACGGAGGCTTGAACATCTTGCTCAGCGTGATTTGAAACATTGGGCTCATTATCATCATGAGGTTCAACCAACTTGTGCATTGATTCCTTTTGTGATACGGGAGCATCACTTGTGACAATGTGAGCAATAGTACTGCTTGTTGGTCTCCCCAGTTCAGAAAGCCATCCTTTTGCATCCTCCATAAATCCATTGTGGCATTTTAGTACATTTACAAACCATTCATTTTGCTTTTCCTGCTCCTCTTCAGGAAGTATGGGAATCACAGACTCATGTAACGCAGTAGTTTCATCCACCATTTGACTCATTTTCTCAAGATGAGATCGCACTTGTGGGGCATTGTCATCCTTTTGCATGAGATCCTTTATTGTCTGTATTAGACCTTTAATTTTATGAACATTTTTTCTACGTTCCTTTTGCAGTGTTTCAATTTTATTCACCAAGGCCTTGGAAGTGAGTTTGATTTCTCTCCTTTGTTCATCCATCTCTGAACCATTGACATTTAAATTCAATTTTGATCCACTTGTTGCCATTTCCCTATGTACCACAAATCATCCAAGAATCCACGCCGTTCAATCAATCAATCTTTTCTTCAATCAATCCACCGCTGCATCATAAACCACGTCCAAAGACCAACAATAAACAACACCGGCAAGCAACAATACGTCCCCTATGGACAAGCGGCAGTAACCTATTCACACTGTGTTCAAACAAACAACTTACACAGCACAAATTGTCAAGTTACTACATACCGCTTCAGTTGCTGCGTTGATTGTGGCCGGGTCTTTATCCTCCGAGTGGTAACGTTAATGAATGAACCGCCATCCAATACAGCGGTGCTCCAAACATTTACGTGTTTCCTCTGATATCCAAAGCGTTCCGTTGTGATCCGCGAAATCCGTGTGAACGGCTCGTTTCCGTAGAACAACACTCTGGTTTTAAACTTTTCTGTTGACTAAATATAGCGGCTGTAGACAACGCAAAACAAAAACCTGCAGCCGCGAGGGGCTAAACACTGAGAGACGGAAAACACTGTGACGCGCAGCAACTCAGTTCCACTCGACGATCTCATTTCAATCCTTTATTCGACTTCGACACATAAAAGTACAACAGGCACTGCAGTTACCATGTCATAAGAATTCCGTGGAAGTGCACGAGTGCGAGTGCGAATGCGAATGCGGATGCGGGTGCGGTCAACAGAAAGTGTTCGCTCCCAGGCTCACCCCCTCTCTCTGTCAAAGCCATAAAACCCAGGTGATCCAGTGAAGCAAACATATAGGCCACTATCACTTCCGCCCAAACTCCGGTGGACACGCCCACCACCTACAATACGAGTGCTGTGAATATTATGAATGAGACATAGAACACATGTGAGACTTACGCTGGCTCCTACAACAGGTGAAACTGACTAGACAATAATCACAAGACGAGGATAACAAGGGGGCGGGGTAACGTAACGAGACACCACAAGCACATGGCCAAACAATTGGCCATGCGCTTGTACAGAAAACATTGGTTCTGTCATGATCCTGCCACAAGACTAGGAATAATCAATAACATGATGGCAGAATCATGACAGAACCCCCACTCTAAGGAGCGGCTTCCAGACGCTCCTCAAAAGGGACACTAAGAGACACTGGAGACAGGGACAAACGGGGAAACAGTCTGGGATACTGCTTCAGTGGTGGCAGCAACAGATTCAGACACGGAGGACACAGAGGATGGGGAAACGGGACTCCTGACGGGGGACATGGCAGGCGAAGGAACAGGACTGGGTGCAGCACTATCAGTGGTAGATACGGATCCTGCGCTCTCGCCGGCTGGCGTGGGCGCTGCGCTCTCGGCGGCTGGGGAACAGAGGACAAGGCAGGACAGACAGGGGGTTCAAGGATTGAGGCAAGACAAGACAAATAATCAGACAGGGTCTTTGCAGCAAGGAAGATGGGCATCTCCTGACACGCCGAAACTGCTCGCAGAACCTCCTTAGCGGCTAGATCGGCCGCAACTCTCTCAGCGGGCTCTGGGACGGCGCTCGCTGGAGCGGGCCCTGGGACGGCGCTCGCTGGAGCGGGCCCTGGGACGGCGCTGGCTCGAGCGGGCCCTGGGACGGCGCTCGCTGGAGCGGGCCCTGGGACGGCGCTCGCTGGAGCGGGCCCTGGGACGGCGCTCGCTGGAGCGGGCTCATGGACGGCGCTCGCTGGAGCGGGCTCATGGACGGCGCTTGAAGTAGCGGGCTAATGGACGGCGCTTGAAGTAGCGGGCTAATGGACGGTGCTTGAAGTAGCGGGCTCTGGGGGAGACAGAGAAAGAGAACAAGAGGCTCCCTTCCTCTTCCTTCTGGGTCGCGGAGCTGAGTCCGTAGCCAGGCTTGAGACCGGTAAGGGGGGTGAAGAGGGAGACGAAGCAGGTACTGGCGAGACCACCGCAGGCAAGGGGATTCCGTGGAGGACGACTCCGACGCTGACTCCCACGACAAACGTCTTCTACGCTTTCCACGGGTGCTGATGGACACGGGTGGTGGACCGGGAGTCAGGGTGGAAGACGCTTGGTCCTCCTGTGTCACGACAGCTAACATGCGACCCTCAGGGATGACTGGAAGTGTGGCAGGAGGTGAAGATCCAGGTCGACCTGGCTGCTCCCTCCGAGACAAGTAGTCCACCATGTTGCGAAACGGACGGCGGACCAAACTCTCTCGTTCATTAAGGGGAGGGACGACTTTGAGACCCGCGACAAGGTAGCGGTTGACCAGGGTCTCCGGCAGGAAGAACCTCCTCTCCTCAATGACCTGGGCGTACCTCTTCAGGGTCAACTCACCCTGGGGAGGGAAAGGAAGCTTGCCATTGGAACTGTCAGAGATGGCCGAGCGCCACCACAGTTCCGGGTCAGAAGGCTGAAGACAAGTGGAAACGGACTGAACGTCTGCTGGGTTCGGCTTTGGTCGGTACATTCTGTCATGTGGTAGAAGGACAAACCCAATAGCAGACAGCAAGTAACTCAAAACAGGGATTTATTATTGACAAAAACAGAAAACAAAACCCACGAGGTGGCAAAACAGAACTGGAGGAGAATATAACTAGACTATGACAAACTAAGACTATGACTATGACTATGACTTGACAATAAACAAACTCACAATTCTCATTTAACAGCTTTCAGGCTAAATACTCACGGGGATGAACACGCAATGTTAGACAATGTACCGACCCAGGACAGAAGACATGAGGAGATTAAATAGGGAACACTAATGACGAGGACAGGTGAAACTGACTAGACAATAATCACAAGACGAGGATAACAAGGGGGCGGGGTAACGTAACGAGACACCACAAGCACATGGCCAAACAATTGGCCATGCGCTTGTACACAAAACATTGGTTCTGTCATGATCCTGCCACAAGACTAGGAATAATCAATAACATGATGGCAGAATCATGACATAACCCTCCTATTATCCTTGGGGTCAATTTGACCCCGTTCAATGTTTAACGTCTGTAAATACATCATTTTATTTTTTTATTTTTTTATTCATTTTTAATGACTTTTCCTAATTTAATGGGGACAACTCTGTAAACATAAAATTAACCTGCTAATATTTTTTCAAAGTCCTGTACACGTGTTGTAGCATCGGTGTTCCTCAGGGTCAATTTGACCCCAGGCTCTTTTAGTTGTATAATAAAACAGAAGAAATATTAAAATTTCACACACATTTGTTTTGGTTGTTTTATTGAGGTCACTATAACATGTTATAATTTGACTTTATAATGTTCAAAAAACGTCCCTCTGTTTTAGGGCTTAAAAGGTTACTTAAGTAGTCAACAAAGACATAAATTACCTGAGACAAACCTTTGTAAAAAAAAAAAAAAAAAAATATTGTGGAGGTTTAAATTACTGGGGTCAAATTGACCCCAGTAGGTAAAAAATGTTATCAGATTTGAGGGTAACAGGAGGGTTAACGGCCTTAAAGGCCTTAACTGCTTGAACACCGCTAAATGCTGCTTGCAGCTTTAATTATTTTTGTCTCCTTATTGTTTACACAAACTTGAGGAGTCCTTATCAGAGGACATTCTGTCATTAAAGCAAAGGTGATAAATAGCCAAGTATTTCTGAATTATATAGGCCTACAAGAATTTTTTTAAATCATGTTATTTATTTATTTTTAAGTTTAAAGCAGCACTAAGTAGGAATTCCGTTTTTGTCAAACAGCGACCCCTAGAGTCGCTGTGGAGTACTTGTACTGTCGTGAATAGCACTCACGCAGAGATGGCTCGCACTCACGGCCGGTGTTACACCAGATTCTGTGACCGTCATAGTCTGTGACCGTAGTGGGCGCGGTTGTCACTGTGCTGCGTGATCTACAAACAGCGTAACTTCTGACTATAAGCCAAAGGTAAGGTATTTACGAAACGTTTGTTTAGAAATGATGGTTATTTACACAATAAATGATTATTTGCTTGCCCAGATTGAGCTCAATGTGTTTTTCTTTTTTTCAGAGTAGCCGACTAAGTGTGTTTCCGTGCTCATTAATGTTTATGTTCTCACGCGAGAAGAGAACGGCCCTGACGTCCGTGCACGTTTAGGAAAAGTTTTTTTCTCAGTGTGTTTTGCTATTCAGAATAATATATATTATATTGGATATTATTTATTAGGATATATATTTAATTTGTGGAACCAGTAGTCAATGAAAGACATGTATGGCACAAAAAGATTATTTTTGTGTAAATTATTATATTAATGCACAGAATAATACTACAAAAAAATCACTCAAAATTGCTGTAACAAGTTATAAAGGTCACCGAATTGTATGTCGCAGACATACAGTAGGGTCACCAAATATGATAAGGCTATTTTAATGGTCACCGAATTCTGTTACCCTCCTCTATTTCACTCATAATGAATGTGACACACTCCAAATTCACTCTGATGATGTGTGAACTCTTCAGCTTCTTACAGTAGAAATCATTTTGGGCTGACATGAACAGAAGCAGACATACAGTAGGGTCACCAAATATGATAAGGCTATTTTAATGGTCACCGCATTCTGTTACCCTCCTCTATTTCACCCATAATTAATGTGATGTTATTTTTTTGCAACTTATTTTTTCTTTTGGACAGGGAGTGTTTTAAATAAAACCATTGCAATATAGAATATAGTAAGTATAGTAAGTAATATAGTAAGTTTTTTTTATCATGCTGTGTCCACTTTATTATACTGGTGTCTACATCATTATAACAGTAAAGTATTTTAAAACAATAGTATGCTGGTTTATATAGTACTTATGTATTTATTTACTATGCACTAAATCAGTTGTCATATTAGTATGCAGAGAAAATTCTGGCAGGGGAGCCTCTGACGTTTGCAAACAAAGCGTCAGCAGTGAACAACTTCAGGAAAAAGATCGCCATGACCCTGCTGGATGAAAGTGGTACGTTTGTTTAATTATGTACCTTTGATTAATAATTAATCTTCTATGTGAGGGGCTGCACAATAGGGGTGCACAAAATATCACTTGTAAGTCTTTAATTCAAGAACTCTCAATACAAAAAAATGTGAAAATTCAAGACAAAGAACAGAACAAGTAGTAAAAATACACAGAATCTGGTGTAACACCGGATCCCCTCCCCCTGTACACCGGTACCTGTTCAGTAGGATGGACGCTGTAACGGCCCTGTCCCAAATGGCACACTCCGGACTTGTGGACTTCCTCAGAGTCCACACTTCGGTGACGTCATGTAGTGCAGACCTATAGGGCCCTTAGCGCGAGTCCGTGAGGGCGCATTGAGAGGTATTTTTGGGACAGACTCGGTCGTCACGCCGGAAGCAAGAAGACGGTCTGATTGTTGTTATGGACAGGAGCTACAGGTTCGGGGAAATATGCTGCCTATTGTTGTTGTGTTTACAAATGACTCAGTAAAGCCCTGACATTCTGTTCTATTTATTTAATGAATCATAATGCGATCGTATTATTCAGCTCGCTATTATTAGCCTATGTTTGAGACATCAACCACTGGTCGATGATCATAATGTTTGTATAAACTTGTCATAAACTTGTCGCCGGGTTATTTCTGTTTGATGCTCATTTTATCAGATCTGATTTTTGCCGTAAAGCAATTCGTTACCTCGCGAGACCAGATATCACACGATACTTCCTAACACTGACGCCGGTGTCGTGCCAAGGGACATTATCTCAATATGCGACATGCAGGACAAGGGGTGAAATGCTGTGCGGTCCAGCGCAAAGCGGGACGGGTGCTCACCCTAGTGAAAATACACTTAACTTTTGGAAAGAAGTCACTTCTTGACAGCTTTATTGTAATTTCCGCATAGTATAGTCCATATACACACAAGGGAACGGAATTTCGTTTCACTTGGACCACAGTGCCGCAAAGTAGAATTAGAATCAGAAAAAGATGTGAAGGAATGTGGAAGGAAAGTACAGACATAGTGCAGACATATGATAATAGAGGCATATAGGAATTTAATAAAAAATATATACAACACAATAACAATATTAAAACTAAAATAACATTTAAATAATGCAAGATAGTACAGTAATAGAAATGTAGGCCCATATGAATGTACAGATAGGCCCATGTTATTTACAGGTGTCCAGTTTAAGATGCTATAGGCTACAGATGCAGGCAACAATTTTGAGATGTTATGTACAACATGACAGTTATGAAAGAGTGTGTTATTTGAGTTTTATCTGTTCAGACTGGAGGGCAACAGTTCATAGAGAAATTGGGCTGTGTGTGTGGGGTCCAAAGTGATTTTCTTAGCCCTTTCATTAAGTCTGGAGGTGTAGAGATCTTGGAGGTTGAGCACTATCCGCTGCGGTCGAAGGCCCTACAATTGCCACGCCAGAAAGTGATGCAGCTGACTGAAACACTCTCTATAGTATCTCTGTAGATGGTGGTGAGGATGGGTGGTGGGGGACTCTCCTTGCTTTCTTGGCGCCAAAGGAAGTGGAGACGTTGATAGGCCATCATCTGTGGAATATGGAGAGGGGGATACCTTTCATAGCAGGTTTAAATACGGTCTGAAAAAATCTGTATCCCACTATAAGTTTTGTCAGGAAACAGGAAATGTGTCCATATTCACTGCTGTTATTACACATGATGTACAGTATACACAAAATAAAACACTTGATGATAGGCCATCATCTGTAGATTTTGGAGGGGGGGATATTTTGGCAGGTCGAAAATACGATCTTAAAACCGGTCAGAACAATTTTATATCCACAGGCTGTTTGCTTGTGAAACGATATGGTCGTCTTGGTTTTTCAGTAACTTTAGACATTCTCGTGAGAATTGATCAATTCAGTGCATGAACTTCGATCGTTAGCACACAGAAGAATAAAATAATTTGTTTTTGATGGGCCACGTGATAGCTGTCTTTGCTAAACCTCGTCGATAAAACAACAACAGTAAAACGATATCTTAAACAATTCACGTGTTATAGTTTCATTTACCTTGGACAAAGCAGTGACACACCTCCTGCTGAATGCGAGCGCGCTCCCGCGACCGGGGATACACTTCCTTTCAGGGGTAAGTACCTTGGCACGACACCTGTGGCCCGGGTGGGGGTGGTTTTGCGGCTCACAGGCACCAGGGGAGTGCGAGACGACCACCATTCAACACGAAATCAGTAATATAAACATTACAATGACTCCAAAGCTGTTCGGTTAAGGTAAAAAAAGTTACTTAGTTCACCTTTAACTGTTCACTTAACTTGTTATACGGATCATTTGTAATGTCGTTTTGATTTTGAAGTAAATAAAAGAAACACCGCTATAGGGGGCAATAGGTGTCGAGGGTACAATTTATGCAATTTTACTTCAAACGTAACATGTTTATGGGATGATTCTAAAAACTTTTTGGATACTGCTGCAGCGTTGTTAAACTCATAGTTGCACACACATTACAATAAATGCGTTAGGCATTACTATAGATATACTGATGAAAAAATGCATGTATTATTAGTAGATGAGATTTTAATGTAATTTTTATCTTTTTAAGGAGAAGATTAGGGTACAATGGTTTGTGGTGCATCTCAATGTTTCCCCCACAGTGAAAATATGTGCAACATAATTCACAATGTTACTGTATTTGATTGTATTTTTATTAATACATTATACGGTATATGGAAGAATTAATTTCTTTCCAATTTGTAACAATGTTTTAGTGATTCCAAACTTTTAAATGGTAGCGTACATTAAGTTTGTTGTTGTTAATCACTTAATGTGATTTAAAATGACAATGATCTTTCTTTCTTTCTTTCTTTCTTTCTTTCTTTCTTTCTTTCTTTCTTTCTTTCTTTCTTTCTTTCTTTCTTTCTTTCTTTCTTTCTTTCTTTCTTTCTTTCTTTCTTTCTTTCTTTCTTTCTTTCTTTGATAGACCATTGAAAATAAATTACATGACAACGGAGTAACCATTTTGTGTGTGTGTGTTCTCCATCATTTGACATTAACATCTTGACTTGAATTAAAGAGACATGGTGTAATGTGATTTGAGTTTATTTCTGAGGTGTAACTGGTGACCACTGGAATGACAATTGCAGCCACATTCCTTTAACCCTTTAAGCAGATTTGATATTGGGGTATTATTGTTATTTTCCAAAGGTCACCCTCAATTTCAACATTTACTTAGACAATTTGCAGTTTATTCTTTAAAGACCCTTTTTATATTTCTCTTAAATTTTGTTACAGAAACTGAACAAAATGTATAGGCCCTGTGTCCCAATGGCATTGTAGAAAACATGAAGTGTTGGTGAGAGAAAGCTGCCAAATGTGTTCCAGTTTGCCTCTGCTTTTGTTAATTTCCCTGACCACAAATGTGTTAAGCAGCCATTGAAACACTACAAAAATGTTCATGTGAATTTTCAGTATATTACTGTCAGTGATTTGTAAAGTAGCTGTTATACAATTATGTATACTGTTTAGTGAACAGGATTAGAATATGACTGTAATATTCCAGTTTTGTGGTTTACAAGCACAGTGATTACAGTGGTTAATTAATCTAATCACTTGTATATTTACAGGTAAATGATTAATGCTCCCCTTGCTCCAATTTTGTAGTTATATTTTTGAATAATTTGCTGCATAATTGTTTTATTGTTGTTGTAATCGATAGTAGCCTATTACTCGTATAGTAGCTATTGAATGCAAGCGACTGTAAGTTAATAGCCTATCATTTATGAATAGATACTAAGAGCTTACACCATCAGCTATCACAAAACTGCATGGTGACTTAAAACGAAACAACTATTTATATTATTATTATTAAATCCACCACAAAATGGTTTTTTTTTTTTTTTTTTGCATTATTGCAGTAATCTGTAGCATAATGACAAAAAATTACCCAATCAATTTCAAATACAAATCTGAATAGCTACAGTCTTGTTGTAACTGTAAGAAATGATTATTAAATCTTGACCAATTCTGTCAATATGTAGCCATAGTGCAGGCAGGGCTATTAAAAGAGCTTAAATCAAACAAAAGCATTCTCGTTTATTGCATTAGCTAAGAGTTTCAGTTTCATCTATAGTAAAATAGGGGAGGGGCTATGAAGTAAACCATGGTCAAGAAGGACAATAGTTCTGATTGGACAGAGTCCATGTAACATCGGGAAGGCAGCCACTCCTCTCACTACCGCGAAACGACGCGAAAATCTTATTAACCACGTGAATATTTAAGAGAACAAGTTCTTTCCACGCTTTTCAGTTGCCCGCATTCATGAGAAATGGATTTATTTATTTTTTTATGAAGGGATGTATTTTGGATATTTCCGTCGGGTGGTGCATTTCACGGATTTCCCTCAGAAATAATTTTCTGTAATTATCTTGGCGAATTTATTTGAAAGACCTCACGGGACGAAACGGTATGTTTACGCATTTGCCAAGTTGGTGCAACATCTGAGTATGTTTCTACGAGGTGGATTGTGATTAGGGTCAATGGGGTTGAAGAAAAGAGATGATAATATAGTTCAGGGTGAGGGGTGTGTGATTGCATGGATCCTTTCGGTCAAGCTCGCTTATAAATGAGAATTCAGTTTAATGTCGCCTATTCAACAGGCTGTCGATAGTAAGTCACTAAAGTCCTTAAATAACCAACGTTTTAGGTCTAGTTTAATGTAAAGACGTCCAGATGAGCCAGTTATAAGTGCGAAGGAACAGTTTTTGTTTAGGTTGGCACCCTTGTTTATTTTGCGCCTGCTTTCCCAAAAATACAGTTCAGTATGGAGATGGTAATTTTTTTGTAACCTTTTTCTTAATTTGGTGAACAGAACTCTTTTAAATTATTATTTTAGCTAGACGTGTATGGTAGCTATTAAACCATTTCGACGTTGGAAAATATAGCCCATGTAAGCCTTTTCACGATTTTTAAGTTGTCTGTGCCCATGTTTTCTCAGGGAATAGCACAGAAAGGCGTTCAAGATTTCCCAAAACCTAAGGTAAGTTTTTCTTCTGTTGACTGGGTTGCCTTGTCGGTCCCACTGTGCTTTTAGAGTTGTTTGAATGGTCGTGTGGGCCTAGTCGCAACTTGTTTATATCCAAAGTTTTTATTATGTAACTGGAAATGTTGTTTTCGATGGCTGTTTTGCTCACTTTATCAAACAATGTGAAAATACACTTTTTTTTTTTAATTTAGGGAAAAATAATCAGTAGCCTATTTACAAATTAGTATAATACATATACAGGCAAAAGCTATGTGTTAAAATAACTCGGGGCTTGACAAAGGTTGTTAAAATGCCACAAAGTCAAACTTCCTGTTTAGGTCGAGTGCTTTTTGTCCATTGTGTCAGCACCCATACGCACAAACACACATAGGCCTACACTATTGGCTGTGAGGGAACCAGGTCTGAACTTAATGTTGTGAGGATTGTGTATAGGAGTTCGTATAGAAAACATTTAGTTACTTAATTTATCTGTTTAATTTGTAATTACGTATTTGTTTTTGTAACTTTCATCTTGTTTGATTCCCAGCAGATAGATAAGAATATTTGCTGGCTTTAGGCTAAATGTTGCATCACATTGATTTTTAAAGTTTGTTATTATTATTATCTATGTTTGTCTATAAGGCACTGCCCTGTTCATCTACTGTTGTTAAAGGTGTAGAAAAATCAAATATAGCTATAGACTTGAGCTGCTTGGTGCCGGCCTGCTCGTTTCTGTACAATACTTTATTCACTACAATAGTCATTCTTTTAAAAAGATTATCACTGTGAATGTTTTAAAATATGGTGTAAAAGAGATTGAGCTTACCATTAATGCAAATCATTTGTTCTAACACATGCAGACATGCTTGAATAGCAAAGGTCACTTAACTACATAGAACACAACCACGTGAGCAGCTTTACATTCCTCCTATGCTGCCACCCTGCAGTAGTTTTTAGCATATGTTTGCAGAGTATGATTGTGATGAAAAAACTCATGATTGGTGGAGACCAAATGAAAAATTTATAAATCTCAAAAACCCATAGAAAATTAACCATGATCAACATAATTTTGTGGAGCTTCAGTTTTTTTTTTTTGTTGTTGTTGGCAGTCTAAAGTGAAAACCCCAAATAAACAGAACAGGCCGATCAAAATGTTTTTGCAAGTATTTATGTGTACAGTAACTTGCCAAGTTTTCATTCTAGATTAAAGGATTCCATAAGTTGGAGAGGGAATTATTCGATTTTATTAGACATTTTCATAAGAATAGTTTTTTTTTATTTTGCTAATATACTGGGCCACCAAGAAGAAGATCATGCATATAGGCTATTACTAGATAGTATTAATAGAGATTCCCTGTTGTCTTCAAACAAAGAGAGGGGATGTGGGGCAAATAACATAATTAGAGTACACTGTAATGGTAGGGTACTTGACATTTAACATTATGTGTACTTGAGTCATTTGTATAGTTGTACATGGTGTGTGGCCCACTTTTAGTTTGCAGTGATGTGGCTGCTTTTTAGTAAATTCGCTATATGTTATACGTACATATTATACAAACGTATTATGATACCTTTTAATAGACACAACATGCATACTGGCATCTTTGTGGTTTGTGGCAAGGGGTTTTGTGTTTTTGTTTGTTTTTTACCGTATGTAACTCAGTGTTTTGAGAGTAAAATATGAAACCTCAAATAAATCAAAACTCAAGTTTAAATCAACTCCAAAAAATTATATTTGTCAATATTCGTTTAATTACTGAGGGGCCAGTCAGTTTTTCAAATGATACTATTTAAATTATAATTATTTAAATTAACTATATATATACTAATACAATTAAACTATATCAATATTCTGTTTTAAATTTGTTTGATTGCAAAGATTTTCAGTTTTTCAAATGTTCAAACTAATATACAATGTAAGTTCATGAAGAAAATAATGATAATAATTATTTAAATATTCCCACTGAGCGAAAAGGAAAACACATAAGGTATCAAATAGAAAATGTGATCAATATTATTATCATGGTTTTTCAACAGTAAATTTCATATAGTAAATCTTTGTGATTAGGAATCATTTATACATCCTGAACTCAGCATTGTTTGTATTTGAGGTTCTATCAACTGTTGATTTATAACTTATATACGTGTTGTTTAAATTGTTGCTAGCACTTCAAAACAAGGTCTCATTTGTTAACTTTAGTTGATTCATTTGTTAACACGAACTAACCATGAGCAATATATTTTTACAGCACCTAAAAATCATTTGTTACTTTTATTTAATAAAAATACAATTGTTCATTGTTTGTTCTTGTTAGTTCACAGTGCATTAATGTTTACAAATATATTATTAGAAATTGACATTATCTAAGATTAATAAATGCTGTAGAAGTATGGTTTATAGTTAGTTCATGTTAACTAAAGTCACTAAATAAAACCTTGTAAAGTGTTACCAAATTGTGATTCGTCTGAATATGCACAATACATTTGAAAATGTGGCATTTGCTGCAATAATTTAATTGTGGCGTCTTAAAACATACTAGACCAGATTCAAATGGTTTGTAGATTCATCATGTGTTTATAAATACTCATGATAAAACATTTTAACAACAGCTTTGAGAGTCAGTGTCAGCAACATTAGACAGAATCAGTCAAATTTTTTTTTTATTTAATAAATAAAACTATTTGATAAATAAAATAAAAATCAAGGGAACAGAACATTAACATGTGCAGTTCTAAATTATAATTTAAATTCCATACAAGTGCAATGATTATTAAAGGTTGATAACAACGAAATATGTACTTTAGGGTAGTCTTTGTAGTTTTGTGAAGCTGTTGATTGTTATGAGAAGAATTTATTATAGGTCTCAATTTCCAAACAATTTTGGATAAATTTGTTTGTTTTTTTTTGGACCAAGTTGAGAAAAACTCTGACCAAATCTTTCTATACTTTTTGAAGAATTAAAATACTGTCATTATTTCATAAAGAATGAAAGCCCTCGCACTTTAAAATAGGTGTTTCTGAGTAGAGAGGGAGTTTTCTCTGTGTGTTTGGGCTAAAGTGCATTTTCGGCATTACTTCATTGAAACTTCATAGAGAGATACGGTATGGAGAAAGCGCTACTACAGTCAGTGGAAGTGGGCCAAGCCACCCGACTTGTGCGTGTGTGTGTGTGTGTGTGTGTGTGTGTGTGTGTGTGTGTGAGAGTAACCAGAGCTGAGCAGATCGGATGCCGCACTATGAACAGGACTTCAGTTCTGTCACCCTGTGTCATCTGATGCGCAGGAATCCTGTCACAGAACACATGTTGTAGGTATCATGATTAGAACAGCAGATGAGAGTGTAAGAAACATAGAGTCATTTTATATTGGTAACATGAAATAACTGTTATAATATATGGGATGGTCAGTAATTGGTTTAGTTTATGTATTATGGTCATCACTGGATGATACTTTTTTTTTTAAGTTACACATTTTTGTCACATTTGTCTGTGTGTGGTATGTGGATTTAATTGTGGTTTTAAAGTCAACATGAAACACTTTCTATTGTCTGACTTCACGTTCCTTGTCTTATTGTGCCCGATTCTTGTTTTGGGTTACGTTATTTTAGTGTCCTCCACAGGACTAGTTTTCCAGGGGGACGTTAGAGAAAATCGTGTTTCACAGAAGTACTTTGCGACTCGTCCGAATCTGCCATGTCTGCCATGTTTTTCTCACACAACCTCTGTAAAAAAGCCATCTGGAGCAAATTACCTACAGTTTTTCGCCGAATTTAGCGGTCCTCTGAGAAATCTAATCCCATCCGAAATGCGAATGTCTGTGATGATGCTGATGTTTTATTATCCTAACGCTTCTCCTCGTGTGTTTTTTGACCTACATACGCTACCGTTTGCATACCACTCTTTAACATTATTTCATTTAAATATGAATGACGAAAAATATCCAACAAAAAAGTGTATTATAAAATTAATAAATAGAACAAATTGCATGAAACTGTGAAGACACTTCAGTGTCAGGTAAGAATAAGATGCTTGTTTCGCTGCTCACTTATTTGGGTTCAGCCACTTCTATAAACTTATGAAGTTTACTTAAATAGGGGTTTTATAATAAATTAAACTAAATCAAATAATAACTTAAGACATATATGTCATACGTAATGCAAGCACAGCACATGACCTTCTTTAATGGCCACGTCTAGAAAACACACACTCCCATCTCTGTAATAAACACGGAGATGTTAGTCCCGTCCAAATCGGTACATGAAATCACAGATGTTGAGTGATAAAAATTGTAACTCGAACGTTGTTTAGAAAAATTTATAATCACACTGTAACAAGGACACATAAAATAAAGTGTAATAATTTTTTTTCTTTCTAATCTTTTTCTTGCTCATCTTGTTAATAACATGTTCTTCCTCTGATACAACACCATTTTCAGAGTAATTGTGATATTTATTTGAACACTCCTGAAATTGATTTTTAAAATCCCAATGAGATCTTTTATATTAGTGAAGCAGACTACTTGCATAAAATTCATGTAAATATCAGTTGTCTTTTTATCTCCCAATAACATGTCTTGGAAAGATGATATTTAAATCCTTCAAGATCAAAGCTCTTTCATTTTTATTGTGGGGGGCAAAAAAAATTACGCAGTGTAATACAATGATGACTGAGAGATGTACAAATAAACGTTCCTGATGAATCATATTTCATAATCAAATTTTAACAGAATTTTTCTTAAACATTATGTATGGATAGTCAAGTAATCCGAAGTAGCTTCATTCCAGTAAGTATCCATCTTGAACTATTACTATAACAATAAAAAATGTATTCTTACGTTTACTTTATAAAAAGTTGTAAAGATTTCACAGCAAAAAGAGATGTGTACAACAACTTAAGGGTGTCACTTGCATGTGGGTGTAATAAAGTGCATAAAGAAGAAACAAACAGTCTTTAATAAATCCAAAACAAAACTCCGAAAATCGCTGGAGAACAACTTGACACAACCACATTAACGATACCGGACAAAGAAAGTGAATGAACAGAGGGTTTAAATACAAATCGATAATTAACGTAACCAGAACAGCGTGCATAACTCGATCAAAAACCATGGAGACAAACTAGCAAAGGAAACGCGGGCAAACAGGAACAGAACACAGTGAAAACAAAACCAAAACTGAACAAACAGATTACAAATGGGGGATGTTTTTAGAATTATACTTTTCACAATTCACTTACTAACAATAACCTATCAGATGTCAGAATGCATGTAATAGATTGTGCACAACCGGTTTTTCAGCAAAGTGTTGTTAGGGTTAAACATTTTTCTTGAATATCCTGTTTAATTAATAAATATGTCATAACAATAAAGTTAAACGGCAGTTGAAGGTGAGCGGTGTTCTTGCACTGCCAGTACTTGTGATATGCCTGGACTCGTAGGACAGTATCTGAGCTTTGCTACACCAGTGGAAGGAGTACGGGGGTATTTAGAGATTAAACGAATAAATCATCTCCATTCATCCGTTCACTGTCTCTTTCTCTTTAAACACACATTGACATGATCACATTTAAAGCCTTTGCCCCATACCTATGCTGAGGCAATGCTGATGACTTGGGGATGGTGCAGGAGTTGCTATGGTAACCCTATAGCTGGAGAGTGTAGAGGTATAGGCAGGTCGGTTGGGCTTTTGCTATGGATGGAGTGTGTGTGAGTGAGTGAGTGAGTCTAAAGCAACACAATAGCCCACTGAGACCAGCTGACAGGAGAGGGAATTTACTGGGAAATGTTACTGTGATCTATAAGTACTGTGAGAAAGGTTGGGAAGCAGAAATAAAGACGTGCTGTGAAAGTGAAGAGAGGAACACTCCCTGTTTGCTTATAGGTGTTGGCTGATCAACAGGTTTGGTAGCATGTGTAAGGCACACATAGAAGAGTTGATTATAAAGCTTTATGCAAAAGAAATAATCGAACTATACCTTATGAAACATTTATTGAAAACTTGTTAATTTATTTTATGAATCTTATCTTTTTATGAATTTAAATAAGAATATAGACTAATAATAAATATATCGTGCTGTTACTGTCATATTGCAGCCACAGGGCATATGCATAAAGTGTTTTAAGCTTCATAACTATTATGTTTAATTTAATATAATTTAATTCCTCCGGTCCTACAGGAGTCATTGTTCACAAATCTGACTAGAGGGATAGTCTGAATCACAAATAGCTCTTATTGGGCCCCAGTAAGTCCATTTTTTTTTATTCCATTTTATCTATTTATTTTTTTCACAAAAATTTGTTATCATTTTACTGGATTTTGTTGTTTGTGGTTTAATTACATTTTAATAATCAGAAAGGATGTCAAATCAACTGAATAATTTTTTTTTTTTAAATGTAATAATTTATTACCATTTGAACTAAAACAGTGAAATGTGTTATTTTTTTCAGAAATGTCTTTTTTCTGGATTCTGTTTTAATGATTTAATTGTATTTGATTTAATACAAATGCATTATCAAAAGTGATGGTAAACAAAAGGAAGGTATACAACTAACAATTATATATATATATATATATTTTTTATTTATTTTTACATGTAATAAAATACAATTTTTTACTTTCATTTTTGGAAAACAGTGCTGCACAAAAGAGGTTTACTGTGCATAAATTAACACATGGATGTAAAATTGTGTGAAATATATTTAAAATGTTTTAAATTGATGTTATTGTTGTTGTAATTATTATTTTATAAACATTCCTAGTAATATACTTTGTATAGTGTATTTGACGATAGCTTTTATCAAATGAAATGCAGCTCTGGAGATGAAGTCCTTATATAATAAGACTGCAAAAAAACTCCACGAGCATTGTTCATCAAATTTAGCTAAATTCCATAACATTCTGTTATTCAATAAATTCCATTTTTTATGACTGGATTCCGCAATTACGTCTGCATTTTTTAAATTACTCTTTTAAGCTCAAGATATAATTTGCAAAATGTTAACAGATTCTTTACTAAACAAACTCACTGAACACTTAGCGAAATAACATCTGACTCTTACTGAACTTTAGGTCCTAGCTTTCAGTCATGTCCTACTCAAAATTGGGCAAGTTCTGTTTTTTGCCACAAAAGACACCATCATTGACTGCTTGTTCTTATCAACGGCGCCACCAGGGGGTGGCCAGGGGTGGCCGTGGCCACCCCTGGCCGACTCCTGGCCACCCCAATGGCCAGTACAAATTTTAGTAGCATCAGTTATGCATTTCATAAATAAGTCAAAAATATTCTTTAGTAAAAGAAGACGGGGAATTATGTGTCGTGACGTGCTTTTTAAGTGCCAAACGGTTACAGTATACTGTTTCAGCAGCTTTTTTATGTGTCTTTGCCACGTTTTGACAAGCAGGGATGCAGACAGCGCGGTTTTCGGCGCCTCCCGAAATTTTTCACTTCAGTTTGGGTGACAAAGTCATCTGAAGTCATTCCATAGCTTAATGTGAGGGACAGAAGTCTATTTACATCATTAAAGTATACGGAAACTCGTTTTCCCTCCTCTGCGGCTGTCAATCATTCTCCATTCATATTCAAACAGCGCGCGCGCCTCTTGGATGCACGGTAAAACTCTCTCCAATATGATATATTCACATTATAATGCATTACCTGTAGATAAAAGGCTGTAGATTTGCATAAAATTACTTTATTTTGTTGGAGTTTGTTGCTGTTTTTAAACGACTCACTATCGTGTGCTTGCTAGATCACACACATCACAAGGACTATGAATCGGCATCAAACGCACAATAACTGGAATTCAAAACTGAGAAACAAAGGAACAAATCGCACTAGGTTCTCTTACGAGAGTATCTCTCGTACTGCGTAATAGCTTACGCTATGGGGAAAAACTCTTTTCCGCGAGATATTGAAGCCAAAAATTATCCTTAATTTTTTATTAATGCAAAACGCTTTGCAGCAGCAAGCAAACATAGGCGAAACAGCTCGCGCGCCTATTGGTTGCTCTGCAGCAAATGCAGCAGCCTATCGAGATAGACTCTGCGTGACGTAATGACCAATGGGGGCAATTCGCACCCATATCGTCACGTCCCGCCAGAAGGGGCGTGGTCTCGCCCTATAAATATGCTCGTTAGGCTGATACAAGCTGATTTTTACCTCTTCAGCGAAGCACATGCATCGCTGGATCCGGAGTGAGAAGCCGCGCCGTCGAAGCAAGCCTTTCAGCGGGACGAGCTCTGGAGTCGCTGGCCTCGCCGCCTTCAACTGCCGTACCTGCTGCGCTTTCCGGCGTTCTATATCCTTTCATACTCTGTGTGTATTTACTCTGTTGAGAGTGTGTGTTCGCTTACTTGACGCGACTCACACTTCTCTCATAAAAGAGCAGCGTCTTTTTAAAGATGCCTTCCTGTGGCTCGTGCCGCGCCCCGCTCAGCGATGGAGACCGGCACGTCATCTGTGTTTCCTGCCTGGGTGAGGATCACGCGGCTCTCGCGCTCGCTGACGGCGGATGCCCTCATTGCGAGCTTTTGCCCATGGTGACTCTGAGGACGCGCCTGGCATCATTCTCCGAGCCTTCACCGCAGCCCGCCGTGGTGCCGCGCCGCAAGAAGCGCCGCGCCCAGCGCGCTCCCGAGCTTTCTCCAGCCCGCCAAAGCTCGCCGGTTCGCCCGCCGGCTTCGCTCGAGTCGCTCACTGACGGACAACGGCCGCCGCCTGCCGCCGCGTCCATCCACGAGTTTGACGAACCCACCGAGGCGTGTTCTCTTCTGGCATCCGATAGTGAGGATTGGGCGAGCTTCGTGGATCTCCCCTCCGCTAGCGTTTCCCGCCAGACCACTAGTAAGAGAGCCGGCATTGAGACTGAGCTGATGCGTCTGCTCTCTCAGGCCGTGGAAAGCATCGGCCTCGATTGGGAGGCGCGCCGCGCAACAGGCGAGCTCTGTGGACCTCCGCCTTCTGTCCGCGAGTCGTCAAGGAAACGGGCCAGCATCAAGACCGCGAGCCCTAAAACCGCGGCTAGCTTTCTTTACGTTATAAGAAATCTACCCCGCCCCCCATGGGCGTGCGTCACCGGCAAATGAGAAAAGAGTGTGTTTTAGTCCCCGCCGAGGCCGGACTAATCTCCATTTCTTAAACATTTCTCAGCTCCTAGTTTGAGCGGCTGAAAATGTCATTATTGCAGCAATGAGCCTGTTGTATAACACGCACACCTGCATACAAACGCCGACACACACAAAACTGTGATGACGCTCTTTTATCTGCGGAACCCGTAGCTTTCACGCGAGAGACCCGTGTTCGATCCCGGCTCTCGCAGCAAATAAAAATTTTGTCTCGCCGCGGCCAGACTTCCACCAAAAACTTTTCGCTCGTTCAGTTCCAGAAAATGCGACTGTTCCAGTGTATTTTGCAGTAAACAAGCTGGTACCACGGCCCGCTTGCCTGCACATAAAGGCCGTTTCCACGGCGACCCAGAAAAATCATGTAATCATTGTATTTCTGGTTTTCCGGCCACAGCCGATGGTGTTATAAGTGTAATAAAATGCTCACAGCCCAGTGTTCATTTCTACACACAAACACAGCCCGCCACGGTACAGGGCTCGCACAAATGAAATCGACGCATGTCAATTGTGCATTAAATGTAGTAAATGTGCCCACAACCCAGTGCCCACAAACACTACCACGGTTTCTGTAAAACGAAACCAACACAAGTCTTCCTAGCCTCCTAGGAAATCGACGGTGTTTCAGTCTCGCCGTGGCCAGACTTCCACTGAAATTTTCGCTCGTTCAGTTCCAGAAAATGTGACTGTTCCAGTGTATTTTGCAGTAAGCAAGCCAGTACCATGCCCGCTTGCCTGCACACAAATGCTGTTCCCACGGCGACCCAGATAAATCACATAAATGGTGTATTTTCTGGTATTCCGGCCACAGCCGATGGTGTTATGAGTGTATTGAAAATGCCTACAACCCAGGGCTCATTTCTACACACAAACACAGCCCGCAAAAATGCAGGGCTCGCACAAACAAAATCGCCTCATGTCGATTGTGCACTAAATGTAGTGAATGTGCTTACGTCTCAGTACCCACAAACACTACACACCACATGTCCCACGGGTTCTGTGAAAACAAAACCAACACACATTCAGTCAGCTCAGGCCGACGGTGTTTTTCAGTGCAGTAAATGTGCCCGCTGTCCTGCGCCCACATTCACTCACAGACATGTTAAGCCCCACGGGGCTCGCCCCGCTCTCTCTCCCTCAGCAGACTGCTATAAGGGTTTTGAGCGCGGCCAGGCTGCCCGCCGCGATCGGCGCGCCCCCCGCCTCACACACTGTAAACACAGTGTCTGCGTTACAGCACGCCGGAGCTCTCTTGCCGTCACTATGTCTTGGCCAGAGCCCAGATCTCATTCTACCCCTAGCTATTCACGCGAAAGTGTGGACACAGCTTCCTGGGGTATCAGAATGGGTGCTGAACACTATAAATAGAGGCTATTCGCTACAGTTCGCTCGACGTCCCCGCCGTTATACGGCGCTCGTCGAGACGACGGTGGAAAACGAAGTATCTCATCTACTTCGAGCTGAGATAGCGAAACTACTGAGCAAAGGTGCTATAGAACCTTTATCTCAAGCTCAGAGCAAAGGGGGCCTACACAGCAGATATTTTCTGGTACCGAAAAAAGATGGAGGTCACAGACCCATTTTAGATCTGCGACAGCTGAACAGAGCGCTTGTGAAGCGCCAGTTCAGAATGCTTACGACCAGGAAAATCCTCGCGCAAGTGCGCCACGGGGACTGGTTTATGTCAATAGATCTGAAAGACGCCTATTTCCGAATACAAATGGCGTCCCATCACAGGCAATTCTTGAGATTCGCTTTCGAGGGCCAGGCATATCAATACGCAGTCCTGCCGTTCGGCCTGTCCCTAGCACCTCGTACATTTACGAAGTGCATGGACGCGGCGCTCGCACCCCTGAGACTTCAGGGCATGCGAGTCCTGAACTACTTGGACGATTGGCTGATTCTAGCTCGATCACGATCGGAGCTCATAGAACACAGGGCCGCATTACTCGAGCACCTCGAGGAGCTGGGCCTCACAGTCAATTGGGCGAAGAGCTCACTGTCTCCCAGTCAGAAAATTTCCTTTCTGGGAACCGTGTTGGACTCGCTGTCCATGACAGCACGCCTGTCACCAGAGCGCGGGCTAAATATTCAGCGCGGCGCGAAATCCTTCCGCCACGGCGCGATAGTTCCGCTCAAAAGGTTTCAGAAAATGCTGGGGCTGATGGCCTCAGCAGCCTCTGTACTCCAGTTGGGCCTGCTCCGCATGCGCCCACTGCAGATGTGGCTGAAGACGCGGGTTCCACCCAGGGCATGGACAGCGGGTCTGTTTCGCCTCAGGGTCGACCTTCAGTGTGTTTCAGCTCTGAAACCTTGGAAAGAGACCGACTGGTATCAGTCAGGTGTAAGTCTGGGGACCGCTTCGAGCGTGAAGGTGGTGTCTACGGACGCCTCCACCTCGGGGTGGGGAGCACTGCTCGAGGGCAGACCGCTAGCTGGCCTGTGGTCAGAACGGGAAAAGCTCCTTCACATAAACTGCTTGGAGATGATAGCAGTCGACAAAGCGCTACGGCGTTTTTGTCCCCAGATAACAGGCCACCACGTCTTGGTCCGGTCGGACAACATGTCGGTGGTGGTATACATAAATCACCAGGGCGGGGTCAGGTCACGAAACCTTTACAGGTTGACGGAAAGCCTCCTGGTCTGGGCTCAGCACAACCTGCTCTCACTGAGAGCAGCGCACGTGCCTGGTCTCCGGAACGTGGGACCAGACAGACTGTCCAGGAACAATGTTCCAGCAGGGGAATGGTCGCTGCACCCGCAGACGGTCCAGTTGCTGTGGAAGACGTTCGGCAGAGCTCAGGTGGACCTATTCGCGTCCCACGAAAACGCTCATTGCCCGGAGTTTTTCTCGAAAAGCAAGGACGCGCTGGCTCATGTTTGGCCCCGCTGCCCCCTATATGCTTTTCCCCCTGTCTCGCTCCTGCCTCAGGTGTTGGAACGAATCAGGAAAAACGGATGCCCAGTGCTGCTTGTAGCCCCGCTCTGGACGAACCAGACGTGGTTCCCTGCCCTGATGCAGCTGACCAGCACTGCCCCATGGCCTGTACCATTGAGGAGAGACCTCCTCTCTCAGGCGGAGGGCTCGATCTGGCACCCTCGCCCGGAGTTATGGTCCCTGCACGCATGGGCCATCAACGGGTACCCGCTAGCCTCCCAGAGGGAGTGTTAAACACGATCGCGCAGGCTAGAGCTCCGTCTACCAGGCGGCTCTACTCCTCGAAATGGTCTGTTTTCTCTGCATGGTGTCAGGCCCAGAGCCTTTCACCTGTGGAGTGCGGGGTTTCGGAAGTGCTTTCCTTCCTTCAAGAGCTACTGGATAAGGGCAGGACCCCATACACGCTCAAAGTATATGTGGCGGCCATAGCAACGTTTGCAAAACCGGTGTCTGGCCAGTCGCTTGGGAAAAACGACTTAGTCGTGCGTTTCCTTAGGGGAGCTCGGAGGCTGAACCCTCCAAGGCCCCCTTCAGTCCCGACGTGGGACCTTTCCACGGTCCTGGAGGCCATGAAAGGCGCCCCGTTCGAGCCGATCCAGCTGGTGGACATGAAACACCTGTCGTTCAAGACAGTGTTTCTCATGGCTCTCGCTTCAGTGAAGCGCATAGGGGACCTACAGGCGCTTTCAGTAAGCGCGTCGTGTATGGAGTTTGGGCCTAATGACTCAAAGGTCATTCTCAAACTGAAGCACGGGTACGTCCCGAAATCCCTCAATATGCCGTTCAGGGCCCAGGTCATTTCCCTGTCTGCCCTTCCGGTTCTCAGTGAGGAGGAGGATGCAAGTCTCCTTTGCCCCGTCAGGGCATTGAGAGCTTATGTGGCACGCTCGTCTGTTTTCAGACAGACGGAGCAGCTTTTTGTTTCGTTCGGCGGGCGTTCCAAGGGACTCGCCGCCTCAAAACAGAGCCGCGCTCGCTTACTCTGCGAAGGGCTTACAGTGCCCCTTGGGTGTCAGGGCGCATTCCACGAGAGGCGTGGCCTCTTCGTGGGCATGGTCTAGCGGGGTTTCCCTGCAAGATATCTGTACGGCCGCGGGCTGGGCCTCGCCGTCTACATTTATAAAATACTATAACCTGGAGGTACCCGCCTTACAAGCTAAGCTTTTGGCGGTCTAAATTCAGTGCTATCTGCCCCGCTGTGCGGCCCAGATGCTGAGTTTACTGCAGCCCCATGAGTATTGACTCACGTATGGCCGCCCAGATCAGGCTGAATGCTTTCACCCTGGCTGCGCGTTTGATTGTCATATAATAGCCCCGCTGGGTGCTTTTTTATAGGGAATGACGCTTCCAGCCTCTCTTCCTTTACTCTATGTGAGTTTATGGTGATTATGCACTACATGAGCCCTGGGCTTCGGCCCCTGGGACTTTGGTGTTGGATCCCTGTACGCACGGCGTGTTGCATTGTGTTCCCCATAGCGTAAGCTATTACGCAGTACGAGAGATACTCTCGTAAGAGAACGTACTCGGTTACTAACGTAACCTCGGTTCTCTCTAGAGAGGGAACGAGTACTGCGTATCTTGCCGTGCGTGGAATACGCTCTGGTTCGCTTCAGCAGTAAAAACCAGCTTGTATCAGCCTAACGAGCATATTTATAGGGCGAGACCACGCCCCTTCTGGCGGGACGTGACGATATGGGCGCGAATTGCCCCCATTGGTCATTACGTCACGCAGAGTCTATCTCGATAGGCTGCTGCATTTGCTGCAGAGCAACCAATAGGCGCGCGAGCTGTTTCGCCTATGTTTGCTTGCTGCTGCAAAGCGTTTTGCATTAATAAAAAATTAAGGATAATTTTTGGCTTCAATATCTCGCGGAAAAGAGTTTTTCCCCATAGCGTAAGCTATTACGCAGTACTCGTTCCCTCTCTAGAGAGAACCGAGGTTACGTTAGTAACCGAGTACGATTTGCGCGCTCGACATTTCTTCGTTTACGTGAACTTTTAAATGCGCACTTATGCAGCGCAGCGCTGCACACTGTGACTCCATGTTGCTTTGAGCACATCATTCTGCACCCGCGATGCGCATACACGCTGTGTGCGCTCTGTTTTTCATGTTTTCATGGGTTTACGCACTGAAATAAAAGCCAATATATTTTGTTATACCTAGCCTGCTCAATACATTTAAAATAAGCATAATTTAGTTGCATATTATTTCTTTGTAGTGTAGGCTATATATGCACTTTTGAATTCTTGAGATTCATATATAAATATAAAATTGTGAAATGTATGATTGCCTGATTGAATTTTATAAGAGAACTAATAGTAATTTGTTTTTATTAACATATTTAGATTTGATAAAATTACTGTGCAGATTTTTTCAAGAATTGCTTTTTGCTGCTGATTTATACACTCAAGTTTTTTAAAAATTCATAATACATTTATGTAATATTTAAAAGTGTTAACTGTAATCTTACACTGCAAAATAATAACTTAAAAAGGATTAAATTCATCACAATTATGTAAGTATCTGGAAATTTGCCGCGGGGCGAGGGCCCTTATATATATATCATATCTATATAATATATATCATTATATATAATATAATATATATTAGTAGGGCCCTACTAATATCATTAGTAACATTAAATATAACACAATAAACCAAAGTATATCAGTAGGAGTTTCCTTAAGTCTTTCTGATAGTTTTCTACAGGCCGGTTTACTACAACAGTAGAATACAATTCTGAAATTATGGTTTATAGTTTTGGTGTGCCACCCCAAGATTTTAAGTGGCCCCATCTGGCCACCTCTATGAAAAATTTCTGGAGGCGCCACTGGTTCTTATGACATTAAAACACTAAATGATAAATCGGAAATGTCAAACATATTATCAAAATAAAATGATTACACGCGCGCACAACACACTGGGTCAGCTCTTTAGATGCTGAGCTACTGGATATGGACACACACACACACACACACACACACACACACTGGGTCAGAGGATGAGGATCAGGTTGTAATGGAGATAATGCTTCTTCAGCCTCTTGTGAATCACGTGATAGTCATTGATCTGGTGGCCAGGTTAGACCTATTTCCCATACTGATATTATTAAAACACACGAGTGGATTTTTAATTAGTCTTCATTGCGGTGCATACTGACATACAAATGGGGAAATCATCATGTTTTTCTCCATAAAAAGCATAATGTGTGCATTTGACATTGTCTACGGATGGTGTACGTGCTGGACTGTCTCTTTTTAACCCCTTCAGGAGGATTGTAGTGAGCTGAGTATAGGTATGTGTGCATATGTTTGGGGGGCAGGGGCTATAACCACACTTAAGGCCTTGCCTGTGTCTAATAATCCCAGAGTCCTCAGATTAAAGGATGATGTGTCTGCTGGTAGAGCGCTACATGGCTCAGACTCTGGCCACGTTGTGTCCTGCTTAGGGATTCCAACATGCATGAATTGCTTGAGTACGTGGGCTTTGACAAGGGAAGAATGTGGAACACAGAGCATTGACATCACAAACTGTGGAACTCCGTCTTTTTCACATTTAAGGAGGAATCTTGGTGGTTCGGTAGCAATGAATGAGTGGATGCTCAGGACCGAATCTATGATTCCCGGAGCGATGAAGATCTAGAACTCAGTGCCACCTCTTCTGTGGTTCTCTGTCTTCATGATCACTGGACCAGCAGCACCAAGTTGGATAAAGGTATTATATTATACACTACCGTTCATAGTTTTTTAAAGAAGTCTCTTGTGCTCAACAAGGCTACGTTTATTTTATCAAAAATGCAGTAATAATACTGTGACATATATTATTACAATTTAAACTGTTTTGGATTTTAATATAAAATGTCATTTATTCCTATGATGGAAAAACTGATTTTTCAGCATCATTACTCCAATATGTAGTGTCACAGGATCCTTTTTGGAAATCCTTCTCATCGATTTGATGCTCAAGAAACTTTTCCTAGCTGATCAATGTTCTTCTTCATCAATGTTGAAAACAGTTTTTCTGCTTAATTGTTTTTGTGGGAACCATGATACACTACTATTCAAAGGTTTGGGGTAAGTAAAGTTTCAAATGTATTCATCAAGGATTCTTTGAATCGATCAAAAGTGAGAGTAAAGACATTCATAATGTTAAAAAAATCTATTTCAAATAAATACTGTTCTTTTGAACTTTTTATTAATCAAAGAATGTATCACGGTTTTCATCAAAAAGCAGTTCTCAACACTGATAATAATAAGAAATATTTATTGAGCACCAAATAAGCATATTAGAATGATTTTTGAAGGTTCATGTGACAGTGAAGACTGGAGTAAAGATGCTGAAAATTCAGCTTTGACATCACAGGAATAAAAACTTTTTTTTAATGTATGTATATATATATATATATATATATATATATATATATATATATATATATATATATATATATATCTTTTTTTTTTTTAAATAGAAAACGGTTGTTTTAAATTGTAACAATATTGCAGACTATTACAGTGTTCCTGTATTCTGGTCAAATCTTTGCAGCATTTGTGAGCTTAAGAGTCTTCTTTGGAAAATATAAAAAAATCCTGATGATTCCAAACTTTTGACCGGTAGAGATGGGTAACAGTAGTTGTTCTCTTTTTTTAACACATTTTTCACACAGTCTAGTGTGTTTTAGAGTTTCTGTCTTCACTGTCTTGGTTTTTTCATGAGAATGCAGAATGGGAGACTCATACATATGCAAATCAGGCATGCTGAGTATATTTATGCAGAAAGTATGCCTCTCACATGTTGAAATATGGACGCGAGTCCTAAAACCTCATTTGCATCGCATACATCTTGAATGTGTTCCAAGTTGGATATAATTGGCAGTGCATCCTTAGGATTTAAATTTTTTTTTTTTGGCATGGGGCAGTGCTTTCTGTGTATCTCTGTGCAAGTCTTAGAGGATGTGTTGATGCATTTAGTGTTCCTCTGTGTTACCTGCTCTTATTGATATCTGTCAGATGTATCCTAAAATTGCAGAATGTTACACAGAACCCTTCATGCACTTTACATTGTTTACACAAGTTTAGACTGTGAATACAGACTAGCATATCTACTACCCATATGAAATGCACATGGTTAGTTCACACTAATTAGACATTTACATGTATGCACTTTGCAAACACTTTTATCCAAAGCAACTTTGCATTCAAGGTATACAATTGATCCAGTTCATACTAGTATTGTCACAAAACTGGAATTTCGATAGGATACCTTGACAAATACTTTAAAAAAAATATATATATTCAATTCCATTTTTGATACCACAGGGAAAAACTGCCATTTAGATTTTTTTTGTCCATCCATTGAAATTCTAAGAAATCAGTATTTTCAAGCTTCTGAAAAGTGCATGACACATTGTAACAGTAATCCATGAATCGTGTGGTTTAATTTAAGTCTTCTGAAGAGACATGATCGCTTTATTTGATGAACAGATTTTAATTTAGGCTTATATTTCCATTACACGAGAGTAGATGTTAAAACTTCATGCTGATTTGTACTCGGCTTTAGCCAAGATAAGCACAAACTAAGACGTAGCTTTACAGTAACCTATGCTTCTCCATCCATTTACGCTTCTTTCCATATGGTGATGTGAATCTCCTTCTGTCCGTCGTTAATGGCTGCAGTGTACTTGGCGCGTCAGCACACACAACGGCTGCAACTACAGTGTGGTCACCCCAGTGGACCAGCACGACAACCGTCTGGATTTAGCCGAGTAGGGGACATATGTAGGGTCTTCAAGTGGGCACCTTCCGTCCTCAGTGTTTCGTCGACTAGCCCACGACACCTCGAGACTCTAGCGTCCCAGAGTCACCCCCCTCCGTCCCCCACTCAACTCAGCCCAGCTTACTGACCTTTACATCCCTCCTGCTGCTGAGGTTGCTCCTTCCTCGTAGTTCACATGTGACCTAACCACAATCTCACAATCTCTCCGCAACCCAACCATACGTGCCAACCCGTTTGACTAAGGCTGTCGAGCCCCACTGTCTTCGTTAAAGTAGGTTCAGTGGCAACGGTTCAGTATGGCATACCTACTGCAAAACACAATATCTGCCCAAACACCAACCCTCATTCACGCAATATACACAGGAACGTAATAACTGTAATTACTATGCAAACTATAAAATAGGCTACCTTCCGTCAACACAACAGAACTATTTTCAGGCGCTGCGTCATATCATTACGCCTGCTGCTCTCATGGTACGGCTGTAAAGTTTCTTGATTATTACGCAGGAATGAGAGTATAGTTTCTAGCCATATCAGCCTAGAAAATCGCAACTTTGCATTTTCCGTTGGTCTTAGTGCACGATGTAACTACAGAAGAGTAAGTACAGAAGTTTTAAATAGGAAAAATATTGAAACTTTGGTCATTTTTTTTTTTAGAAATGCTAATGGTCTCGTCCACTTTAATGATGTATGCTAAGCTATGCTAAAAGTGGTACCGCCAGAACCGGAGACCGGCTGAATGGATTCAAAAACGGTAAAATTCAACAGTTTAACTCTGGGGGAGATGTAAAATGAGCCTATTTCCAAAAAAAGTGGAGTATCCTTTTAAGAGCTCGCTCAAGTACTGGGGAGCTAAACAATTTAGTACTTTGTAAGTAATCAGCAATATTTAAAAATGTATACGATGTTTAATAGGGAGCCAATGCAGTGTTGACAGAACCGGGCTAATATGGTCATACTTCCTGGTTCTGGTAAGAACTCGAGCTGCGGCGTTTTGGACCAGCTGTAATTTGTTTATTATGCGTGCAGGGCTACCACCCAGTAGAGCATTACAATAATCTAGCCTTGAGGTCATGAACGCATGAACTAACTGTTCTGCATTTTTCATTGAAAGCTTATGTCGTAATTTAGATATATTTTTAAGATGGAAGAATGGGGTTTTACAGACGCTAGAAACGTGGCTTTCAAATGAAAGATTGGTATCAAAGAACACACCTAGGTTCCTAACCGACGACGAAGACTTGACAGAGCAGCCATCAATTGTTAGACAGTATCCTAGGTTACTAGTACGTGCAGAGGTTTTTGGTCCAATCATTACAAACTCTGTTTTTTCAGAATTAAGTAATAGGAAATTACTAGTCATAAACAGTGACGGGGTTGCATGTTACTAAGCGACAAAGCGTCCGTTAAAGACGCAATTATGACAAAGTAGGCGGCTATGTCCCAAAGCTTGCATACTCTTCTGCTTCACATTCAAAATGATGTACATTTTCTTCTCAAAAACAGTACATACTTTAACTACATAGTATAAGTAGGCGAATTGGGATGTAGCAAGTGATTTCTCTTTTTCTTTTAGTTTTTTTTTTAATTAACATTAATGACACAAACAGCAGCAGGTTTATTAGGCTGCTGTCACTTTAAGAGCTTATGGGCTAATTCATGCCCTGTCACACCAACACTATTTAACCGGAGTGAATGAGACTAATCAGGCAGAGGAGGTATTAACTCGCTGTCTGACAGAAGAGAGAGCAAGAAAGTATAGCTGGTATCAGTGTATCGATACTGTGGAAAATTTGTATTTTTAACAACACTGGTTCAAACTGTACATTCCTGGAACTCAAACCCATAAACTTTGCATTGTTATGCTCTACTGTTTGTGCTACGGGAAAGTTCAGAAAATTATATACTTTTATATATTATAATTTATATAGATTAAAGGTTTTAAAGCAAATGTGTGATGAAATCAATGAGCCACAGGACCTTGATTCTATTCAGAATGTTGGTGTAAAGAAAACGGCATTTACTTGGCAGTAAGTCTTTTAATATTGGCAAAATGGTATTATTCCCCTAACAGTTGTCATTTCCTGTTCTATTCCTTCCTGATATGTCATTATTGTACTCTGAATCTTCCCATTGTGTGTTAAAAACATCTACACTTTGCTACAATAAGTAGGCTATTATCCTTCCAACTAATCAGTGGCCGACCTGGTCATAAGTGACATAGGGTGGTATTGTTATTTGGCATGGAATGCTGCCCCGCACACTGCTGTCACAGAAGGATGCACTTGCTAAAAGTTGATACTAGGGACATGTTCCCACTGACTCTACATGTGTCTCACACACTGAAGTAACAAATGTCAAATTCAATTGTTGGATTAGTATGTTAAACCTGCTAGTGTTTGTGGGGGCAGTGTGATAATGGCAGTTGTGTTTCACAACATTGTAAATCCAACATCAATCCCTTAGAACATACAAAATGTTGACGTTTGTAGGGGCAGCTTTTAGATTAAAAGAACAGTTCATGTAAAAATTCTGTCACTTACTCCACCTCATGTTGTTCCAAACCTGAAAGACTTTCTTTGTTTTGTGGAACACAAAATAATATCTTTTGAAGAATGTTGGCAACCAAACAGTTTGATTACCATTGACATCCATTAAATGGACCAAAATAACCAAAAAAAAAAAACTGAATGGACGACAACAACAAGAAAACGTGTCTCAAAATGTCTTCTTTCACTTTTCTGTTCTGTTCCACAGAAGGAAGGAAGGAAGGAAGAAAGAAAGAAAGGTTCTTTATTGTTATTCATGGTTCTATGGAGAACCTCTAACATCCATGGAAAATTTTCCATGCACATAAGGTTTTTACTCTGGAAAAAAGTAATTAATTCAAATAATAAAAAAAATTGTCAGAACCTCTAGTAAATTACTTGTTATTTTGATAGTTGTTTGTTCAGAATCTTAGGAGAATCGTGATCTCTATAAAAAAAATAAATAAAAAAAATCAACATTTTCAATTCATCCAGAATTGTGCAGGTCTACAGTATAATCGAATCTAAGAATGCCTCACTACAACTGAATTGCAGCACCTGCTATCTGTTTCAGCTAGCCAAAAATCCTGCTGTGTTGTGTTTTAGAAATAGCTAATGCATTGCGTGTACTCACTTTGTCAAGAATGCTAATTAATGCTGTTTACTCTTAAACACTAATTCCTGCTGTAGAGGACATCAGAATGCTAATACACACAGCACAACTCATAAATAATTGACTGAGCTATGCAGAATGCTAATTGATTAGCCACTGGGGGCAGCAGGATGCTGCTGTGTTAACATAGCGCATGTCGAATGTTAATGTGGCAATCGATGTCCAGGTGTACCTCTGGAATGTGAAGAGAGGAAGAGTGGTTCTATTTCTGGCTCTTTCATATTCAATAAAGAAACAACACCAGGGGTTTCAGAATTAAAACCATGTCGACAGTTTATGGTAAAAGCAACAATGCCAAAACACCAATCTGCTTGACACATGCAGACACAAATCTTAAGTGGATCCAGGCAGTTTTTCTTCCCTTTCTTTTTTGCATAATTAAGTCATAAGACTCTGTTAGAAAAACCTAGTGTGCAGCATCTCTGCCTACTGACTTCTAGAAAGGCATCCTAACCATCGTGTAACTTCATAAGTTTGTTTTCTGGAATTCTTTACATTAGCAGAAGCTCCAAACAGGAAAAGTTAGCATGTGTAGCTAAATTTGGTTCTATATTGTAATTAACATAAAAATACAGAGCACATACAAATAACTGGGTCAAATAATACATTTTTAATTACACTGACTGAACTACTTTTCAGTACAGAATGAAATCTAAGGTTATTTAATAAAGACATTTCTCTCGCTTTGTTCGCCATCTTGCATATGTTTTTTCACCCAGCTTGGTGCAGTGCACTCTGGGATCTCCTTTTTCTGCAAAGGATACATGCAATGATGCCTGAAGGCTGATTTATACTTCTGTGTCGAACCTACGCCATAGCTGCATCGTTGGCTGTGTGTAGCACATGGCATAGCCTGACGTGCACCTCTCCGAAAATGTAACAACGCGTCAATTCTGTTATTCGATATTTAAAACCTCTAGCTGCAACAAAAGTCGCTGTCTATTTGCTGCCGTCACTGCTGCTGCTTCCCCGACAACATGCACAACAAGCTGCTTCTTCTTCGGCTTTTGCCTTGATACTGTGGATTACACCATCAACATGCCTGTGGAAACTGCCTACTCGCGGTCTGTGTAATTGCATGTCGACGTGGACAACGACACAGAAGTATAAATGAAAACCGGCATGTAGCCTAAGGCGTAGGTCCGATGCAGAAGTATAAATCAGCCTTTATAAATTGGCAAAAACAAGGTATCTTTGAAGGCAGCGATATTCAGTTGCTCATCCTTTGGAACGCCCTTTGAGTTGGGAGTGCACCTACTGTATGTCGCCTTGTGGTCGCAAAGAAAATACCACGTTCTGGCATGTAACTCTAGATGGCGCAGGCTAATAGGTCCTTAACTCATTCGGTAGCGATTGCATCGTCATCTACATGGCGCAACGAATTTTTTGCTCAACAATCAGCTGGTCAACATTCAAACAAATAACGGTAGTGTTGCTGCTAGCAGTCTGCAGCGCACTTTCAGGAATCCTCCAACTTCCCCAGCTCCACCTGCTACGGGGGGTTATTTCATGTATGGTATATGTGCAGCAGCAGCATGTCTTACATGCACACAGCAATATAGCTGTAGGCGATCTTCCCAAAATTTCATATCACAATCTTATAACAAACAATCTCACACTGGACGCTTTATTATGTAGTCGTGTTCTCAAGTTGAAGGCTGAAGTCAAAAACAGTGAATCTAATCACAAACCCCCCCCCCCCCCCCCCCTTTTTTTATATTTTATATGAAGCATAGACTTCAAGCCACAAAACTGCACAATACAGCCTTGGGTGAAGACAATACATTCCAACATTTTTCCCATATCATTGGTAATGTAATTTAATGGAAAACTATGTGAGTGGCATGGCAGGATTTTAAACAGCCTCTAGAGTTGTAGGAGGACGCTGGCGACAGAAGCAGAGTGTAGCTAAATAAAATAATGTATCCAAACTTTAAAGACATGACGCTTCTAGTCCAATGTGTGCATTGTTTTGCAAATGTTGGCGCCTCCTTTTAGGAGGACATAGTCTATGAATCATAACCCACCAATTTGGCTAGTGATGAAAAAAAAAATGGATTTGTTACCTGCCTTGGTTAATTTTCACCCACATTTGGCGGGTGTATATTTCCCTCAACATGCATTTAGAACATAGGGTTACATTTCAAATGTTGTTTCTCTGGGCAGCTCAGTAGGTTTTTCAATCCGAGCATGCACAATATTAATTAGGTAACATTAGAAGGACTAACACAATATTTCTGATGTCTAATGCAAATCTTCCCAAGATCTTCAAGTGGTTGGTTCACACAGTGACATTTAAGTTCAGGCTTGCTTGCCTAGATCCATCTAATGAGGCGAGGTGAAGGTTCACATGGATCACTCAATGCATTAAGGGGTCAGTAGTGCATAGCTTTTATCCCAATGGCAGTAGCTCTGACTCAGATTGGCAATAGGACAGAATTGACCCTGTTCACTTCAGGGGGTTCCACACAGAGCTGATCGTGAGCTGATCGAGACCTTCAGATGTGATTCTGCTAGTCTAAATGGCTAGATACTGCAGATCTGATTAAGGTGAGGCATCATTTGCTGCGGAGAGAAAATAATTTTTCTACACAACAAAGCACTGAGGGAGATTATGCACAGTGCTTAGCTAGAGACCTTTCAAAATAACATCTTAATTCACTTGGTATACAGTTGTAGTCCAAGATTGAGACTTCTATCTTTCAGTCATTCTATCATTCTAGCTAATATTTTCATCTTCCATATCTTTTGTCCCAGTGGAAAATGCACTTGTTCTCTTTTTGTGGCTCTGACACTTTGCACACTTTCAGGACGCTTATGTGCTTAAGTGATTAAGAGACGAAGTGGGAAATCGGGTTAATTCAGCTTAGAAGTGTCTTTAAACGTGCGGGAGCCACTTCAGGGTCCCGGGGCCTCAAACATATCCTACATCTACCTGCAGGAGTTCAGCAGCTTCTAGACTCATTGTTTTGCGTGTTTTGAAATGGTTATTCCAGATTTATTTGAGATCCAAGTGTTTGAGTCTGTTAAAACATTAGCCTGCTGATTAGCGATGTTAATTTCGGGGTTTTCCTGACACCCGAAGCTTGTTATCCGATCGTTAAACTTTAACCGACAAGTTTGTTTAATTAGAATTGAATTAAATTAGAATTAATACGTGTCTGTGACCCATTAAAATAACAAAATCTGTTTTCCATGGGTTTAGTTTTACATGTGTTAATAGCAGCATAAACAGAATGAGGATTCACACATTGTCACATCACACAACTACACCGTTTCTATGAATGGAGATAAACAGATTAAAATGATATACATAAAATTAATAAATATGCAAAATATATATAATTTAAATAATTAACAGATTATCAAAATGAAAGAAACAAACTGTGCAACAAGTAGTAGCCATAGCCTATATGCCTATACGTTTGTTTTCTTAATTCTACAAAAGCACAATGTTTTGTTTTTATTGTAAGTGTACACAAACAAAAGTAAACCCTTTACAGTTACAAATGATGTCTTACTCTTATCGGACCATAAATTAGAATTTTATTTTAAGTGGTTTCCGCTGTTTGCCCTCGCGTGCACACAAATATCAGTTCTAGCATTACTAACTTGACATGGCAGCCTGTTCCTTATCAAAATAAAATACTGTTAACTAAACATAACAAGTTACACTGCTCAATTTACAAAGCCTAGTTTACATAAAAAATAATAGTTAGCATCAAGATACATCGTGAATATGGAAACATTTGGATTCATGCAGAATGAGTAAGGTTGTGAGCCATGCTCTCAGCATCTTAGCAGTTTCTTAGCACAGTTAAGTATGATCATCTCTACACAGCAAGCAATAGCGGGGTAATTTCACTGTCTTGGTTAAGTATAGACTTGATATAGTCCGCCTATGAGTAATCGACTTCTAGACAAAATAACCCTGAATTTGGTTACATGTTGTTTTGCCAAAATAACTTGCGAGATGTATGATATTCCATCATGTAAGCAAAGTCAACAGTGATTGCAAGGTGTTTGGTTTCATTTATTTGACATGTTATCTAATTGATGACTAGTCTATTCTTGGGCTGGTTTAGACGTCTATTAAATTCCCTGACAGCCCAAATTTTGCCTTGTTTTAGCCTAGACGTCAGGGCTGTGTTTGGACGGCTACTAAATGCAAAATTGCTTGCTGGGTACTGATGATCATTTAGGGCCTGAGGTCCAGGGGCCGTATTCACAAAGAATTTAAAGGCTAAAAGTAGCTCCTAACTGGCGAATTTAGGAGCAACTCCTAAAAATAATGGGCGTGTCACTCCTAACTTTAGGACTCCTAATTTTTTTGACTAAGAGTAATTCACGAAGCATTTTAGCCCTAAAAGTAGCACCTAAGCCTGGGAGAGCTTAAAAGAAGTCGAGAGGACTCTTAACTCACTAAGACCTATTCACAAACCGCTTTTTGTGGCATTTCACGTTGCGATGTTTTGAAATGCGTATGCGGCGGCTACAGAATCTTCCAATCGCGAGGGAACAATTTTGCATTGTAGGCATAACTAGGGATGCAATAACGCCACCAACAACAACCAAAACTAGGCTACTCTCTGCATGTAAACTAATTGTAACGTTTCATTGTGAATCAAATTAAAATGTTCGTCTCTTTGCAAACGTAGGCAGAGGAATATAGTGACAGATTAATTCAATAATGTTGCAAAGATATTGCAAAATTGTTTCAATAGGCTACTAGGCTATTTGTTTTTCCTTACTCTTATTCATTTTGGCTATTTATTCAGTTATTCATCATCTTCCGTCCTTCGCACTACTTGTGTAGCGCACGCATTCTCAGACCTGTCACCTGTCACTCATCATCGTAGGGGAGGTGTTTGGAATCATTCCCGCGTTACAATCATCAGCCAATCAAGGTGGTCACTTCAGTCAAGCTCGTGCATGAGTAATGACGTCATCCATAGCAACGAAGACTCACTCTTAGTTTAGGAGTTGTCATTTTTCTTTGCTAAGAGTAGGTCTGAAAGACGTTGTGAATAACTTTTAAGAGAAAATTCCTAGCTAAAATCTTTTAGTGCGATTTAGGAGCACTCCTAGTGGTAAGATAAAATGCTTTGTGAATACGGCCCCAGATCATTAAAACCAAAGCCCTCAAATGTACTGATCATTTCAATGGAGGTGAATCAATCAAAACTAACTTTAGCTGGAAATAACATTATTCAAGAACCGCTATAAAGCCCAAACAATCTCTGTTACCTTAAATTATATGTTTATCTCTGTAAAGCTGCTTTGGAACAATCCATTGTTAAAAGCGCTATATAAATGAAGATGACTTGACTTGACTACTGGGTTTGTGTGTTTCCTGTAGCCTCTGTCTTGATGCATTTGGATTTGCATTGATGATCTCAGGTCATAAGCGACGTGTCATTTACATGGATGTTTTGGTTCATTAGAGTTTCAGAAAAGTTTTATCTTCCTATACCAATCTGTTGACGATCCGTAGGCACAAACTATCATCGTTTGGGGGAAGGACTTTTTGTACCGCTGCCCCAACTCTTTGGAATTCTATTCCCCAACACATCCTTTCATCATTACACGATTTCAAAACCCACCTTAAAACATATCCTTTTGCTACTTGTTTCCCTGACCCCTGACTCTATGATCTGATTTTTCTGTATATGTATATGTATTTATTATGTTATCCATCTCAGTTTATTTGTATCATTTCTATGTCATGTTTCTGTCATGTTTATTTGTACTTTATTGTAAAGTGACCTTGAGTTTTCTGAAAGGCGCTATATAAAATAAACGTATTGTTATTATTATTATTATTATTATAGTCAAGTCAAGTCACCTTTATATACTGTATATATCGCTTTTTACAATACAGATTGTATCAAAGCAGCTTCACAGTGATAACATGAAAATAATACAACAAAGTTTGTTTCTAGAATAAAATAGCGTCATCGTCCACCTTAAGTAAGGCAGATCAATAATATTGTTGAATATTAAATGTCCCCATTATACAGTTGCTTTCTTGCCTTTTCTCTTGTCATGGTCTTGATGTGCTTTGACAATGGTTGTGCAACTGGTGGTAAGGCTAACCCTGTGACTCATTACAATAGATCAAGTTTTCCTGGCTTCTCACAAACACATGGGCGCAGAGCCGTCCTGGCACCTGTCTGATCCTGAACCCTCTATTGTATGATTAACTTTGATCGGTGACACCAAAACGACGTGGCTGGTGGAGCAACTGTAATGGTGTCTCTTGCCAATCTCTTGTCTTGTCTCTTGTCAGAGGTGGTGTCTGGATAGTCCCATTGTTACATTCTGTGAGTATGCCACCTCTTACATTAGCTGTAGAGAGGTGTGTCGCTGGTGCATATTTAAAGTGGTGGAATTTGACAGGAGTCTCAGCATGTCTGTCGAACTGGAAGTGCAGGGTTTTGTGTAAATATGATCTCTGGCAGCGCTGGCACGTTTAGTTAGCACAGTTAATGTTTGCATCCGCCTCAGCAAAAGTGTGGACAAAGTAAGGTAAATTACTTCATCTTTCAATATCTCAGAAAGTTAACATTCATACTCAAATTAAAGATGTATAAGTAAATATTAATAAACAAAGAAAATGGTCAACCTTGTCAGTTCAGTGATCAGTGAAGGGAGCAATTTTGTACAGAAATGTATTACTAATTTGAAAATATTAATTACAAAAACTACAACAAAAATGATATATTATTACTATTGTTATTATAAAAAAAACGTTGTGAATGGAAAGTGGATTTTAAACATTTTATTGTTTTAATATTATTATAAGTCATGTCATTCTATCAGTGCAGTTTTTACACAGCCTTAAAGAAATCTTACTATTTACTGTATGATTGCAAATTCATTGTCAATTAATGATTTATTCTGACAAAAACAAACCTTTAAGTCAGTTAAAATTTAATGATCATGTCAGTCCTATGCAGTTTTGTATTGTGTATGAAAGGGTGTATTAGAGAAAACTAAAAATTTAAATCAAAACATTTTATGATGTAACCTAAAAAATGTGGCATTCAAAGCTTTCGGGTCTGTAAGATTTTTGAAAAACTTTCTAATGCTCACCAAAGCTGCATTTATTTGACCAAAAATATAGTAAAAACTAATACTGTACTAATACTAAATACTAATTGCAATGTAAAAAAAACAACCTCTGTGTTCTATTTTAATGTCATTTAAAATATAATGTATTCCTGTGATGGTAAAGCTGAATTTTCAGAAGCCAGAATCTCCAGTCTTCAGTGTGACAGTCTCCACATGATCCTTCAGAAATCATTCTAAAATGCTGATTTGGTGCAAGAAATAGGCTACTTATTTTTGGTGTCAGCTTAATATTTTTGTGGAACACAAAATTTTTGTTTTGTTTTGTTATTTGATGAATATACTTTTCAAAAGAACATTATAGAAGAAACTGATTCTTAAAGTTCTCAAAGCTATTGTACATGTTACCACACTTTACAATTTGATTTGTGTTGATGTGACCCAAACAAGTGATGTCAGAACAGTAACTGACACTCATCTGACCCCGTTAGTTGAGGTGATGTATCCCTAGTGATCTTCTTATAGCTGGTGATGTCATTTGGCCTGCAAGTGCTGTTATGTCACCCTGTTACAGTCACTGGTGATTGATAGTGAGTCTTGTTGTTTATTCCTATGACCCTGCTTCAACTGATTGGCACACACACACCTAGTTTGAACAAGTACGTGTGAATGTGTGGCTTGGCTCATCCCTTTTGATTGAAGTGAATCTCACTTGACTTAATGTACAGGCTTTTAATGAAGCTGTCAGTTATTGCCCTTATGTTAACACTAGAAGTGCCAGAACTCCATGAATTTGCTGTCTCCTTTCTTGTGTTGTGTGTGTGTGTGTGTGTGCGTGGTCGCTGAGCATTGCCGCTGATCAGCACGCCCGCTGCTTCTGATCAACGCGCCAGCAGCAGCTGATCAGCGAACCCTTTTTAGTGTCACTGTTGTCGCATTGTCTTTGTCAGATCGTTGTGTATGTTTCCTGCGTGTTTGTTCCCTGTCTGTATCCGGTTTTACATGTGTTATCCGTGGGGTTTTACGTGTGTAATCCGTGGGTCACTCCTGGTTCTTCACAACCCTGTGCTGCCAATGGCTTCATACCAGACATTTGCACACCTTAACTCTCCCAGCATCTGACCAGCTCTCAATAAACATATCTGTCATTTTGCCATTGAATCTTCTTAATTATTTCCTAACAGACAAAGGTCAACCGCAGGAAATGTAATAAAAGAATACCGCGAAATTCAGTGCGGTCAATATGACACTCTATGGCCGAAATAGGTAAATATGTTAATTTGTTGTTTTGCCTTATGTGCAATTTATATTAAAAACATTTTAAATGTAAATGCAGACACTTTTAGGAAAAGTCGGGTACCAGTAGGATTTTATTTATTTTTTCAACAAAGTTATTGCAGATATAAAATTCAAAACGGTCAAAATGACCATCATGGCCGTTCTAGTGTTAATTTAGACTGCGGAAAAAATGCAGCTATAGCTTGTAGTGTATCATATACCCCTGCTCACATGTTTCATGTTGGCATTATGTTCTTTAGAGTGTTCATCTGTTGGAAATGTAGAGTGCACTGGATTAAGCATTAAGATGGCTTGTCAAATTAAAAGTACTCCCAACTTTTAAAAACACATCTTGAGACACCATCAATCTTTTTCTATTCTGTTAATTACCCATTTTGTGCTTCTCAGTAATGGTGCGTGTCCACTGCAGCAAGAGAACTCGGTAATGCTTCCTTTTACAGTCCAGTTACCCATGTAAATACTATGTACTTATTTTAGTAACTACAATTACTGGGTAATAACTAGTACTAACCCTGAACCTACCCCTGTTCCATGTACTTACTTTATATTAGCCAGTACTTTCTAGGTAAGTACACTGTAATACTGTACTGTAAAAGGAAGCGTTACTGAGAACTCTGCTCATTGACGCTCAAAATGCTAGATGATCTCCGCTTTGGGGCGTATCTGAATGTGTGTGTCTAAAAACTAGTTTGTTTTCAGTAACCAGCCAATATAAACATCATATTAAACACAAGCACAATTAAAACAATGCAAGCTTTACTATTGAATACCAAAGTTAGTGGTGGGAATCCTTAAGCAACTCAGAATCTGATTCCGGGAGTCATGATCCGATTCCAAAACGATTCTTGATCAACTTTTTTTTTCTTATGAATTAATCTTATTAATACATCTTAATATCTTTTTTTATTTAATTAAAAACAAACCTATTACAAACAGTGTGTAGCTAGCAGCTTTTATTTAAATCGTGAATTGGTTATAAACAGGACACGAGCAAAGAGCACTCTCTTTATAATCACTGAAACTGTCAATCACTTCAGCACTAGTTAGTTACCCCAGGCAGTCAGAGACCCCCGGAAACTTCCCCATTGGCCCAGTTCATAATCTTTCCTTGCAATGTATACGAACTGAGTTGATGTACAGTATACTGTCAGCATCTGTGTGTGTGGCTGTGCTATAGAGGGTATGCGCATGACGTCACCGTCGGCCGGAGTGAATGCGGTCACGCCCACAAGTGGCAAAAAGACTGAGCGGCAGCATTTGTTTTCAGCGTGAATGCCGTGAAAATCACACAAAACACATCTAAAACGGGAAAGAGCTTTGCGATTGACTGTACAACTAGATTTGACCAGAAACCTGAGGTACTGTATATTTTTACAGACTGCAAAAAGCTACAGAACAGACTATATTCTGCATAATTGGATGTTTTTAAATAAACACTGACAAAAAACTATACAAGTTTTAGGGCTGGACGATATGATGATAAACAGTATAACATTAATGTAAGTGATCACTCGGATTTAGACCTATCTATATTGTATTTATATAAAACGTTTACAGGCAAATTTTCTTCATTTTATTTCCCCGGCGTCGAAATCAGGCACATATAAATGTCAGGAAACACGATTCCTGGCTGCATGTCAATATCCATGGATCACTGGATCTTTGATAAGTTGTAAGGAACACTATATCGAGTCCAACTTTTAGTTTAAACTGATAACAGTTTGTTTTACTCGCGTTAACGCAGTTTCCCCTATTAACTCCAGTCACGCAGCAGCTCTTCTGCCACTCAGTCCGGCTGAGGGGGGCGTGTTCCGGCGGGGAAGTGACGTTAATGCATTCCCTCTATTAGAAGCTGGTCACAGTCGTTGTTTGTGGATAAAAAGTCACGAAGAAGCAGTCACACCCAATCCAGCACGTCACTTAGCTGATGTTGCATTTGTAGCATTACGATTGTGAATAAATGGACATCAGCTAAGAATGTTTGCTCTAGGACTTATTCCTGACCGAACACTTGGCCTCAAACAATAGTAACTGTGTTCCTAGCAGCTGATAAAAGTCCCCTGGTAATGTGTGTGTGTGTGTGTGTGTATGTAGGTCTTACCAGCTGGTGTTTAACCCCATCTTCAACTTCTCTCATATGGCTAACACACACACACTTTCAAACAACCCTTTAAGTCATAAATCTCCCGTTCTGTATCATCAAATGATCCCATGTAACAACTGAGACAAATCAGACACAATTATTTTGTATATTTATCAAATAATCTTTAAAACTCACTCTGGGATCTATGGTCCCATCCCCCTAACAAGGACAAGAAGGCTCTTGGTTACCATGACTACGATCAGTTGATTTATTGCTGTTAAAAATGTTGTCTCTTGGAGAAAGCAGAGGCCATAGAAAAGACCCACAGCCCTTAAAACAGACTTTCCTGCATTGATTTATGGATGAACTGATCTATAAATGAACATGCACCCAAGGACACTGTGTGGATGATTTACTGTCTTGTGTAGTGTCTTTTGATACTATGTATTTTATGAGAGAACTACTAGTTAATGTAACCCCACCTATATCGTGTCTCCTATCTAATTAATCCTCATTTAATGACTCACACTTTAGTGTACATCGCCTTCTCATAGAATGCAGTGTGTGTTTGTGATATCTATCTGAGTATAAATGGACACAAATGGCAAGGCGCACACCTGAGACCGAGTCATAAAGCCTCCCAACAGAGGAATTTCCCGCTTGGAAATTCCCCCTTTCTTATTGGTTGAGCCAACCCTGAAAGGTGGGACCTTTCTCGGGCTTTAAATGGCCTCTATACAACCCCTTCGCTCTCATGGCCTTCTCTTGTACGTTCGGGTTGCTGTCCTGCGGGGCCGCACCAGGCCCCAGACCCCAGGGCAGCAGGCCTTGACTCACAACCAGCCATGTGCTCATTCATGAGAGAGAGGACTCTCTCAACCACAACAGAATTAAGGACAACATCAGGAGTTTGGCACAACTTCTTCATTCAATGCAGAAGTCCATCGCAACTCCAACCATCAACTCTTCCGACTTCCTCCCTTCTCCTGGTTGCTCTTCAACCAGAACAGAGTCAAACAAACCATTCAAGTTCATCAACATTTCTTCATTCAATGCAGAAGAAATCGATTAAGACTCATGGAACCATCAAAATCCTTCTTCAGGAACTTCACAAAATGTTTTCACTGCAAAGGCCATGCAAGTATACATTTAATGAGGTGCTCTGAAAATGATAAGCTGATGGTTCTTTTCATTGTTAAATGGATCTTTTCCATAGTTCCATTTCCTGCTTCCGGTTTCATTCGGTCACTTACCATTAGTAATCGGCGATATAAACGATATGCAATATAAACGATACAAAATTGGTCTATGATATGGATTTTAATTCTATCGCGATAATGCATGTTGACGCAATCTACCCGCAAAATTTAGAGCCACGAGTAGAGCTGTCACGATAACTACTTTTTGTTGTGCGATATATTGCACCAAAATTAATTGCGATAAACGTAATTATTGTAATTTTCAGACCATTTTCTGCCACTGATTACATAATGACAATAAATAGCATAATAATGCAAGTACACTGTTTCAAAGAACAAATAACATTTTATTCTTATTCTATTCAATATTTAGACATTGTGAAATGTGAAAAAATATTTCCCAAATAAATAAAACAAGTAAATAAATACACTTTCGTTAACAAAAAAGTGCAAGGTATCAAGAACTAGATTAAAACAAAGTAATATGTCAATTTAAACTTTTAAAGTGTCTCACACAAAGGCACAGATGCATCAACAGGACATTTCTGCTGCCAGATTAGTTTTTTAATTGTTAGGCAGATTCCGAGAAAGGAACACCAACATGTTTACCTTGTGGGGCTTAAGGCAGGATCTTACTGAGGTAACAATGTTACCAGCTGTGCTAAACAGTCTTTCTGAGCTGGTGCTTGTTGCACGAATGCACATGTATTTTTGTGCTAACTTGGCTACTAGGGGTAATCTTCTGTGGTTATCACGCCACCACATTAAGGCATCAGATGATGCATGAACTGGTTCTTCCTAGAGGAACCTGGTCAGCTCCACATCAGCCTGCACTCTTTTTGGAACCGATGCCTGAGTCTGGTGACTTGCAAGTAGGTTTCTTCTGTGCTGGAGAAGGTCACACAGCCTCTTATTCTTGCTTGCTGGAGGTCCAGATTCAGATCCTTCATTTCCCCCTGCAGCTTCAACGCAGTTCTCACCACTGGCACCTTTTCCTTCTTCCTCGTTCATGTAGTTCTTGCAATAGCTTTTCTTTTACATCATCCAAGACCTCCGCGTCCTCCATGGTACCACGATACCTTGGATCCAAGATAGTGGCCTTTGTCAGAAGGTTTTGGATTTCAGGTGGGCTTTATTTCTCTTTCAACACCCTGCATTCACCCTGCATACACCATCCATTGTGTGCTTGGTACCCCATCGTGTGGCGACATCCTGTGGAAAATATAACATTGTTTTTGTTTTTTTTGTTTAACATTATTTAACAAATGCTACTTTTACTACACTGTAAAAAAATTGTAATCACAATTTTTTTTCTTTTGTCAAATCAAGTTAGATAATTTATGTGGTTCAGATAACATAATAGTTTGAGTTTCTGATGGTTAAATCAATCTGCTTCATTGTATTAACTAAATTTTTCAATTTCAATTAACTTAAAATGTTAAGGCAACCAGGTTGCTTATTTAATTAGTTAAACCATAGGTCGGCAACCCGCGGCTCTAGAGCCGCATGCGGCTCTTAAGCGCCGCCCTAGTGGCTCCCTGGAGCTTTTTCAAAAATTTTAAAATGGAAAAAATATTTTTTTGTTTTAATATAAATTCTGTAGGATGAAAAACATGACAAACATTCTTAAAGTTTTTCGACGTTGTAAAAATGTGTATAATAAATATTTAATTTCAACATTTCTGTCAACGAAGAATTTACGTCATAGACTGTGACACACGTGTCTGTCAGATCGGCGTGATGCCAGACCGGTGGCTGACAAACAAACCGGTGGGTGTGTCATGGGCCATGGATCCCAAGGGGAAAAAGAGAAAGATAGCTGAGCACTCCCAACGCACTCTAGTGCGGCGCGGGACTAGATTTGATGGTCGAGTGCGAGCGCGGGCGCGTGCGGTAATGCACTCACTCTACTAAAACAAAATAGAAACGATTTACAGGCCAGAATTTCTATTCATAACATGTTTGCAGCGTTGAGCGATATAGCCAATCACAGACATATGTGTTGATTTCTTGAACGCAATGGCCAATCAGAAGCATTTAAGATAGACTCCCCTCACGCTCAAAACTGACTTTTCTGTTCAGTGCTGAATTCTGTATGCTGGCAAATCCTCCAATTATAACAAACAACGTGTGGATATTATGAAAGATTCATTGTGCAGACAGTAGGGTTGCGGCGGTGAGGAAAATTTCCCACCGGTTAATCGACGTGTGACAACACCGGTAATCCCGGTGTCACCGTGGGGGGCGGGGCGGGGCGGGGCGGGGCGGGGGGGTTAAATAGCTTTTACAGAGCTGCCAACTCTCACGCATCTCACGCCACACCCCCGATTTCTCACGCATGAAGTGTCAACCTGGTCGGTCAAATGCCTGGAAGATGAGTTTATCTATATATCTACATGTTGAGCCACTCGTGATCGACTAGTTATGCCGCAAAATAGTTAAAATCTCCTGGAATCTAGAGCGAGCGCGCACGCGAGACAGAGATTGTGCTTCAAACCGCGTAGCGCGCGAGGGAAAGCGAGCGAGAGACCTTGCGTGTGCAAGCACACCCGTCGGAAAAGTCTCACTCCAAGCTAAACTCAAAAGTTGGCAGCTCTGGCTTTTAAATGCGTGCGCGTTATACTTTCACTTTCGAAATAAGCTTTTCTGTAATTTGACTCGTTCTCATCTCCACACGGTGCTAAATGGAATCCTGATGCTTGCTGATCTGTGACGTGACTGGCTCTTGGCACGCACTGCGCTGTTCAGTTTTTAATTATATTATATGCTCTCTTCTGAACTAAATAATTGATCATTATTATTTTTAATTAATTCAAATAAATATTTTAGCAAAAACGAATACTTTAAAAAAGTCAAGACATCGCGGTGTCACGGTGGGAAAGTGATGTCACCGGTGATGGGGCTTAAAACCGGTAACACCGTCAACACCGTCTATCGCGGCAAGCCTAGCAGACAGCTTCATTGATAATAACAGAGATGTGTGAGATCGCGATGAACTGTCAGCTTTTTAGGAATTATTAAGAGAGCGCACTTTGCGCACATTCAGTCATGCCAAACCATGCACGCATAGTAAACTGCTTGCTTTTATGTTAAATTAACAGTGGTTTGTATTTTAATGCTTTAATAACAAATAATTTATCAGGAGGATGTATGGTGGCGACACGTAGGCTAACTTGAAAGTATTTGGAGGTACAGAAAAAAGTCTATTTGAGGGCAGGAGCGGGACAAAACATAAATGTTGCGGGCGGGAGAAAGAAAGTTGAGAACGTCAGTTATAACGACCCACGCATTAAAAAATGGTCGGGTTAAAATCGGACTCGGGCTCATAATTACGTTTAATGTGTCGGGCCGGGCTTGATTTTTTTGGGCCCGATCTAAGCTCTAATTTGTAGCCTACTTATCATTTTGATACTAGAGGGCTAATATAACACTTACAGCATGTGTTGCCTTCATTATAAGGCTTATATAAAACTTTTAATTTTTTGCGGCTCCAGACAGAATTTTTTTTGATTTTTTTGGTCCAATATGGCTCTTTCAACATTTTGGGTTGCCGACCCCTGAGTTAAACCAACAATATTTGTATAGTTTTATTCTTTTAGCTGACGCTTTTATCCAAAGCGACTTACAATTGCTATATATGTCAGAGGTCGCACGCCTCTGGAGCAACTAGGGGTTAAGTGTCTTGCTCAGGGACACACTGGTGTTTCACAGTGGATTCGAACCCCAGTCTCTCACACCAAAGGCATGTGTCTTATCCACTGCGCCATCACCACAGTGTAGTAGTACTTTCACAAATAATAATGTGGTTATTATAATGTAACCAATTATTTAATACATACAAACAGGCCCAAAAGTAAGTAATAAATAATAAAAACCCTTTAAATTAAGTTTATATAAACCCTAAATATTTTGTGTTGTATAAGTTACCGGTATCATCACTCACCAGTACTAGATTGTGTTGGGGGACATTAGTTTCAGTCTGTGCCTTCCTCAGGTCTCTCTTCTTTAGCCAGCTCAGGTTGAAGGTGTTGACAAGATTCCTACAAAGTCCCATGGCACGTGCTGTGCGATCCTTGTCACTGTCCAGTCCATGGGAAACAGCCAAATGGAGGTTGTGTCCAAAGCAATTGAGCCATGGCCAGCCAATATTACGTATTGCAGCCACAATGTTAGCACCGTTGTCTGTAGTTATACAGGCCATTTTGCGCTCATCCAATTCCCAGTCTGCTAAAGCAAACTGAAGGGCTTCAGCAAGCACATCCGCAGTGTGGTTCTGGGGTATGTATTTGGTCTCTAAACACTTTGACTGCAGAGTCCAGTCAGCAGTAATGTAGTGTATGGTCAAGCTCATATAAGGTGTCATTTTTGAGCTTGACCACATATCTGTAGTGGCAGAATAAAAGGGGATGTCTTTTATCTCCTTCAGAATATCGTCTTTTACTTTATTGTACAAGGATGGAATGGCAGTTTGGGAGATGTACGTTTTCTTTGGCAATTCGTACTGTTTGTCAAAAGTTTGCAGCATATTTTTAAATGCTGGTTTTTCGACCGTGTATAATGGCTGCATCTCTTTGGCTATATAGCGAGTTACGCTATCCGTGAGTGTGCGCCATTTAGCGCTGTCACGTTTATATTTGCACTGTCGGGAAAAGGCATCTGCAACAGATAACTGTCTGGAAGATGGCCCCTCTCCAACTCCAGCTGGAGTTGTTGTTCCCAGGTTGAAAAACTGGGTGGGATGGTTATGTTTTAGGTGCGATTTTAAGTTTGTTGTGTTGCCTCTTTTCGTTGCAACTGTTTTAAAACACAGTCGACATACCGGCTCGTTCACGTTAATTAGTTCTCCTCTCTCGTTCGGCTTAAAGCCAAAATGTTCCCACACCGGAGCTGAAGATTGCGGCTTTGAAATCAATTCCATGTTGGACTCGTTCTTCCTAACTGGCTCGCTGTAACACTTTAAAATGCAGTTGGTTCACGCCTTCTCTTCACCTGACGGTGTCCGCTCTCTCTCTCTCTGTGTGTGTGTGTGTGTGTGTGTGTGTGGACCAAGGGGCAACCTCCCTGTCTCTCTCTTGAAGCCAACACGGAAGTGAATTAAACTGCAATTCATCGAGTGGCCACTTGAGGCTGACTGCAAAAGCGAGTCAAATCTGTATCTACCCCATGTTAAAATGCCTCACTTCACAGCAGAAAAAAACATGTTTACAGCCTGGTGGCAAATAGTTTTTTTGGTCTATGTGCTAATTTTGCCCTTCATGACGACTGTGAGGGGGGTGAATTTTTTTTACAACTCATCTGTTTAAATTATATTTAAGCCTTAAAGTTCTGCATAATTAAGGGCGTGGCCACTTGAGTGACAGGTGGATTGCAGCTGCTTTCACTGCTAGTCGTTTGTCTGCTGTCTGTTAGCGTCAACCTCAGCTGTGTTTCTGCTTTTTCCGGGATTATTTCATACAATTTAATACATGTATTATACCTTCGCCCGTGCACGCCGTTGGATTCCGTCGTGTTGAGTATGGAGAGAACGAGCAGCGCTGTGTTTCCAGCTGTTTCCCTCATGGACTAATGGATTTCTGATGATCTCAGTGAGTTCTCTCCATCCATGCAATAGATGCACACCCTTGAATGAGCGCGGATTTCTAGTTTGTTTACTTGAACTTCTGAGGTAATATCTTTGGTTTGACCCATCTGAGAAACTGAGAGGCGGCCGAGATGCCGACTGACATATGTGCTTGAATCACTGTCACTCACATGCACAAGCAATATTGTAAGTTACTAATACATTTTTAACTAGCAGAATAATAATGCATCACGATACACATAGTTGACTGCTTGTATGTTGTGAGAAATGTGTGTGATCTGTGTTATGTACTGTTGTATACATGCTCTTAACCTTGTGGGATTAAGAAAGTTGATAAAAAAGTAAAGTAAATAGTCTCACTTTTAGTTACGTCTTAACTATTATAATATTTCGTAGGGCAAAAACATGAACTTTAACCATTGACTTTTTCATTGACTTTACTTTTTCAATCGGCTTTTTTTATCCGGTAGTGACGAGAGGTGACGCACTGCCAAGATGGCGACGGCCGGCCCCGCACACTTTAGGCTTCAAAAACGCTCTTCAGAAACCTACGGGTGACGTCATGGGTATTACGTCCATATTTTTTACAGTCTATGGTGTGGACACGCTGCCTGAGCCCCGCCTCCGACACAGAGTGCATACAAGATGAAAGAGGCAGCGCGATCAACTAAAATGTTGGTGACATTCATTTTAATGTAAAAATAAATCTAATTATTATTTTTAATAATAAAACAAATTGCAATTGCAAGTTGCAATATATCGCGGCACCAAAAATGATCGCGCTCATTTACATATATCGTGCGATAAGTCTATATATATTTACTATCGCGACAGTTCTAGCCACGAGCTGCAACCGACTGCAACGCATCATCGTATTCGTCATCTTGAGTAAACATGGCTGAAAGCGAAACGGAGCTGGTGAAAAAAAACAGTGCAACATCCATTGGTTCGGATTTAAGCCGTCCGACGAGCAGCAGCAAACTACACTCTGTAGGGGCAACAGTTCTGGCTAACGCCTGTTTCACACGTACTCCGTTTGCAGTGAATAGGGTGTGTATTTTTTCCGTACCCATGTTAACATGCCTGCACGCGGATGCGGTGCGGCAATGCGTCCCAGGTGCAGTGCGTATACAGCAGTGCAGCGATCGTTTCCACACAGTCTATTTTTGCTATGCTGCACTTGCTGAATTAAAGTGACAGCGCATGGTTCATGGTCAAAATGAACACGGATTGATATGAAGATATAGTAATATTTTTTACTAATATAGTAAAAAAGAAAAAAGAAAAAGTTTTTTACTATTTTTCAATCATTTTCTTTGTAACTTTAAGCTCGGGGCAATTAAAGCAAGGAAACTACACAGTAACATTACCTTAACAACGCGACATAATGGATGCACTTATCTCTTGAAACAAGTTCTTTGTGACTGCAATATTTCTTGTTAAAAAAGATTTAAGTGCAAAAGAAAAGGTATGAGAGAGCTGTTTTTGTCAATTGTGTATGTTTTAATTTAAAATGTTTGCGATGTTAACATAAATGTATAATGTTTTGCCACTTGCTTGAGCAACTTAATATGTAAATCTATATAGAAGTAATAATACGTTTTTAGGTATTTAGTGTAGGCCTATTAAGTTTAAACGTGAAAAGCCTAAGAGTGAAAGAGTGCGTATTACTACTGGCTGTGTACAAATAGAATCGCAATGCTGAAACTCTTTTATATTATTTTATAAAAGACACTAATAATAAAAATAGTGATTTGAAATAAAAAATAGAGGATTAATGTTGTTTGTCGTAGTACAGCCGTAGATCAGTTGCGCACTGCAAACGCACCATATGTGAAAGCACAATAGCGCGTGCTGCTGCTGCACCGCACACACACCGCCACACACTGCATATACACTGCACACGGAGTATGTGTGAACAGGCGTGCACTAAAGGAAAGAAACCCAATACTTTAAGCTTTTTCTTTGTTAAAGTCTCTGCAGCTAGTGTACTTGAATTTTATTCATCTGCAACATTATGTTGTATAATTACAGTTTTGCATAATAAATGTTCTCAAAACTACGTACGTTTCTTTTAAAACAAATACATTTAGCAGTTTGGCTTTCCTTATGGTCTATCTAACCTGTTCTGAAATGGTTCTATTATAATTTATATATCGTGATATATGATATATGATATATATCGATATATATATATATATATATCGCAAGAGGCTGCAATGTATATCGCAATATGGATTTTAGGCCATATCGCCCATCCCTTCTTACCATTTTACCCAAGTATGTATGATTGTATGTTGTGTGTTTAGATATACTGTAGTTAGGTTTGTGATTCTAGTTAATAAAACTTGTGCAAAATACATATTTGGTTCTGAGTCTCTGCTTGCAACAAAGTTTATTTTACAATGTAGATTTTGACTGCAGGCTCTTAGTAGTACTGTACAGTAAGAAAGACCTCCTTCCCCCGTAAATGAACATTTCTTAGAATTAATAAACAATTATCACTGAGTGTTTATTATCACACAGGTTGATTGATTGTAATATTAATTTTACTACATTCAATTAATTAAAATATCCAAATATTCATAATTATTACAAGTTATGATTGATCATTGTTTATTTTTAGCTAATTTGCTACACCATTATCTAATTTAAATTTCTAAAGTTGTTCCACATCTGTGAATGTGGGGATTTTCTCCCAGTGGGATAATAGGTTAATGGATCTGTTTGTATTTAAATGGAAGTACTAGTCACAATTAATCAATCAAACATCATCAGAGTTTAGGTGGCAGTTGTAAAAGATGGGTTTGACGGTCTGCTGTGCATTGTTTTATGTATCTCATATGTATGTGTGTGGTGGAAGAAGTGTTTTGGGGTTTGGATGATTTCTGGTCTTCGGGGATCTTATTTTGGAGTAAGACTGGGCGATAAATTATATCGAGATCGTGGTCAAATTTACATCAGTAACAATGATAAGCACTGGACATTTTTACTCAATATGGATTCATCTAACAGCCTATCACACAGCAGAAATAAACATGACAACAACCAGTCAGTGTATGTTGCTAATAAGTGATTTCTGCGTGTCTCTGTAAAAGAACGGTGCGGTCTGATACACAAACTCACACGTATGTGGCGCTCACGGTGTTTTCAGCGTCTGCCGTCTCAATATATGGACATGAGCACATGAACTTTATCTCCAGGGCTACTTTGAGAGTGACTTCACAAACTTTTCACTGTTTCATTTGAGAAAAAAACTACCGTCAAATACACTGAAACGGAAAGATCTTCACGATAAACCGTCAAAATAAAAGTCAGTTTTAACTTTAAGAAATTGACAGAATATGTATCACTACTGTAGCCTATACTAAAATGTACTTCTCAAATTAATAATGATATTATTATTTCTGAGAAATGTCACACAACCAAGATATTTTTTTATCCGTTTTAAATTTATAGCTACAGTTCTGTTGTGCAGCATCTTATTTGACAAAAAATAAAGATACTTTTGTTGTAAATTGTTATATTTTCATTTGATTCCATTGTAAAAGCTAAATTATATTGTTAAAGTTTATATACATTTGTATTAAATCATAAAACACACAATCCCCCAAAAATCTAATGGAAAACACATAAAATGGATTTCATGGGGCCCTAAATTAAAAGGTAGCTACTCTGTGGATTTTAGTTTGCATTCATTCTCAAGGTCTAACAAATATGTGGAAAGCATTTCCTTCCCCCATTAATAATGGTAGGTAAATGAATATCGTGATTAATATCAATATCGTATGATATGTAAAAAAAAATATCATGCTAATATTTTTGCCCATATCCCAGCCCTATTTTGGAGCTTTGATCTCAGGGAGGTCTGCCTTAATGGGTGGGTATGTGTGTGTTGCGGGTTGTCTGATTTACTATTTCCTGTCACAGGGAGACAGACTGGCGCTCAGTAATTGTACCAGCATTTGTAGTGAGGTTGTGCACCATTCAGAGTTGAACTGAAATGTTAATTCAATTCAAGTTCATTTCCTGAAATTGTTTTGATGCAGTGTAAAGGTTGTAGTCCTTTATATTGAATGGCGTGTGGATCTTCATTAAATTTTATTTTTCTGTGTACCGTAAATTACACATAAACAAGTTATCAATGTTGAATTTCATTTATATATGCACTACAGTTCAAAAGAGTTTTTTTTAAGAGAGAAATTAATACTTTTATTCAGCAAGGAAGCACAAAATGGATCAAAAGTGAAAGTAAAGTCATTCATAATGTGACAAGATTTCTATTTTAAATAAATGCTGTTCTTTTGAACTTTCATCAAAGAATCCTGAAAAAATATATATCATGTTTTCCACAAAACTATTAAGCAGCACAACTGAGTAAGACTAAAGACTGGAGTAATGACTGCTGAAAATGCAGCTTTGACATCACAAGAATAAATGACTGCTCACTGTTTTTACTTTATCAAATGAATGCAGCCTTGGTGAGTAAGAGACTTCTTTTAAAAAAAATTATAAATCTCACTGACCCCAAACTTTTGAACAGTAGTGCATTTTATTTAATCCAATTAATTCATTTATCACATAAATTAAAATTAATTTAATGCATCACAATGAGGAACACATTTTTTTAGAATGCTCCAATTTACTTAATATATCAGTGTATATTCTGTATTTGATAATGAATTTGTATTATTTTTGTTTTTATAAATATTACCTGAAAACAGTGTAATGGACATTGAGCTCTATCTGTGTTAATTTGACAGTATTAAGCAGTTTAGAAAAATACTGTATGTCTAATCAAACAATGTATTCTACAAATCAGGGACTAAGTAAGCATAATTAGTCAAAATTATTGGGGCAATTTAATATTTTGTTGCAAAACTTGTCGGACTAATGAAATTCTGCTGCTGTGTGACTGTATTGACGTTATTTGAACTGAAATGCCATTTCAATTCAAATTCCAAGGCAGTCTGCATGGTGTGGCCAATTCAATTCAAATTCCTCATGAATGAATGTGAGTTTTAAATTTCAGCATTTCTGGTAGTGAGATGGCTTTCACAGCAACAGGTTATGCGAAATGTGAGAAATCTACAATTTTTCTTTTTTATAATGTGTAAAATTTGGAATTCATCATTTTATGGCCTTACTCTTCTTTTCTTAATCCATTCATTACATTAACAAAAGTCTTATAGCCAGTTTTAGGGGTGGGCGATATGGAACAAATATCATATAACAATGCCTTTTTCAGACAGGATCACATTCCATGATCTTATCATGATTCTTTTTCATGCTGGTTTTTAAGTCCATTTTGCAAGTCACTGAGCAGTACAGCCAAACTTATTTCACCTTTTTAAAAATGTTGCCATATTGGCAACAAAAGAGAAAAAAGAATGACAGACCATTTAAGGCCAAAGTAGGGGAGGACGATTTGATCAAATTCTTCTTATTTGATCTTTGGTATTAAAAATAAGAAGATACAAACTACAAACAATAGGAAAAATGGAATATAAGATACAAATGTATTTACTGTAACAGTAGCATTCAAGTAAGAAAATGAATAAACAAATTAAACACTACACTTCACTGTATGATTTAAATATTCACTGATTCTTAAAGGGTTAGTTCACCCAAAAATGAAAATTAAGTCATTAATTACTCACCCCCATGCTGTACCAACCCCGTAAGACCTTCGTTCGTCTTCGGAACACAAATGAAGATATTTATGATTAAATCTGAGAGGTTCATGACTGCTACATAGGCTCCCTAAGGGAATGAATCCTGACGGCCCAGAGAGTCATTAAAGAAAATGTTTAAATATTCCATGTCACAACAGTGGCTCAACTATAAGTTTATCAAGCGACGAGAATACTTTTTGTGCGAAAAAACAAACAAAAATAACGACTTTATTCGACTATTCCTTTTCTTCCTTGTAGGTCTGAAACGAGACTTCAAGAGATTTCCACGACGCATGCGCGAGAATTGCGATCTCCTTCAACTACTTCAGTTAAGTTCTCGCGCGTGCGTCGTGGAAATCTCTTGAAGTCTCGTTTCAGACCTACAAGGAAGAAAAGGAATAGTCGAATAAAGTCGTTATTTTTGTTTGTTTTTTCGCACAAAAAGTATTCTCGTCGCTTGATAAACTTATAGTTGAGCGAATGTTGCGACATGGAATATTTAAACATTTTCTTTAATGACTCTCTGGGCCGTCAAGTGTCATTCCCTTAGGGAGCCTATGTAGCAGTCATGCACCTCTCAGATTTAATCATTAATATCTTCATTTGTGTTCCGAAGACGAACGAAGGTCTTACGGGATTGGTACAGCATGGGGGTGAGTAATTAATGACTTAATTTTCATTTTTGGGTGAACTAACCCTTTAAAGCTACTGAAGTTTTTCAGTCAATATCAGTGAGTGATTTTCTCTTTGTTGTTTTATTAACATTGTTAAAATTCACTTAAAGCTGCAGTAGGGAGTTTTGAGAAAACGTTGACTTAGCCTGAAAATTTGAACAAGCACAACTTACAGGTCCCACCCCCTTGCTCTCTGCTGTGCTACAGCCCTCCCTCCACAGCTCCTCCTCCACAGCGGAGCCTGCCATGAATGCACAGACTAGTAAGCAGGGCCACCGATGACGGCGGATAAACAGTTATGGCACATTCACTAGTAGGGACGAAACATCAACAATATGCTTTACATTGACAAAGGCCTGCCATACTTTGACTACAAACTTGGTCCTCAAATGATTACGTATTTTGCAATGCATCATGTAATGTAACTTTATAACGTTGCACCCTTTCTATAAGTTATAAATAGTTAGTAAGATAATATAACGGTAACTAACGTAACAGTAATTATTCTAACGGTATGTAGGCCTAATGCTAGAAAAGGTTTACTAGTACATAATTTTTTTGACGTGCATGACGTGACGTGAATTTACAAGCAGGTTTCAATTGTTGCTTTGCACCGTGCGTGACATTTTATCTACATGTCACGCGGCTAGAGTTTTGACACAAGAGTCAATGGGCTCTGTCTAATTCTTCCTTTTTCGCTTGTTTATCGTCATCGGTCTTTTTCCTTTTACCCGTCTTTGTTTTATGAGCAGGTGCCACTCGAGGAATTGGCAGTTTAGGTTGTTTCTCCGCCATTAGAACAGCTGCGGCACACCGGCAATCTTGAGTTTGAACGACGGTACGCGCTGTGCAAGAGAGGGGTGTGATCAGCGTGTACACGAGCGTGACTGACACTGCTAAGACATTCCTCCTGGCTCTGATTGGTTGTTTCTGACCGGGAGCGGTGTATTTCTGCAAATGGCAATAGGACCACTGGGAGGAGCCAGAGGAGCTTGCTTTTTTCACAGAATATCTGTCTCATATTCTACTGTCAGGACATAATGACAGTTTTTAACAAATATGTAAAAAATATTTTTTTTTACAAAAGTTACCTACAGCAGCTATAAGATACAGTATAATCGACTGTTTATGTAAACCTTGTGTATATGTTTGACCGTGTTAGCGCAATAAGACGCGAAAGAGAACTTAGCTCAGTACTGACTCGCTGTGTGACAGGCTTTTAGTGTGCACACTCTTCGGGTATACGCTTTAGAAAAACTTATGTCAGAACAGCGTGCGAATAGAAAGTTTAACTGGCAATGCTTTAAAACGCATGTAAACTGATGCCGTGATGGCGAAGAACTGCAATGCCACATGAGCGTAACTCTCTACCCCTGCGTTGCTAAACATGTGATGGGAATATTGTACAGTATGTTGGGACGGTGGTACCAGAACTGCAATTGATAGAATGTGCACTGTAGCACAATACTATGATCTTTCTTCAAAGGAAGATTGTGGAGACATTTTAATCATTCACAATCTAAAATTGTGATATCTCACACCCCTAGCCAGTGTAACCAATGCTTTATGTTCCTTGTTGTGTCTGTTATTTGGGGTCTGTGTAAAGTACGTCATGGTCTAGTGATTGATCTCTCTCTTTCTCTCTTGTTCTCTCCTTTATCTCCAGGGCTGTTGAGAAGTTGACAGGCCACCGTTTTGAGAATCACTTCTTCAGTGTGTCGTACATACTGGACGAGGAGGCTGGAAGGGACGGGGGTGGAAGACCCCAGGTCCCGCGAGGGGCATCTAAAATGGGGACAGGAAGTCGGGAGCAGGAGTTTGGTCAGCCAGGGGCGATGGGAGGCCCCCAGGGACCGAGGCAGCGTCAGCAAGAACTGCCTCTAAGAATCCTAGTACCCACTCAGTTTGTGGGAGCCATCATTGGAAAAGAGGGACTCACCATAAAGAACATCACAAAGCAGACACAGTCCAAGTAAGAAGTCTTGATATGTTTTCAATCAGTACATGTCTAATTAGTAATGTGTTAAATATAATTGATAATTATAATTTAAAGATGCAATAGCTATTATAGTTTAATGTCACTAATACGAATACACTGATATGACATTTCTGTGCCGATAATCAACATCTTGCTATGGCTGAAACAATAATTGGTTTTACTTTTTGCATTTTAATCCTTCTAACTGCAGATAGTTCATTAAAAATCACCTACTTGATACATTTAAAAACGTAGAATTTGGATTTTGTAATAGTGGTTAAACCAATATATCATCAATGTTAGTCGGACCGACACATGACCAAACAACAACATACGTGTGTAACCAATGAGCATTAGAGAGAACAAGCAAGAGGAAGATTTGAAGAGAGACTGCAGGAAATAGAGATGAGACACAATACAAAAGAGAAAAGCTCAGAAGGAATCACTGGAAAGGAAAATTAAGGGTTATGACTGGGAAGGGCTTTAGGACCCGTGTTAATATTAGAAAAGCTTTCCAGCATTGTAGAGAGCTAAGCAAAAAGGCCTGAAAACAGGAGGTTGCTTTGATTCGGCTCCACACATGACTAACACTGAGTTTGAGTGTCATTGTGTGTCTGGAGATGCTGTGCTGTTGAATGGCAACTAACAACCAACTCTTGTTTGAAATTACTATTGTGTACTGTACGTTCATTTTTGACGCTTCCTTGTCATTCGTTCATCATCTGTGCTTTATTTTTCGTGAAGCATTATTTTGTTGCGCTTCTGCTATGATAAACAAACATCCACTCTTGGATTGCGTGTGTAACGGACGCCAGCTAGTGAAAGTCACGCTAATGACTGCAGAATGAGGGGTTTAGCGTCTCGCCTCGCATGCAGGGGCATTGGGTTCCAGGCTGACTCACAGCAGGGTGTTTAGGATTGGAGGATGAGTTTTGGAGGTGGAGCATTGAAGAGAGGGGTGTGTTTGTTTGGGTTGATTTCAAATATCAATAATGTCCAACAGCGTTTTTGAAATACCGCTTACCCCACCTTTAATTATCGAAGGTGTGTCCGATAAATGTATGAAGGAGGACTGAGAACCCTGCACCTGAGCTCAGACTATCTTTGTTTAATAGTTGTTTTGAATAATAGAAAGGCAAGTGCTTAATAAAGCCTTAAAATTAAAATTAAGCCTTTTAATATCTAAAGAACATTAAATGCCACAAACCTTACAAACTTTGGCATATCTAGATGTTAGATCTTCAAGTGTGCCTGTATAAAGGTGCATATACACTGCAAGGATGGACCGTCTTGCACAAAGGATCTAAGCTGTGTGAGTTGTGTGCGGACAGTAGAATTCGGCTGCCACTTGACATGCATGAGCGAGCAACTTTAAATCCTTAATTTTAAACAATGCTGTGTTCTATCCGGTTTGCTGCTACGTATGGCATATTCACTGTGTACATGGTTGAAATTAGCTTTACCTAGTCCTTATTTGAGAATATATGAATGCCAGTGTTCACAAACTTACCAGATTGCTGAGTTGATTGGTTTCAGTGTTTTTCTTTTTTCCCTTTTTTTTTGTGTGTGTGTGAGAAATACTATATTAGTATTACAGAATCAAGAAGTTTCTATATTATGTATAAATCTATTTATTTTACAGATGATCAATATCATAGTATTTTTTTTAAACTGATTTATCTTTTATTTATTTCTAAATATTTTATCAAATATTATGCAAATGAAGCATAATAATAATACAATGAGCATATTTGTTTCACAAACTACAGCAAATATTTGTATGTATCAAACCCTTTGACACAAATGTTTTTTTTCAGAGCCATTTCATTTGTTCAAAGACAACTATACAGAGCACAAAGTGATGGAATAAACCTGCAGGATTCTTGAGGGTTGTTTTTCTTGTTTGACTAATTTAAAATTGAAATTGAAATCTTAAAAATGCTGCGTCATGTCATTCGTATCCCAGAGTTAGATAAATCTATACATACCCTTCTCATCTCCGTGCGTGCTGTAACTCTGTCTGACGCACCCACCGCTAGCCTAGCTTAGCACAAATACTGGAGGTAAACGGCTCCATCTAGCCTACTGCTCCCAATAAGTGACAAAATAACGCCAACATTTTCCTATTTACATGTTGTGATTTGAATAGTCACAGTGTTTACTGTGGCGAGCAGGACGAGGCCGTGAGAGAGCGGCACGAGGCCGGTGGCGTGATTGATAATGAGCGGAAGCATAAAGGAGGAGCGACGACAGTGAAGATCGAGAGAGGAACAGGCCTGAACCTGTGTTTTGTTTTGTTGGTGTTTTATTATGTGACAGCAGTCGTCCGTGAGGGGCTGCTGTCTTTTACTTTTATTTTGTATTTGTTTATTTTATTATTAAATTGTTGAATGTTCGCCGGTTCCCGCCTCCTTCCCATAACATCTGAACTGCATTACACGTACAAATAACAAGGTCACATGATGAGACACAGCCATCTTCTAACCGTATACATAGGCCTACTGGAAACTATATTCTCAGAAGGCGAAGCACTGCTACTTCTACGGAGTGATTTGCTCGCAGCAGCCATGATCACCAGTCACGTTCGCTACTAGCAAGCTAGTCACGTTGGTTTTGTTGACGGAAGTAACAATGGTGCTTTTCAGGTGTTGCGCTAATCACTCCGCCCAAAGTAGCAGTGCTTCGCCTTCTGAGAATATAGTTCCCAGTATGTATATGGTTAGAAGATGGCTGTGTCTTATGTGACCTTGTTATTTGTAAACACTGTGACTATACAAATCACAACATGTAAATAGGAAAAAGTTGGCGTTATTTTATCACTTATTGTATTATATAACTTATAATATTCTGATTGTTCCAATCCAATCTGACTTCTGACCTATAATGCTGCCTGAATCATAATCATACACTGTTTGTTCATTGGCCAGAGGAGAACTGGCCCCCTGACTGAGCCTGGGTTCTCCCAAGGTTTTTGTCTCCATTCTGCCACCTGATGTTTTGGTTCCTTGCCACTGTCGCCTTTTCCACCTTCCAATTGGCTTGGCTTGCTTAGTTGGGGACATTAAATTTAACATTTAATTTAATATTCAACAATAATATTGATCTGCCTGGATTGACACTATTATACAATAACTGAACTGAGCTGGACGATGACATCACGGTTTACTCCAGAGTGGATATAATCATACACTGCTATTTTCTTCTGGAAACAAACTTTGTTGCATTATTTTCCTGTTGTCTCTGTAAAGCTGCTTTGAAACAATCTGTATTGTAAAAAGCGCTATATAAATAATAAAATAAAATTAAGGTGAACAGTGCACAGTCATTCTTATTTCTCAGATTATAAACTGTTCTCTGTTTTGCTCTCTGTTTTGTTCATTAGCATGTGACAATGTAGTTTAAAAATGTGATAAATGTCATCCTTCTCTCTCTGTCTCAGGGTAGATATCCATCGTAAAGAGAATGCTGGGGCGACTGAGAAGGCCATCACTATCCACTCATCTAAAGAGGGCTGTTCACAAGCCTGCAGGATGATCCTGGAAATCATGGAAAAAGAGGCTAATGACACCAAGATGTCAGTATTTCATCTGACTGTAGGGCATATTTAAGTTTTACATGCTTCATTCACTTTAGGATTTTTTTTTTTTTAAAGACAAATAATTTAAAACCATGTTTATTTGTAAATAAGCTTATGGTGTAAGTACAAACTGCACCAGTTCAAAATATAAATAAATAAACAAATAAATACATGAATAAACAAACAAACAATATTGTGTACGTTCTCTCTGTGATAGTGTTGAGGAGGTTCCTCTGAAGATCTTGGCCCACAATAGCCTTGTTGGGAGACTCATAGGGAAGGAGGGCAGGAACCTGAAGAAGATAGAGCAAGATACTGGGACCAAGATCACCATTTCTGCGTAAGTGTGTTCTACATCCATTAAAACTGCGAACAATGTCTTTTATACGGGTCTAATGATTCACTAATTTTCTTCATGCATATTTAATTATATTTCATTTATAATATTATTTCATTTATAACTACAAATCCTGCTGAAGCATATGCATTGATCTTGAAACATGGATTTTTTTCATCGGTAATCATTAGTTTATTTCAGTAATCGATTTAAAATGCTAAGAATCGAATGAATTACAATTCGATAGCGATTTAATATTACATTTTAAAGATATTTATAAATTGTATTATTGCATGGAAATTCACTTATTTTCTATATGATAAAATACTCAAATTTTACTGGTATCATTGTTTATTTAGGCAAGCAGAAGGCATTTAACTCTTTCCAGTTTTTCCTCTAGGATTTTTTTCAGCTGTAATGGCAGGCGTCGCCCATTAAATGATATTCCCATGGGCAACGCCCCCTTGTGCCAGGTGTTTTAAACAGGCTGTAAAATAACAGACACCCGGGAGAAAGGAATATTATTTAGAAAGCGCAATAAACTCCAGCAAGATAAAGTCATTTTATGCAAACCATAGACCTTTATCTACAAATAAAGTATAATAATGGGAACATTGATCTTGAAGAGAGTGTTACTGTCGTAACCGAACGCGACGCGCTGTTTGAATGCTGAATGGAGAAAGACTGAGCTGAGGAGAGATGAGTTTCCATTCACTTTAACTTAATGACTTAAATATTCATTTTTAGCTCACATTATGCTATCTAATGACTTTAGAAGTAATTGGAATAGAGTGCACGAAAACTTTATGGTGCTTTAAAATGTTTTTATGCCTTCAGTGGGGCTTAACAATTACACAATAGTATGCACAATATCGGACCTCACTGAGCTGCAGCTGTGGCGGGATGATTTTTGGTGTGGCGGACCACCACGGCAGAATGAATGTAGGAAACACTGTCTTTCACCGCCAGCATTTTTTTTTAAGTTGCCAGCCATCGCCAGCATTTTTGATCATTCATGGCCCACAGAATATTTTGTTATATGAATATCTGAACATGTAATATATCAAAAGAAAGAACGGACCATCTTCTTTTAAACCACAACAACAACAAAACGTTTTGTTCTAGCTTAGGGCAATCTTTTTTAATCAACACTTGAATGTGGGTAAGTTTCATAAAAAAAAAAAAAGCATTTTGAGCAAAAAGCAGATAAAAACGTGTTTTTGTCAAAGACTACATCCAGATCGGATTCAGAACGATGATCAAAACACAAATCAACATGGGAGTCCATCAACACTCCCAAAGCTTGCACAGTCCTATACCACTTCCTGGGTCGACATTTTGATTCAGTAACATTAGGCAGTTTTGATTTTATATGGAAGTTTTGCGTTTGGTTAGCTAATAAAATATTTAAACTCAAATCAGTATTTTGTGTACTGTTATTTAATTGTCATTTGGGTATCGTGGACTCGCTCTCTCTTGTTTAATTCAGATGCAGCCGCTGCCATTTTGCGATGATTGTTTTGTTAGATAGCAAACAGGTATGATTTTAAAACAGTTTAATGTCTAGCCCTGTATGTACTGTATATATCAGTGTACTGTAGAATTGACGTGTTTTTACTTTTTTGGAGAGGTGCACGTCAGGGTATGCCATATGGTACGTGTGCTACACACAGCAAACGACGTAGCAGCTAGCTACTGCGTGAGTTAGTTAGGGTTAGTTCACCCAAAAATTAAAATGAGCCCATGATTTACTCACCCTCAAGTCATCCTAGGTCTATATAACATTCTTCTTTCAGACAAATACAATATGAGTTATATAAAAAAATTCCTGGCTCTTCCAAACTTTATAATGGGAGTAAATGGCTGGAAAATATTTGAAGCCCAAAAAAGTGCATCTATCCATGATAAAAAAATACTCCACACGGCTCCAGGGGGTTAGTAAAGGCCTTCTGAAGTGAAGCCATGGGTTTTTGTAAGAAAAATACCCATATTTATAACTTTATAATCTAAAATAACTAGCTTCCGCCAGACAACCGTACGCATACTACACAAGTCGACTTGCGCCACTAGAGTAACCCTTGATGCAAGTGTGACGTAGGATGTAGGAGTATCGTAAGCTTAGACGCCTCTCGCGGTTTAAACACATAGGACTGTGCAACAAACAGAAGCTCCTCTTCTATTATATAGAAATCCTCCGACATTTCTCTTCAAAATTTATAATTCGCGACCGGTGTTTTGTTTTGCTCTTTCCTCTGAGCTTCCACGTTAGTCATTACGTTTGTGCGTCGGTTCAGGGGTTAGTCTTCCACCGTAAATCGATGCGTACTGCCGTCTGTAGGAAGCTGGTGATTATAGCTTATAAAGTTTTAAATATGGGTATTTTCCTTACACAAACGCATGGCTTAACTTCAGAAGGCCTTTATTAACCCCCTGGAGCCATTTGGATTACTTTTATAATGGATGGATGCACTTTTTTGGGCTTGAAATATCTTCCAGCCATTCACTCCCATTATAAAGCTTGGAAGAGCCAGGAAATTTTTTTATTTAACTCCGATTGTATTCGTCTGAAAGAAGAATGTCATATACACCTATGGCTTCAGGGTGAGTAAATCATGAGCTAATTTTCATTTTTGGGTGAACTATCCCTTTAAGACAGAATAATAGATCAGAACATCTGGAGCATTAAGGTTGCATAACCTATACATTAACATTGCTCAATACTTTTAAAGAACTTTTAAATTGTGGCTTATATGAATTTCTACATATACCAATTTATTTTAATATTAAAATAAACTGATGCAGCATCATTAAGAACTCATTAATCATTAAGAAGAATATCCGACTGCCCTGAAGGTCACTGTAATTCGCGTCCTGCTTAAGACACGTTAGGGTAATCATTTAAATAACTCTATGAATTGACTTAGAATTACAAATAATAAAGAATTAAATCATTAATCTAAATCGAATCTCATTGGGAACTGAATTGAATTCTTCTGAATTGACATAAATTGTTCTGGAATCGATTGGAAAACCTATGAATCGTGGAACCAATCGATTTGCTGTCTACTGAAAGATTCACACCTCTTGTCTCATAGGAACCTAGTTAAGAGATTGAGGTTTAATTATGAATGTATTGAATGTTCATCTCATGTGACAGTGCTTATTTCCTTAAATTTGTGCAGATTACAAGACCTGACGATATATAACCAGGAACGTACCATCACGGTGAGGGGAGGGGTGGAGGAGTGCTGTAATGCAGAAATGGAGATCATGAAGAAACTTTCAGAAGCCCATGAGAATGATGTAGCTTCCCTTAATGTAAGTAAATCATAGCTTTAGAGGTTACAGTTTATTGGTGAATGGATGTTAGTTTGGGATATGTCTATCAGTTGTTTCTGGAGATATCAAGTCGTTTTGAAACAACATGGATTGTGACTTGATACTTTTAAAATAGAGTTTTATACATAATTTGTTATTAATGCTATTTATTTTTGTTATCTCTTCCTAAACACACTAATCCCATAACCAAATACTTGTTTATCAGTAAATCATGGAAAAATACCTTTACCTACCATACATCAAATCCAGATGGGACTTTTATAAAAAAAAAAAAAAAGTATTATGAATTATTATTAAACCTCATGTCTGAAATATATATTTTTTTCTCAATATATTTAGTCAAATAATTTGTTTAATCTATTGACACCCTATTTAGATATGAAATATAAAGAAGTATGAATGTGAATGGACATGTGCTCCAAACTGTACTGTTTGCAACTCAACATGTTTAGATTATTTCAAATCTAACCTGACCTAAACTGACCTCTGTGCAGTTATGTGGAAGTTTGCGCTCTATGGAAATCTGTTGAGTTTCTGTCAAAAGTTTAAAAAAAAACTGTATTTGATTTAAAAAAAAATGTGTAATTATAAAACTACATTGTAGAAAAATACCCTTTTCCAATCTTGTCCTGGGATTGATTGCAGTCAAACAACTACCCAAAGAGTTTCCTGTGTTTTTTTCTGTGTCATCAAATATTCTTAAAAAAACATAAAATAACATTGTTGAAACAGGATCCAGTTTTACGGACACAGATCTTCCAACATACACAAATATAACGTGACGTATCATTTTGGAGAATTATATTAATTCAAATTGGGATGCTCTAAACAAGTAACACTTACCAAATAAATAAATTCATGGACATGAAATATTGATTTAAGTTGAATTATTTATTATCATTATTAATTATTGAATGATTGATTATTGACTCTAGATCTTGTAGAGTTGACTTATCTTAGAGCTTTTGCCTGTACAATAGAAAACAAGACAAGCGTTGCACCATTTTTTTAATAATAGTCTATATTTATGGAAGTAAAATAATGGCAAAGTGTTGAATTGCACTACTTGCAAAAAAAAGGGAATGCATTAACCATGGTTGCATTTTAATGCATTGTATTTTTAGTGCTTGCATTTTTATGGGCTGAAATTCAACATGGTTTAATATTTAAGCTGTGAATATTTAAATTCAAAACATTTCAAAAACATTTTCATTATTAAAAATTCAATAACCCATATTCACCTTTCATATTTCACTTCCAAAATATTCAAACTGTTTAAAAATACAACCTATAATATTCAACAGGCAATTTTCGGTCCATTTTATTTCGCTTTGCAAATACGCTTCCACAAATTCAGTGGTTCAAATTCGACAGTAAATTCAACATCGACATCCAGGAACAGTTAGAGCAAGCCATTCATTGAGCATGCATTAAGTTTTTGTGATGATTATCTGGGTCAGTATTTATGTGGAAAAGATGATAAAGACACAAAAGCTGTGTTTATGTTTAATGCAATAATTTTCCTTGTTACTTTGCCTGTGGAGCCTACATGTTATCAGCTTTCTCTACCATGAACGGGATTATAATCGGTTTCCCTCAATACCTTCTCACACTCAAGGATTCCCCTTCCGTCGAGACAAAACGCTTAATGTAGCTTAATGGACTAATACAGTGATATAAAAGACCAAACTTGCACCTTATTGGGGATGTAGGCTGTACTATATAGGCTACAGGCAAGCAGATGGACTCAGAATATGAACTTAACGTGCAAAGTTTCATGATGAGTGTTTCCCAGTGATATACTGGCATAAAATCAACACTTGATCAATTAATGCTGACACTTTCTCTTCTCTTCTCTTCTATATATATATATAAGTATGCCTACATGTACTGCGTTAGATTAAACTGGGAAGGTAGCACTTGCATATTGTTGTCCTATTGTTAGTTTACTGTAAGTCGCTTTGGATAAAAGCATCTGCTAAATGACTAAATGTAAATGTAAAATTGGCTTGACATTGGACGTTCGCACATTTAGGAACCGTCTCTAAAGTTGCATACAACATTGGTATACACGTTTCTAACTTAATAGCAAACTTCAATTTATTTGAATAAATATCAAAAATCTAAAAGGTGCGCATTATGCCCAACACTTTACAGTTGGTTTTATCGTTTATTTGGTTAAGTCGTTCTCTTCAAATGCTATTGAAGTTAGAAACGTGTATTCCAATGTCTTTGTAACTTAAGAGACGGTCCCTAAATGTGCGAATGTCCAATGTCAAGCCAAATTTATGCCAGTATATCACTGGGAAACTTTGCGCGTTAAGTTCATATTCTGAGTCCATCTGCTTGCCTGCGAGTTTGGTCTTTTTACTGTATTAATCCATTAAGCTACGTTAAGCGTTTTATATGTCCAGCAGGGGAATCTTGAAGTATTGAGGGAAACCCTATAGCCTACTGCACGCAGCACATCTCCGCAATATAAAGTTAAGGCAACTAAACAACCAAGAGAAATATATGTCGACCTCACATTGGATCTGTACATCCGCATCAGGGGAATAATATTACAATCTCGTTCACGGTAGAGAAAGATGCATACACATTGGCTACACAGGAAAAGTAACCGTGAAGACACTGAATTTAACAAAAAACAGCCGTAATAATAATCACAAATACACTTACATTGCTGTAAATGAGTTTTTATGAATGAATGGCTTGCTCTAACTGTTGCTCTGGTCTTCGTCAACAACACGCGCTTTTGCACCTCCTGCAGGTGAGGTTGACTAACAGCAGATGGAGATTATGCTCGGTAATCTACTGCTTTTCCTGCAGTTCCTGGATGTCAATTGCTGCGTCCCAATTCGCATACTATCCGTCCTAAATAGTATTCGAAAATAGAATTAGTACATCCCAAATCGTAGTATGTTGAAATGAGTGTTCCAAAGAGACCCGGATGGTCTACTATATCCGGTCAGAATCCGAAGTGCAGATCGTTGCGCACTCTAACGGCTGATATTGCCCACAACCCATCGCGCGCTGGACGAGGATTCGGTTAGAACTACAAACACGACTGAAAAGTGTTCAAAAACTACAGACATGGAGGACGCGCGAGTCCGACGGTTATGTAGAGAGGTTTAGATAAAGGGGTTTGAGTGATTAATGATCAGTATCTAACCTCACGAAAATGTATTTATTCAATGTTGTCCACATTATATTGCATCTGCAGCATTGTGGACTTTGGCAAAGATACGTTTAGCCATTAACTTTTAAATGCATTATTATATTCAAATTCCAAACACATGAGTTGAGTCTCGGCATGAAAGCCCCATGACTGGCAGATGAACGTGCGACAACAATTCTCTCCGAAATTGTAAGTTATATTAGATTGAATGGAGGAATTTAACTGTGACGAGATGATTGACAGGGCAGTTTACGGTGACAGGATGTAACTTACGCGACAGAGCTGTCCGTTAAAGATGGCGAAGTAGTATGTCCCAAAGCTTGCCTACTCTTTTGCTACACACTCAAAAGTATGTACTTTTTCTTCACAAAAAGAGTACATACTTTTAGGGCGTAGTATAAGTAGGCGAATTGGGACGCAGCAAATGTGTAATTTACTGTCGAATTGGCAAAGCGAAATAAAATGGACCGAAAATTGCCTGTTGAATATTATAGGTTGTATTAAACAGTTTAAATATTTTGGAAGTGAAATATGAAAGGTTCAGCCCATAAAAATGCAAGCCCTAAACATACAATGCATTAAAATGCAAGCATGGTTAATGCAATGCATATTTTTTCCAAGTAGTGCAATTCAACAGGCTTTTTTGTTTCAAAAACGTTTGGCATTATTTTACTTGCATATATATTGCTCTGCAAATTTTAATCTCCTATTTTATATGGACTAGTTAGCTAACGTGGTAACACTTTACAATAAGTTTCATTAGTTAACATTAGTTAATGTATTAACTAACATGAAGTAACAATGAGCAATACATTTGTTATGTATTAATCGTTCTCAGCGTTAGTTAATAAAAATCCAGCTGTTCATTGTTTGTTCATGTTAGTTCACAGTGCATGCACTAATGTTAACAAATACAACCTTTGATATCACCTATACTCTTAAGATTCACATCTCCCTCCATATTGGTTTCAGCAGCAGACTAACATGATACCAGGTCTAAACATGAGTGCATTGGGGATCTTCTCCTCTGGCTTGTCTGTTCTCCCCCCAACCTCTGGTCTGCGTGGATCTCTGTCCACCCCTGCCAACTACAGCCCCCTGCTGGTGAGTATCAGGATGTGCTAAATCAGGACACTTGACTGCGAATGACTTTACATAAGAATGTGTCATCTGTAAAGGGTGTGTGGGACAGTGAATTGTCTTTCATCTTAGTGTGTATTCTCGGTTTTTAATTTCGGGTTACATTCATCTCACGACATGCTATGGGTGTATGTTTGCCATCACAGGGACCCTCTTCAGTAATGGGGGGCATGTATGGGGTCCCCTCCTCTGGAGCATTATCTCTTCAGCAAGTGGTGAGTACTTTTTATTTTATGTGTATCTCAAAAGAGCTCTAATTTTTTCTTACTCTGCACACTGCTGTATAGTGTGACTATCTGAACCCACTAAGACGTCTTTCAATTAGATGTATGCTACATAAAGTATTTTTTATCACTAGATAACTAGTTTGTGACACATTGGGCTGCCATGATTTAAGCAAGTTTTGAACCATTCAGAATGAATGAGAATGTCTTTTGAATTCCAGTTAAGTTCCTGATTTTTTTTTTATATCAAACGGATGCACACATGTCATTTGAATTTGAAAATGAAAGAAATTCATGCAACTATTGTAAATATAGTTTTAAAAAATATATATATTATTTTTTCTGCATGAATTATGCATGAACATATGGCTTATTTCCAGAAACATTAGATGATATTAATAATCAAAGTTTGAAATGCCACCTGCTATTAATTTATAGATATTTCATTATATTTACGTAATTAAAAGTTATTAATCAACTTTAAAATAAAAAAGGTTATAATTAAACTTTTAGTAACATTTTACAACAAGGTTCAATTTGTTAAGATTAGTTAAATCATTAGGTATCTTGAATTAACCATGGACAATACTTTTACAGCATTTATTAATCTTGGTTAATGTAAATTTCTACTTGCACTATTATATTAGAATTTTAACATAATTTTATCATTTAAAGTCCCCCCACACACACATTTTGCTTCATGTCCACTTTCCACGATACATTCCAACTAAAAATGTGTTTGTTGAGCTGGTTTAATGGAATTATTTTGTGGCTGTTGAATTTCTTTGAATTGCTATTCATTGAAATCCTTTATTCAATTTAAATTCCACATCTTTAAAGTTTGTATCATGTTATTATTATAAAGGGAATTGTTAATTCATCAGTTTTGTCCAACCTTGTGAAATACATGTATTTATTATATATTTGATGCATTTATTACAATGCATTTTAAAATATGCATGCTAATGTCTTAGAACCTGCCAAATAATCATATTATTTAGTTATCTGGTTATCTCTGTCTTTTTGTCTGCTCAGAGATGCTGTGATATTGTTAACAAATCTCAGCAAAACAAATAGTAGGATTGAACTGAATTGACCTGAAAAATGCTACTACTAGTACATTATCTTCTGTAGATCTGCTTTTTGGTTAAAATAGAAGTTGTATAACTGAAATTGTTGTATTCTCTTTGAACAATTTTGTGAAGCCAGTGCAGTTTTCTATATATTTACTATATTTACTTTTACTATAAATAAACTTGACTTGACTACAAGGAGTAAAGGCTGTCTGTGTGTGTGTGTGTGTGTATGTATGTGTTTCAGTCTGCTGAACAGGAAGTGGTCTATCTTTTCATCCCCACTCCAGCAGTAGGAGCTCTCATCGGGAAGAAAGGGCAGCACATTAAAGAGCTGGCACACTTCGCAGGAGCCTCAATAAAAGTGAGACACTTTGAGACACATGCTGATCCCACTACAGTTGCGAACAGTAACCAGTTTAGCATGAGACTCGAATGAAAGAATAGAGTGGACCAGATTGCGTTCTAAGGCTTGTTATTCCGAACTAAGAAAACCTTCAAAATTGGAACAAAATCTAAATTACATTTAGAGTTAGTGTGTTTAAATTGGATTAGAACTAAATGTGCTGGTAAAAACTGAGGGAATATTGGTGGCAACAAAGTACTTGGACTGACCCATTTTAAAACTTTTGCTTTAGACCGCAATATTTGGTATTTGGTGCCACTTCAGCTACTGGAAAAAGGCTACCAAATAGGAATAGAAAAAGAATAATGAAATTTTTACGGCAGGGAAATAATTAATACTTCTATCATACAGAGTGGACACGTGTAAATTTGCACTAGATAATCAGTTGTACAACAAGAACGCAAAGCAATTATACAACACATCATTTAATGGCTGAATATACATTACTTCAGAGACTAGCTATATAGGTTGTTTTAATGGGCTTCTGGTAATCACCTAACCTCACTCTAAAACAGGTAGTTTATTTGTATAGTATCAAGGTATCACTGACACTTGTAGTGGTTTAAGTTGTCCTTTATACTCAAATGCTTAAATCAAGACAGTGGAAAAAAAAGAAAGTGCTGTTTTGTGTCACTGCAGATTGCTGCACCAGACAGTCCTGATGAGCCGGAGAGGATGGTCATCATCACCGGACCACCAGAGGCTCAGTTCAAGGTAAAAGCCATAATGACAAACGTCGTTTATACTCCTGTTTTTCAGGATACAGATTTCATAAGGGGGTTTTTACATCGATCTCTATATCCATCCCTCATTTCTTCTTTACTCCTCATTTCTTCTTTACTCTTCACATCTGTGTATGTGTGGCTGTAGGCACAGGGGAGGATATATGGGAAGTTGAAAGAGGAGAATTTTTTCACAGCTAAGGAAGAGGTGAAGTTGGAGGCACATATAAAAGTACCTTCATCCGCCGCCGGACGAGTCATCGGGAAAGGTGGAAAAACGGTATGTATGATTTGTGAACATGTGTGTTTACGCATGGTTTTAACATCTGTTTTGGGTGATCCAATCACAAGTCAAGTGAGACAGATTGCTATTTACACCTGGTAGTAAAATTCATCTGTCACCACTTGTGATCGGATTTCGAGGGACAACGTGCATCTCTGAATATGTTACTGCATTTTGATGCATTTGAAATAAAAATGTATTTCGCAATCTTGCCACAAACAGATTTAACAATGTCACATATGCTCATTGAAGTAAACCTCAGTAGTCGCTCTTCGATAACATCATTGCCCATCCTTAGTTTAAACATATGAAACTCTTGTGATTTTAATGTTAATATCAGGTCTAAATGGGGTCTGTTTGTCTAACCTCTGACCACTTACCACCCACAGGTCAATGAGCTACAGAATCTCACCAGTGCTGAGGTCATTGTACCACGGGACCAGGCACCAGATGAGAACGATGAAGTGTTTGTTAAGATAATTGGACATTTCTTTGCCAGTCAGGTATGTTTATTGACATTACTCCAGGCCTTAAAATGGTTACACTTTTATTTGAGCCTAAAACACCAGTGTCAAACCAAGTCAAGTTTATTGTTTTTCATATTCCATCATCATTGTTGTCCATCCATTAAAAGTCCACACAACCCATAAAGACATCACAAGTAATCTATAATCAATCGGTTTAGTAAGTCTTTAAGTCTTTTAAAAGAGAGACAATTGTCTTAGTTTTGGCTTTTATTCACATATAAACCTTGATCAACGTACATACATAATAGAGCACATCAAATAGGGTAAACTGAAGTTCAAACTTGTTTGCTTGATGCACAAGAACCAATATGATTTGTACTTTGTATGATTTGACATGTCACACAAGCACATTTAAGCTTCCACAATAAGGCTTGTTCTCATGCATCAAGCATGCACAGTTGAGCCTCCTTTTATCATATTTGATGTGCTTTATGTATGTGCAATGATCAATGTAAGATTAAGTCTATAAAGTGTGGTGGAAATTAACTTTTTTACAACAAGTATTGGTTGTAGTGGTTAATCTAGCAACCGAGTACAACTATTGGCTGGTCCTAGATAATTACAAAGCATCATCAATGTAACAATTATTATTCCTGAGATTCCTTAATTCATCACCACCTTTTTTCCAATCTCGATATCAACTTGTTACCAAACTACTGTTACTTTTGACTTTCCTCTTTTAGACTATTTATTTTATAGTTTGCTATTAGGCAGAGACATGTTTGCTGCTTTATTTATATTTTGCATAATTTGTATCTTTTTCATTCAGGTTCTTAAAATATTAGCTGATGTAAATGATGTATTTTAATGTGCACTCCAGTCACCTTTGGCTACGGTGTGTTTGTTTGCAGACGGCCCAGCGCAAGATCAGAGAGATCGTACAGCAGGTCAAACAGCAAGAGCGGAAACACCAGCAAAAGGTGCCAACGTCCTCACAACCATCAGAATGATCAGCAGATGCCAGCAAGCAGCAGATAATGAATGTAGCTCATGCGAGGACAAATCGAAATCAACAAAAGAAAGAACGAATCAAAGAGATAGACAAAGGGAGAGTGAGACCGAGCGAGAAACAGAGAGAGACAGAACCTGATGAAGAGGACCAGCAGTAAAAAAAAAAAAACAACCAAAGAACTTAAAGCACAAAAACATTTGGTCGTGTGGATATGAATGAACCTGAAAGGTGATCGAGAGTGTTATCAGGTCAGAGAGATCTTTTTATGAGATGGACCTGATCATTCATTGAGCTCTTTTTATTACTGATTAAGCTGATGTGAGACTAAATAGACCCAGACAGCTACATAGTGTCGGGCCAGATCCGGCCCATATCTGGAACGGGTGGAATCCACATGTACCAGAAGTGGCCCGGATCTGGGCCGGCACTATATTGCTGTCCAGGGAGGATTTGTTTACTGTGATGGAGAGTGCTAGATGAGGTGAAGGCACACTGTAGGTCGATTTCTTAGAGACTTGCAGCTCTAGTTGTTCCATTAGGTCTACTAATTTATTAAAAGATATAGGAAAATTGCACAGCAGTATGTTAATAAGATTCTAAAAAAAATGATATAGGTTTATTCAACAGAATTTTCTTTTGGAAATTAATTTCAGGCTATTTAATGTGAGTAATCAGATTTGTTTCTCGACTTTTTCTAGTAACTAATTAGTACAGCACGGTAACTAAAAGCATTAAGTGATGTTACAAAGGAACGTACATGATTTAAGGAGAGAGCTAACTTGTGCGCCAGCATTTCACTTCCAGTTCCTCAATTTTATACTGCTGAGTCTGAGCGTTCTCCTCTGCTTACTGCCCTGTTCTCTTTTCTCTTTTTTTTTATTATATTTCTTTTTCTTAAATGTTTCCCTATTACCATCTTATTCCTCACACAGTATGAGATCTGTCTGTGTGCCAACTGTGCATAAAATAACTACAGTCCCAAAACAGAAGAAAGTCTAGATTATCTTACTTTGGGAATTTAATGTTGACATCCTGTACTCCCCACTTAAGATATTACACATACCCTTACTATTAACATATGCTAGCATTCAAAAGTTTGGGGTCAGTAAGATTTTTTGGTAACACTTTACAATAAGGTTCATTAGTTAACATTAGTTGATGTATTAACTAACATGAACTAACAATGAGCAATACATTTGTTACAGTATTAGTTCATCTTTGTTAACGTTAGTTAATAAAAATACAGCTGTTCATTGTGTGTTCATGGTAGTTCACAGTGCATTAACTAATGTTAACAAGCACAACCTTTGATTTTAATAATGCATTAGTAAACGTTGAAATTAATATTAAATAAGAGTAATAAATGCTGTAGAAGTATTGTTCATTCTTAGTTCATGTCAACTAAGGTAGTTATATAATGTTAACTATTGAACCTTATTGTGAAGTGTTATTGATTTTAAAGGAAATTAAACCTTTTATTCAGCAAAAATCCTTTAAAAAGTGACTGTGAATACATTTATAATGTTTATTTGACATTTATATTTCAAATAAATGCTGTTCTTTTCAACTTTTCTGTGCATAAAAAATGCACTTATTTTTATTTCCACAAAAATAAGCAGCACAACTGCTTTCAACATTGATAATAATAATCATAGTAATAATAAAAAAGCACCTAATCAGCATATTATAATGATTTCTGAAGGTTCTTGTGACACTGAAGACTGGAGGGATGGTGGCGGAAATTTCACAGCCCTCACATTAATTAATTACATTTAAATATTTAAATAGAAAAAATACAATATTCCATAATATGACTGTTTTACTGTATTTTTGACCAAATAAATGCAGCCTTGGTGAGCATAAGCGACTTCTTTCAAAAACATTTAAAGAAAAAAACTGACCCCAAACCTTTAAACAGAAAAAGCAGAATTTCATGTGCAATCTGCACTGTGTTTTATTGCAAATAGCCAGTATTTCAGTACTGTACCGTCGAAGCAATCATAGACTGTAACGTTGATATTAAGCAACTGATAAAACCGTGATTGAGACAAGAAAATGATATATTGAAAGTCCACACTGCTTTGTGTGAACCTGTACAATATAACGTTCTACCTCAAGAACAGGGTACCTCAGTCTTTTCTCCCTTTTGGATATTTTGTATACCTTATAAAGCTCTCACACTTGGAGCATTTTTTTATTTTTCTAAATAAAAGAACACGAAGAAAAAAAGAATTAGCGCAAGGCACCAACATTACCTGCTTGTTCTTGTGAAAGAGGTTTCAGACCCCTGCATCAGAAACTGATCGTTGCTTTATGGACCGTTTGGCTCTAATGAACTATTGAGGTTAATACAACTCTTGGGCAACTGATCATTTAGGTTGACAGTACTTCGTTTCTTGCAGTTTATGTTTGTACTGAAATAATCGTCTTGACAGATACATGTATATAGTGTCTAAGAATACAGCTTAATCGTAGTGTTCTTCAACCAGTATAGGCACATTTAGAAGCAAGATGGTATCTTTGTTACTCTGTTGCAAATGGCTCTGTCGTTTTATTATCTGTTTTTGGACAGTGGATGTCATATCTAACATGTCAGTTTTGAATTTGATTCTAACACCATATTTGTGTGAGGTTTAGTATAGGGATAATCTAGTTTACTGCTGAACGTTAGTGTAATAATAATATAATAATAATAATAATAATATTAGACACGATTGAATTTGATCCTCTCAATTTGGGTTTCTGTAGTAAAATTTTGCTGTGTCAAACTGGAGGGATGTCCAGCTGTCTCAAGACCATCTCTTCTCATGTCATTTACAAAGAAAACGTGTACATGAAACATAATCTTTGCTGTATCACTTCTGCAGCTGTCTTTTTTTCATGCTCTACCATGTTCAAAAATGTCTTTATAGACCACTTGTACCGTAAATACTTTTAGGTGTTGGATAAGGCTATGCTTTTAATGCTGATCTGAGATTAACTCTTATAATGACATCATGTAATGGAAATGATGCAAATAACAAAACTAATTTCAGATCGGGCTAAAGGGGGGGCATATTCCAATGGTATACTTTGGGCTCTGGCCAAGCTTGGGTGAGTTGGGGACAGTAAGACTATGTGAGTGAACACTCATCAATACAATTTTATGTTTCCTGGAAGGGTCACACTACCTTCCTCATGGATTTGAGCAATAAAGAGTCTTTAAAACAATGTGTTTCCTCATCTTTATATCAAGATTATCTGTGTCATTGATAGCTGAAAGATTCTGATTGTTAAAGCAAAACTCAGATGTCTATGCAACATTTTTCTTATGCAACAAGTATTCTTGTCCTGCAGTTTTATCAGTTACCAACAAGAATGTTTTTTGTTACATAAAGGTAAGCCCACATGGAATATGCATGTGTAGAATTCTGTAGAAATATTTTGAAAATTAAAAAAGTCTGGACCTGGACCAGGTTACAATGAAGTATTAAGATGTTTCATATGAATGATTTTTTTAAACTTTTGAAGAACTTCTTCAAGCAGTTATAACTTGGTTATAACAGAAGTTGTACCTTTTAAGCTAGCAACAGCTTTTATTATAAAAAATAAAGCCTTCACAACTCCAGTACACATTAAGACATTTATTTATTTTTCCAGCTAAAGTTGACTCAAAAAAGGACCAACAACACTACAAAGGGTTCTGTAATGCAGTGATTAAACAAGTAGCACCTGTAGTAGACCTTTATGAAATTGCATAATGCAATAGAAATGCTTCTTTTTTTTTTTATCAAATAATAATATCATATCCTCCACAGAAACAACAATCGAACTTACTGTAAAGGTTCGGTGACGTGCTGATAATGAAAGATTAGTAGTGTGTGTTTTTTTAGCTATATTATGCATGCCTAGATAGATGATATAGCCAATAAAACAGTAAGCAGTGTGTACAATCCCTGAATGTACTGTGCAACTCCAGTAGATTTAGCCCATCAGGTAAAGATCAGTGCACAAGTCAATATTTGTTAAGGCATGACACTAAGTTGTAATTAAAAGTACATCCTGCTTGTAGGGTGCTTGAGGTTAATGTATAGTAAATATTGTAAAAAAATCAAATAAAAAATAAGGCTTTTTAATAGCCTTAAGACACACTCTTTTAGCCTTAAAAACCTAAAAAAGGACTGTAGTTATATACAGTACGAGTAAACCTGGAACATAAATTTTATGTCTAATACTTAAAAAAATAGATATTGTGTGTGTGTGTGTGCATGTTATGAACCCAGTATGGGTCATATTTGTGGGTTGTGTGTTTTCTTTCTCAAGCATTACATTCACATATAAATAAATTTAGAGGGGGAAAGTAACTAATCTTTAGTTTTGTTAAATGTGTAAACATACTCAAAAACACATGACACTTACAGATATTTAGACTCCAGAAATAAATAAAGCCACCCACAAACATAGTCGCTAAACAACACCTGACAATATAACTAAATCTTATAAAAAACTTAAAGCTGTCAAATTTCTATAAAATGAGCCAATGTCCAGTGGTCTGTATGTAGCAAATCAGCAATCTGAGTGTGTACTCTTTTAAGACATTAATAGTCTCTTCTTTGGCGCTTTTATTTCCATTAAAAATCTAATAACCCGTCTCATAATCTGTCCATTTCAGTTCTACTTTCCATTGGGATCTTCATAACCCAATCCACAGGTGTAACTCCACACCAATGATCTATCCCAAATTGTGTCTCCTACTGTGTCTTTCTTTGGGTCATTTATTCTTGCGATCATTCAAGGCCTTTTGGTGTCCGTTGGGTTCCAGGCCGTCAAGTTTGAAATGGGCCTGACTGTAGCGGCGGATTAGAGCTCCAGGAAGAAGAGCCACACATGCGATCAGCAGGAGCTGCAGCAAGGTGCCCCACGAAAAGATGTCATCCAAAGACTGGATCTCAGACAAGATGGCTCCCGTACGGACACAGATGAAGTTATAAGGGATTAGACCTGGGAGGAAATTAAGCATTTAAAGATTATGAGATCAAGATCAGAAGATGTACTTTTACTTCATAATTGGAGTCTGAAGAATTATACATTAATTTATAACAGTAGATACAATGTAAGATCACCAATGAGGATGGAGAAGAAGAATATGGGGATGGGGATGTTGAGGATTGGAGAGGTGATGTTCAAGAACCAGTTAGGTGTCATGGGAAAGAACCGCAGAAAGAGCAAGAAGAAGAACAAACTGCTTCTGTTCTCTTCCACCTAATAGAAAGAAATAGAGATTCAACATGTGCTCATGTATTGTGCCAACTTTCTATAGACAGCTGATGAAGACATGACTATGATAATTTAGTAGGAAAGATACACAAAAAATAACCCTCCAAAGTCCAAAATCTTATATCTTTAATCTTAATCTTATCAATATAAAACTTCTTAAACTATATTGTATTGAGACATTTGATAGATATTTTTATCCAGTGACGTACATACATTGCACTCAAAGTATCTCTTACAAAAAAGGTATACTTCACCTTCATTTTATTAAGTAACATAAGTTCAAGTATATTTTCTAAGTATGCTCTATTATGGAAGTAAAATAATGTCAAATGTTTTTGAAACAAAAAGCATGTTGAATTGCACCAATTGAAAAAAAATATGCATTGCGTTAACCATGGTTGCATTTTAATCCGTTGTATTTTTAAGGCTTGCATTTTTATGGGCTGAAATTCAACATGGTTGAATATTTAAGCTGTGAATATTTCAATTAAAAACATTTCAAACACATTTTCAATATTAAAAATTAAATAATCCATATTCACCTTTCATATTTCACTTCCAAAATTTTCAAACTGTTTAAAAATACAACCTATAATATTCAACAGGCAAATTTCGGTCCATTTTATTTCGCCTTGAAAATTCCCTTCCACAAATTCAGTGGTTCAAATTCGACAGTAAATTCAACGTCGACATCCAGGAACTGCAGGAAAAGCAGGAGATTACCGAACATAATCTCCATCTGCTGTAGTCGGCTTTACCAGCAGGGGGTGCACGCGCGTGTTGACAAGCACCAAAGCAACAGGAGAGGCCTTCACAAAACGTCATTTGCTGAAATGGACAGAACGATGAGTACGAGTTATAATTTATGTGTGTATATGGAAAAGGTTGATTAAGACACAAAACACACAAGCGTTTACTCAAGTGTCTTATGAGACTTATTTTTACCCCCGTGCAAAGTAAGGTGATTTGTCCACTGCAAAACTAAATTCGCTCGCCGTTGGCATTGATATTAAGTTTTAGTAAAACAACTGTAATACACTGAGACAGAGTGAATTGGTTGTTTTAGTCACTATGACGGAATACTAAATTGATGGCTGAGTTTTGGCAAAGCCAATTTTATTTAAATATAGCATCATTAAATACAACCCAATTACAATTATAAATTAAATTCAGCAATTAAAAATTACATCTCTACCATGATATCTGGTCATCTCTGTGTTATAACGTGAATTGTCTCCGCCATTATCCAGGGCTGCGTACAGTAGGGGTATTTGTCATCTTATTTGATATCTTTTTGTCCATTTGGAGCGCGCGTCACGTCACCTATTAGCGTCGCGCCTGCCACAAGATCTCTCACTGTTTACATGAACCAGACACTCCAATGAGAGCACATAAAGTGCAATCCATCTCTTATTTACCATTTTTTCATCTTATCGTATATTTTATTCGCTCATTTGCCCGTATTGGCTCTCGTGGCTCTTACTAAGCGTCGGGCCAGCCACACGATCTCTCACTGTTTTAATCTACCAGACACTCCGATTGATGCACATGTGCAAACAGACAGTGCAATCCTGACCTGCTCTTATGTAGCCTATCTATTTGTCATCTTATTTTGTTCGCTCTTTTCGTCCATAATGGAGCGCGCGTCGTATTGGAGCCATCTTCGCAGTAGTGAACGCGCCGAGAGAAATGCTCATTTCATACGGATTACATTATCTGAGAGTAGTCTATTTATTTTCGTTTTGTATTGTTTCGTTTAAAAGTAGGGTAGAGATTTCTACCTTGATGTTATCATGCCTGTGAGAAATGTGCAATGCAAAAATTTCATGACTTTATTGCTATGCCTATGCCTATATGTCTGCTAATTTGCTTCTTAAATCCAGGGAATTGGTTGATCAAACATTGATTGAAATTAAGATACAATTTATTAAAAACGAAATTCACTTTAAAGAAAGGCTTTATAAAAAACAAAACGTAATGGAGTGGTCAAAATCATTCTCGTTCAGAATGTCAATCGGAGAATCAGGCAACTGTAATAGGGAGAGATCTTGTGGCTGGCGCGCCACGAAACGCGCTCTATGGGACAAACGAGCAAATAAAATATAAGATAAGATGGCAGAAGGGTAACTAAGAGCAGGATTACATTGGCTTTATGTTTTCGTGCATCAAGTGTCTGGTAGATTAAAACAGTGAGAGATCGTGTGGCTGGCCCGACGCTTAGTAAGAGCCACGAGACGCGCTCCAATACGGGCAAAGGAGCGAATAAAATATACGATAAGATGAAAAAATGGTAAATAAGAGATGGATTGCACTTTATGTGCTCTCATCGGTGTCTGGTTCATGTAAACAGTGAGAGATCTTGTGGCAGGCGCGACGCTAATAGGTGACGTGACGCGCGCTCCAAATGGACAAAAAGATATAAAATAAGATGACAAATACCCCTAGCCTACTGTAAGCAGCCCTGGATAATGGCGGAGACAATTCACGTTATAACACAGAGATGACCAGATATCATGGTAGAGATGTAATTTTTAATTTATAATTGCTGAATTTAATTTATAATTGTAATTTGGTTGTATTTAATGATGCTATATTTAAATGAAATTGCCTTTGCCATCATGTAAAACCCAGCCATCAATTTAGTATTCCGTCATAGTGACTAAAACAAACAATTCACTCTGTCTCAGTGTATTAGGCTACAGTTGTTTTACTAAAACTTAATATCAATGCCAACGGCGAGAGAATTTAGTTTTGCAGTGGACAAATCACCTTACTTTGCAAGGGGGTAAAAATAAGTCTCATAAGACACTTGAGTAAACGCTCGTGTGTTTTGTGTCTTAATCAACCTTTTCCATATACACACATAAATTATAACTCGTACTCATCGTTCTGTCCATTTCAGCAAATGACGTTTTGTGAAGGCCTCTCCTGTTGCTTTGGTGCTTGTCAACACGCGCGTGCACCCCCTGCTGGTAAAGCCGACTACAGCAGATGGAGATTATGATCGGTAATCTACTGCTTTTCCTGCAGTTCCTGGATGTCGACGTTGAATTTACTGTCGAATTTGAACCACTGAATTTGTGGAAGCGAATTTTCAAGGCGAAATAAAATGGACCGAAAATTGCCTGTTGAATATTATAGGTTGTATTTTTAAACAGTTTGAAAATATGAAATATGAAAGGTGAATATGGATTATTGAATTTTTAATATTGAAAATGTGTTTGAAATGTTTTTAATTGAAATATTCACAGCTTAAATATTCAACCATGTTGAATTTCAGCCCATAAAAATGCAAGCCTTAAAAATACAATGGATTAAAATACAAGCATGGTTAACGCAATGCATATTTTTTTTCAATTGGTGCAATTCAACATGCTTTTTGTTTAAAAAACATTTGACATTATTTTACTTCCATACTCTATGTACCGAGTATACTAAAATCAATGTACTAGTAGTATACTTGCAAGTGTACTATTTTGATATTTCTTGAGTAAACTGGCTTAGTTTTTAGTTTATAAATGTATACTTTTAAGCGTACTTTAAGTATAACAGATCAAAGTCAAGTAAAATTTACGTATACACCTAGTTTACATAAGCTTTCTTTTTTATTGTAACCATACTATTAACTATGCTACACTGTGCTACTGTTAGTTTGCTAGGTATATACTTATTGCCCACATTGTAGTTTATAAAAGTACACTTTGAAGAATACTCTCTCAGTAAACTATTAGATTAATAGTTTTTATACAATAAGTATACTTGCAAGTTTTCAAGTGAACTTAACATCATATAACATCAATAAAATCAGTAAAATGTTTATCTGTTTCAGTGTGGGTTAATAGCACACATATACAAAAAAGTTCAGATTCAGTTCCACTTATGTACTATTTACTCTAAGCTATTTCAAAGGTGGCTTGTTACTATAAACTTGTTACTATACAACCCAATAGAAGCATATATGTCTGAAAAAAATATTTAATAAGCTATAAAAGAGTACACACAACTCTCTCTTCTCTCTTGACATGCATGAATGACAATGCTTGGGTAGTTCACATTAGTCCATGTTGATTAACTTCAACCGTCTTTCCCTAAACTTTAGAAGGTTGTTGGTGTGGTCTAGTTGTCTTCCTTTGTGAAGTTGAGCCCTCCACTGATCCCGATTCATTGATGCTACGGTCCGGGATTCAGGATGTATGCCAAAGTCTACAAGATCTCATTTGAGTACATCTTTAAAGCGAAGCTTTGGTCTACCAGTGTGACGAGTTCCCTCTTCCAGAACGCCATGGAGGATAGAGTGAGGGATACGGGATGGTGGCATTCTGTTTACATGTCCTGCCCATCTGAGACGAATGAATTTGAGCCTTGAGGATAGAGGTCCTGAATTAGTTATCTTAAAGAGTTCCTTGTTTTGCCATCTTGTCTTCCCAGGTTTTTCCTATGATGAACCGTAGGTTTCTGGTGTGAAAAGCACTGAGTCTAGCTTCTTGTGGGCGATAGGTTGGCCAGCTTTCTGCTCCGCAGAGGAGAATGCTCACGACACAGGCTTCATAGACTCTGGCTTTAGTTCGGAGAACTTCGTGTCACGGTTCATGAATCCACTGTCTCATTCTGCTGTTTTGTGTATGTATGCGTGTCTGTGTGGGCGTGGTTTTCCAATCCCATTGATTGTCCGTGCCAGCTGCTGTTCATCACCGTTCCCTTTATATGTCAGTAAGATCCTTCTCATGTTGTCAGATCGTTGTGGCTTCCCCGGTGTCGTGTCCTGTTCCTGTGTGGCTCTCTTCGTCTCCTCGTGTGGATCTTCTTCGTTGTCTTCGCCTGTTGGATTGTTTATTGTTCCTGGTTCCTGAGCACGCTGATCTTCACCACCACTCACTGGATTGCCCATCAACGTCCCTGTGTCACTTCTCCACCTGAGTGTTTATATCCCGGACCTGTGTTCTGTATTAGACCTGACCATCTTTAATAAACACCTTTTACTTGCATTTGTATCCGAACTGTTTCATCACAGAATGATCTGACCAGCCATGGATGCAGCAAGTGCGGCCAGTCTGAGTGATTTCCTCGCGCACAGCACCACAAGGATGGATCAACAGGGAGAGGAGATCGCGAACACAGGTCGCGCGGTTCAAGCACTCGTGACACAGGTGTCCGAGCTCACCCAACGTCTACAACATCTACATGTTTCCGCTGCGCCGCCCACACCGCCGATTCAGCCCCCCCCCCCCGCCGCCACAAGAGAATCTGCCTGAGCCTCGTCTGCCCACGCCTGAGAGCTATTCAGGTGAGCCCGAATACTGCCGTGCTTTTCTCACAAGGTGTTTGATGCACTTTGCATTGCAGCCACGGACCTTTGCCAACGAACAGTCCAAGGTGGTGTTCGTTTTAACTCTGCTATCGGGGAAGGCGGCTCTCTGGGGAACGGTGGTGTGGGAGAACCAGGACATCTGCTGCGCCTCGTTCCAGGCACCCTCCTAGGAGATAAGAAGAGTGTTCGATCGAGCGGTGGCGGGTAAGGAGGCAGCCAGATTACTCGCCGATCTACGCCAAGGTGATGGCTCGGTGTTGGATTACTCCATTCAATTCCGCACCCTGGCTGCAGAGTGCCATTGGAACGAGGAGGCGCAGTGGGACATGTTCCTGCATGGGCTGGCTGACCGCGTCCAGAAAGAGATTTATATCCTGGACCTGCCTAGATCTCTTAATGGCCTAGTGGAGCTGGCGCTGAGGGTCGATTCACGTTTGAATCGCACGGCGAATCGGGTACGTTCGAGTCCAACCATGGAGGCTCCACGAACCAGCGAGCGGGGCGCGGTCAGCCCAGTTTGCGACCATGAGCCCATGCAGGTAGGGAGAGCTCGGCTTTCCCGGGAGGAGAGGGAAAGGCGGAGGTCCCAAGGACTCTGCCTGTACTGTGGCAAGGCTGGCCATTTCCTCTACTCGTGTCCAGTAAAAGAGCAAGCCCGGTAGTAAGTAGGAGGCTACTATCGGGTGGGATCTCCGCCGAGAAGTCCTCATCACCATCATCGACCCTCCTCCCGGTAAGACTGAGATGGGCAACCTCAACGCACGCCACTCAAGCACTATTGGATTCGGGAGCAGAGGGTAATTTTATGGATTTCAGTTTTGCATCCAAGCTCCAGATTCCCATCACGTCTCTCACGCACCGTATATCTGTCAACGCACTTAACGGACAAGAACTTCCTAGGATCTCTCACTCTACTGAAACCATCACACTCATCACGTCTGGCAATCACACGGAAAATATCTAATTTCTTCTCATGGACTCACCGTTAGCATCAGTAGTTCTGGGACATCCTTGGCTCACCAAGCATAACCCACGTATCGACTGGCACAACAATTCCATTACCTCCTGGAGTAACCACTGTCATGAGTCATGGCTCTTGTCTGCCTGTTCATCTGTGTCTGGTTCTGTGTTTCAGAAGGAGGCAGTGGATTTGTCTAACGTGCCCGCAGAGTACCTCGACCTGAAGGAAGTGTTCAGTAAGTCTCGTGCTGCTACTCTTCCTCCGCATCGTCCCTATGACTGTGCTATAGATTTATTACCAGGTAAGTCTCCGTCTAAGGGTAAACTTTACTCTCTTTCTGTTCCTGAGAGGGAGGCCATGGAGAAATATATTTCTGATTCTCTAGCCTCTGGATTCATACAATCTTCCTCTTCTCCTGCGGGGGCGGGGTTCTTTTTTGTTGGAAAGAAGGATGGTTCTCTGCGACCTTGCATTGATTACCGAGAGCTGAACAACATCACGGTAAGGGATACTTATCCTTTGCCGTTGATGTCTTCAGCTTTCGAGAGGTTGCAGGGAGCGTCCATTTTCACAAAATTGGACTTACGGAACGCTTATCATTTGGTTCGCATCAGGAAGGGGGATGAATGGAAAACCGCATTTAATACCCCTAGGAGGCATTTTGAATATTTGGTCATGCCTTTCGGTCTGTCCAACTCCCCAGCGGTTTTCCAAGCACTCGTTAATGACGTGTTAATGACGTGTTGAGAGACATGGTCGATCAGTTCATATATGTTTACCTGGATGACATATTGATTTTTTCTTCGTCTCTCCAGGAACACGTTCAACATGTCAGACGAGTGCTTCAGAGATTGTTAGAGAATGGGCTTTTTGTCAAGGCGGAGAAATGCGACTTTCATGCACAGTCTGTTTCTTTCCTAGGGTACATCATCTCCTCTGAGGGAATGCGCATGGATCCTGACAAGGTTAAGGCTGTGATGGATTGGCCAAGTCCAGATTCCCGTAAGGCCCTACAGCGGTTTCTGGGGTTCGCCAATTTCTATCGCCGTTTCATTCGCAATTTCAGCCAACTAGCCGCACCTCTGACCGCCTTGACCTCCCCCAGAACTGCGTTCAGGTGGTCCGATACTGCGGAAGCAGTATTCACCAAACTCAAGAGTCGTTTTATTTCGGCTCCCATTCTTGTCACCCCTGATCCCACACGTCAGTTCGTGGTGGAGGTCGACGCGTCAGAGGTGGGGGTAGGCGCAGTTCTTTCCCAACGCGTTTCCTCAGACGACAAGATGCATCCCTGCGCGTTTTTTTCCCATCGCTTGTCGCCTGCCGAACGTGATTATGACATTGGTAACAGAGAGTTGTTGGCGGTCAAATTAGCGTTGGAGGAATGGCGACATTGGTTAGAAGGGTCAGGGGTACCTTTTATCGTTTGGACCGACCATAAGAACCTTGAATATATTAGATCTGCTAAAAGACTCAACTCCAGGCAGGCTCGGTGGGCACTTTTTTTCGGACGTTTTGATTTTGTTCTCTCGTACCGCCCGGGTTCCAAGAACATCAAACCCGATGCCTTATCTCGTATTTTTGATCCATCCGAACGCCCGGTTACTCCCGAGTGTATTTTACCTGAGAAAGTAGTTATCTCCGCACTCACATGGGAGGTCGAGTCGAAGGTCAAGACAGCCTTAGAAGGGGTAACGCCTCCGCCCGGTTGCCCACCGAGTCGTTTGTTTGTTCCGGAGGGGTTACGGTCCGACGTTATTCGGTGGGGTCATTGTTCCAACGTGGCTTGTCATCCAGGAGTAAGTCGTACCAGCGGTTTGGTCAAGCAACGATTCTGGTGGCCATTAATGACACGTGATATTCGCGATTTTGTTTTAGCTTGCTCGGTTTGTGCCACTTGCAAGACGTCTAACCAACCTCCTGATGGGTTACTCCGACCGCTGCCTGTCCCTTCGAGACCCTGGTCCCACATCGCGCTAGATTTTGTCACCGCCCTCCCGCCCTCTAATGGCATGACGGTTGTTTTGACCGTAGTGGACCGTTTCTCGAAGGCGGCACATTTCATTCCCTTGCCCAAATTACCTTCAGCCAAGGAGACAGCGGTCACAGTCGTTGATCACGTCTTTCGGTTACATGGCCTCCCGAAAGACGTGGTCTCTGACAGGGGTTCCCAAATTGTGTCCAAATTTTGGCAGGAGTTTTGTAAGTTATTGGGGGCCACGGTCAGTCTGTCTTCGGGTTATCATCCCCAGAGCAATGGTCAATCCGAGCGAGCTAACCAGGATTTGGAGAGAATGTTACGGTGTTTGGTAGCCAAGAATCCTTCGTCCTGGAGCCAGCAACTTTCTATGGTTGAGTACGCACATAACTCGTTGCCAGTGTCATCCACGGGCCTCTCTCCGTTTAAGTGTAGTTTAGGTTACCAGCCACCAATATTTCCCAGTCTGGAATCCGAAGTCGCGGTCCCCTCCGCCCACGCATTCGTCCAGAGGTGTCGCCGCACTTGGACCAGAGCCCGGGAGACTCTGCTCCATGTGGGGGGGCGCATGAAGGCCAAGGCTGATCGCCACCGGTCAAAGCCTCCCGTATACGTCGTGGGTCAAAAAGTGTGGCTTTCTACCAAGAACATTCCGCTCCGTGCCGTTTCTAATAAGTTAGCTCCTAAATTTATTGGCCCGTTCCCTGTCACCAAGATCATTAGTCCGATGGCAGTCCGACTCAAACTTCCTCCGGCGTACAGGAGAATTTGTCCCGCCTTTCATGTCTCTAAAATCATGCCCGTGGTTTATTGTCCTATTAACCCGCCAGTCCTAGTTCCCCACCTGCCGCGACTCGTAGATGGGGAACCTACATATTCGGTACATCGTATTCTGGACTCGAGGCGAAGGGGACGCGGATTTCAGTACTTGGTGGACTGGGAAGGTTACGGTCCGGAGGAGAGAAGTTGGGTGCCTGCTAGAGACATTTTGGATCACTCCCTTATCGATGATTACAATCGACAGGTAAGTGTGGCTGGGAACGTCAGGAGGCGTTCCTAGGGGAGGGGGTACTGTCACGGTTCATGAATCCACTGTCTCATTCTGCTGTTTTGTGTGTGTATGCGTGTCTGTGTGGGCGTGGTTTTCCAATCCCATTGATTGTCCGTGCCAGCTGCTGTTCATCACCGTTCCCTTTATATGTCAGTAAGATCCTTCTCATGTTGTCAGATCGTTGTGGCTTCCCCGGTGTCGTGTCCTGTTCCTGTTTGGCTCTCTTCGTCTCCTCGTGTGGATCTTCTTCGTTGTCTTCGCCTGTTGGATTGTTTATTGTTCCTGGTTCCTGAGGACGCTGATCTTCACCACCACTCACCGGATTGCCCATCAACGTCCCTCTGTCACTTCTCCACCTGAGTGTTTATATCCCGGACCTGTGTTCTGTATTAGACCTGACCATCTTTAATAAACACCTTTTACTTGCATTTGTATCCGAACTGTTTCATCACACTTCGGACAGGCAGGTGCTTATTCCGCCAAACTCGTTTAGTGAGTCTTCTGAAGGCAGAAGCTGCTTTACCAAGTCTGGTACCCAATTTGAGATCAAGTGTTGCATTTTGAGTCATTGTAGAACCCAAATAGGTGAACTTCTTAACTTCTTCAAGGGGGTCTCATTGATTGTGAATGTATGAGAGTCAAGGGTCTGTGCCATTGTACCAGTCTTTTTTACAGACTAATAATGAGTCAAAATTTGTCACATGATTCGGCAAATCGATCTTGTTCGGCAAACACAACTATGCCAAGTATACTTAGAATAGTTCTTTAAACTTTTCTTAAATATATCTTGATCAAAAGATTAAGAACAAGATTAGGCCAAATATACTTAGACTTTTCTGTATACTTATCAGTAAAAGCCAAGTTTACTATAGCTCTGATAAGACTGAAAGTATGTGCTCATATTTGTAGTTTAGAAGTTTGCTAACAGCAAAATTTGTTTTGTAAGGAAAAAAATGTTTCAGTTTGTGCATTCCCTAAGAAGTGGAATGTGGTTAAACCACCTTAGCATTGCTATTTGCCAACAATGTTTGCTACAGTTTGAGCTATCACATGCAAAGTATAAACAAACAAAATGCAAAGTCACAAATACACTCGCTGACTATTTTTAGAACATTAATTAAAGGAAAATCCCTCTATCGTGTGCTAAACAGCCAGAGGTGACCCACCATTCGCTGCAGCATTGCCACCTTCTCGGGGAAGATCCTGATGATGTGGCGTTTGCCAAATGTACGGGACAGCAGGTAGCAGTTTGTGGAACCCACAGTTGTCAAAGTGCAGGCAATAAGGATTCCATGCCATGGCCCGAATAATGCCCCCGCCAGCATGTTCTAGACATGACAAGAAAGATTGTATGTATGTTGTTTAACAATTATAATAATAATATATAATAAATCTTTTAGTTCAGTCTAATGAGGTGGTTCAATTAAGTCTACTAATAGTGTCACAGAGTAGACCTCTGTTACCAACCAAAAAGGATGATCCTGGAATGGCAAAGGACTGCTTGTAGAGGTAGGCACTGCAGAAGAGAATGAACACATAGCCAGTGTGTTCTGTCTTATAGAACTGCAACAGCTCGGCTAGTTCCCTCAACTCCTCCAGATCAGATGGGAACTTCAACCTGGAGAAAATATAAGACACTGTGGGATCAGTAAAACAATGGAGACTGCACTAAGCACTAAGGAGACTGATATACAATAGGATGAAAAGGATTATAATAAATGGATTCGGGTGATGCTGTGGGCTTTAGGTAGGCTATTAGGTAGGCTACGGAGCCCCTAAAAGGATATGGTGATATGAAATTTTGTCAATGCCTTTGCATTCTTAACGCAATGTTTTCGTTCCCCCGAGAAAAATTGCAAGAGCACAAACGTTTTGCAAGCAAACACAAAGTTTCTCGGGTGAACTCAACACATTTGCCAGAGAACGCAAAATCATTTGCAAATAATTTTTCCTCCCATCTCCTATTTTTTTCCTTCACCATGTCCCTTTACGGGCTCTGTAATTGACCTTATTCAGAGCAATGCCATGACAGGTATGAAAGCGAGCTATCGTGTTTTTAATGGGATCCGCTGTAAAAAGCTGTATAAAGCTACTAGATCACTTATAATTTTAATAATCACTTTTTTGTCTACTGAACATTTTTTGTCTACTGAAATTTCTTGGATGATATTTCATGCAGAGCAATCCAAAAACACATCAAATAACAGTACAACACACTTAAGAGATGTATGTCTATCCCTCACAGCCTCACTTTCATTCCTGATGGCGCTGCTGTGAATAAGGTCTACACAACCTCAGTAAGGATCTGAAAACCTCACTGTCGCCCTCTGGTGAGACTTTTTACAAGTGTCTGATTTTTTAGTGGGAACATTAGAGGGGAAAATGTAACAACAATATTAGACGTCTTCTTTTAGGTTACATAGAAGAAATAAAGACTGGTTGGGGACAACATGAGTAGGCTACAAGTAAATGATCCATTTCTACCCTTTTAAAAAGCTAAAGTTTAGTTAAATGTTTCATTGTTCCTCACACATAAAAATGTATTATGTACAACTTAAAAATATATGATTAGGATTTATAATTATACCAATATGATTATTTTAATGCTTTGTAAGCATCATAATAAATTACTGTATATGAATACATTATGGAACTTCTTTAAAAAAAACTGTATAGTAGAAAACAGGCTTGAGGGTTCTTGGCCTGAAAAAGGTTGAAGACTCCTGACACTAGCCTGTCAGCAAGATAAGACAGAAAGATGAAATATGATACGCCAACTGGAAATAGCCTCTCAGCTGTGGAAATGTGCTTGTGTGTGTGTACAGGGTTGGCTATACTTGAGGACCAACATGTTTTAAAAGTCTTCAAACACACCTAACATGATCATCAATAAATGTGGATGTCCCACAGACTGAAGTTCTCATGAGGTGGTCACTGGGCTCTTGCCAGCGGATGAATCACATCTTGTGCAGTCGTGAGTAATCTAATCTCCCAATTGCCGTCCAGGGGGTAATTTGGGCACGCAATGAGACAGTATTCCCCACCCATGTGCCAAAGCAGGGGTTTTAATTTCACATGCGTACCCAGTAGTGACGAATATAAACATGTGATATGCTCCATGCTGAGCGCAGACTCATCAGAACGACAATATGAGAGCCTTCAATGTAGGAGACAGACCAGACAGAAATAAATTAAGTGAGTCTATAAACTTTTTTCCTAATAAAGTTTATTTTTCTGACCCCACTGGCAGATATTTTTTTCTTGTTTTTAGCTATAAACTCAATTTGGAATACATACTGTATATACTGTGTGTGTGTATATATATATATGTATATATATATATATATATATATATATATATATATATATATATATATATAGAGAGAGAGAGAGAGAGAGAGAGAGAGAGAGAGAGAGAGAATGAGAGAGATAGAGAGTTTATAGAGCTTAAGTGATATTGTTTCTCAAGTAAATGTATGTTGATTTGATTAAGAAATGTTTAGATAATTGTACTAGAAAACGAGACAAAAACATAAAAAAAAGATTAAAACAAATGTAAACTCTACTTTTAAAAGCCCTGCCCAGGAAATTAAAATACAGTCTTAAAAACAGCTTTTTTTTTTTTTAGCTTTAATGATGCACAAAATATCCCTTCTCTGATAACCATGGAAATTCCCCACCCAAAGACTCAAACAGCTATTTACACCACTGGGGCTTTCACGGGCTCAGCTGTCTCTGCCATCACTGCTGAACAACATGTTACAAACTTCATCTCAATCTCATCAGCCGAGATTCTCCCAGGGTACAGAAGAGTGAGCTAATCAAGAAATCAACCAAGACGTGTGGGTCACAAGACACTATGAAAAGGTCACTATGTGATGATGGTGGACATACAGCAGATCCATTACTCAATATCCAACTCAGATGTCCTTTCCCACTGTTTTTGTTATTCTAAATATCTGAATGACTTCAGAAAATGATATTAAAGCATGGGGCTTTTGAGACCTCTCTTCTCTCCTTTTATTTAAAATGCACTTTATTTTAGCTAGTCATGCCAAACATATAGGTCACAAATGAACCCTCCAGATATCTCTTTCTTTCCCTCCTCCTCGGCATTGCACATCTCAGCAAATTCAAGGGATTTCAAGATACTCCAGAAGGCAGTTGTCTGATCTTATAACTGTCACATCATGCCCTCTGCCAGGCCCCAATTCTGAGATAAGACTGCTCATGTTGAGTTTCAATCAAAGCAGACAAGGTAATAGATCATTTTAGATAATAGTTTAATACTAAGTTTATTTTTCATTTAATTTTTAAATTTTTTATTAAATTGTTATTATTATTATTTTATTTTATTATTTTTCTATCAGAGACATCCAATAGATTCCTTAGGCGCGCCGAAAGAACACCACAGACAGTGTAATCTCTCTCTGTCCTAGCGTGTATCCCATATTTATATAGGGTCCGCTTGCTTGCATGCTTTTCGCCACTTGGCTCGATCCAGGGCATCTTCAGTGGTGATATTTATCCATATCCTCCGCCAGACGATCGAGCCACCGTTTCTGCGGCCGGCCACGTGGTCGTCGTCCGGGTGGTGATAGATTATAGGCCATTTCTCACCGTTGTCTCATCGCCACTTTTGATGACATGGCCATACCAGAGGAGTCAGGCTTCACGCATCTTTTGGACTATGGGCCCATGCGCTTTCGGACATCTTTATTCGTGACGCGGTCGAATCGCGTGAGGCCGAGGGACCAGCAGAGCATCTTCATCTCCATAACATGGAGGGACTGCTCATGTTTGATGGTGGCTGGCCAACACTCGGAACCATACAACGCGACCGTGCGTACAACGGTTTTATAAATCTTGCCCTTGAGTGATATGGGCATTCGACGATCACAGAGAATGCCTGTGACTTGTCTGCATTCAAGCCATGCTGTGTTGACTCGGGCTCGGGCGTCGGGAAGAGAGTCACCGTCACTCCGAATTAGAGAACCAAGATATTTAAATTCGGTGACTTTGTTTAATGGCTACCCTCCAACTCTGATTGGCCCGTCGGTCTGAGGTCCGCACTCCATATACTCGGTCTTTTTGATGTTAAGGCGCAGTCCGTACGCGTCTAACCGCTCATTCCAGTCTTGCACTTGATGTTCAAGCCCCCAACGGGTTTTATCAGCTTGAAAGATGTCGTCAGCGAATAGAAGTGACCAGGGATGTCCTGGATGTCCCCCGTGGCAGTATCCATGCAAAGGATAAAAAGAAGCGGGGAGAGGGCGGATCCCTGATGCACGCCCACGGTAGTTGGAAATGTTTCGGACAGACCTGCAGGGCATCGGACGACGCTGGTGGTGTTGGTATAGAGAAGCTGGATCCATCGAACGTACTCTTCGGGGGCACTGTGAGAGCAGAGAGAATGCCAGATAAGATCTCGGGGCACACGGTCAAATGCCCTCTCGAGGTCGAGGAAGGCCATGTGTACTTGCTGGTTCTTCTCCCGATGCCTCTCTAGCAGCAGCCTGACGCCGTGGATCGCATCAGTAGTGCCGCTTCCTCTAACAAATCCGCACTGATTTGGACTGATGGAAACGATCTTACGGAGGCGGGTGTCGATTACGCGTTCAAATATCTTCATGGCATGGCAGAGCAGGCGAATCGGACGATAGGTGTTACATTTGCTGACATCGCCTTTGCCTTTGCCACAGACAGTGTAATCAACATGGGAAAATCTCAGAGTAAAATTGGGAGTTGGCGTTCTTTAGCGAGGATGCTCAGGCTAACGTTCCCCAGGGCTCTAGTCCCGCTGCTGCCGAGGCACAGCGGCGATCACAGACATGTGGTTCGCAAATCGATCTATCAGCGGGGTTAGAGACGGGCCCAGCCTTATCTCTGCCTTCACCTGATAGATCCAGTGCCTTCGCTCAGGGTTTGGAAGCACACACTGGGGTTCCTTCCGCCCCGATTGCGGCACAGACACTGCAACTATCTAGTTCTGAGGAACTGGACGTTGTCAGTGTCGATGCAAGAGATTCTGAGGATTCACCACCTCAGTCTCATGCATTTAAAGAGCTGGTTGAGGTTGTGACAAGAGCGGTTGAAAGACTGAGTATTGACTGGCCAGCAGATAAACAGGACGTTTGTTTCAAAAGTAAACTGGACGAACGCTTCCTACCATCACGGTCACAACCTCAACGCCAGGGAACGTCAGTAGAACCGTTTTTCCCTGATCTACACACCGAGGTGTCGAGATCGTGGGAGAAACCGGTTTCATATAGTGTATAGTGCACAAACATCCAATTATTCCTCTATATCTAACTATAAAGAGCACAGTTATGGGGAGATGCCAAAAGTGGAAGAGACGTTTGCGAGCTATTTCTTCCCCGAAGCAGCATCTTCCCTAAAAGCCTCGGCATTACCCACTAACCCAATCAGAACCACATCATCACTGGTGGGTCAAGCTTATTCAGCCACTGGTCAGGCTGCAGCATGCCTTCACACAATGTCGCTGCTTCAGGCCTACCAAGCTGAATTGTTAGGAGACATGGATGAGGGCGGGGGAATTGGCCCTGATGTAGTTTGCGAACTACGTCGAGCCACAGATTTCTCTCTCAGGGCCACCAAGGAGACGACTAAATCCATCGGCCGCTCTATGGCAGCCCTGGTGGCCACTGAGAGGCATCAGTGGCTCAATCTGAGTAATATAAAAGAAAAGGACAAGAATTTTCTTATGGATGCGCCCCCGTCACCTTCTGGCCTCTTCAGCGACGCTGTAAATTCAGTCGTCAAGAGGTTCCAGGAGGCAGACAAGCAGGTGGATAATTAAATAATAATATGCTATGCCCAGCCAGGGAGCTAGATGCCTATGTCCACAGAGCTGCCCTGTGGCGTAAATCTGAACAGTTGTTTGTATGTTTTATCTAAGCAGAGAATGAGCAAGTGGGTGGTTGAGGCTATCTCCCTTGCTTATGAATCGGTTGGACAGCCTTCACTTACGGCTGCCCGTTCCCATTCTACTAGGAGTATGGCGGCCTCCATGGCCCTTATGACAGGAGTTGCTCTACAAGATGTTTGTGATGCGACAGGCTGGTCCTCACCGCACACATTTGTAAGGTTCTACTCTTTGAACTTGGACTCTACACCAGGGTCCCAGATGCTCTCGTCCTAGTGCTGCTACTCACGATTTCACACTGGACAGACACTAGTCGCTATGGTGGCATTGGTATAGATGTTCCCTTAGCGTAAATCGATGCAGCGCGAGTTCCCTTGGGAGAGAACGCCTCGGTTACGACTGTAACCTCGGTTCCCTGAAGAGGCAACGAGATGCTGAGTCACCTTGCCATATCTCCTACGTGCCTGTCAGTGACTACTTCAGACTTTTACGAAGCTCTGTTTTGGGCAAGCTTTATAGTTTCCTGGTTCATGACGTCACCCGCCTCTGACGTTCCGTCACACCATTGGACTGATTTTACATGTGCTTCAAGACGTCATCACGCGAAGCGTTCCCTTAGCGTCAATCGACGCAGCGCCTTGTTCCCTCTTCAGGGAACCGAAGTTACTGTTTTGCCAGATGAGAAGTTTATCTATGCATAATATTTTTACTCTTTTAATTCATTTTATAACTGTATCAAATATCTCTTTTAATTTCTTTTATAACTGTTTTAATTTTCCTTGCTTTTATTTTGATTATTTTAATTCCTTTCTGTAAAGCACTTTGAATTGCCATAGTGTATGAAATGTGCTATATAAATAAACTAGCCTTGCCTAATACATTAATATAATTTATTAATAATAAATCATTTCTAATATGATAGGCTCCAGCATCCCTGCTAGCCTTGGACAAGTGGTTTGGAAATTTAATGGGTGGATCATTTATTATACATTAGGTGTCAGTAAGATTTTGACAGTAAACTTCGTTTTATGTTGTTAGAAAAAAGGTATATTTTAAACAAAATGCTTGAAGTTATTATTTTGAAGTAAAAAGATTAAATAAGACCTAAATTAGACCCTGTTATTTCGCTTTGAAAGTAGAAACATCACATAAAGAAGGTATATTTTTAAATATTCACTTTAATGAAATCTCTTTAAATACTATGAATGAAGACCAGTCTCACCGATACCAATAGAGGTACTGGTGTAAATGGATTTTCTAAATTAGTAATTATAGTCATTCACCATTACAGTATGATCAAGAGCCATAATTTTTAACATTTAATAGGCTTTAAAAATATTTTTAAAAACTTTTAATTTAATCGAACCACGTAAACCTATTATAATAAATGTTACATTTAGCAGTGCCTTTAATATAGTATGAGTTGAATATAGACAGAATTAATTCTGTCATTAATTACTCACTCTCATGTCGTTCTAAACCCATAAGACTTTCATTCATCTTCGGAACACAAATAAAGATCTTTTTAATGAAATCTGGGAGATTTCTGTCCCTCCATTGACAGAGTATACGCAACTACCACTTTCAAGGCCCATATGGGTAGTAAAAGACATCATTAAAGTAATCCATGTGAATAGTTTAACCTCAATTTTATGAAGCGAAGCATGTGCCTTGTTTGTGCAAAATCTACCAATTTAGTTACAAAATCTCCAACGTTCATGAGAGCACCACGATGCATATGTGTTGAGTTGATGTGAGAGCAGACGTTGTTGCTCTATGATGCACATGCAAAGAATCCTTATTTGTAAATTAGGCCCTGAATGTAGGCCTATACGCTAGCCAAAGTATGGCAGGAAAAAATGGATGCTGTGTTAATTGTTAAATATAAAAATAAAAATAAACGAATACAATTAAAATTAATCTCAAGATTAGCACGTTATACTGTTGCGATTTTTATACAGCCTATATGCAATCATTGCATATCCTAGCACACACACAAGCAAAACTGACAATATCTGAGACCCATTTGCATGATAAGAACTGACCAGGGATCAGGATCTTTAGTTCCCTGCCTATAGGACATGAGAGGACAGATGAGATTTTAAAGAAGAAACAGAATTTTGTTTTGGGTTGCATGTGAACTACAGTACATGAAGTGCCTATCATCTGGGCATCTCTCACACCGCGTCCAGGGCTGTTCACACAGTATAAAGTAATGCTGATGAGGAAAGAGCACAGGGCAAACCGTAACCACATGTTCTGGAATATCTGCCACTGCCCGAGAATAACTGCCAAAGCTTCTCTCTTTTTACATGTCCATCTCTCTCTCAGTCACTCTAATTATCTCTTATTCTTCTTCTCTTTGAACTGAGATGAGGGTGTATATGTTAAAATGAATAAACCAATACTTAGTCAAACAGACATATGGGAAAATAAGGAAGAATGTGAAATGAATAAAGACAGAGAGAACTCATAAAAAAGAAAGAGGGAGAGAGAGAGTTACTTCACAGGTAAAAGGGGGCATCACAAACTGACCTGTACCAGGGGAAGATGCTTCCCTTAAGAACAGTGTGAACATACTGCTACATTATCATACATCATCTATATTATTAGTGAAAAATATTTTATTGGTGGAAATAACTGGAATCATTTTACAATTTAGTAGCACAAAATTATAAAAAGGGCTACATTGCTCCATTACTGGGGTGTATGCCCCTCTACCTGGGGCAAGACCCCCCAGGACAACCTTACCCTATGTTATCTGTTTTTAGAATATGTAAAATACATCAAATATTATGTAACATATAATTTGCTTTTTGACATTGTATTTGAATAATTAAATAAATGACAGAAAATTTTGAAAAGTTGCTGAATCCAATTAAAGAGATACATCTGCAAGGTTAACTTATTCTATAAATTATGTAGGTAGGCCAACATTTTTAATGTAGGGATGTCATGTGCAAGTAAGAGTGAATGATTCCACTCACCATGACTATGGTTATGATTAATAAGATGTTTGAAATGTTAATAATAGTATTAATCATTGCATTAATACTATTAATATGTTAATATTAAGAAATAACACCATGCGTTTTATAACAAGTACTTAGTAAGAAATAGTTAAAAACATGCTGTCCCAATTGTGAGGGATTACTTCTCACTTCAAAATCAAAACAATATTTTCCAATACAAATTAAATTCTCTTTTCGAAATGTGAACGATCGAGTCCGAATCATGAAATAATAGTTTAGAAAATAGCAATTTATTCATCAATAATTAGGTTTAGAAGCATCATCACATTTCGGTGTAGGCCTACATCGTATGTAGACTATAGCCTACGGTAGGCTACACCTACTCAGGTGAGTTTTTTTACTACCAAAATCATTTAGTATTTTGTCATTTGTCAGCAGATGTAGGCCTAAGCTATGGAAACAAATTAAAGATGTTAACATTCAGTTGTGAGTTAAAACACAGACACAATCAATTACCATTAGACACAATAGAGAATTTAACAGAATTCATTCAGCTACAAACAATAGTAGAAGTGGGAACTGCTCACAAAATAAGGCAACCAGAGATAAGACGCAGTGATATATATTCTACCTGAGTATTTCCTCCTCCGGCTCATCGTCATGGACTGTGTGTTCAGGTTCAGCGTCGTGAACGCGGACGGCACGAGGACCCGGCGGCAGGAACGCAGACAGCAGATACAAGTAAAAAGTCGCTGTGGCCACCAAGGCGATTAAACCCCAGATTGAGCGCATAGTCCAGGCCTGGATCTGTCTAAAGACGACTTTGCTGCACTTGCTGCTACACCTGTTAAATAGCAGGTCCGGTCAGTGGGCAGTTTATACATGTTACGTCTCCAGCCCATGGAAGTACGTGGACCTACTGTATTGCAACAATGTGCGTGAGTGAAGCCCCTCATGAGGGTGGATCTATTTGTCACATGAGACCCTCAAAAACATGAGACCATGTGTGAAGGCAACAAAACTTTGGAAACCACAAACTCCGTGTGATTTGAGCCAATTTTAAACTACACTATCTAACATATGCTATTATTAGAGGCTATCGGTGTTGTTGTCAATGTCATTTTATTTTCCCTTTTATAAGGCAATGCGACATTGCCTTAAAAAAGACTAGGCCTACTTGCTGTCTTTTATATTTTCTTATCTTTTATTTATTCATTGTTATTGTAAGGTTTAGAAGTGGAGTTCATATTTCATATTTAAAAGTGGTAATGCTCAGAATTTAATATTATGTACAAATATTTACTCACTTGTATTTGCACAATAAATAAATAATAAATAAATAAATATTATAAATAGATATAAAATATAAATACCTGATTCAAATAAATAATAAATATATAAATAATAAATAAAGCCTAATTGAAAAGTATAATAAATATAAGACTAAAGTTGACTGAGCACTGTAAATAGGAAACAATTAAGTGTAGATATTGTTGGCAAAGAACATCTTCAAGCAGTGGTTTGTGAGTGGTCTGAACACATTTAGGCTGTGTGGAACCTGTTTTACCCAAATAAAGTTAAAGATTAAATTGAGAAAATGGATCTTATGCCTATTACAAGGTCTTTCTTTAAGTATGGGCATATGTCAGTATTTTTTCTTTTTTAAACAGTTTTATATTACACTATGAGGCAACAATCATGTCTTTTAATATAAGACTGCAAAAGTTTTTCTGTTTCGTTATCACTTGATGGCAGAGTTGACTTCATAATCAAAAGCCCAAACAGTAGCCTACAGGGTAGGTTTTGAATAGATTTGAAATTCTGAACTTTTTTTTTTTATCTATTTTTGTTTCATAGACAAGTAACTTATCCAACCTGCAGGTCTAAATTAAAGGTATTAAATAAACTGTATGAAGTGTTGTTTCTGCAGGTTTTTAAATTAAACACAGCGTATCATCTATATTTATAACTGATTCCATTATGAAAACTTGTAAGACAGGCTGTGATTACCTAATAAGACGAACTTCATGTGATTAGAACCCATTTTTAATTACATGGTATGATATCCAAGTCAAATGGTATGAGCATGATGGTGTGGTTCAATAGTATTCTTGGCTGAAAGAAAAGAGCTGCTGAAAAAAATGACATTATTACATTATTATAATATATTACAATACATTGCAGAAAATATAACAACATTCACACACTATAGTGTGTGAATGTTGTTATATTTTCTGTAATGTATTGTAAAATAATAATAATAATAATTGTAATAATAATAATTAGTAATAATAATTGTATACAGTCAATATCCTACACTTATTTCCACACTAAAGGAGGTAGAATATGATGTAGCAACAAAACAAAAAAGACAGCAACAATGGTACTTATTAAAAGTGAAATACTACAATCTGACTATGGAAATGGAATCGTTTTCTCTAAATACATGATATTAAGAATAAGTGATATTGTAAATAAGTATAAAAATAAAAACTTGATAATAAATGTATCTGACTATAAAACTGTAAGGATATTAAGAACCCAATAATGGACAAAAGTCCCGTACCTGAAATGTAGGCCTACATGTGGTAAAAACATGTGGCCTTATGATAATCCATTCATTTGTTTATCCAATAAATTCTGAAATTACTTGCTCTATGATAAAGGATTATGCATAACAAGAAGAGTTAAACCGTCAATCTGACCAATAACCTCTGAAGAAGAAGGAGATATGAAACAACTCTGTGTGTCTCATTGTGGATCTGAGCAAAATTTGTGGAAAAAGATAAACTAAGAACAAAAAATTCTAATAAAAACTGTAAATTGAAATACAAAATATAAATTATAAAAATAGTAGTATCATTAAAAGAAAACTAGTAATAAAAGTATGACTATAAAAAGTGGAATGAGTACTGTAAATAAGAAATATAATTGGGTTTACACATTTTTCTATATTGATCACTTTTGTTAGAGGATTTACAGTTAAAGACCCAAGGACCAGATATGATTAATTAAGACCCGGAGTCAGAAGTGCAGACAATTTAAGACAAGAGTCAAAATTAAAATAAATTAAAGAATAATTTTACTGAAGATAGTTTGCAGTTTCATCAGCAGAAGTCAGCTTCAAGAATCACAAGGAGTTTGTAGGCCGCCCTGTTACAGTTACAAAGATCACAGCAATTATGCCCTTCACCAAGGTCTAAGCTTGCTTCAGGTTGAATGATTCTGATTGGCTAAGAAAATGGATAAACATGGTAATTTTCCACACATAAACAGATAGACTGAATCATATCTCAATCGAATATGCGGCTCAACACTCAAAACCTAAAGTTAGGCACATGACCTTCCAGGTCGCAGATCTGGGTTGCTGGGCGCCAACATGTCCAGAACAACAACTCAGTCAATCTCCAATAATGCCTGTTGTTCCTTAACCTGTAAAAAAGAATACTAACACACAGACACAGCGTCTTCAATTTGGTCAGGCTCTAGGAGAGTCTTCTCAAAATATCAAGATAATACGTTTTTTTCTCTCAAGGAGAGGACACTTTAATCTAACGCAGTAAAGTAAAGTCTTTAACTATGAAATGGTCACTCAAACTATTGGTTCCAATGATCCTTGTGACTTATCGTCTTCAGGATACCCTAGTAAAACAGATGCACCTGTATGTATTGATGTTGAAGACATTTCTCAAACACAAAACGAGTCTATATTTAATTTCTGGAAGCCAGGCTAAATGGGCAAGCACTGTTACTGCATTTAGATATCAAACACAGACATTCGAAAATACATTAAAAGAACATTTCAGTAATCACACTGGTAACTTCTATAACAAAGTAAAATCTCATAAGCCTAAAGAAGTCATTCCACTCATTTGATATTTAGAAGGACAAATATTGATTAATACCTTAATTATCATCACTCATTAGATATACATTGAAGCAGCTGTGGATTCCAGAATCCACACCTTCACTTTATTTTGTGGAAAAAGAGGGATAGTTCGAATAAATTTTGACTGTGTGGAACCAGTTATATATTTTTCTATTTTGCTACCACTTGATGGCAGAGTTGACTTCATAATCAAAAGCCCAAACAGTTACGGTTTTGGAAAGATTTGGAACGACTCGCATTTGAACTCATTTTGTTTCATAGACAAGTACCACCCAAATGGCTGTTCTAAAATAAAGGTATAAATTGTGTGAATAAATGTGTTGTTTCTGCAGGCAGTGTAGTTTCAACTGTATTTTTTTAACGGATTCCACTATGAGACGCAAGACATGCTGTGATTTCATAATGTTATCAATATCCTTTTTAAATAATATTCCTGTCACCCAGATTTTCAGATAAGCTGTGGTTAGGGTTTGAAACACATTGTCCTGATAAAGCAATTATTTCCTCTAATTGTAGAAGTATTTAATGTTTAAGGTTAATTTTGTGGGTAAGAAATGTTATAAATGTGTTTGTTTGACAGGAATATGTTGATTCAAGAACAAGTCCTTAACAAAATCCCTGTCACCAGTAAGTCAAGAAGGCAAGTCTGTTTTTCCCCTCATAGAGATAGAAGATAAAGAAAGGGAGAGACTTTTAAAAGTTTAATGAATGTTCCCCTTGAGGAAGTTGTTTCATCATCAAAGATTAAAATAACCTTCCCAGCATATTGCAGAGGCAGATTCGTTGATAAAATTCTGCTGTGTAGATTGAAGTTCCCCACATGCCTGACTGGGAAATATAGATTGATAAGAGGCACATTTGTTTTTCACATTTTTGCACTTGGTTGAGGATCAACTGATTTGTATGTGGAACATCTCTAATCGATTGAACTCATTCATTGATGGGTAGTTTGAATGCACGTGGTGGCCACACTCACACTGCAGGCTGTGCTGGATTTGTGATAATATGGATTTTATTGATTTTTCTTTGTGGAGTCACTATCAATTTTGTCATTGATATTAATCAGTGATATAAAAAGAAATGATTACACAAATTCAGGAAAGAGAGTAATGATGTTATAGCTTGTCCATCATCAGTGTTATGTGAGTCAAAGTGAAACAACAAGGTTTCTGAAAGCATGGCCCTGGGAGAGTTTGTATGTGCCTTTAACACAAATAAAAGAGAGAGAGAGGAGTATTAAGGGATTCAGATGTAGTTAAGGCGGACTCAGCTCATTTCGACTGTCCTCTTTACTGGGCACAGTTAACTTTAGGGGATGCAAAAGAAGGATGCAAATAACAACACACATTTCCTAAAAGTTTTTCGAACATTCCACATGTTATATTCCATGTTTTTTTTTAGTCATATAATACCTTTGTGTGTGGAAAAGACCCAAATTTAAGTCATTATTTACTAATAACCTTCCCTTTCAGTGGGCTGTTCAAATGAGAACCAGATCAGTCTGATTCACATATAAATCAATTAGACCAGTTTTGTGAACTGAACCCACTGATTTATTAAAAACTCGTGAATGAATGAATGAATGAATGCAGCAAGAAGAGGTTTTCAGTGAACAGCAATTTAAAGGGATAGTATACCAAAACAAAACTAAAGTAAAATTCTATCATCACTTACTCACCCTCATGTAGTTGCTGTCAGACTTTCATTCATCTTTGGAACACAAAAGAAGATATTTTGAAGAACATGGGTTGCTAAACAGTTAACAGGGCCCCATTAACTTCCATAGTATTTTTTTTTCATACTGTGGAAGTGAATGGGGCCCATCAACTGTTTAGCAACTCATGTTCTTCAAAATATCTTCTTTTGTGTTCAGCAGAAAAAAAGAAATTCATACAGGTTTAGGACGACTTGAGGGTGAGTAAATGATGACAGAATTTAAATTTTTGCGCGAACTATCCCTTTAAGCAGAAGTACTGCTTGCATGTTCACGAATATACACAGACTCACGTGCTGTCTGTCTGAATGATTTATGTTCACCCTCGTAGTTACTGAAACATCTAAATCATGCATTGGATCCCCTAGCAAATGAGATGGTGAATCTATACACCGGATATCTACCGTAAGTCTACTGGGGACCGACTGTAAAATCAGAACCTGAAACTGAAATGACCTTCCAAAAGTATTAAAATAAATCTATTAATAAAAAATTAATTTGAGTATAAATATTACAGTTTCTCTCAATTGTTTACACACAAATACTGGTACTTGAGACACAATGACCACAACATGTAACTCATGCACCAACCCCCTGAACCAATTCTGCTAAACTAAGCACAATTCCTGCTTTACACTCAAATTGCAGTTCTAAAAGACACTTTTTTCTAAACACTACTCACAATTCTCTGCATTTGGCACAATTTTCATGTAGAAAGCCTCTTGTTTTCACAAGAAACACACTGCCATTCAAATATGCACACTGACTCATCACATGGGCAAACAATTTTTTTTTTTTACTGTAAATATATACAGTAAATTCTCCTGTTGTTTTGTATGTAGACCACTGTATGTGCTTGTGTTGGTTGGGATGTACACTGTGTACATTGTTTCTGTGGGAAAAATAAAAACATAAGTTCTCAAAAGTATAAAAACAATATTCTCAAATATTTTACAACACACTTATGTATATCGGTAGTAAGTGTAACACTGAACAACAAAAAGGCCTAAGTCATTATGATTAATGGAAAAGAAGTGTTTTCCATTCATCATAGTGTTTTACATTGAGCACATCAGTGCTCAACTGCTTCTTATAAATGTCTATTCATATGATAGTTTGTGTGTGTCATTTGAAAACAAAATACCATTTTGAGAAGAAATAACATTGTTTTGAATGTAAAGTTTCATTTTGCAGGAGAATTGAGGGATTTTGCCCATTGTGTGTGTGTTTTTTTATTTGTGTGCAGAGTTCTGAGAGGCATGCTTTCAGGAAATTTGTGTAAACAATTGAGAAAAACTGTAACTGTTTAAAAAAATAAGAAAACAGTACCCATGGTTAAAAGATCAGGAGAGAGAGCAGCCATGCATTGCAAGCATGTAAAATCATTTGCAGGATCATGTTAGATGGGGTTTTCCCCCAGCTGGGATGCTGCACTGTTGAAATGGAAATGTGTAACCTGGTTTTGGTGATGGATATACAGTAACTGAGTAAAGCTGAGGGTCCAATTCCTGCCCAGATCTCATTACACCGAGAAAGCAAGATAACCTTACACACATTAAACAGCTTCAGACATGCACTATCCTGCCAATAACAATCTCAGTGCCTCGGGCAGTGTCTGTTTGGTGGATGATAGAAAATGTGATATTTAAGTTGTTCAATAAATCGTGTCTGAAATGTCTGAGTGTGAGAAGGATTTCTCAGATGTTAAATAAAAATATGTGTGTGTGTGTGTGTTGTGTGTGAGCATGTTGAGAGTGGTGCTTTCAACCTAGATATAGTTATTGCTGAAGGCTTTGGTTTATATTGAAAGGTCCCCTCTAGTTCACGTGCCAGACTCAAAGAGTATCCAAGGGGGGAATGTTCAATCAGACACAACATCTACGTCACAAATCCTGGTCTAATTTTACTCTCCGTTTCTGTGCTTTCATCTTCTACACAGCAGAGGGCAAGTTTAATTTCATGATTAACTGTCACCATGAACCTTAAGGCACAGCTTTACACATCCAGGGTGCTGTATGACATATTTCTATTATTTGTATGCAGGGTGCCTGAAATCATGGGGCATGACATGCAAAATAAAGATGAAGCTTTGTTCTTGTTTTATCATAAAATGAACAACTTTGCCCTTGAGATACAGAAGCATCAGCTGATGAGGATGAGGTAAAAACTGTAGGAGAAATAAGAAGACTCTTCCATAGCTCATGAGACTTAGTTCTTCTCAGTTGTTTCATTTTGCAATGTTGTCTTGTAACATAAAAACAGAAATTAAAACAGAAATGAGTCAGCTGACATGCATTAACCTAAGTGTCACCGGCCCACCGGTGGGCCCACAGCCATTACATATTTAAAACAGTAATATCCTATACTAAACCTAAACTAATCTTGACAAACTATATATCATTTGAAAGCTTATAATCTCTAGTTTTGATTTTCAAAATAAATTACAGAGGATCAATTATCAATTTGCAACAAGGATATTTTTATACTCCTAAGGCGTATTCAGACTCTATTTTGAAATAGCGATGAACATGAAAAATCATGAAAGATTGGTAGAAACCTCAGTTCTCTTACGAGAGGTTCTCTCGTACTGCGTAATATCTTAAGCTAGGGGAAAACCTCTTTTCCTCGAGATATTGAAGCTGTAGCAACTATGAAAATGAACCAAACACAATTGAAGCTTTCATACATAATCACACGAAAGAGGCTTCACATTCCAGATTACCCCAGGCTCTACAACCAAAAAAGACTTTTTATTGTTTAACTAAAGGAAGAACGTTGTCATTGTTTTATAATTTGGCAAGAACAGATCTGTTCAGAAATGGTGAAACAAGAGGCCCTAACAAGAGGTCACCTGACCCCTGCGACTAACAGACTACTCTTTCTCAAGGTCCAAGGTCCCATGACATGGGGACCAAACAGACTTCAGCAAGAAGGACCTCAGACTGGAATGGCTTAAACCCCCAAAACTTTACACACTAACACTTTACATATCGAAATCCAAAAACTCATCCCAGAACAATTCTCGATGGACTTATAATCACATCATGCAACTACACAATTCTATGTTGTTCCTACAATATATGTGTGTGGCTCATATGCTTAGATGCCATACAATTCATAATTGTTATAAATATTAGGCGTGTGAATGAAAGTGTGCCGTGTTTCCTGTCAGCAGGATCGTACGTTTAATTCAAAAAGATGGTTTGATTTGAAATCTGTGTAAAATGTTTTGTATTCTTATAATAGTAATAATGTCTAAACTGTGGCCGATTGTTCTCTCTGCTGGTGCAGGAGAACAAGGAGATCACAGATAACCTATGACTTACGATAAGAAGAAGATAGGGCCACCTCCTAATTGGCCAGAACCCATCCGGGAGGTTGGACAAACTTTGAGTTTAAAATCTTAGACCCGAACACAGAATCGTTCTCTCTTGTGCTCTCTCTTGCGCTCTCTTGTGCTATCTTGTGCTCGCTCTTGCTCTCTCTCTCCCGCGCTCTCTCCCTCGGGAAAGGTCTCGGCCGAACAAGTCGGGTGGAGCAGACGATGGTTAAAGTAACCATGTAGATGAAAGACAAAGAACCCAAATTAAGATCAGAAGAACATGGGTTAAACCAGTTTCATTCAAACCATCTAACTCGTCTCACTTCCTTACTTTTCCTTTGTTTGCTTTTCCGTTAAGAGTCTAGGTTCTAAGTTAAGTTTTGCTGCAAAGTTTCGTTTAAACGTTTCAACTGCAACGCGCTTCCAACTTCAAAGACTTTCATCAAGTCGCCAACGCACCACGTGATTGGCTGCCAAAGATCTAGCAGGCACGAGGAGACCGCCAGCAAAGCAACGGACCCGGGAAACCCCCTTTACACTGACAAAAGGAGAATCCCAAAGCAAACCGAAGACAAGCAAGTAACCTCTCCAGACTTTTAACTGAACTGGTGTTTAATATAAAATTGAATAACCTGCCTAAGAAACGATAGAAGGGTTAAATCGATGATTGATGGTTCGTTCAGTTCATGTCTTCTAGTGCATATAGAAACTTGGGATCTCACCATCTGACTCCTAAAACTAATTTCTTCCTCACTCTCTTTCTTTCTGCAACTCGTATGAATGTGTGTGTGTTAGATATTAGTTTTATGTGTTAGTCTTATAATCAATAAGGTATTGTCTGTGTGTGTTAGATATTAGTTTTATGTGCTAGTCATAGGCTTATAATCAATAAAGTATTGTTTGTATTTGAAAAGAGAAGCATTACTTGTGTTATGTGCTTACGGATTTATGGTCTTGAACTGCGATCTATAAGCTACTTATGCTTTTACCCTTGAATTATTTCTTAATTTAGCTGTTAGCTGGGAATTAGTCTTTCTTGGCCAGGAAGATATTATATTTCCTAGAATTAATAATTGTTTATGCTTTCCGTTCATTGGATGAACGTCCCGGGTTACGTATGTAACCCTAGTTCCCCGAAGGGACGGACGCTGCGTGTAATCGCAGTGGGAACGCCCCCCAGCGTAACACGTCTGAAGCATGAATGAAATCAGTCAATGGAGCGTCACAGCGAGTGACGTCACCGACCAGGAAGCTATAAATATCCCCTGAATACACAAGCCACCAGCTTCTAATGTTACTGAAGCAAGCGATCCAAGGGGATGCCAGGAGTATGGCAGGACACGCAGCGTCCGTCCCTTCGGGGAACTAGGGTTACATACGTAACCCGGGACGTTCCCCTTCAGGGACTACCGCTGCGTGTAATCGCAGTGGGAACGCAATACCCACATCCCCATACGACCAAATCCCCGTCGTGTGTCATTAGGAGACACAAGCCGACGAGAGAACCTGTGCCCCGGGAGTGGAGCTAAGGTCAAGGGAATAAAATCTGACGAAAGTGTGCGGTGAGGACCAGCCTGCCGCATCACAAACGTCCTGAAGAGAAGCTCCTGAAAGAAGAGCTGTAGAGGCAGCCATACTCCTGGTGGAATGAGCCCTTACAGCCAAAGGTGAAGGCTGATGGGCCGAACCGTAAGCAAGTGAGATGGCCTCGACCACCCACTTGCTCATCCTTTGCTTAGATGCCGGACAACCCTTCTTAGGTGACCCAAAACAGACAAACAATTGTTCTGATTTCCTCCACAGGGCAGCTCGGTGGACATACGCATCTAAAGCCCTAACGGGACACAACAAATTAAGTTTCTCCTGGTCTGACGTCAAAAAAGGCGGAGGACAGAAAGCCTGCAGTACTATAGGTCTAACCGAAGTGGTTGGTACCTTAGGAACATACCCTGGTCTCGGACAGAGAAAAGCCTTTACCATACCAGGAGCAAATTCCAGGCACGAGGGAGCCACCGAAAGTGCTTGAATATCTCCAATTCTTTTTAGAGACGAGATAGCGAGAAGAATGATAGTCTTTAGTGTAAGTAACTTTTCCGAAACTTCCTCGATGGGCTCGAAAGGAGCTAGGGAGAGACCTTCTAAGACGATGGCCAGATCCCAAGCTGGTACCCTCGTGCGAACTGCAGGCCTCAGCCTCAAGGCGCCACGAAGGAAGCGAAATATAAGTGGGTGTCTCCCGAGAGAACCTCCGCTCGAAGGGGCGTGGTAAGCTGCTAAGGCCGCCACGTACACCTTCAGTGTGGAGTGGGATAACCCTGTGGAGAGACGGTCCTGCAGGAAATCCAGCACTGTACCAACCGGGCAGTTAACTGGGTCCTGCTGGCGCTCTCCACACCAAGAGGTGAAAAGTTTCCACCTCGCGGCATATAACTTCCTCGTGGCGGGAGCTCTGGATTGGAGGATGGTCTCAACGACCTCAGTCGAGAGACCAGAATCTATGAGCTGGGCCCCCTCAGAGGCCAAGCCCACAGCCTCCATAGTTCTGGGCGGGGGTGAAGGATCAACCCACTCACCTGAGAGAGTCAAGTCAAGTCAAGTCATCTTCATTTATATAGCGCTTTTAACAATGGATTGTTTCAAAGCAGCTTTACAGAGATAAACATATAATTTAAGGTAACAGATTGTTTTGGCATTATAGCGGTTCTTGAATAATGTTATTTCCAGCTAAAGTTAACTTTGATTGATTCACCTCCGTCGAAATGACCAGACTCCAAACGCGAACCCGCGACCAACTCTGACGGCGTCCACATGCCCACCCAGAATGGACTCCACAGCTAAGAGTAGATCTCTCCTGATCGGTATCTCTAGGGGAGAGCCGTCGAGGAGAGACACTAGGTCCGCAAACCATACTCGGGCCGGCCAGAACGGGGCTATTAGCAGAAGACTGAGCCCGTCCTGGGGGGGGTTGTTCCCACTGCGATTACACGCAGCGGTAGTCCCTGAAGGGGAACTGATAAAATGATCATACTATTGATTCTGCAACAGTAAATTCTGAAAATAATCAAATTATTAATTATTGATCATAATCCGTTATGAATCGCCCCCATTGGACCGTCACCAAAGAGCCGCTCTCGATAGGCTGCTGCAGTTGCTGCAGGACAGCCAATAGGCACGCTGAGCCGCCTGCCTATGTCTGTATGCTGCTGCAACGCGTTTTGCAATAATTTAAAATTAAGGATAATTTTTTGGCTTCAATATCTCGAGGAAAAGAGGTTTTCCCCTAGCGTAAGATATTACACAGTACTCGTTCCCTCTTCTAGAGAGAACTGAGGTTACGTTAGTAACCGAGGACGTTTGTTTTCATGCCAAGAGTTCAAAAGATAACATCCATTACATTTTTTTTAGAAAAAAGTCTTGGAAACGGGGTGGAAAAAACAGCATCCCTTAGACATAGTGACAACACTGTCTTCTCTAATGCAGCTCAGACAGGCCTCGTCCCCCTTTTTGCGTATTCTGTGGGTGGATATTATTTAAATGAGTAACATTTTGACTTCATAAAGCCCTGAAAAACACATTGTATTCCAAACGAGTCGTTAGTTAGTTAGTTAGTTAGTTAGTTAGTTAGTTAAGCTTTATTATCCCCCATGGGGCAATTTAGTTTACAGCCAGCAGTCACATACAACATACCATCGACACAAAACAAAGAACACATTCTAAAACAATACATTAAATATACTCAATCACTCATTCATTTAAAAGACTAATCGCTCTGGGGATCATGGACTTCTTGAACCTGTTCGTGTTACCCGTGGAACTTTATAACGGCGCCCGGAAGGAAGCAGTAAAAACTCTTGGCACAACGGATGAGATGGGTCAGCAATAATAGCCTTAGCCTTCCTCAGACATCTGACCCTGCACACCTCACTAAGGTCATTTAAGGCAATTCCAGCAATCTTACTACACACTTACTACTCGTTCGTTGTAGTTCTTGGAAAGTGGATTCTGTTAAATAAAATATCTCCCTTTGGAGTGGAGCTTTGGGCTTTGTAACCTTGTAGATCTTTTTTTAATGCTAAACAGCAACATTGCACACTAACTAAAGTTGAAAAGGGAAAAAGCAAAATAGAACCCCTTTAAAACAAGTTTTATTTAGTTCCTTTTCGTCCATGTTTTTTTTTCTCTCATCATAGCTGACATTCTTGCTTTGTGTTAATACGATAATGACTGCTTCACTGAGACAGGACTGAAATTATTGTACAGTCAATGTGATGCCAACATGCGAGTATGTGATATCAACATGGTGGCGACCAAGAGAATGCAACCTGCTCCATGTAGAATAATACTTTTTTTGATAAAAAAAAATATAAATTAGTGTTGGGCGACGATTAATCGCGATTAATCGCATCCAAAATAAAAGTTCATGTTTACATATTAAATATATGTGTTTACTATGTATAATTATTTTGTATATATAAATACACACATATGCATGTATATATTAAATAAATATTTGATGTATATACTGTATATATTTATATATATTATATATTTATACATCATTTATATTATATATACATATTTTATATAAACATAACAAATATTTGTATTTATATATATAAAATAATTATACTCAGTACACACACTTATATTATGTAAACATAAACTTTTATTTTGGATGCGATTAATCTCGATTCATCGTTGCACAACACTAATTTATATTTTTTCTATCTAAAAAAGTATTATTCTTTTTTAGATAGAGCATGGAGCAGGTTGCATTATCTTGGTCGCCACCATGTTGATATTACATACTCCATGTTGACATCACATTGACAGTACAATAATTTCAGTCCTGTCTCAGTGAATCAGTCACTAAATGTATTAATTAATTAGAAAATCCCAACAGACTAAAAACATTTTTTTATTAACATTTATAGTACACATTTACCATAAACCTAACCTATCCTCTAATATTGCAGATCACAATTAAAAAACTAATCAACATGATATCCTATACTGTACATCGAAATATCTAAACGGAAAAACATCAAAAACATATAGCCTATTGTATAATATGCGAAAGTAATGAGTGATTATCTTGGACCATTCAGTAATAAGTCGTTTGCACAGGCCGTATTAAAGTATGCATGAAAATAAAGCAAAGAAAAATACTCTGGGAAAGGAACTCAAACTATCAAAATACGTTATATTGTTTAAGAATATTACTTCATGATGATTTTAGTTTATTTATAGCAACCATTGATCATTGTATGTTGGAATTATGCGTCTACCTGTGAGTTCTAGTCTGTGTTATATGGCCTACAATTCTGTACTAGAAAGTATAGTGTTTGTGGACAAAAGCTAGAATGCCACTAGATGTGTGTGTATATGCATGCCTCTGTTCTCTGTCAGATTATATCTCTTTTTTAAAGTCAGCACAATGCCACAACACCACAAAGCAGGTCTTCTTCTGTCAGAGTAAGCAAGAGAAATAGAGAGTGAAAGAGAGAGAGCAGAAGAGGTTTATGACAGGATCTATTTTGTTTCGTATGCATGCAGATTGTCTCTGGCAGAAGCATATGCAGCAGCGCTGAGCAGAGATGGCACGCTGCCCTTCTCACATACCTCAACACAGAAGAGCAACCGAAGCTGCAACAGAAGCCACACGCCCACTCTCACAAGATGTGTCCTCAGCTGAGAACTGCATTAAAACCTTGACTTCGATTCAAATAGCATGTCAACAAAACGGTGAAACATACACTAACCTAAAGGATTATTAGGAACACCTGTTCAATTTCGCATTAATGCAATTATCTAATCAACCAATCACATGGCAGTTGCTTCAATGCATTTAGGCGTGTAATCCTGGTCAAGACAATCTCCTGAACTCCAAACTGAATGTCAGAATGGGAAAGAAAGGTGATTTAAGCAATTTTGAGCGTGGCATGGTTGTTGGTGCCAGACGGGCCGGTCTGAGTATTTCACAATCTGCTCAGTTTCACGCACAACCATTTCTAGGGTTTACAAAGAATGGTGTGAAAAGGGGAAAACATCCCGTATGTGGCAGTCCTGTGGGCGAAAATGCCTTGTTGATGCTAGAGGTCAGAGGAGAATGGGCCGACTGATTCAAGCTGATAGAAGAGCAACTTTGACTGAAATAACCACTCGTTACAACCGAGGTATGCAGCAAAGCATTTGTGAAGCCACAACACGCACAACCTTGAGGCGGATGGGCTACAACAGCAGAAGACCCCACCGGGTACCACTCATCTCCACTACAAATAGGAAAAAGAGGCTACAATTTGCAAGAGCTCACCAAAATTGGACAGTTGAAGACTGGAAAAATGTTGCCTGGTCTGATGAGTCTCGATTTCTGTTGAGACATTCAGATGGTAGAGTCAGAATTTGGCGTAAACAGAATCAGAACATGGATCCATTATGCCTTGTTACCACTGTGCAGGCTGGTGGTGGTGGTATAATGGTGTGGGGGATGTTTTCTTGCCACACTTTAGGCCCCTTAGTGCCAATTGGGCATCGTTTAAATGCCACGGCCTACCTGAGCATTGTTTCTGACCATGTCCATCCCTTTATGGCCACCATGTACCCATCCTCTGATGGCTACTTCCAGCAGGATAATGCACCATGTCACAAAGCTCGAATCATTTCAAATTGGTTTCTTGAACATGACAATTAGTTCACTGTACTAAAATGGCCCCCACAGTCACCAGATTTCAACCCAATAGAGCATCTTTGGGATGTGGTGGAACGGGAGCTTCGTGCCCTGGATGTGCATCCCACAAATCTCCATCAACTGCAAGATGCTATCCTATCAATATGGACCAACATTTCTAAAGAATGCTTTCGGCACCTTGTTGAATCAATGCCACGTAGAATTAAGGCAGTTCTGAAGGCGAAAGGGGGTCAAACACAGCATTAGTATGGTGTTCCTAATAATCCTTTAGGTGAGTGTAGTCTGCTTATGCTACTTTATACTGACTACTCCATAAATGCACCTGATGTTTATGAGGAAAAACTACAATGCTGAAAGAGGATAAAAAGAAACATCTCGGTTACATATGGTAACCCTCGTTCCCTGAGTGAGGGAATGGAGACGTACGTCGTGACCGACTGATAGGAATCTCGCTAGAGAGGCCAATCTACTTCGAGTGAAGCTAAACAAGCCAATACACATTGGCTTGCAATCATTTGCATCAGCTGTGCAGCCTCGCAGCGTGGGTATATAATGAGCAGCTGGTGTGATTGCACTTCAGTTTTTAGCTGAGGAGCCAAGCCTGAAAAAGCTGGCCACCCCGGCGGGGCAGCAGCAGATGTGGCGACGGGACGTACGTCTCCGTTCCCTCCCTCAGGGAACAAGGGTTACCATATGTAACCGAGACATTCCCTTATCAGTCGCAGCCGACAAGAGCGGGGCCGGTCAGTGTTTCTTCCCGTCTAGGGTGAGAACACTGGAGGAGACCGGCACTACACGTAGGCTATAGTATCTAGCGAACATGTTAGGTGTCGCTCAGCCCGCAGCTCTATGGATGTCTGTTAGCGAGGAGCCACGTGCCAGCGCCCAGGAGGATGCAACGGCTCTCGTGGAGTGTGCATGCAACCTGAGTAGGCAGGCCATGCTTTGTGCTTGGTAAGCCAAGGCGATGGCATCCACTATCCAGTGGGCCATCCTCTGCTAACAGATAAAGAGCTGGTCTGAGGTCCTGACGCTTTGAGTTCTGTCCACGTACATACGCAGAGCGCGAACGGGACCGAGCAAAGCCAGGGCTGGGTCTGCCTCCTTCAGGGGCAGCGCTTGCAGGTTCACTACCTGGTCCCTGAAGGGAGTTGTAGGAACCTTGGGCACATAGCCAGGCCGGGGTCTCCGTACTATGTGGTTGTCACCCGGCCCGAACTCTAGGCACAATTCGTTGACCGAAAATGCCTGCAGCTCCCCTACCCTTTTGACAGAGGCCAGTGCGACCAGCAGCAAAGTCTTCATGGAAAGAAGCTTTAAGTCTGCTGATTGCAAGGGCTCAAAGGGAGCATCCTGAAGTGCTCGAAGCACCAGGGAAAGGTCCCAAAAGGGTATGGAGGGGGGTCGAGGAGGATTTAATCGTCTCGCCCCCCTAAGGAACCTTACGACCAGGTCGTGCTTTCCAACTGTTTTGCCATCTATGTGGTCGTGATAAGCTGAAATAGCGGCAGCATGTACTTTGAGGGTGGAGGGAGACAGCCTTCGCTCCAACCCTTGTTGCAAGAAGGAAAGCACAGACCCTATCGAACATCTTCGGGGGTCTTCTCGGCGAGAAGAACACCACTCGACGAACAGGTTCCACTTCAGGGCATACACACGTCTCGTGGACGGCGTCCGTCTAGAAGTGATGGTGTTATGTCAAGTCAAGTCAAGTCATCTTCATTTATATAGAGCTTTTAACAATGGATTGTTCCAAAGTAGCTTTACAGAGATAAACATATAATTTAAGGTAACAGAGATAGTTTTGGCTTTATAGCGGTTCTTGAATAATGTTATTTTCAGCTAAAGTTAGTTTTGATTGATTCACCTCCATTGAAATGATCATTTGTTATTAAATTAGGGGCCACTAAGACGACGCCGTTCTCTCTAAACAGACTTTAAACGTGAACCTGTGATTAACGCTGACGGCGTTCACATGCGTTCACATGCGCATTAAGAATTGATTCTATAGTTATGTACTTTTGAAAATATGTGCGCAGGTTTGCAATTCCATACAACCCATGCCTAAACAAACTACTTGTCTTGCCTATACATTTTGATACAGAATTTTTTTTTTTATCACTTCGGGGTACGCGAGCCAGATATTCAACAACGCTTTATCTGTAGAGTGAGAAAGGGATCCTTCATAGGGAGAGGATAGTTGACACTTCAGCACTGCATTGTCATCGGGTCCAGGCAAAGCTCCCTCGTCAGATCTGGACACGGCCTGGATAACAATAGACACCAATATTAGCGTAGATACCATTCTTCTTATGATGTAACGAGTACATCAAGATTTAGGGGAAGTGTTCCCAGTTCCGGCTGACCTAATCTATGCAGCCTAACATTGAATTATAAAAGTCTATAGTGTATTATGTGTATACTAGGTCAAAGAGTTGTGTTTTTAGTCTAGCTTTGAACTGACAGAGTGTGTCTGCTTCCCGGACAATGGTAGGAAGACTGTTCCAAAGTTTTGGTGATAAATAGGGATATTCTAGGTATTATCCACTGGCCGGAATTTTGAGATCGCAATAGACGTGAAGGACTATAATGCGTTAAGAGCTCGCTCAAGTACTGCGGAGCTAACTCATTCAGTGCTTTGTAAGTAATCAACAATATTTTAAAATGTATACGATGTTTAATAGGCAGCCAATTCAGTGTTGACAGAACCGGGCTAATATGGTCATACTTCCTGGTTCTGGTAAGAACTCGAGCTGCTGCGTTTTGAACTAGCTGTAGTTTATTTATTAAGCGTGCAGGGCAACCACCAAGTAGAGCATTACAATAATCTAGCCTTGAGGTCATGAACGCATGAACTAATTGTTCCGCATTTCCCAAATGAGAGCATATGGCGTATTTTATATATATTTTTAAGATGGAAAATTGCAGTTTTACAGATACTAGACACGTGACTTTCAAAAGAAAGGTTGGTATCAAAGAGCACACCCAGGTTCCTAACCGACGACGAAGACTTAACAGAGCAGCCATCAAGTGTTAGACAGTATTCTAGGTTATTACGTGTGGAAGTTTTTTGTCCAATAATTAGAATCTCTGTTTTTTCAGAATTTAGTTGTAGGAAATTACTAGTCATCCAATTTTTTATATCAGCTATGCATTCCGTTAATTTTGTGAATTGGTAAGTTTCGTTAGGTTTTGAAGAAATATACAGCTGAGTATCATCGGCATAACAGTGAAAGCTAACTCCATGTTTCCTAATGATATCTCCTAATGGTTGCATGTACAGAGTGAACAGCAACGGTCCTAGTACTGAGCCTTGTGGTACGCCATACTGAACTTGTGATCGATAAGACATCTCTTAATTTACTGCTACAAACTGATAACAGTCAGATAAGTATGATTTAAACCATGCTAGTGCAATTCCACTAATGCCAACATAGTTTTCTAGTCTATTTAAAAGAATGTTGTGGTCAATTGTGTCAAATGTAGCACTAAGATCAAGTGACACTAATAGAGAGATACAACCACGATCGGATGATAAGAGCAAATCATTTGTGACTCTAATGAGAGCGGTCTCAGTGCTATGGTACGGTCTAAATCCGTACTGAAAATCCTCGCAGGTATGATTTCTTTCTAGAAAGGAACACAGTTGTGAAGATACTGCTTTTTCTAATATCTTTGACAGAAAAGGCAGATTCGAGATCGGCCTGTAATTGACTATTTCTGTATAGATCAAGTTGTGGTTTTTTAACAAGCGGTTTTATCATAGCCAGTTTAAAAGTTTTTGGTACGTATCCTAGAGACAAAATGAATTAATGATATTAAGAAGAGAATATATGACCTCTGGAAACATCTCTTTCAGTAGCTTAGTCGGTATAGGATCTAACATACAAGTTGTCAATTTAGATGAATTAACGAGTTTGCAGAATTCTTCCTCTCCTATAGCAACAAATGAATCAAAATTTTCCTCAGGGAGACTACAATGCACTCCCTGATGCGATACTGTAGTAGACGGTTCCATAGTTATAATTTTGTCCCTGATATTATCAATCTTATAAGTGAAGAAGTTCATAAAGTCATCACTGCTGTGTTGCTTGGACACTTCTGAGCTTGAAGCTTTCTTTTTTGTTAGTTTAGCCACTGTTTCAAATAAATACCTTGGATTATGTTTATTTTATTCTAATAGGGTTGAAAAATAAGCAGATCTAGCAGCTTTTAAAGCCTCTCTGTAAGCAATCGAGCTCTTTTTCCATGAAATCCGAAATACCTCTAGTTTAGTTTTCTTCCAGTTGCGCTCCATTTTTCTGGCTGCTCTCTTAAGGGCCCGGGTGTGCTCGTTGTACCACGGCGTTGGACTATTTTCTTTAATCTTCTTTAAGCGCAACGGAGCAACTGCGTCTAAAGTGCTGGAAAAGAGAGAGTTAAAAGTTTCTGTTGCAATATCAAGTTCTTCTAAGCTATCCGGGATGATGAGATGATGAAACTGATTAGGAAGATTATTGATAAAGCAATCTTTAGTGGCAGAAGTTATAGGTCTAACGTATTTATAACACGGAGTCGGCTTTGCAGCCTTGGATAAATGTAATTTACATGAGACTAGATAATGATCTGAGATGTCATCGCTCTGCTGCAAAATTGCAACGGTATCAACATCTATTCCATGTGATAATATTAGATCTAGAGTATGATTACGACAATGAGTAGGTCCTGACACGTGTTGTCTAACTCCAATTGAGTTTACAATATCTTTAAATGCCAATCCCAATGCATCTTTTTCATTATCTACATGTATATTAAAATCACCAACAATTAGTACTTTATCGGCAGCCAATACTAATTCTGATAGACAGTCAGCAAATTCTTTGATAAAATCTTTATGGTGCCCTGGTGGCCTGTATACTGTAGCCAGCATAATTCTCAAATGTGATTTATCGTTTACACTATATATTTTTACATTAAGCACCAATACTTCAAAAGAAATATATTTAAAACTAGATTTCTTAGTGGTTTTGAAAATATTACTGTAAATTACAGAAACACCTCCCCCTTTGCCTTTCAGACGAGGTTCATGTTTATAACTGTAATCTTGTGGGGTTGACTCATTTAAAGTAATGTAATCGTTTGGTTTTAGACAGGTTTCTGTCAAACACAGCACATCAAGATTATAATCTAAAATCATATCATTAACTATGAGTGATTTTGGAGTAAGCGATCGAATATTCAGCAACCCAAGCTTTATCATTTGCTCATCTGTATTATATCTGTTTTTTATTTGTTGAACATCAATTCAATTTTTAACCTGACGTTTTTTGGATTTCCAAATTCGGGGAACAGACACAGTCTCTATATGATGATATCTAGGTGAAAGAGGCTCTATGTGATGGAATTTATCCGACCTTGGTGACGTGAGGCCGCTAGCAGACGGTCGGTTTAGCCAGTCTGTCTGCTTCCTGACCTGAGCCCCAGATTGTCATGTTTTATCTCTAAGACTATGAGCCAAATTACTAGAGAGAAGAGCAGCACCAGCCCAGGAGGGATGGATACCATCTCTTTTCAACAGGTCAGGCTTGCCCCAAAAACTTTTCTAATTGTCTATGAATTCTACATTATTATGTGGACACCACTCAGACAGCCAGCGATTCAGTGAGGCCAATCTGCTAACTATCTCATCACTCCTGCGTACAGGAAGGGGGCCAGAGCAAATTACAGTGCCTGACATCGTACTTGCAAGCAGTGGTGGTAAGTAATGAAGTAAAAATACTTTGCTACTTTACTTAAGTATTTTTTTCGGGGATCTGTACTTTACTTGAGTATGTTTTATTTGCATCTACTTTCACTTTTACTCCACTACAATTTTAAAGACAAAGTTTACTTTTTACTCCGATACATTTCCCCATGCCCGCTCCAAGTATTTATTACACTGGCTTTCCAAACCAATGAAAAACTTGTTTTTCTTTTGAAAAAAAGAACGCGCAAGCTCTTTGCCAGCATACGCTCACATAGCAGTCAGTGCGCCATTGACCGCAGAAATTTGCTTTGATGTCGGGCACTCTGGCTCCCGGCAAACATGTGACTATGGTGGCTGGTGTCTCTATTTTCACGTTCCGTGTGATCGAATCACCAATTACCAGGGCACAATCAACAGAATTCTCAGTGGGTGTTTCACTGAGTGGGGCAAATCAGTTTGTTATGAGAATCGGAACGGATTGTTAACCTGTTAAGCTTCAACCCCACTTTTGAAAAATCCCCAGAAATGGCATACCCAAACTGAAACAGATACAGTTCATGAACCCTTTGTACTAAAAGCACAAGAAAGATCTCATTTGAAAGCTGACACCTGGCAGTTTATTGTAAATGTGGAATTAATTAGTGATACTGAAAAAAAAAATTATGAAAAATGTCTTCAAAGTTTTGTAAAGTTATTAGAAATGTATTTTTATGAAACATCTTCATGAAAATAAAATTGAAGTTGGCATTGTATCAATCTAGAAATGCACTGCAGCTAAAGCCACATGTCTGACCATGTTATATTTAAAATTTGAAGAAGATAAGTTTAAAACTCTGCATTTAGTTAAATGTTTTTCAAGATCATGTCATATGAATTTATTTTGATTAGACTCTAAAATGCAAACTGGTGTTTATTGTCATCTTCTAGCATCTATTTAGACTATTTTCTCTATTGTTTTGTGGTGCAAACGAGCCCCATTCAGTGTCAGTCTCCCCTGTACACATTCACACCTCTCCAGCCTGGTTATGGGTCTAAATATGCTTTTCTTTTGTCTGCATTATAATCACTAACGACTGGCTATTCACACTGTTTCAATCCCTTTTTCTTTTATCAAAGTTCTCACTTCACATTTGAAACTGTATCAAATGCCCTTTTTGAAAAACGAAAAATTTCAGTAAGCATTCCTATTTAGAAAAATTCATAAAAATAACAGCTAATGTGCTGGCAGGTGCACAGAGTTAGCTAGCATGTTAGCTTAGCACACCATCAATACACGACAATTTATGTGATTAAAACCATGTTTGTGCTCCAAACTTACTTTATAACGCAAGTCGAGTGTTTTAAATAACCTTCTGTGATCTGATTTGGCTTCAGATGAAAAAATAAGACAGAAAATATATTAATTTATAGTATTCTGCAATGATAAACTCTATATCGATTAGCATTACATTATAAATATAATCTATTATTATGAAAATACCTGATATGGCTCGAAGAACACAGGTAAATCGAATATCATTGCAATCATGTTTATTGTCTTCAAAACATCTTTATCTGCATGTTACAGCGATCTCTGGAAGCTTTGTTTGTGTTAGGGACTTCCTGGAATGTCACATGGTTATGCCACTTCTTCGTGTGTTCCATATATGGACTATTACTGTGCATAGAGCGCTCTCAGGCGGCCAGTATGAATTGAAAACACAGTACATCAGAGTATCCAGCGCTCATGATTACATCGACGCATTTGAGTATAAATTCAATAAATATTATTCCTGTCTATACTGCCCTACAAAGCAAAAAGGCAGTAACTGCATTTTTTGTCAAAAATGAGTTATTATCATTTTCATGACATTCAAGGCATCCTTTGTTATGTGACAAAACATCTTATCTCAAATGTGTGTCGTTTTGGAGAAAAATGGTGGTCGTTTGTACAGTAACTGCAAAAAGCCCTAGTGAAACAAAGCAAGAGTACAGTAACATCCATTACTGTGTTCTTGTTATGTTTTACCTAACAAAAAATAACCGTGTTTCTGCGCAGTGTAGTTACTGTTGCCATGGTGAACACACAGCTTATTTTCGGGCATCCTCACGGGACGATTTTAACATTTGCGATTTCACCCTTCTAACTTCCCCAAATTGTTCCCCAACCAAACTACCCCCCTCCCCTGAAAGAATGAAAAAAATATTCCAGAAAGAAAACAAAAGGTGCAAGAGCTCCATGTAGCGGTTACTATGATTTTCGCGATATAGCAGTTCAGTACACTTGAAATTAAATCGTGATAGACTACTGTGTGAATATTAAACCGCAATAATAGTACAATTTAAATACAAATCCTACATGTTCTGTGAATAAATGGGGCAGTCGACGCGCGGTTTCATTTAACACACAGTAGCACGTGTGACGCTCGAGCTGTTTTTTGCATATGAGGACACGACTGCATGAACTTACTCTCCAGACTCTAGATCCGCTCTTAAAGTCACTTTGTGAGCATTTAACCGCTTCATTTGAGAAAAACTATCGGCATGTCATAAACACAGAAACAAAGGTCTTCACGGCAACCCGTCAAAATAAAAGTTTTGTTTAACTTGACAGAAATATAGGCCTATTACTGTTGTACAGTAGAATTTAGAAACGTCTCAATGTAATAATAATACTAACACTAATACAAATAAATTAAGCTTAAAACTAAATTTTTATTCAATGTTTTAATTTTAACAGTAAAGCTCATTGTACAGCATGTTGTTTGACAAAAAATGTTTGTTTAATTTCATATGATTAAAAGAAATGTAGGCTAATTAATAATATGTTAGAATTTTAATATATTTTATTTGTAATATTCATAGAATATTTTTTTAATATTGTATTAGTTTAATAATAGTTTATCATAAAAGTTTCATGATTTCAATTAATTAGACATGATTTTTGATTACTAAAATTTTACACCACGTATCCGTAACACACCCGCTCCGCAACACTAGTTTCACAACACAAAAATGTTGAAAAAAAATGTTGTCCAAATGGTTCCAATTATTTCAAATACAGTGTATCTAACACCCAGAGCCCAAGTTGTGGCAAAATAGTCTTTGGAGAATCTGTATTTACTGCCTTTTTCCTTGGTTTGGTGCCACGTTTTTGGTAAGTAATACAAAGCAAAAATACAGTAACTGCAAAATAGGGGTAAAATATCAAATTAAATATGAGGATTGATATGTACAAAGAATAAGCTAATATAAAGTCACAAAACAGCCACATGTCCAATAATCTACCTTTAACTACTTAGGCTGGATGACAGGATAACTTTAAAGTCATTTTTCTCTGTTCTGCACTCTGCGTAGTTACTGCCTTGTTGCTTTGTAGGGCAGTATAGATATCTGATGTAAACCTATGAGAATATATCAATATTTCTCCAAATCTGCACATGTTTGAGCTAAAAGCCCTGAGGGACGTTGTTTTGTCAAGCTCTGTCATGACGATCGCACAGGAGTTTTTTTCTGAATGTAAGCGGCTGACGCTCATAATTCATATTAAAGGTAACGACTCATTTTTTAATTACATAACTCCTGACACAAATTAAGACATAACTGTCACTATAAGTTTATCAGAATACAATAGTGGTCAAATACTGAAACTTGAGTCTTATATCTTTTTAATGATGTATAGTTTGTCAAGGTAATAACATTAAATCTGATAGTAACTTTGAACTATTTAAAAAAAAAAACGCTTCAGTGCGCCCGCGCTCTGGTGAAGCTTAACAGGTTAAGTACCTATGGGGGTAAGTCACCTAGAACCGCCGCGTCCCATCCAGGGACCAGACATGGAGTTTCCAGAGGTCCGGATGCGGGTGCCATAGGGTGCCCCGTCTCTGAGTCAGAAGATCCTTTTTCAGAGGAATGGGCCAGGGAGGGACTGCAATGAGGAGCATGAGTTCTGGGAACCAAATCCGGGTGGGTCAATAGGGAGCCACCAGAAGGACCTGTTCCTCGTCCTCCCTGACTTTGCACAGTGTCTGCGCAAGTAGGCTCACTGGGGGAAACGCATATTTGCGGAGGCCCCGGGGCCAGCTGTGTGCCAGTGTGGTCAGGGAGTAAAACAGCTGGCAGTGGGAGGTCTTTTGAGGAGGCAAACAGGTCTACCTGAGCCTCCCTGAACTCTCTCCAGATCAGCTGAACCGCCATTCTCAGCTGAGTCGCCATTCTCCCGGGAGCACAGCTCGTGATAGCTCGTCGACCACACGGTTGAGCACCCCGGGGACATACATGGCTCGAAGCAACCTCAGATGCTTCTGACTCCAGAGGATGAGATGGTGGGCGAGTTGCGACATGCGACGGGAGCGTAGACCACCTTGTCGGTTGATGTACGCAACGGTCGCAGTGTTGTCTTCTACTTCCTGCTCTGCTACTGTTCGGACGCTCTTGCTTACCGCTCCGCGCTTTGCTCTATCGCTTTTATATTTTTATATTTCATCTCCTTTTATCACCTAATTTTAACTTCAGCTAATCAACACAGTGCTCAAACGCTTGGATTACTACAAAAAAAGCAGAATACTTTTATTCAACCAGCCTCCCACTGCTTACATTCCGGGGAGGAAAACACAACTGCCTACATTCTAAAGGATAAGAGAAAATGCCTCTTCTGGAATCTACTTGCTGCACTAACTGCCACAGACTTTTACAAAGGATTGTAGCTCTTGAAACAAAGTTATTTGTGGGACCACCAAACCAGACGAAACACACAACAGAGTTTCGTCATGGACACCCTCAGCCTACAGCCGGTGAGTCCCATGAATCTAGTCCTCCTCGACAGGCCATACTGAGTGTAGGGAAACAAGCCGATCGACTTACAAATCGGTGGCACAAACAGGGAGCGAGACCCAAAGGCACTCGAGACATCAGATTGTCACGAGCATCACATATTGTCGCAGTAGCCTCCTCTACCCCAGATACGGCTCTGACAAGGATTGCAAATACTGGTCTCCTACCACCGCCTATACATCTTGAGAACAGATTTGAAGTATTAGTGAATGTAAATGAGGAATCCCCAAACGTGATGAATGTGTTTGAACAAAGACTGAATCAGCCAGTAGCTAACACTGATGCTAACTGGCGCTCAAGGTCAAGCAGACAGCGGCACTCAGCTCAGAGCGCAGCCGAGCACAGAACTCTGATAGTGGGTGACTCCATAATCAGAAACATTATTAGCAGGGATACAACTACGTGCTGCCTTCCACAAGCAACGACTTCTGATGTAAACAGGGAACTTGAGAACATTCTGATAAAACATAAGACTGCAAATCGACTCATCATTCATGTGGGGAAAAATGATATTCATAAAGAGCAGTCAGAACTCCTTAAGAAGGATTTCAATGAACTTTTTGAAACACTCAAAAGACTGAAAGTACAAACATTCATCAGTGGACCACTCCCAGCAAGAGGAACAAACAGATTTTCACGGTTGCTTGGGCTTAATACATGGCTCCAAAAAACCTGCAATATAAAAGGAGTAAACTTCATTGACAACTTCAATCTTTTCTGGAGTCAGAGGCAACTGTTTCAACAGGATGGGCTCCACCCAAACAAACTTGGTTCAAGAGTGCTAAAGGACAATATCTACTTCTCCCTCAATCATCCTTCTGCAGTGTGTGCCAATACACTCAACCTGAATGGCACATACACACCTGGACACAGTATGAATGACCACAGGACTTCACTTCAGCACCTGGATGGACATGCGGTTGACACGTCAAACAAGGACAATGATAACACCACTCAGCCAAAACAACCTCTGCTCACGGACACAATCTCAGCTGAGCCCTGCCCACAGAGCTCACCACAGACAGACTGTGACATACTAGAACTGCTCCAACATTCAGCACCCAAGGACGACCTGCTGGAAAACCAGGACAGCATTTTACAGCCTCCAATAACACCAGAGAAACAGCCCCCTCCAGCCTCTACCCTATCACCAGACACGTTATCCCTATCTCCAGCATCTCCACAGCATCTTCTGTGTTTCTCAGAGAAAATGGAAAAACTGGTGTTTGCTGGAACCAAACTATCTGCAAGCCCCCAGACATCAACCAAAAAAAGTCAGGCCCCAAAACCACGAAAGCCTGCGGGCCCAGCTCGCTCTCCGCTTGTGAGAGCTCTTCGGCCTCTGCAAAAACGCCAGGGCCCACACCCTCCTCCATCGGCTCGAGGTGAACCAAAAACAACTGATACCAGCTCTCAGTGATATGTGCCGGGGTCCTCGCTATGATAACAGTAACTTTCTCAAATGTTTACAGAACAAGCGGGAACCCAGTGTGCCTGTATCTTTCTCTATTGCTGTTCGATTACATGATAGAAAGTCTAAGGCCTTCAAAAGTCGTACAGCAAACCCATCTAATCTGGTGCCTATTGCACGCCAAACTAAGACAAAAGTAACAAAAAGTAAGACTGTTAAGTTAGCACTTTTAAACATCCGCTCACTTAAAAATAAATCACTTCTAGTCAATGACTTAATAACCACATACAACCTGGATTTTATGTTTCTAAATGAAACTTGGCTAGAAGACAGCTGCAGTGCAACAGTCCTCAATGAAACATCCCCTCCTAACTTTACTTTTATGAGTGTCTGCAGAGCTGCTAGGAGAGGAGGGGGAGTCGCTGCTCTTTTTAAAGATGTCTATCAATGTAAGCAAACATCATTTGGTAACTACCCCTCTTTTGAATATCTGGGTATTGTGTCAAAAGGTGCCCCACGTATTTTACTTATCATTATTTACAGGCCTCCAAAATACTCTCCAGCCTTTGCTGAGGAATTTACAGAACTGTTATCAACAATTTCCTCTGAGTTTGACTGTTTTGCTATTACTGGAGATGTTAACATTCACATAGATAATGCAGAAAACAATATGGCAAAAGAAATCAAAACTGTTTTAAAAACTTTTGATCTGACTCAGCATGTACATGGTCCCACACACAATCGTGGACACACTCTAGATTTACTTATCAGTAAGGGTTTAAACATCTCATCGATTGTTATTAAGGATGTAGCACTGTCTGATCATTTCTGTATTTTCTTTGATATATTGATCTCTCCTGCCATTGAAGCTAGATCTGTGTCTGTCAAGAAGAGATGCTTAAATGAGAACACCAGTGTGCTATTTATGAAGGCTATATCTTTAAAACCAAGCATATCTGCTGACTCTGTTGACTTTCTCCTTGATTCTTTTAACTCAAAGGTCAAAAGAGTAATTGATGATATTGCTCCTGTGAAAGTCAGGAAGAGTGTTAGACAAAAAGCACCTTGGAGAAACACAACAGCTGTGCAAAATATGAAAAGAACATGCAGAAAAGCAGAGCGCATGTGGCGGAAGACAAAACTTGAAGTCCATTATAACATCTACAAAGACAGCATCCATACTTTCAATATGGAACTAGGCAAAGCTAGACAGACTTTCTTCTCAAATATTATAAACAGCAACTTAAACAACACACGCACTCTTTTTGCTACTGTAGAGAGACTGACAAACCCCCCAAGCCAGATTCCCAGTGAAATGCTCTCAGACGGCAAGTGCAGTGAGTTTGCTTCTTTCTTCTCTGAGAAAATTAATAATATCAGAAAGGTGATCAGCACATCATTGAGCCGCACTGGGGTCAGACAGTTCAGACCACAACCTGAGAATGTAGTTACTATGTCTGATTTCAAAGAAATTGATGGCAAAATTTTGGAAGAAACCATACAGCACCTTAAAACATCAACCTGCGTCCTTGACGCACTCCCCACTTCTTTCTTCAAAAGTGTGTTAAACAGTTTAGAAGCAGATCTCCTAAAAGTGCAGTGTTTCCCCTACCATTGTTTTGGGGGGGCGGCCCGCCCCCCCAAAACGACCCCCCGCCCCCCTAAAATGCTGACGAAATCCAGTCATAAAAACGGAATTTACTGTATAACGCAGAATTTCACAGAATTTGTACTTTTTTTTTTTTGAGGAATAATCAGACATGAAAATCACTCACCTTTGGGCGAAATTCGCCGTTTTGAAACCAAAATAGTGGACCTACGTGAATCGTGTAGATTCGATGAGAAAATGTTTGGAGGGAGGGAGGGGGGGTGTATACTATATATGAAGCCATACTATAGTATAATGTGAGATAGAAATTAATATTTAAGTCATTAAATTCAAGTTCACGTAAACTTTTCCCTCAGCTGCGGCTGTCAGTAATTCTCCATTCAGCGTTCAAACAGTGCGTCGTCAGTCATTCTCCATTCAGCGTTCAAACAGCACCGCGCGTCGTCAGTCATTCTCCATTCAGAATTCAAACAGCACCGCGCGTCGTCAGTCATTCAGCATTCAAACAGCACAGCGCGTCGCGTTCGGCAACGATGAACTCTCTCCAAGATAATTAAATGTTAATATTATTATACTTGATCTGTAGATAAAGCTCTGTGGTTTCGCATAAATTGACTATCTTGCTGTAGTACCTCAATCATGTTCCTTTACCGCGTGTCTAGATCACAACACTGGAGAGCACTATCATTGTTCTTCAAGCGCACAGTAACTGAAATTTAAAACTGTTAAAAGAAAAGGCTCAATAAACTATTGCATAGATAGATACTGTATAATACACTATGCATTGATATGTATTTCCTTTGTGCTTTGAACTTTTCACTGCGTACTCGAAGAGCTGCGCGCTGTGACTCGTGTTGCCTCAAGCGCATCATTCAGCGCTCGGGATGCGCATAAGCGCTGTGTGCAGCACTCTATTGGAGTCTTTCATAATCATATCATAATACTTTTGCGCAATGAAAGATTATTAATAGTATTTTTTGTTCTGTTCTGCCCTTTTTATCATATGTTGCTGCCTCATTAAACAGCTGTGCTATACATTTGTGCTATATATATTTTCTTAATTTTATAGTAGACTATAAAATAATTTATCTTTTTTGATTTTTATCTTGTTTTTCATGAATGTATTTTACAACAATACAAAGAGCAATGTGTAACGTTTTCCAAGATTTAGTGCTACACTTATTGTCTCTTATTTGTTCCCCACTAAATATATTTTTTTTTCACTAAATGTTCTGATTTTATAAAATTATTGTTTTTCTGAGTTACCACTAATCTAGTTTATAATATAATTTTTGTCATAGTTTAAGATCATATTTTTTGTTGTTGTTGTTTTTCTTTATAAGGAAGTTGTCTGTATTAAGTAGATTGTGTTTAACACACAAAAGAGTGATTATCAGTTCAACACAGTTATAGAAATTCTACTTGATTTTTTTTTTTTTAACTGCGTAACGGATCGGTATCGGTAAAAAAAAAAAAATATTATTATTAGCTAACGCTACGGAGGCCATAATATTTTTGACTAATGGCTGAAGTTAAGTTTCTCCAGCTCTCCCCAGGTTGGCAAAAAATGCATCTCAAAATGCATCAGATTGATGCTTTAAAATATGGAATATTTAAAATTTTCTTACGGGGGAGCATGCCCCCCCACCCCCCTAGAGGGGTTATATCCTTCTCACCTTTTTCACCCCTGACCCGTTTTCATGCCTGATTAATAGAAAGCAGTTCATTACACTTGAAATCAAATCGCGATGTAGACTAGTGTGTGCGAATATTAAACCACAAAGACTATTTAAATACGAATCCTGCATGTTCTGTGTGAATGAATGGTAAAGACAACACAGAAATATTGACTTTTTTCATAGATTTAAAAAAAAAATGTTGTAAAAGTTTAATGATTCATAATACATGATTTCAATTAATTAGACATGCTTTTTGATTACTAAAAAAATTACACCACGTATCCGTAACGCCCGCTCCGCAACACTAGCAGTCCCCCCCCCCCCCTGAAAAAAAATCTTAGGGGAAACACTGAAGTGGTTAATGCATCACTTCTTTCTGGTAGTTTTCCAAACTACCAGAAAAAAAGAGCAATCTGGATAAGACTATATTAAGCAATTATAGACCGATCTCAAATCTTCCTTTCATAGGCAAGATCATTGAAAAAGTTGTCCTCAATCAGCTGAACAAATTCTTAACCTTGAATGGATACTTTGACAATTTTCAATCTGGATTCCGATCGCATCACAGCACAGAGACAGCTCTCATAAAGATAATAAACGATATTCGCTTAAATACTGATACAGGCAAATTATCAGTGCTGGTACTACTCGACCTCAGTGCTGCATTTGACACTGTCGATCACGACATACTTCTTGACAGGCTGGAAAACTGGGTGGGGCTTTCTGGGATAGTCCTAAAATGGTTCAGATCATACTTAGAAGGGAGAGGTTATTATGTGAGTATAGGAGACCATAAGTCTGAGTGGACATCCATGACATGCGGAGTCCCTCAAGGCTCAATTCTTGCGCCACTCCTGTTCAACCTGTATATGCTCCCAATTAGCCAAATAATGAGAAAGAACCGAATCTCTTACCACAGCTATACAGACGACACACAGCTCTACTTAGCCCTATCGCCTAACGACTACAGCCCCATTGACTCCCTGTGCCAATGCATTGATGAAGTAAACAGTTGGATGTGCCAAAACTTTGTTCAGTTAAACAAAGACAAAACTGAAGTCATTGCGTTTGGAAACAAAGAGGAAGTTCTTAAGGTGAATGCATACCTTGACGCTAGGGGTCTAACAACTAAACATCAAGTCAGGAATCTTGGTGTGTCTCTAGAGTCAGACCTTAGTTTCAGTAGTCATGTCAAAGCAATAACTAAATCAGCATACTATCATCTGAAAAATATTGCAAGAATTAGATGCTTTGTTTCAAGTCAAGACTTAGAGAAACTTGTGCATGCTTTCATCACCAGCAGGGTGGATTATTGTAATGGACTCCTCACCTCACTGATAATGCTTAAATATATCAAATAAAAATACAAAATCTCCTATGGGGCATTTTTTGCTCCCTTTTATAATATTGAAATTTGGATGTCATTCTATTAGGCTATGTCACACAGTGAAAACATACACATACAAATGAAATGTTAGCGATGTTAGCTAAAACAACAATTACTATATTATTATTGAAAATACATATCACACACTCCAACCTAACAGTAAGACCTTAAAGCTTGAACTTAATTTTAGCTCTTTAAAATGTTCTCCCAACTTCATAGCACCTTATCTTGCAATAACAACATTGTTTTTATCAATTAGGGAGGCAGACATTATGAATTAAAACAAAAACAACAATTAAATAAATACTTACCAACTATGACTTTTGTACTAGTTTATCGCCACACATTCCATATTTAATTTTCTGTTTCATGAACTTGTGCAGAATGTAGTAATGGTAAAACAACAAAATTTTCTCTAAGAGGTAACCTAACATACTTCTCAACACTGCCATCAAACTCTGAGATGTGCAAGTCTTCAGAGAGTTCCCTCACAACAAAAATTCCCAAATCACTTGAATTCATTGGATAGTCAAAGAAAGAGGTTCTATGTTTATACTCTTTGTACACAATGAATACTTTTCCTTCGCTCAAAATGATGTTCACAACAGTGGCAATACTATTCTGTATTTTCAAACAATTGTCTCCTTCAGTTATTTTAATGACTAAACCACCAAGGAAAGCCTCTTGAAACTGGTTAACTGCTTTTGAAAATATCAAAGGTACAGGGCCATTGTTGTGTTCACGTCTAAGGGTCCTATTGATGGTCTCATCACGTGCATTGCTCTGAGCATTAATTTCGGATAGCCTGCGAATGACTTGGGCCAAAGGATTGCTAGGTCTTCTGACAAGCTTTTTAAGAGTACCCAAGAAATTTTCAAAAGGAAAAGCAGAAAATTCATCTAAATTACCATGCTGCTTTACATCCTCACAGAGGTGCACTAATCCATGCACGTTGTAACAAAGAAATTCCTGACCATATAACACGCCGAAATGTTCAACAAAAGACACTAGACATGTATGAGCAAAGTCATTTAACAGACAGCAAAATTTCCGACTGAGAAGAATATAAACAGAAACTGACAAAAGCATAAAATGGCTGTACACTGGTGGGGCCAGGACATTACAAAGGACCACTGGACCAGTGTATAACAAGAACTGCCTGAGTTCTGTAGCTTTCCACCTCAGTCTATGTGTTAGTGGTCTTGGTTTACGTGCAAAATCAGAAGGTATGTACAATCTCAACCCTACAAGAGAATCTGAAATGACTTGACTCAGCCGGGAAGGTAAACGAACACGGAGTGGCCCTGAACTCAACCAAAGATCTAAAAGTCTCCGCATCATCCCAAGACAAACAAGATGCATGTAGTCATGAGGAAAACCACCAACCATGTCAATGTTTGTTTCTATTAGGGGAGACTTAGCAACATGATGGTCTTCATCTATCATCTGCCGGAAAGAGAGGTCTGTCCTAAGTGGGGCATTCATTTCAGGAAAGGTCATTCGGTGTTTGAGATACAGGCCAGTTTGAGTACATTTACCACAGGCAGAGTGACCAGTGTGACTCTTGATGGCTTTGATAAAAGCCCTAGCAGGTGCATCACATACAACAGAACTAACTTTTAAAAAGAACCATTTGCCTTTAATGCCAAACCCACAGCTCAGTGTTTTCATTTCACTAACAAGATCTTTCAAATATTCGTTCAAAGATTTTGGTTTAGAGCTACCACAGAACAGTCCGATTACGAAGGGCCGCTTTAATTTACAGTCTTGAAGAATCCCAAGTATTGGCCAAAACTGTACAGAGTTGCTTTTAAACAGTGGAATGCCATCGAAGTTTAACTGCAGTCTAAAAATGTGTTGGTCAGGAACTTTGGACCACATGTTTTCAAATGCTGTCTTTAGTGAATTTAGTATACCGAAGTAATGAAAATCTCCACCAGCTATCATTTGAGTCTTGTAAGAGGTTTTTGTTCTGAGCAGAGTTCTACCATCTTTAGGGAGGAAAGGGAGATGCACCCTAAGTATGGTCAAAAGGGCAGACAAAGCGATCAGAGAGATTCCAAAATTTACAGCCCAGCCTGCCAGTGAACCAACCAAATCATCACTCACTAAATTCCCCTCATCAGATTGGTCATCATCAGAATCCACCTCTGATGATGACTCAGCACATGGCTCCTCAGAATCTGAGGCATGCCTGGAAGATAAGTGATCTGAGTGTAATTCCTCCTCACTATCTTGAATGCAACCAAGGGAGTCAAATAACTCATTAACTCTTTTAACAGCCCTCCTTCTAAGGTTATTTGGTTTACATTTACTTGCAATGTCCATGATGATAATTTGAAGGGAAAAGTCTCACCGAATAAATCTGTAAGAAAAAAACAAAAACAAAATGTGTTGTAAAAAAAGGTAGCAGGGTTAAAAGCAGGCAGGCTACATAGTGATATCAGGCATAATTTCAGATATTAATTAAGTGCAGAATTTTTAGTTAAAATTATATAAATTATAAGCACATCATATAACAGTGAAGGGACAGGTTTAGTTCACTTGGTTTCATCATGGCTACACTAACTTTTGGAAGCATTAAAGTATGAAAAATTTGAAGCACTGTTTATTTGATTTGTATCTTTCTTATTATAGTAATTGTCATATTGCTTATTATTTGCATCTTTGCTTATTTAAATAACAAAGATAAAAAAAACTATATTGTGCTTATACAATTTTATTTAAAAAAAAACTATTAAATTACTCAAATCATGAAATAAGAGTTTAGTCATAGCACCCACAGGTTATGACAGGTTGGGGTTCGTATTTGTGAAAGGTTAGAGAATGTTAACATAATTGATAATGTGATTGTTGGAAACATTTCTGCACGATCACACTGTGGCACGTAATTATTTATTTTAAATAAAGGGCAGAGAATGGTAAAAAAGCAAGGCATGAACAAGCAGTCAAGTGAAGTTTATTTATTTATTTATTTTACAATTGATAACACTTTACAATAAGGTTTCATTTGTTAACAAAAGTTAATGTATTAACTAACCACGAGTAAAGCCTAACGTTAGATTTTTTACTGTATTTGGTAATCTTTTGATAGCATTAGTTAATAGAAATATAGAAATACAGCGGATCATTGTTTGTTCATGTTGCACAGTGCATACTGACGTTAACAACGTCATACTAACGTTAACAAGTACAATTTTAAAGAGGGGAAAGTATTGATCAAATATCATTTCAGATTTAAATAAGATACATACAATAATGCACACGTAAATGTAACGTAGAAATTCTTGTTGAAATTTTATTATTATTATTAATATGATTAGTTAAATGATTGTGCACACTATTTGGGCCTAACGTTAAGGTTTTTTGACGAACATTAACACCGACGTCAGACCGCGTCGCCTGAATTCACAATGATATTAAGACACGATATGAGTACATACTGTTGATTTATACCAATAACATCGGAATTTAACGTTAAAACGGCAAACCAGAGGACCCCTATACAGTAACATTATTGATAAACTGAGGAAAATATTAGCTAATTTGACCCCTTCCTCAATTAAACGAATAACTAAACGCTTAATAACATGAAATATTGACACATAATGCTGCATATTTCACTTAAATGACTTTAAAGGCTCAAAACATCACTTACCTGAACAGTCGTGAGGAAAGCAGAAATGCCGCCCGCTGCATGTGCCCGTGCCCGCGTCTCAGTCAACTTCGCGCCGTATAGTCTCTCCACCAATAGGAGGGAAGATGCATAGCAACCTGAGGTGTGGAACGGCGCATGTCTGCCGCACTTGATTCCAGGATTCCTGTGTTTTTCCGCATATAAGCCAAATGTTTACCACAAGTCGGTGTTTTCACTGTGTGCCATAACTCAACCACATATGGTTCTCATGTGTTCGTTGTTATCTGGGCCATATACCTCAAAATGAGTTGTGAACCAAAAGAGCATTTCCCGCAGATTTTAAAGTTATGGCAGAACAAATATGGCCACAATTTGGCCCATATCTGTTCAGCCAAGCCACATCTAGGCCATATGTGCCAGATAATACCCACATGTGGCCCAAACGTAACTGCTATTATATCTTTTTAATGATGTATAGTTTGTCAAGGTAATAACATTAAATCTGATAGTAACTTTGAACTATTTAAAAAAAAAAACGCTTCAGTGCGCCCGCGCTCTGGTGAAGCTTAACAGGTTAAGTACCTATGGGGGTAAGTCACCTAGAACCGCCGCGTCCCATCCAGGGACCAGACATGGAGTTTCCAGAGGTCCGGATGCGGGTGCCATAGGGTGCCCCGTCTCTGAGTCAGAAGATCCTTTTTCAGAGGAATGGGCCAGGGAGGGACTGCAATGAGGAGCATGAGTTCTGGGAACCAAATCCGGGTGGGTCAATAGGGAGCCACCAGAAGGACCTGTTCCTCGTCCTCCCTGACTTTGCACAGTGTCTGCGCAAGTAGGCTCACTGGGGGAAACGCATATTTGCGGAGGCCCCGGGGCCAGCTGTGTGCCAGTGTGGTCAGGGAGTAAAACAGCTGGCAGTGGGAGGTCTTTTGAGGAGGCAAACAGGTCTACCTGAGCCTCCCTGAACTCTCTCCAGATCAGCTGAACCGCCATTCTCAGCTGAGTCGCCATTCTCCCGGGAGCACAGCTCGTGATAGCTCGTCGACCACACGGTTGAGCACCCCGGGGACATACATGGCTCGAAGCAACCTCAGATGCTTCTGACTCCAGAGGATGAGATGGTGGGCGAGTTGCGACATGCGACGGGAGCGTAGACCACCTTGTCGGTTGATGTACGCAACGGTCGCAGTGTTGTCTTCTACTTCCTGCTCTGCTACTGTTCGGACGCTCTTGCTTACCGCTCCGCGCTTTGCTCTATCGCTTTTATATTTTTATATTTCATCTCCTTTTATCACCTAATTTTAACTTCAGCTAATCAACACAGTGCTCAAACGCTTGGATTACTACAAAAAAAGCAGAATACTTTTATTCAACCAGCCTCCCACTGCTTACATTCCGGGGAGGAAAACACAACTGCCTACATTCTAAAGGATAAGAGAAAATGCCTCTTCTGGAATCTACTTGCTGCACTAACTGCCACAGACTTTTACAAAGGATTGTAGCTCTTGAAACAAAGTTATTTGTGGGACCACCAAACCAGACGAAACACACAACAGAGTTTCGTCATGGACACCCTCAGCCTACAGCCGGTGAGTCCCATGAATCTAGTCCTCCTCGACAGGCCATACTGAGTGTAGGGAAACAAGCCGATCGACTTACAAATCGGTGGCACAAACAGGGAGCGAGACCCAAAGGCACTCGAGACATCAGATTGTCACGAGCATCACATATTGTCGCAGTAGCCTCCTCTACCCCAGATACGGCTCTGACAAGGATTGCAAATACTGGTCTCCTACCACCGCCTATACATCTTGAGAACAGATTTGAAGTATTAGTGAATGTAAATGAGGAATCCCCAAACGTGATGAATGTGTTTGAACAAAGACTGAATCAGCCAGTAGCTAACACTGATGCTAACTGGCGCTCAAGGTCAAGCAGACAGCGGCACTCAGCTCAGAGCGCAGCCGAGCACAGAACTCTGATAGTGGGTGACTCCATAATCAGAAACATTATTAGCAGGGATACAACTACGTGCTGCCTTCCACAAGCAACGACTTCTGATGTAAACAGGGAACTTGAGAACATTCTGATAAAACATAAGACTGCAAATCGACTCATCATTCATGTGGGGAAAAATGATATTCATAAAGAGCAGTCAGAACTCCTTAAGAAGGATTTCAATGAACTTTTTGAAACACTTAAAAGACTGAAAGTACAAACATTCATCAGTGGACCACTCCCAGCAAGAGGAACAAACAGATTTTCACGGTTGCTTGGGCTTAATACATGGCTCCAAAAAACCTGCAATATAAAAGGAGTAAACTTCATTGACAACTTCAATCTTTTCTGGAGTCAGAGGCAACTGTTTCAACAGGATGGGCTCCACCCAAACAAACTTGGTTCAAGAGTGCTAAAGGACAATATCTACTTCTCCCTCAATCATCCTTCTGCAGTGTGTGCCAATACACTCAACCTGAATGGCACATACACACCTGGACACAGTATGAATGACCACAGGACTTCACTTCAGCACCTGGATGGACATGCGGTTGACACGTCAAACAAGGACAATGATAACACCACTCAGCCAAAACAACCTCTGCTCACGGACACAATCTCAGCTGAGCCCTGCCCACAGAGCTCACCACAGACAGACTGTGACATACTAGAACTGCTCCAACATTCAGCACCCAAGGACGACCTGCTGGAAAACCAGGACAGCATTTTACAGCCTCCAATAACACCAGAGAAACAGCCCCCTCCAGCCTCTACCCTATCACCAGACACGTTATCCCTATCTCCAGCATCTCCACAGCATCTTCTGTGTTTCTCAGAGAAAATGGAAAAACTGGTGTTTGCTGGAACCAAACTATCTGCAAGCCCCCAGACATCAACCAAAAAAAGTCAGGCCCCAAAACCACGAAAGCCTGCGGGCCCAGCTCGCTCTCCGCTTGTGAGAGCTCTTCGGCCTCTGCAAAAACGCCAGGGCCCACACCCTCCTCCATCGGCTCGAGGTGAACCAAAAACAACTGATACCAGCTCTCAGTGATATGTGCCGGGGTCCTCGCTATGATAACAGTAACTTTCTCAAATGTTTACAGAACAAGCGGGAACCCAGTGTGCCTGTATCTTTCTCTATTGCTGTTCGATTACATGATAGAAAGTCTAAGGCCTTCAAAAGTCGTACAGCAAACCCATCTAATCTGGTGCCTATTGCACGCCAAACTAAGACAAAAGTAACAAAAAGTAAGACTGTTAAGTTAGCACTTTTAAACATCCGCTCACTTAAAAATAAATCACTTCTAGTCAATGACTTAATAACCACATACAACCTGGATTTTATGTTTCTAAATGAAACTTGGCTAGAAGACAGCTGCAGTGCAACAGTCCTCAATGAAACATCCCCTCCTAACTTTACTTTTATGAGTGTCTGCAGAGCTGCTAGGAGAGGAGGGGGAGTCGCTGCTCTTTTTAAAGATGTCTATCAATGTAAGCAAACATCATTTGGTAACTACCCCTCTTTTGAATATCTGGGTATTGTGTCAAAAGGTGCCCCACGTATTTTACTTATCATTATTTACAGGCCTCCAAAATACTCTCCAGCCTTTGCTGAGGAATTTACAGAACTGTTATCAACAATTTCCTCTGAGTTTGACTGTTTTGCTATTACTGGAGATGTTAACATTCACATAGATAATGCAGAAAACAATATGGCAAAAGAAATCAAAACTGTTTTAAAAACTTTTGATCTGACTCAGCATGTACATGGTCCCACACACAATCGTGGACACACTCTAGATTTACTTATCAGTAAGGGTTTAAACATCTCATCGATTGTTATTAAGGATGTAGCACTGTCTGATCATTTCTGTATTTTCTTTGATATATTGATCTCTCCTGCCATTGAAGCTAGATCTGTGTCTGTCAAGAAGAGATGCTTAAATGAGAACACCAGTGTGCTATTTATGAAGGCTATATCTTTAAAACCAAGCATATCTGCTGACTCTGTTGACTTTCTCCTTGATTCTTTTAACTCAAAGGTCAAAAGAGTAATTGATGATATTGCTCCTGTGAAAGTCAGGAAGAGTGTTAGACAAAAAGCACCTTGGAGAAACACAACAGCTGTGCAAAATATGAAAAGAACATGCAGAAAAGCAGAGCGCATGTGGCGGAAGACAAAACTTGAAGTCCATTATAACATCTACAAAGACAGCATCCATACTTTCAATATGGAACTAGGCAAAGCTAGACAGACTTTCTTCTCAAATATTATAAACAGCAACTTAAACAACACACGCACTCTTTTTGCTACTGTAGAGAGACTGACAAACCCCCCAAGCCAGATTCCCAGTGAAATGCTCTCAGACGGCAAGTGCAGTGAGTTTGCTTCTTTCTTCTCTGAGAAAATTAATAATATCAGAAAGGTGATCAGCACATCATTGAGCCGCACTGGGGTCAGACAGTTCAGACCACAACCTGAGAATGTAGTTACTATGTCTGATTTCAAAGAAATTGATGGCAAAATTTTGGAAGAAACCATACAGCACCTTAAAACATCAACCTGCGTCCTTGACGCACTCCCCACTTCTTTCTTCAAAAGTGTGTTAAACAGTTTAGAAGCAGATCTCCTAAAAGTGCAGTGTTTCCCCTACCATTGTTTTGGGGGGGCGGCCCGCCCCCCCAAAACGACCCCCCGCCCCCCTAAAATGCTGACGAAATCCAGTCATAAAAACGGAATTTACTGTATAACGCAGAATTTCACAGAATTTGTACTTTTTTTTTTTTGAGGAATAATCAGACATGAAAATCACTCACCTTTGGGCGAAATTCGCCGTTTTGAAACCAAAATAGTGGACCTACGTGAATCGTGTAGATTCGATGAGAAAATGTTTGGAGGGAGGGAGGGGGGGTGTATACTATATATGAAGCCATACTATAGTATAATGTGAGATAGAAATTAATATTTAAGTCATTAAATTCAAGTTCACGTAAACTTTTCCCTCAGCTGCGGCTGTCAGTAATTCTCCATTCAGCGTTCAAACAGTGCGTCGTCAGTCATTCTCCATTCAGCGTTCAAACAGCACCGCGCGTCGTCAGTCATTCTCCATTCAGAATTCAAACAGCACCGCGCGTCGTCAGTCATTCAGCATTCAAACAGCACAGCGCGTCGCGTTCGGCAACGATGAACTCTCTCCAAGATAATTAAATGTTAATATTATTATACTTGATCTGTAGATAAAGCTCTGTGGTTTCGCATAAATTGACTATATTGCTGTAGTACCTCAATCATGTTCCTTTACCGCGTGTCTAGATCACAACACTGGAGAGCACTATCATTGTTCTTCAAGCGCACAGTAACTGAAATTTAAAACTGTTAAAAGAAAAGGCTCAATAAACTATTGCATAGATAGATACTGTATAATACACTATGCATTGATATGTATTTCCTTTGTGCTTTGAACTTTTCACTGCGTACTCGAAGAGCTGCGCGCTGTGACTCGTGTTGCCTCAAGCGCATCATTCAGCGCTCGGGATGCGCATAAGCGCTGTGTGCAGCACTCTATTGGAGTCTTTCATAATCATATCATAATACTTTTGCGCAATGAAAGATTATTAATAGTATTTTTTGTTCTGTTCTGCCCTTTTTATCATATGTTGCTGCCTCATTAAACAGCTGTGCTATACATTTGTGCTATATATATTTTCTTAATTTTATAGTAGACTATAAAATAATTTATCTTTTTTGATTTTTATCTTGTTTTTCATGAATGTATTTTACAACAATACAAAGAGCAATGTGTAACGTTTTCCAAGATTTAGTGCTACACTTATTGTCTCTTATTTGTTCCCCACTAAATATATTTTTTTTTCACTAAATGTTCTGATTTTATAAAATTATTGTTTTTCTGAGTTACCACTAATCTAGTTTATAATATAATTTTTGTCATAGTTTAAGATCATATTTTTTGTTGTTGTTGTTTTTCTTTATAAGGAAGTTGTCTGTATTAAGTAGATTGTGTTTAACACACAAAAGAGTGATTATCAGTTCAACACAGTTATAGAAATTCTACTTGATTTTTTTTTTTTTAACTGCGTAACGGATCGGTATCGGTAAAAAAAAAAAAATATTATTATTAGCTAACGCTACGGAGGCCATAATATTTTTGACTAATGGCTGAAGTTAAGTTTCTCCAGCTCTCCCCAGGTTGGCAAAAAATGCATCTCAAAATGCATCAGATTGATGCTTTAAAATATGGAATATTTAAAATTTTCTTACGGGGGAGCATGCCCCCCCACCCCCCTAGAGGGGTTATATCCTTCTCACCTTTTTCACCCCTGACCCGTTTTCATGCCTGATTAATAGAAAGCAGTTCATTACACTTGAAATCAAATCGCGATGTAGACTAGTGTGTGCGAATATTAAACCACAAAGACTATTTAAATACGAATCCTGCATGTTCTGTGTGAATGAATGGTAAAGACAACACAGAAATATTGACTTTTTTCATAGATTTAAAAAAAAAATGTTGTAAAAGTTTAATGATTCATAATACATGATTTCAATTAATTAGACATGCTTTTTGATTACTAAAAAAATTACACCACGTATCCGTAACGCCCGCTCCGCAACACTAGCAGTCCCCCCCCCCCCCCCTGAAAAAAAATCTTAGGGGAAACACTGAAGTGGTTAATGCATCACTTCTTTCTGGTAGTTTTCCAAACTACCAGAAAAAAAGAGCAATCTGGATAAGACTATATTAAGCAATTATAGACCGATCTCAAATCTTCCTTTCATAGGCAAGATCATTGAAAAAGTTGTCCTCAATCAGCTGAACAAATTCTTAACCTTGAATGGATACTTTGACAATTTTCAATCTGGATTCCGATCGCATCACAGCACAGAGACAGCTCTCATAAAGATAATAAACGATATTCGCTTAAATACTGATACAGGCAAATTATCAGTGCTGGTACTACTCGACCTCAGTGCTGCATTTGACACTGTCGATCACGACATACTTCTTGACAGGCTGGAAAACTGGGTGGGGCTTTCTGGGATAGTCCTAAAATGGTTCAGATCATACTTAGAAGGGAGAGGTTATTATGTGAGTATAGGAGACCATAAGTCTGAGTGGACATCCATGACATGCGGAGTCCCTCAAGGCTCAATTCTTGCGCCACTCCTGTTCAACCTGTATATGCTCCCAATTAGCCAAATAATGAGAAAGAACCGACTCTCTTACCACAGCTATACAGACGACACACAGCTCTACTTAGCCCTATCGCCTAACGACTACAGCCCCATTGACTCCCTGTGCCAATGCATTGATGAAGTAAACAGTTGGATGTGCCAAAACTTTGTTCAGTTAAACAAAGACAAAACTGAAGTCATTGCGTTTGGAAACAAAGAGGAAGTTCTTAAGGTGAATGCATACCTTGACGCTAGGGGTCTAACAACTAAACATCAAGTCAGGAATCTTGGTGTGTCTCTAGAGTCAGACCTTAGTTTCAGTAGTCATGTCAAAGCAATAACTAAATCAGCATACTATCATCTGAAAAATATTGCAAGAATTAGATGCTTTGTTTCAAGTCAAGACTTAGAGAAACTTGTGCATGCTTTCATCACCAGCAGGGTGGATTATTGTAATGGACTCCTCACTGGCCTTCCTAAAAAGACCATAAGACAGTTGCAGCTTATACAGAACGCTGCTGCCAGGATTCTGAGCAGAACCAGAAAATATGAACATATCACACCAGTCATCAGGTCTTTACACTGGCTCCCAGTTACATTTAGGATTGATTTTAAAGTATTATTACTGGTATATAAATCATTTAATGGGCTAGGACCTCAATATATTGCAGATATGCTCACTGAATATAAACCCAACAGATCACTCAGATCATTAGAATCACATCAGCTAGAAATACCAAGGGTTCACTCTAAGCAAGGAGAGTCTGCTTTTAGCTATTATGCCAGCCGCAGCTGGAACCAGCTTCCAGAGGAGATCAGATGTGCTCCTACAGTAGTCACATTCAAATCCAGACTCAAAACAAATCTGTTTAGCTGTGCATTTACTGAATGAGCACTGTGCCACTGTTCGTCCGACTGTTTTTACTGTACTTTATTTTATTTTTTTCATCTAAACCGTTTTAATTATTCTTATTTGTTTTGATTATTTTAATTTCTTTATTCTAAACTGTTTTAATTATTGTTATTTCTTTTTCTTTTTCTTTTTTTTGTTGTTATTTCTATTTCTTCTATGTAAAGCACTTTGAATTACCATTGTGTATGAAATGTGCTATATAAATAAACTTGCCTTGCCTTGCCTTGCCTTGTCTGTATGGACCAGCACGTCCCTGCCCTGTAGCGGCCTTTTCAAGCGGCTCAGAGCAAGACATACTGCTAGCAACTCGAGGCAGTTGATGTGCCAATGCAGTTGGGGGCCCGTCCACACGTGACACTGCATACCCATTGTACGTGGCACCCCACGTGGCAGAGGCATCTGTGAATACCACAGCATGCCTGGACACTTGTTCCGAAGGAGACTCCTGCCCACAGGAACAAGGGATCTGACCACGGGCTGAAGGTCTGGCGACACGCTGGTGTGATTGCCACCGGCGGGGAGTGCCGTGATGCCACTCCCATCTCGGGACTCGACCATGAAGCCAGTGCTGAAGCGGTCTCATATGAAGCAGCCCGAGCGGGATTACTGCTGCTGCCGCTGCCATATTCCCCAGGAGCCTCTGAAAGAATTTCAGTGGGACTGCCGTCCTGCCTTTGAACGTGTTCAAGCAGTTCAGCACCGGCTGAGCGCGTGACCGGGAGTGTCCTCTGTGAGGCGCGCTGTCTGTGCGACCGAATCCAACTCCATACAGAGAAAAGAGATCCTCTGCACGTGGGCGAGTTTGCTCTTTTCCCAGTTGACCTGAAGGCCCAGCTGGCTGAGGTGCCTGAGCACGAGGTCCCTGTGTTCGCATAGCTTATCTCGAGAGTGTGCTAGTATGAGCCAGTCGTCGAGATACTTCTGTTCTCCCTGATGCCCTGTTCTCTCATGGGAACAAGGGCCCCCTTTTTGACTTTCGTGAAGACACGGGGAAACAGGGACAGCCCTCGATTGCTGCAAACCAATCTCGGGGACGGATGCATTAGACAATGCATCTTTGAGTGAGCATTTTGAACGGTAGCTTGTGGAGGCTCCGATTCAAAACTCGCAGATCCAAGATCGGTTGTAACCCACCACCTTTCTTGGGTACAATGAAGTAGGGACTGTAGTGCCCTGACCTCATATCGGCTGGAGGGACCGGCTCTATCACGTCCTTCGCCAGTAGGACTGCGATCTCCGCGAGCAAGTCATGGGTATCGGCTGCTCTCACTGTAGTGGAGTGGATGGCCCGAAACTTTGGGGGACACCGGGGCGAACTGAATCGCATAGCCGAGCCTGACGGTTCGAATGAGCCAGCGAGATGGACTGGGGAGTGCTAACCAGGCTCGCAGAGACCGCACAAGCGGGACCAAAGGGACCGTAGGCGTAGCCGGAGTGGGGCAGCGATGTGGAACACAGGGACTCGGCTCGGGAGGCTCTCTCTGAGAGGCGGCCCATAGTGGAGTCTAAGTGTGGCGTTCAACACTTACCTGGTTCCATGGGGCAGGAGGTGCAGGAGGCGGCTTGGTTGCATTCTCGAACCGCACACTGCTGCCCACTGACGATAGAAGAGGCAGATGAGAGTGGTGAGGATTCTCTCCCCCCACTGCTCTCCGGGCCCTCTTCGAACCCAGAGATGAAAGAAACTGCTCTTTTATTGAAAATTTGGGTACTGCTGGTTTTGAGGCCAGCGGTGAAACACAAATAAAACAGAATACAGGATTTTCCACCTGGCCATCCTCCGGGGGAGGGAGCGATGCGGTCATCGTCTCTTGGAGAGCAGTCCCCTCCATCTCTGGGCCCTTCTTGGCGGGGGCCTGGATAGGCGGGGCGGCCTGCCTGCGACTGGCTCCACGGCACCGTTTAGGTGGAGGCATCAGCTGACCCCTGCGGCAGGATATGCTTGATGGCCTCAGTCTGCTTCTGTACAGTCGAGAACTGCTGGGCGAAGTTCTCGACCGCGTCGCCTAAGAGGCCGGTCTGGGACACGGGGGAGTTAAGGAACCGGAGCTTGTCGGTCTCCCGCATGTCGGCCAGACACAGCCATAGATGGGGTTCCTGGACAACTAGTGTGGACATCGCACAACCCACTGACCGCACGGTGACCTTCGTCGCGCGAGGTCCGTTGTGGTACGAAGTTTCAGGAGAACTTGTGGATCGTGACCACCCTCGTGCAGGTCCTTCAGTCCCTTGGCCTGATGAACCTGCAGCAACACTATGGCGGGCATGGCAGAGGCAGCTTCCCCACAAGCCTTGTAAGCCTTGCCGGATAGGTCAGACGAGTACCTACAGGCCCGGGAAGGAAGACACGGTTCTCCACGCCAAGTGGAGTTAGGGAACAGTTGCATAGCAATGGCCCGCTCCACTGGCGGGATACACGTGTATCCCTTAGCTGCCCCGCCATCAAGGGTGGTAAAGGGAGGAGGAGCCACCGGGACGGTTTCTGGCAGTAAAAGGTGCCGTCCCTGTGAGCTCCTCATGCACCTCCGGGAAGAAAGGCACTGGGGTGGGTTGCTGAGAACCAGCGCGCCCCACCCCGAGATACCAATCGTCCAACCTCAGGTGCTAGGGACACGGTGGAGGGTTCCACACGAGCCCGATCCTGTCGGCGGCCCGGGAAAGCATGGCCATCATCTCCGGGTCCGATCCGGGCACCGCCGGCACACCCGAAGGAGGCAGCGGTGCCGAGTCGTCGTCCGCGGAGAATTCTGACCCAACCTCCGACGCAGCGATCGATATCTGATTGTCGCGGGGAGCACCAAAGGAAACGACTGGTACGCACCTCGAGGATAGTCCAGCACGTTCCTTTGCTGGCTCAACTGGCTGTGGAATGTGAGAGCGATGAGGGTTTCTAGGGGGTTAGTTCCCCGAAGGAAGCGCACTCACCGTGATCCTCAGGTCTCCCGAAGCATCGGGTCTCCCGAAGCATCCTCACGTGATCCTCACTGCCCGAAGCAACCCTCTGGGGAGGATTGGATCGAGGCAGAGGCACGGGGACTCCGCCCCCTTGCAGGAACGAGAGTCTCGACCGCAGCTCCGCGATGGTCATCCTCCCACAATGGGTACATGACTCATCCACGAAAGCTGCCTCAGCGTGTTCGAGGCCCAGACACACGAGGCAGCGATCGTGACCATCCCGTGACCCCAGTTAATGACCGCATCCAGAAACACACAGATAGAAAGTAAAAAGAAACGTAAAAAGACGCGTTCAATCTGTGTAAGCTCTTTTAGGTAAGCTCTTATTTCTCAATGTCACCACCTGTGCTCTGAACAGTGTTGAGAGCACTTTAGGAACGTAACCATGTCTGGGCTTGAGGATGACTCTGGAGTCATCTGGACCCAACTCCAAACATGCAGGGCTCACAGAGAGCGCCTGCAGATCTCCCACTCGCTTGATAGATGCCAACGCCATAAGGAGAGCGGTCTTCAGCTAGAGGGTTTTTAGATCAACCGATTGGAGCGGCAGACCTTTCAGAGCCCCCAGGACAGTGGAGAGGTCCCAAGGCGGCACAGACGGAGGTCTGGAGGGGTTCATTCTCCTCGCACCTTTCAGGAATCTTACGACCAGGTCGTTTCTTCCCAGTGACTGGCCAGCCGTCGGAACATGATGTGCTGCTATGGCTGCCACATACACTTTGAGCGTGGACGGGGAGCAACACGCGTCCAGCCTCCTGTAAGAATGAGCGAACCACAGATATCTCACATGACTCTGGGTCAGCCTGATTTTTCGAGCACCAGCTGGAAAAACCTGACCATTTTGAAGCATACAGGCGCCGAGTCGACGGGGCCCTGGCTTCAGATATAGTGCTTAAAACATTCTCAGGAAGGTCCTTGGGTACCCGTTGAGGGGCCAAACATGGAGGGCCCATAAATCGGGTCTCGGATGCCACAATGTCCCGTTCGCCTGTGTGAGGAGGTCTTTCCTCAGTGGGACAGGCCATGGGATTGTGTACGACAACTGAACCAGTTCCGGGAACCACGGTCTGGTTTTTCAGAAAGGGGCCACCAGAAGGACTGGGCACCCGATCTCTCTGACCCGTTTGATGACTTGTGGAATCATCGAGAAGGGGGGGGGGGGGGGGCATAAAGGGGACAGTTGGGCCAGACATGGGCCAGCGCGCCCCTGTTCTTTGCACCCACAATTTGCAGTGGGTGTTGATTCTCGAGGCGAAAAGGTCGATTTCGGCCTCGCCAAACGCCTTCCATATCAGACTGACCATCTGTGGGTTCAGGGACCACTCGGCGAGGGGAGTGTTGCCCTGTGAAAGCAGATCCGCGCCCACATTCTGGACGCCCAGGATATGCGCTGCTCTCAGAGAGCTCAGGTTGGTTTGTGCCCATATAGAGGAGGTCTCTCGCCATCGCATGCAGGTTCCCTGACCTGATGCCCCCCTGGCGATGCATGTAGGCCACCACTGACGTATTGTCTGTGCGGACTAAGACGTGGTGACCTCTGAGGTTCAACAGAAATGCCTTCAGGGCCAACCCAACTGCTTTCATCTCCAGACAGTTGATATGTAAGCTCTGCTCTGTGCGTGCAGCGCTCCCCAACCCAGGTTGGACGCATCTGTAAGAACCACTTTCCTCTTGGAAATTGTTCCCATTGTCAACCCCTCGTGGTGCCAGTTCTGAGCCCGCCAGAGAATCAGGGTTCTTAAACAACCGTGATTCACTATAACGCGCAAGCTGCCTGACTGCCATGCATGAGTTGGCACACAGCGTTTCAGCCAATGCTGCATCAGGCGCATGCGCAGTAATCCCATGCGGAGTACTGGCGATGCTGCTGCCATGAGACCAAGCAGTTTCTGAAATTTCTTTAGTGGTGCGCGCTCGCGCAATCTGAAAGTGCCTGCAAGCGCTCGCACCGAGAGCGCGCGCTCTGGTGTGAGTCGTGCTGTCATAGCTCTCGAGTCTAAAACTGTGCCCAGAAAGATCACGCTCTGGCTGGGGGTTAGTTTGCTTTTTGAAACATTGATTGTGAAACCCAGGCATTTTAGATGGCCGAGAATCAAATCCCTGTGAGCTAATAGCTCGACTCTTGACTGTGTGAGCACCAGCCAGTCGTCGAGATAATTTAACACGCGCACTCCCTGATGTCTCAGAGGAGAAAGCGCTGCATCCACACACTTCGTGAATGTACGGGGTGCCAATGATAGACCGAACAGCAGAACGGTGTATTGATACGGCGCTGTCTCAACGGTGTATGTCTCAAATCTAGAATGGGTCTGAGACCGCCGTCTTTTTTCGGAATCAGAAAAAAGCGGCTGTAAAAACCCATATTTTTTTAGCGTGGGGGGGACTAATTCTATCGCCCCTTTTGCTAATAGATTCTGTACTTTGGTGCGAAGCACTTGACCCACGTTGCTTCTCACCGAAGTCTCGAGAACCGCCTGAAACTTTGGGGGTCTGCGACCGAATTGGAGCGAGTAGCCTCGCTTTATAGTGTTTATAACCCAACTCGACACATCGGGGATAGCTTGCCAGGCTAGAACCCGTGTGGCTAGGGCTTGACACACTGATTGGGACGGGCCGCCTAACATAGGGGGACCTGATACCCTTATATTGTAATTTTTGCACACATTGAGTGTTGGACTGACTGTACAAGCATTTGCGTGTGGGGAAGTCAGTGTTACAACAGGGGAGGGGCCGCCTAGTGAAGGGGGACCGTGAACCCATATATTGTGATTTGTGCACACATTGAATGTTGGACTGACTGCACAAGCATTTGCGTGTGGGGAAGTCAGTGTTACAACAGGGGCGGGGCCGCCTAGTGAAGGGGGACCGTGAACCCATGTGTTGTGCTCGTGTGCTTTATTTGGGTCGCCGTGAAAACGGCGTTTGTTTGCAAAGACGCGCTCACTGCTGCGGGCCTGTTTACAATAATAAAATCCCCAGCCGCCTGAACTGAACAGGGGGCTGTGGGAAGTTTTGCTGGCTTCTTTGAGGGTGGTCCAGCAAGCGCGGGACACGTGCCCCCTCTTTCCTTTGCGTGCTAGGACGGCTTTGGCGGGAAGCGCTCGGCTAGCGTTGGGCATCAGCCGCAGGGCGGGGCTGAGAGGCCTGTTTTGCCGGCCTTACTGGTTGGCGCCAGCTAGTACGGTTAGTTCCACTCGAGCTCGAGGTCCGCGACGGCCTGTGTTAGGATCCGAAGCATTTCAGCGTCGGAGTTAGTCCTGCCTCGATGGGTCCGTGGAGAGAGTGAAGCACGCGGGGATGTGGCCGGCGTGCGTTCACAAACGTCCGTGCTCTCGCGGCGCCGCCGTCTCGAGAGAGAGCTAGCCGAGTTCGCAGCACGGAGATAGGCATGCACGCACATCCGCCGACAGAGAGTGCATTCTCTGCGTGGTAGAGTCCCAGGCATGAAATTCAGCTCGCGTGTTCGTAGGCCTCACATAACACGAGGCATATGGAACAACGCTGATACAGATATAAACACATAATAAACAGATATTGAAAAGGATATCGCCGGATAGCCACAGGAGAGATGGCGTCAGGAGAAACACGGTTGAGATGTGTAGTCTGCTGAACTATAGCTCGCTCAGGCTGAAGGCTTGTTCGATGGCGAAGGGAACTCCAGTGTTAAATGAACTCTCCTGGGAGTTTATTTAAGACCACACTCAAGAGTGTTAAAGTGTTAAAATAAGAGTGTTAAAGGAACACTGAACAAGCAGCCCAGACAAAATCTAATATTAAAAGTCAAGGGACAAAGGCCCAACTACAGCACACACTGATCTCCATAATGGTGACTTAAAATTGAGATTTTTTTCCTTTGGTGATTCTGCTGGTTAACATCAGGTGTTCAATAATGGTCAATAATCACTCAATTAATCACTTAAATATCTCATTAACTTTAACACTGCTTCAGTGTTAATTTAACACTCTTATTTTAACACTCTTGAGTGTGGTCTCAAATAAACATATAGGCTATATATTCCACAGAAGAAGGTTTGGAATGAGATGATGGTGAAAAGATGTCACAATTCATTAACGGTTGAACACAACCCACCAAGATAGCAACCTGAATATAATTTTTGGACATTAATGTAAGAATAAAATAATAAAACCTAAAGTGTCCTATCACTGTCTGACATTTTGTTTGACTTTTTTTTTCTCAAATGCTGAAACAGAGTACAACATGTGAAAGTCTCTGTGACAGTGCAAAGCACATGATTATTTAATTAGACAAGCTGTTCAGTTTATGATTGGTTGTTGCTAAACAACTGCTTCACACTGCATCTTCAGCACCACAAGGCAGGCCCCGCAAAAAAGGTTAAAACCTGTGGTAAAATTACAAGTGTGAAAGTTTGCTTTTCCTGGAGTTAACAGCAGGTTTAAAAAAATGATAACCGATGCGAAGCGCGAAAATCCCAAATGATTATATGATATATTTTATTTTCTTCACTTGCCTCCACATGCAAAAACTCCAAATGGTGCTCAAATGGCACTTTGTCACAGAAATGAAATGAATTAAGAAAAGTATCCAATCTCTCGGCCACAAGCCAAATATGTGTTTAACAAAGAGAACCAACGCAATAACACAGAGACCGCCTGCAGCCTGGGACTTTTTCCGAGACTGATGAGAAAGTGATTGTCCTTTGGGTAAATGTTTGAGGGACTTTCTGGCTTAACCCAAATCTGTGAGAATGATAGATTGTGCTATCAGTATTTTCCATAATCATACATTTACAGTGCAGAGAGAGAGACTCTATGTAAAATTTTAAGTACAGTCACAGCTTCAAGGGCACATGGGCGGTGATGTATATTCATACTTTAGAGATTTGTGTTAAATAAAGCCTATCTACAGAAGCCTACAGCTTTGTCAAAATCCAATACTGAGCCATTTGTAATATCTGTTAGTGTTTCACTTTGAGGTTTTCGCTCACAAACACTGTTGGAGGCCACTTTGATTGGACGCATCTATTTAGCCAGGCATTCATATAAATTTTTTATCTTACAGTTACTGTAAATTCGGCCTCTAGTTCATAAACACCAGAGGAGAACTGGCCCCCGACTGAGCCTGGGTTCTCCCAAGGTTTTTTTTTCTCCATTGGGTCATCTGATGGTGTGTTAGGACACCTTTAGGTCACTGGATGGAGTTTTTCGGTTCCTTGCCACTGTTGCCTTTGGCTTGCTCAGTTGGGGATATTCAAATTAGAAGAGAGAAGAGAGAGAGAGAGAGAGAGAGAGAGAGAGAGAGAGAGAGAGAGAGAGAGAGAGAGAGAGAGAGAGAGAGAGAGAGAGAGAGAGAACGCACAACCTGCACCTCGACCACTAACTAGGCCCCATCTCTTGGGGAAAATAAAAGTCTAATCAATCCTTTTCCTAGGATCAGCAGACAGTGGCTTCATTGATTGGATAGTTATTGTGACACATGTGGTGGCAGCAGACGTAAGGCTTCATGACTCCACGCTCCAGTGAAACATGGCTCATTTATGAGCCTATACTCTGCGCGGCCTGCCTGCAGCCTCTGACAAAGTGGTTATGGATGTTGGCAATTTAATGGTAGCTTGTGTGTCTATGGGTGTCTGTGTGCATGTGTGTTTCCCCTTCTACTCTACAGGGAGTCAGCGACAGCAATATGGGTCTGGGGAGCCAATAAAATTTAAACGAGGTTGTAGTGGTATGACATTAGCAATCTTTACAAACATTGTGGAGGTTTTGCTTGCTGACAGGACAATAAAACCAAATAAATACTGTTAACACCAACGAAACCTTTGAATGATGAATAACTTCCTTGTTGCCCTGGAGACAGTGCATATTGACATTTCAGTTGAAGGTGAAATAGAATGAAACATAATTAAAGCGGAAGAAGTCAAGAGAAAGATTGTAAAAAATGCATATGAGCACACTTAAACCTATTCTTCCTGCTCCTCAAGGCCAAGCATATGTGAAGCAGTTATCCAGATCTAGACTGATAGATACATAGGCTATATCCTGCCATTTGTTTGCAGTATTTCACTATACATTGTGTGATGCTAGGCTAGCACCCTTTCATTTCGATACATGCTTGTTGTACACATAGCACTTTAAATGTTGTGTTATGTTAAATGCAAAAATGTTTAGTCACATTTGACCACAAAATATATATATATATATATATATATATATATATATATATATATATATATATATATATATATATTGTGGTCAAATGTGACTAAACATTTTTGCATATAACATTGAAGGTATAGCACATATACCCCACCCCGACCAATGCAAAAAACACAATTACAAACAATGTGTTTTCATGTTCTGCACAAGATATAAAGTCACAGTTGAAAGAAATAAGTTCACAATTTTAACACAACTGGTCACATTGAGTGTTTTAATTAGATTGTTTTACTCTGAGGGAGAGTAAAACAATGAGTATTTTTTTTCTAACAGCTGTTTCAAGTTTCAAGTTACAGTTTTTTTACAATTGCTAATACAGGTCGTTTTTCAAAACTCTTCCCACAGTTCTCCTATCCAACTTTCAACTTGGCACAGCAGTTTATTTCACATTCAAAATTCAAACTACCAAAACACTTCATACATGTCTCAAATCAACACGTTCTAGGTTTTCACCCAACAAACACAGAGAGAGAGAGAGAGAGAGAGAGAGAGAGAGAGAGAGAGAGAGAGAGAGAGAGAGAGAGAGAGAGAGAGAGAGAGAGAGAGAGAGAGAGAGAGAGAGAGAGAGAGAAACAACAACAACAGCAACAACAAAATAACATAAATCAAGTTATCATAAATTGAGTAGAACTATTGTGCCAAAGGCATAGGCTTTAAAGAAAAAAAAACAGTGAAATCAAATGCTCTTTTGATGATATTCTATATGGTTTGTACCTTTCATGTCATAAGGAAATTCTCAATTCATAAAATGTTTTACTTTCATCCTTTGATAAAAGATTGCCTGCAAGCAACTTCAGTGCAGGATCCATCATAATGTACCTTTGACCGTATTGTTACACACCAACTAGACCAATGACAAAATTGAGAAAAAAAAAGACAGCCATTTTCTCCTGAGGTGGTCTAACATGAAGTCATTCACTGTGCTGTCAACAGTGGCTTTGAAGGAGGAAAATGTTGGGTGAGGTTCTCCGGAAAACTGCTGACAATTGAGTCACTTTGAAAGTGAAAACTTTCACTTTGAGGATGGATGGCCTCTGTATGACTGTTCTTACGTGCTCTTTGAAAGCAGAATATTTTCATCCCCACAGCCAATGTCTTAAACCCTTTTAAAATTTTGAAAGAAAATAAAAAATGTGGGCTTAATTTTTGATAACAAGAAAATGAATGCTGTCAGTATATCTGCCTATACAAAAATGTACTTTATCTGACAGTCCTGTACAGCTCCGGGTTTGAATAGGACATACTTTTCAGGCCTGCATCAAAAACAAGGCTGGTTGCTTGAATGCACATGAAGCATAGGGTAGGCTACTTAATTGATGGTCAAAAACCCTTTTATATTACCAAAAGCAGCTTCAAGTGCTTCAAAATTTTGCTAGATAAATTATTAGCTGCTTAAGTTCTTGAAGGAAATTATTGGTTCCATTTTGTAAGTTCCTCTGAAAACTGAAGGGTCCGATGAACTAAAATTTGACTCTTGACTCTATTTTCCTTTTGGTAGCCTTACGACTATTTTCTTTTATAGACGACCATGATTCTTTCACAGCCTACAGTCAAGACTAGGGAAATCACGCATGAATTCATAACAGAGAGAGAGAGAGAGAGAGAGAGAGAGAGAGAGAGAGAGAGAGAGAGAGAGAGAGAGAGAGAGAGAGAGAGAGAGAGAGGCGGGGATCGACGGCGCAAGAGCGAAACGGAAAATCCGTCTTCGACAATAAGCATCAGTCTCCGCGCCGATCTGAAGCTGTTTATACGGACACATAGGCTACGACATCTTATAGAATATGCCTCAAATTTTTTTTAAGGGCGAATTGACTGAAAACGAGATGTTTTTGTATAAAGGTTAGAAGTGGAACTTGGGTAGCCGAAGTCTTGGGCGTTTCTCCACTTTTGTTCATTTCTTTTCGAATTGCTAAACAGCCGACGCTGAGCGCATCTGATCTTCCCGAGCTCCCGGCGCTGATGAGGGCTTTGTCTGTGTGATCAGTGCGCGATGGCCGCTTCGGGCGGACAGAAGAGTGAGAAGTTAGATGAAGCTCAGGCTCTAGCGAGGAGTTGCGCAGGGCGACCGGACTTTCTGCCCTGTGATGGACTATCCATCTGCGCCACACACAGCCACGGGAAGTGTTTCAAGCTGCACTGGTGCTGTCATCTGGGCTGGTGCCACTGTAAGTACACGCATACAGCATCGTTGACTTAAAACAAAGATTTCATGCACATCTCAGGGAAATTCTTTTGTTCCCATTCCCCTTCAGTGTTCACGAACGCTGACGTCAGAAAAGAGTTTCTTTAGTTTATTTCAGTTACGACTGAAGGTCTTGCATTTGAATATAGTTCACTTAAAAATAAAGGTTCTTTATTGGGATTGATGTAGCCTACATGAAGAACCTTATCTATTTCCCACAAAAGGTTCAGTGGAATTATTTAAATTAGCCTATTAAAATGTTTTTGACACTTAAGAAAAACTGTTGCAGCTGGGACATTTGGTTTTAAAATGTAGCCTACCTTAAATTTAGGCTACCGGCCTGCTTTGAAATAATCATTAATCAACAATAATAAAAAATACACATCTAAGAGGTATTTTATTGTATCAGACATAAAATAGTCATTAATCTGATAACTATTTTGTTTTTCCGGTCAATAGCATCTGCTTATATCACATATTCTCAGAGGGATGGGGAATCTTGCGTTTGTGTCACTTATGAAATATTAAACAAGTCGATAAATGATGCATAAACATCTTATGACGTACCACTACTGTTTGTGAATGTGCATCTAGTTTCTGGTCTTCTAAGCAATAATAGATAGGCCTAATATAAGTAAATGGGAATACATCTGATTAACATTGTCTTTATGATTTTAATGGCAAAAAAAGAAAAGAAAAGCGAAATATTAAAAATACACATACACAGCAACAGCTGCAATATGGTTCTGCATTAAAGTTGGTAATCGACAACTTTATTTATTGTTATATGGACACCAATTTCTGGAGATAACCATGATCAGATGCACCTTATACCACCGTTGGAGGGAGCTGTTTCTTTTTTCAATTATACTCGCACACTATCCCATAGTATAAATGGGACTAATGAGGATGGGATGGGATGAGATAAATGTGGACTACAGTAGGCTATAAGGCATTATGCATTTTCTGTAACTTGACTTATAGATGACTAATTCAAAGAGATCTGGTCTTTATCAAAATATGGTGACAAACCTGTCCCTTGACATTTCAGCCATGAAAAAGTTTGAGAAATCAATATCATTATATAACCCAACTATCAATTAAAACCTAACATTGTTAAAAATAATATGCAATGGTTTGACTATAATGTTTGTTTAAAAGAATGAAAAAAAAACAATAATTTGCAAGGTGCATGAAAACCCCTTTATCACTTTCATCTAGAATGATTTTTACAGATATTTCATTCATTTGTTGCTCTTTTTTTCAAGCAGTGCAAGGTCTAGCAAGTTGCATTGATTAATGTGTTTGACATTTTGTGTAATGTTTTCATTTACAAAATATTTAATGGCATTATATATTGATTTTATTTTAATCAGTGTTTTGAGACATTCTTGAAGTCATGTTTTTCCTTTTATTATAATGTATCACTGCTTATAGATGTGTTACAACCCATACATAATTGGTGGACTAAAAAAATAAAGTAAAATCATAATAAGACAAAAACTCAAAGCAAAACTGTACCAGTCAGATGGTCAAGATTTTTGAGAATGATCCATTACAGTATCTAACTCAAAATAAGACTCATAGGGACTTTACAAATGAAGTGAAACTTGCTAAGATTGTACTCTAACACGACTATAATGAATTTGAATTATAGAGGAAGGCAAGAGAGAGAGATAAAGCTGAGATCAGGCCATTTCTGGTGTCAGGGGTGTCTGATAAAAAATGGCAGTCATTGTGAGGCTAACAAATGTCATGTGACTGTGAAGGAGGGTGCAGATTCTTTAGATTCCTTCAACCTCACTGTGAAATAATGATCTCAAAATGTGTGTGTGTATGTCTGTCTGTAAGAGAGAGAGAGAGAGAGAGAGAGAGAGAGAGAGAGAGAGAGAGAGAGAGAGAGAGAGAGAGAGAGAGAGAAAATCAGTGGGATCTTTTAAGCACTTTCCCCCGGTTTCACAGACAAGGCTTAAAGCCTAGACCCGGACTAAAATGCATTTTTGAACTGTTTTAACCGAAAGCAACTTTCACTGACACAATTGAACTAAGGCCTAATCCCGGCTTAATCTAAGCTCTGTCTGTGAAACCAGGCCTTAGTAAAAATTCTCATTCTTCTGGAAAAATGACAGTAAAATGAGGTCGCTAATTTTTCGTGGGTTTCAATAGGCAGTTGCATCAGAACCGTGTTTCTGCCAACAGACTGTCTGGTTCTTAAGTCTCACTTCCTGTTTAAGATTGGCACAGCATCACTCTGACGAATTATGAAGGAAAAGTTCTGTGAAGCCAGTAAAAACCATTCTTGGCTAAAGCTGTGTGTTTGAGACAACCCCCAGATCTTGACTTCCCTAACGCCTTCCTAGTTTTAGAACAGAAGGAGAAAAACTGTCAACAAACATATGTACCTGGCGTTGTTTTTTCCGATTAGCTACGTACAACCCAGTGGCTTATATGGAGCTCTGAAATGAATACATCTAACAGTTTTGCTTCTTTTCTGACTGACACATTATAAAATAAAATGAATCAGGATATGACAGGAAGTTCACATAGCTCTGTCAGAGGTCAAGCGCTAGACTGGCCTTGTTGCTAAGTTGGGCTTTTTATCTCAGCTTTAAAAGGTCAGCACAATTTATTCCAAGCTTTAAGGTCTCAGCTTTGGCTTTGCTTTTTTAAAGTTCAACCTTTCTCTTTCAGAAAAAAAATTATAACGGTCAAGTCTTTGAGCTTTTAGCTTCACTTAATATAAAATGACAAAGTACAACTTCAAACTCACCCACCATTCAAAACTAAATTGAGAATGCCAGTTAAATTCCAATTAAATTCTTGAATTTGAATTGATGTACCAGCAGGATGCAGAATTGCAATTTGAATGTAAGGGAATAGAATTAAGAGTGATTGAAATAATAAATAATAAAATACGCTGGGGGGAAAAGCAGACTATAGTTGTGGACATTTTATGATTTTATGTGCTGTATAGGAAAATGTAAATCTTGCTGCCATTCTAATTCTGATTCAAATTCAGCATCTTGTAGGGTGTGACTATTACAGGAATTATTACATTAGTGGCAATATATCTACCCAGACACACCCACACCACATAACCGTAAAGTTCAGTTGTCACAGTAATTAAGCCATTATCTGTTCTCATTAGAGGGAGGATGTTTATGTCTGCAACGCCATGAGCATTATGTAAACATGCTAAATATTAATTTGATACTGCGTGCAGTCCCGGATAGGCTCTCGGGCGGAACCAGTGCTGTTTAAAATGAAACGACAAGGATCCTCCTAGGACCTTGACTGACATTTGCCCTACTTGTGAGCTGAATTGCATGAGTTGTGCCCTCTTTCATGACCCAGCCAAGTTATTTGACAGAAACTCTTTCAGGTGCTCAGCTAAAAAACACTGATTAGGTCAGTTTAATGATAATGAGAAGACAGAGTGAGACACCAGGAGAAAGATATTGTTACTTTTGCTAAATATATAGCAATTCTTTGCATGATTTCATTGTTACAATCAGCTGGGCATTATCCCAAAATTAACCCCAGGCATGGTGATCAGGTCTTAAAGGGTTAGTTCACTCAAAAATTAAAATTCTGTCAGTTATTACTCACCCTCATGTTGTTCCAACCCCGTAAGACTTTCGTTCATCTTCGGAACACAAATTAAGATATTTTTTATTAAATCTGAGAGCTGTCTCACTCCATTGTAATTGAAACCTGCTGGCCCAGCAAGTTAGTAAAGACATTGTTAAAATAGTCTAACGCTACGTCAGAACGTACGCTGGTCATGAGTGTGATGCTGGCCGATAGTGAGCCTACGTTCTCACTTTGACTATTTTAACGATGTCTTTACTAACTTGCTGGGATGATGTTATAATTTTGTTTTGAGAGAACAAAAAGAGCACAGAGTGCTACAGGAGACATGAAACTACAGTACCACAGTATAAGATAGTGGTTACCAGGTATACATTTCTTATACAGATTTTAGACATTTTACATTTCATTGTACAAAGATATATTTTATTGCAGAATGCAGCTATTGACCCATCAGAATTCTATAGAGTCTGCACATTCGGTATATTTATAAAGATATTATGTATATTAGCAAAGTTCAGGAGAAACATACAGTATTTAATGCTTTAGACACTATATCAGCTGTGCAAAAACTGATCCCAAGATACCGTACAATACAATTGCTTGTTAGTCTCACACACAGTGACAATAAGTTGTTTTACAGTATAAAGCCCAGAGGCAGTTAGAAATTTATTTATACACACACTTGCTGGAGTGAATAACTGAATACAGATGGGCTTTGTCCTTTGAGATAAGTCTTTTAGAGGAGTTTCTCTGGGAACCCTGGGGAATTCTGATGTTTTCTGCTCTCGTCTTCCTCTTTTTCTGTTTTTTTTCTTTTCGTCTTTGCCATTTGGGTGCATGTAAACACACCAGGAATTGTTCTTGTTTACCTCCCTAAAGGTTAGCAGAAAGATATGCGTTTCAGGGACTTCAAAACTTATAGGATGCTTTTAAGAGTTCGCTAAATCTGCTGTTTGTGGTTAGATTTTTAGAAATGGAATTTTATTTCCGTATGTTAAAATGGTTGTTTTGCAGCCACCAGATGTCTGTGATATATTTAATATGAATGACATCCCTCCAAAGTGCAAAAACATAATGATATGCTTCAGTCCATCGGCCCTAGTTTGTTGGTGTTCTGGGTGTTGTAATGCTATTCTGTAATTGTCAAGCTCTGATAAAAAAGGAAGTGAGAGTGCTATGTTTCTCCCAGTGGGCTGTAGGGCAGCCCATAGCACATCATTCAGTACTATGAATTAGCTATGTTTAGTGTTAATAATAACATGTCTCCTCACACCGTGTCTACACCGGACGCAAGCGGCGCAACAAAAGACAATAGAAACCATTATAACCAGTGATGTTGTCTACACTGGATGCATAGCGCGCAACACGACAAATCCCCGACCTTAAACTTATGCCTTGTTGTATTTATGATGTACTCCAACTACTCTCGATACTTCTTAAAGAACAAATGGATTTGCAACGGTCATGGCTGTAGACAGTTTCTAGCTGTTGCGACACGGTGTCAGTCTGTCTGGGGTCTCCAAAGGCCTGGGAAGCCACATGGTGCGAGCAAGGGTTATTATCATCAACTAAAACTAAAACCATTGAAAACATTTCTGTAAATGTAAATACAATGACTAAAAATTAAACAAAAATGAACATAACAAAAAATATTTTAAAAAAATCTATAACAATTAAAGCTAATTCAAAATATTAATAAAACTAAAATAATTACATAGTTCTGGCATGAAACTCTAGATGGTGCAGGCTGATAGGTTTTTAACTTATTGATAGCAATCATGTCTTTATCTACATAGCATAGCTGATTGGTTGCTGTTTCATCAGCGGCCAATCAAATACTTGGCATTGTTTGCTGTTACTGTCTGCAGCACGCTTTCAGAACTCCCCCCCTTCCCCAGCTCCACCTGTATAGATCTGCTACAGGGTAATTCATGTATATTACATGTGCAACAGTGGTGTAGTCTAGTTTTTTGTAGTGAGTATACTGTAATATACCACCCCCATTTCTTCGAGTTACTTTCTTTCTCTCTACAAACTTTTATTTTGGTGGGTTGTCATAAAGACATTTGAGTTTCTATGTGTTTTAATCAGTGTTGTAATGTAACGGAGTACAAATACTTCGTTACTGTACTTAAGTAGAAATTTCACGTATCTATACTTTACTTCGCTATTTAAATTTATGTCAACTTTCACTTTTACTCCACTACATTTCCTAGATAAAATGTATACTTTTACTCCGTTATATTTCCACGAAGAATCTTCGTTACTCGTTACTATACAATAAAAATAAGAAGAAATGTGTGCGACTGCAATAAGGGAGGTTTGGCGAATCACTGCTCCTAGATTGCACTACGCACGCTCTGCACGCTCTATTTCAGCGTAATGCTCGTTTGTTGCCAAAGGAGGAGGAAGCACAACTGAAACCGCCATGGAAGCACCTACTGGAGGACCGGGGGGAAACTCCTTTTCCTTGATTTACTGAAGCCTATGTGTGACACGCATTTGCAGCTGCACAGCTAGCACATTGAGCGTCTAGCTCGCTCATCGGCTGTGCTGCGGCAACTGCATATCCAATGGCGCGGGCGCCTCTGACGTGCGACCAATGAGCTAGCCCCACGTCATTACACGCCAGAGCCTGCTAAGGGGGCGTGGCCTTAGCCTATAATAGTCCCCTGAATTCGCCATTATAGCAGGTTTAACCTATGAGTTTAACGACTGAAGCGACAACTCGCCAGGTTAGTGCGGCCGACTACGCAATACTCGTTCCCTCTCTCCTTTCGAACGGCCACAATAAAAGTTCACAATCAAAGTTCTAACCGCTTGCTTTAAAAAAAAGTAAACTTTTTACTTTTACTTCAAATACTTAAGTACATTAAATATCAGAAAATTACTTTTGATACTTAAGTACAGTATATATCAGATACTTTAAGACTTTTACTTAAGTAATATTCTAAAAGGTAACTTTCACTTCTACCAAAGTCTTTTTCTAGGACGATACTTGTACTTTTACTCAAGTATTGCTTTCTAGTACTTTATACAACACTGGTTTTAATAAACTATTATTATTATTATTATTAGGCCTACTTGAATTATGCTCTACTGTGCAATAGTAATATATTTCTGTTATATTTTCTTCAAGTTATACAAAACTTTTATTTTGACAGGTTGTCATCAAATACTTTAAAGTTTGTGAGTGTATATGATACGAATGAATGATGATAGTTTTATCAAATGAAATGGTAAAATTCTTGTGCAGTGACTCTCATAAAAGCTCTGCGATGAAGTTCAAATGTGTCCATGTCCTCATAGACGCTAAAAACACCACGAGTGTCACTGCGCTTCAGTGTGCGTAGAGCACACATTGAGCACTCATTCACAGAGACACACAGACATGCAGAGTTTATTTCAATAGCAGTCTTTTTGAGCTTTGATATTCATAGACACTAGTACATATCGATTCGAGATTTGATTCATTGTACATCCCTACTTTTGATTTATTCATTCAAAATGGCCAAATTGCGTGACATTCCGCTTTGCAGCTAATTACATTTGTGACTGGATTCCGCGATTTGATCCGTGTCGCTGCGCAAACACAGACGGCGGGGTGAATTTGTGAATGAAAGTTCTGTCACAAAACAATGTTGTTACGAATCTTCGCGCTTTTTTAAGTGGGTATGCGGAAATCCTTGACATTTCCTAGTGGGTATACGGAAATCCTTGACATTTTCTAGTGGGTATACGGCGTATACCTGCGTATCACGTAGACTACACCACTGATGTGCAACAGAAGCATGTCTTACATGCTCACAGCAATGTTCGTGAATGCATTGGCAGTAGCAAGTCTCGGTACTTGCTCTGCAGCAGCATAGCAGATCTATTCCGCCAAGACCAAATAAAGTAATACACAGTAGTTCACAGTAATACATTAACATTGCCATATCCATTACCATTACCATGCCAATCTCTATTACCATACCAATCCCCTGAGATATGTCATGACAGAACACTGGTTAATCATGAATCCCGAGGCACCTAAGTGCATACAGTGTAAGCTGATCAGTAGGGGCTCCAGGGCCCTCAGTGCTTACAGTATAAGTTGATCTATAGGTGCCCCAGGGCCATCAGCCTATACAGAGTAAGCCATCAGTCTATACAGTGTAAGCTGCCCAGTAGGGACTTCAGGCACCTCAGTGCTTACAGTGAAGGTGATTGCCATATAGCACATATAGTAAAAGTTGACCAGTTGGGCCTAAGTACTTACAGTGAAAGTTGTTACTAGGGTCCCCAGGGTCGTCAGCCTATGTAGTGTAAGATCATCACTAGGGGGCCCAGGCCCCTCAGCACATACAGTATAAGCTGTAAGTTAACCACTAATAGGGCCCCTTCAAAGTATTTTAAAATAAATTTGTTTAGAGAAACAAGAATAATGATTGTTATGTTCAGAAGTCTGAATCTGATTAAGCCTAAATATAATCTTGCTTAAATTATTGCTAAAAAATTAATATGATGCTCAGTGTAGCATCATATAAGCACAGCGTGAGATGATGGTCAATCTGTTCTTGAAGCCAGCCTGGACGGCTATTAAACCTCTTAGACACACACAGATAGAGAGTGAGCGTTCTACCTGCGAGGAGCTGAGACCTACTGTAACATGGCCTTGCCTGTCTAATCCTGATGAATGATTCACACTAAGGGATTTTCAAGGCCTTCGTGATCGGTCTTCACCCAAACCCACCTTCACACTTTTCTGGGAGCAGTCCAATGTGTAATTACAGATGATCAGGACAGACAGATAGTGTTGGAGTGTAGGACTCATCTCCTCTCATCTGTGACTTGACTTTTCCAATTATGGTTCTCTCTCAACCTTTTATCAAAATGCGTATTTCACACAGTCTGAAAGGCAGCCACCCTCACCAGGTGGTTCTTGACAGTCTGTTATGAGAGTGCAACAAGACAGACGCAAATCTCAAGTTGTCAGGCAAATCCTTTCAATAGAAGGTAGATTTTTTCCAAATGCTCCAAACTTTTGTCATAGCAGCCACTCACCGTTTATATGAAGTATACACTGCAGAGAGAGAGAGAGAGAGAGAGAGAGTAGGGCTATTACAGTGAAAAGGGTTTTACGTGTGTAAATCCTGACAGAACATCTAAAATAATAGTAAAAATTCAAATCATATATTATGTTATCACCATTATGTCATTCCAATCCATATGTTGTTGTTGTTATTTTTCCTGGGGAACACAAAAATTGGATTTTTGAAGGATCATTGCACAACTATTTTCCATACAATGGCAGTTCATAGGAACCATGTCTGTATATATATACTGTATAATCTTAAAGATAATCATTGAGTCATTGAGTTGAACTCCGTGTATGGAACTGTATTTTTATTTCAGAGAAGAAAGAGGGTCAAACAGGTTTGTAATAACATGAGGGTGAATATAAGGATAGAATTTAGTTTTTTTTCCAGGAAGTAATCCTTTAGCGCTACACACTGAAGCCATGAGACCTGTTGAGAAAGATCATCATAGCTGGCCATCAATCTATGTTCTGTTTTCATCTAGCTTAACTACCTTAACCAGACTTCCATAGTGAAACATCAAAATTATAATGTTGTTTGACCAGCTTCACCAAATAGGATTTGTTGGCGATTAACCTACAATATCACCACAAAACTAGCAAGACCAGCACCGAAGCATATATAATAATACAGTAAATACAATAAAAACTTACTCAAAATTAAAATATTGTAGACAGGTTAAAGTCATTGATTTGCAATTAAGAGTTAGTTCAGCCTAATGCACGAACAATGTTTAGAAGTCGCTGATTTGCATTATATCAATTTATTTAAAAAGTAACTGCGATTAAGTCAAAATTGTGCCTCTATTGAATCGGATTCAAGTTTATAGTCTCAAGTGTTCATTTCTGAAAGCTCAGACTGCATGTGTGTAGAACAGGATATGGAAAGTCCTGGTCACATCCTCCTGGAAACCTTGATTGTACAACAGTCTTTGTTTACACAACATTTGTATATGCACAAGACATCAAAGCCTAAAAATAAGACCAAAAATCATGGGATTAGTTATTATCTGTAGACACGCATTTTGTGGTACACAGTCAGCAGAGGCTTTAAAGTCCTCTTTCTCCCTAAAAGGACCTTTGGTGATTCTTCACTGATAAAATGCAATACTTACTAGATCTCTCAAATCCCACTTATTTATATGTACCAAGCAGGCCCGCCCACAGAAATGACTGGGCCCCTGATAAGGTCCAGTGAATGGGCCCTCCCCAAATCTGCAATAGGCTACTCATATCATGCGTGTGCTCTCTCTCTACATTAACACATACATTTAACTGAGAGAGACTTACTCAGTGATGGGGTCTATATAGTTACACACACACACACACACACACACACACACACACAGGGCTCTCAAGTGTCACGCATTGAGCATGACAGCAAAGTCCTTTTAGGCAAGTCATGCCACTCGGCCGCCATCTTGGCAACGCCTCCGGGCAGCTATTTCGGACTAACAAGAACTGCACTTTCACTGGTCACCGGGACATAAAAACTGCATGTATACAAACACTAATAAAATATGATAAAAATCGCTGAAAAAGTTTGATGACTTTGCCCCAAAATAAGGTTTAAAACGCCTTTTTCCCCACAGGTTATACTTTTACTGCGCATCCGCAGCGCAAGGGTTCTCTCGCTCTCTGTCGTGCGCGCGCTACTGCTCGCTCGCTCTAGATTCCGGGAGATTTGAACTAATTTGCGGTCATCAGGGAGCCGCTATCAATCTGCGGGAGACTCCCGGAACTTCCGGGAGACTTGGGATGTCTGATATTTACACAACTAACACATATCAAATCTGCCGCCTTTTCAAACAGTAACATATTTTCCGCTGTCGCAAACCTCAACTGTGCGCATGCGTCGGTGGAATCAGACGATAGGCTTAAATGTTTTCCGGCTTGACTGTTAAAAGCAGACGATTGGCTTTCCAGCGGGAGGGGCGGGGCATGTGCATACAACCACCATCTTTGGCGTTACGGGTTTTCCCTATATTGTTGTATTGAGGATTGAGGAAGTGGCATGTCTCTATATAAATAGTCTCTGATGACAGTCACTCATTTCGGTCTTTTGTCACGCACTCCCGCCACACATTGTATTTCTCACGCGGAAAAACGATTTATAATAAATTTAATATGCCGCAGTGCCCAAAATGTCTCTGGCCGCGATGCTCTCACTTTGGACCCGACAGGAATCAACCGCGTCTCCCCTGTGTTGTTAGTCGAGCTACACAAAAGCCAATCAGAAAATAGCACTATTGTAAATGGGTACGATTTAACGCAACAACCAATGAAAAAAAAAATGAAAATTGTCATGAAACAACCCCATTCCCGCGACCAGTCCGTCCAATATGCAGAGCCGGACAGTAACCGAGTACATTTACTTGAGTACAGTACTTAAGTACAATTTTGAGGGATCTGTATTTTACTCGAGTATCATTTTTGGGGAGTACTCATGACTTTACTCAAGTACATTTGAGAGGCAAATATTGTACTCTTTACTCCACTACATTTCTATCCATAACCGTGAGTACCCGTTACTACTTCTAAAAAAAAAAAAAAAATGGAAAAAAGAAAAATCTCGGAAACCCTCAATTTGTTGTTTCCCTCTCAAACGTGATTGGATTGTGCAGGTGCCACAGATTGGGACAGCCTATCAGCAATCACCTTCAGCTTTCTGCCAAAGTCAACTCCATGGTCAGATTTAGATAAGAGACATAACCATGGACGAAACAATGGATTAAGACGCAGCAGGTTCATCCCGTGAAAGTGCCAACCTGTGGCCCCACCTCGCCAGACTATTTCAATTTTCTGAAATTTCTGAAATTTTCTTAAAATGTTAAATAAAGCAACATGGTAAAAAGATGAAAATTACTTGATTTTACTTTCAATTACTTTTACATTCTCCAAGGTATTAACATTAACATTTTTCATAACTCCATGGAGGACGTTTCTGTACATAAATGTAAGCACTGTGGCAGTAGTAATGCAATATTTAGAAAATGTACTCTTGATACTCAAGTACTTTTAAAAACAAGTACTTCAGTACTTTTACTTAAGTAGACATCTGACTGTAGTACTTTTACTTGTACTTGAGTAAAATTTAGCAAGGGGTATCTGTACTTTTACTCAAGTAATGAAGCTGTGTACTCTGTCCGCCTCTGCCAATATCTAATGGTGTGTTCACACCGAACGCGTATTTAATTATTTGCGCGAGTGGATTACATACAAAGTCAATGCAAAGACGCGAATAGACGCATCATTCGCGCCGGGCGTTGCGAATAACGCGAATTGGGCGACGCGTTTGCCGCGAATGTCTTCCGCGCAAGTTGAAAAATTTGAACTCGAGCGAATGTTCAAGCGTTTAACCAGACGCGATAGACGCGTATTTGACTGAACACACCATAAGGCTGCCACTCTGCAGAAGCAAATTCCATCCTTTCTTCGATGTTGTAGTAGTTTTAGCCGGACAGAACACATGACAACTGCTGTAAATGACATGAAATATTCTCTCAGTCCTCGCGCATCTGATAAGGCCTCATTAGATAATTTACAGGACGATTTTAGGCAATCGATTGCTTCAATCACACTGGGGAGATGGTGAGCAATAGGTCTTACTTTTTCTTTTACTGTCTATGGTCTTACCGTGTCAATTCGCGCACTTCATCGTGTGTCACTCACTTGCGCCGCTGAGCGCGAACTGGCGCGAAGCACTGGCGTTTTGACTTGCGTACAACAAAAAATAGCCAACTCAGACCATTTTCAGGAGAGGAGTGTTTCATTATGACACAGGCTACCTTTTACTCAAGCAACATTAAATAAAATGCATTTTTTCTCACTTTCAACAATAAATGGTGCTATTTTGGTTAAAAATAAAATATGGTAACCTTTGCTCATATTTAGGATGAACATAATTATTGCTGGACTGCATGGGCCCCCCCTAGCGGCTGGGCCCCAGAAAACGTTCCCCTTTATCCCCCCTTATGGACGGCCCTGGTACCAAGTATAATATCTCTAAAAGTAATGTATACATTTTCATTAGCTTTCATCATTACATCAAGTGTAACTGAAACATGAGGATGGACAGAACAGACTGGTAACAGCAGCTCTGAATATTTCTATGGATGTGTAAATGGTGCAGATGTGTTTTCAATTAGGTACAGTGCTGCCATCCTAGCACTTAGCACAGACTGCTAACCCATCTATGGGCTTACAGTCAATGATTTGTAATGGGCCTATGATATAATACTGTAATATATGGTTGCATCAGGCTTTAGTGGTACATTGTTATCTGTCATGTGCAGAATGACCCAAATACTGAGCTGATTTAGCAGAATGGTTATGACTAGCATCAAACGGTTCGCTTATCAAACAATATACATTGATTTTTTGAAAAAGAAAATGGTTAAAAACTAAATCAACATCAAAATACTGTAAATCACAAGATTTTCTTTTACACATTTCTGGATTCATTAGCTTTAAACAGCTGCAAATTTGTGCTGTGTTCCTTAATGAAGTCACGAGTACTGAACCCAAGCTTTTGGATGAGAAATAATGATCTTGCGATAACATTTAGTTCAGTGGCACACCGATGTAGAAATTACCTACGGACATTTTTTTTATCAGACAACATATAGTTTCAGCATACAGATCAAACAACAGTTTACTCAGATGGTGACGGATAGACTATAATACACAGGCATTTCCTTTCAAGGGCAGTAGGAATGTGTTTGCTCCCTTGTACCTAAGAAAGTGTTTCTTTATTGGAAGCTTAATCTGAAAAGACAGACATGATGGTTACAATTACAGGATGTTGATGTGATTATTACGCAGGAAGGTTTTTTCTTCATGGCTACGAGTTTTTGTGCGGGCCTCAAGGCATCTATCATTTCACATTTCACACTTGACTGAACACTGCTATTTCAGATCCATAGTGATGTGGAGGCAATTATTAAGTAGATACATTCATCCTTTTTTAAAATTCTGTAGCTTGGCAGTTGAAAAAGTGTAAGTCTACAGTCTCAAAAATTGCCAATGACTGTACTGAATGGTGGGATTAGAAGGATTGGCTCTTTTTCCTACGGTTAACTGGTGCAAGTCTTTTTTACTTGTTTTTCTTTTTTTAAATATCAATGAGGTAGGCCTGTTCTCCTGTCTTCTTTTTCCCTTCGACGCAGATTAGCATTCATCCTACCACAGCTAACATGACAAATCTGGGCATATAAACAGTCTATTTAAGTGGACCCCCTACATCACATGCTTTGAATGCAATTTATGTTATGATCTGTTCATATGATTCAGAATCAATCAAGTTCCCAGTACAGTTTTTTCTTATTTTGAATGTCTTATGTAAAAAAAAAAATGAGGGGGATTTTTGCCTTTATTGTAAAGGACAGTAGACAGGAAGCAATGTGGGAAAGAGAGAGGGGCAGAATCGGAAAAGTACCTTGAGCCAAGACTCAGAATCATGTGTCAGAACCCTGCCCACAAGGCTATTGGCTCCAAAAACAGGCTCTTTATTATATACTGTATACGCTAAACAACCCCTCCACTTCCTTGTTCTCATAATTAGCAAAATAAGACCCGTATTTAGGCTGACTTCTTCTAAAGAAAGTAAACACAGGACTGAGAGACTGAAAGAAATAGCATTGCCAATGCCAAGGAAGGACAGACATAATGAAAAATTCTGTGTTTAGCTAATCATCAGATTCTCACTGCCTTCCAAACACATTACAAGTTGGGTGTGAAGAAAGAGAGACAGAAAGAGATGTGTTTGTCAGGAAAGTAGTTTGTTTGGCAAAGCACAACGATGTACATTAACCTGCAACTGATGTCTGTAATAAGAGCACATTCTATCTCTGCCAATGCAGTTTGAGGTGTTTTCCCTTTTTTAGGAGTTAAAATGAATGGTAAATCTAGCTGGTGCAAAAAAATAATGGGATAGAGCAGATAAAAGCGAAATGCTTATTCGGACCAGATGTCTGAGATACCACACTGCTTTGTTTCATCTCTAAATAAGAGTAGAGATTTGGATTAGATGGAAATGATTCTTACTCCAGCCTTACATCCAGCTGGGCCTCGGAATGTTCCAGAGTGAAGAATCCATTCGATCTCTGTAGGGAATTCTGCCTTTGAGATACTGGTCATCACACTTCAACTCCTTTCACTGCATGGGTGAAATGCAGTGGAATTGCTTTTAGATGAGATACACCTGTGAGCTTTTTTTACAAGAGACTGTTAAGTCTGACTGCAAAAAATGTTCCAAAAACTATGGAGTTAAATGAGAACAAAATTCTGTATTATGAATGCTTGCTCTTGTCACTCATGATTAGATGCCTCAAGTCCTCCTCTTTTAGATAATCAGTGATTTCTGGGTCAATTAAATTAATTAAATAATGCTCATATTTGTTATTGTCACGGTGTGGTGTGGGTTTAAGAAGACTCAAAGTCAAAAGGCTCCAATACAAACTTTTACTAATAACAAAACAACAAACAGGTATAGGCAGGCAGAGGATACACACACAAAGGTAAAATTCACAAGAACCGACCAAGACTGACTGAACAGAGGGAAAATAAATAGATACAAATGAGGGTGAGGACACTAAGGAGGTGAGGACAGGTGACACAGATGATGATGACGATGAACAGGTGGGTAATGAGGGAGTGTGTTCAGGTGTGGAGACACGAGGGATTCTGAGAAGTGTAGTGAAGATGAAGACAAGATGGTGCAGATGATGACTGTGACAGTTATACTGATCTATGTTTTTATTTTATCCAAATTTTTATTTTATCCAAATTCATTCATGATTGGCATGTTTATTCTGAATGTTTTTGGGGGTCATAATCAAAAATGTGAGGCTGATACAATTGTCCTGATTATATATATATATATATATATATATTAAAAAAATAATAATTATATAAAATATTTCAGAATCTTTATTCTAATATTTATATCTAATCTTATATCTAATATTTTTTTTAGTATTAGAAATTATGTTGGCCTCACTAATAATATATATATATATATATATATATATATATATATATATATATATATATATACATCAGTTTTTTTTTTTCATAAACTTGTATTCCAGTTGTATAAAGTTGAAAATATGCCACATTCTCTCTTTGCTGCACAAAAGAGTGCTGGTTTTGAAAGAATCACTTCTGTCCTCTGTGAAAGAGTAACACTTTCATATTAGTAACCCGTGTTGTACAGTACAAGTATCTGGCTACTTATAACACCCATCTATCACAGCTATCACTAGCACAGCAGGCAAATCAATGTGAGCTCAAGAATAACAACTGTCCAATGGGATTTGAATATAAGTTTTCAGCAAGAACATATTTATTCTTGCTCAACCTAATTTTTCTCAAACCCACCTTTCGTCATCTATTTTTTTAGTGAGTTCTCTCACATTCAGTCAAGGATATCGGTGTCTCATGCTGCTCACATATTCTTTGCTTTTGGGCATCTATTGTATTCAATACATATGAATGTATATTATGAATGTTATTCTTTGCTTTTGAAAGGCAAAATGTTCAATCTCCTCTTTTTCTCGTTGCAGGTAAATACGTCTACCAACCCATGACTAGTGTATGCCAACTTCCCAGCACACTAGTTCCAGTTGCCCCCTCAGGTCACACCCACACCATGAACCTGTCCATCTCGCTGGCTGAACGCTTGCTTAGGACGGCTCCCAAGTTCCAGGCTCCACCCTGCCTAGAGTCTCCCAAATTCTGCGTCATCTCTGACCTCTTTGTGGATGATTACATGGTCAAACGTATCAACGGTAAGATGTGTTATGTGCAAAGGCCGCCTCCACCTGCACCGAATCCCACACACCAACCCCAAACGCCGGCATCTCAACCTGCAACCCAACATACCAACAAGCACAGACAGCAAGTGGGCCCAACTGTTAAACACGGTCAACCAAACGAGAAGATCTCAGGCCCTAAAATGGACCACTGCTCCTCTCCCTCCAGCTCAGAAGACTCTGGAATAAATGCATTGGGTCTGCACTACATGGAATCATGCGATGAGGACTCCTGCATGGATGATGATGATGATGATGAAGATGATGATGACGAGCTGAGTACTGATGGGGACTCCAGTCCCGGTAGCCTCTGGGACCAGGATGAGTGCACTTTACTGTCACCGTCCAAATCAATGGTTGAGATCATTGAGAAGATTGAGACTACTGTTTGACATGCCTTTCAGTTAATGCCACAGTGGGAATTCTTTAGTCACGGAAACACTTCCCTACACTATCCTATCTGCAGGTGCATGAGTTCAATGAGCCAGTACAAGCACACACTCCCTGTTATGGCAATGCCATCCGAGGTTGTCCCAGAAAAACCTTTGAGAGATGAGTCATGGAGACTTCCTGTACTTACTACAACTCTCATTTTCCCTATAGTCTGTTACGCATGGTGATGCTAATGTAGGTTACACTCAAGTAAGTGCGCTGACATACATATATCGTCAGAACTATGACCAAATGGGACTCAATACATGATAGAATATTTCATGGATGAACAGATGTATCAAAGTTAAACTCAAAAACATGAGGCTACCCAGTGTATGTTTCTCCCTAGAGAGCTCAGCCACACTCTGTCCAATGCATAGAAGTGGAAGAGAGGATGGCTGATGCAATATGGATAGATCTAGACTAAGACGGTCTGTATGTGTTAGGAGGATGGAGAGTGCTACAAAGATATAAGGAGAAAAAATGAGGCAGAGAGAGAGGCTTTCAACGTCCTGTTAGCAGGATCAGTTAGAAAAGTGGCTAAATCATGCATGAGCTCAGAGGACAGTAATGAAACTTTGTGATGAAAGGCGATTGAAGCTCAGCGCTTGAGGGAATGCCCTTTCGCTTAAACTCTCTCACACACAGAGATTTCCTAGAGGCTAAGGCAAGGGTACATGAGGGTTTCTTGTCTGGCACCAAACTATGTGGGAAGGACCCATCCTCCCATCCTCATAGTCCTCAAGGTTTGTGGCTTCTTTAGGAGTGGCATACAACTTTTTGACAATCAGTTATAGAAAAAGTAGGTTTAAGATGAATTGAGAAAGAGGAAAGAATAAAATTGTGTAATTTGTTTCCCAGGAACCTCATTGTGAACTTTTTTTCATTTTGTCATGCGCCTGTACCACTTTGTTAGAAGTATGTGGTGTTACTGTACATCGACAAAGCCAAAGGACTGCTTAGGGGCCATTCACACAAGGGACAGGGTCTTGTACATCGGCATTATTTTTTTTAAATTGTTGGTCTATCTAAATGTGATAGACAGATGTTATTTGTCTTTACAGAACATCTCACTGTTTTTTTGTTTTACTGCAGAAGGAAAAAAAAGTCATACAGGTTTGGAACGCCTTAAAGGTCAGTAAATGATGATAGAATTTTTGGATGAACCATCCCTTTAATATGCCACATCAAGTTATGACTGTTTTAAAACAGAACAAATTTAAGGATTTAGACAGGATATGTATATTAAAATATGGACAAGTGTATTGAGGGTTTATATTAGCAACAATGTACAGAAAGTAATGCTCCAGTAACATTTACATTCATGCATTTTGGAGACACTGTTTACAAAGCTTGCATTGCATTCAAGGTATACATTTTTTGAGTTCGTGCATTCCAAGGGAATCAAACCCATGGCCTTGGTGTTTCTAGTGCCAGGTCTGATCAGGAATTCTATAAACCAGCCTTCAGGTCAGTTCCGTTGCCCCTGTCTAGCTGTATTTAACGCAAGAACACACCCAGTGTGAAGGGGCCCTTAGTGTCACTGAAATCACATCTTTGAGACCTTCTCTGGCTGCAACAGTTTCAGTTATTCTTAAGGGTCCAAGAACATTTATTCCATTAAGACTTGACATAGCATCTCCAGGTCTCATTTAATACTTGTATTCAAGTTCATCTTATTGTATTGAGACCAAAAATAAGACAACCCAAGCACAGTTACAGACTGGCCAAAAATGGAGGGAAAAAGTATGTCAGGACCTGTGTCATGAAGTGCTTCTTTATCCTGGTTCATTAAGCACATGAAACCACTCCAATGTGTTTGTTTCTGTGAGGACTTGACTTAGGGATCAGCCATATTGTAGACCAGGGGTGCCCAGTCCTTTTCCTGGAGATGTACCTACCTGCAAATTTCTGTTCCAACCCTGATGAAACTACACCGTTTTCAACTAAAAATGGAAAACTTAATACATTTTGGCCATTCATTTACACAACAACGGTGTTTTGGGGGCCTAAACAAACGCAAAAACCTGAATCTGTGTAAACGGTGACGGCATCCACATGCATATTACGTGTTTAGTCCATAGGCATGCACGTTTGGCACAATTGCTCTGTAAAAGAATGCTTATGTGCACAGTTGCGTTGTCTTTCTTTACAAAGTGACATCACCACATCACCTGGCAAGCATAATACAGAGCTTTTAGTTGTTTTCGCAGATGCATGTAAATGGGGATCATTTTGACAATGTTGTCATCTGTACAAAGAAAAGTTTTTTAGTACATCGTTGTCGGATTCAGGAGCATCCAACACAGGTCGATCCAACACATTATCAAGTGCTCCTGAAGATCTTAATTACCTGGTTCAGTTGTGTTTGATCAGGGTTGGAGCTGAACTTTGCAGGAACAGATCTCCAGGAACAGGATTGGGAACCCCTGTTGTAGACAACGTCTGCATCCGAAATCGTATACTTATAAACATACTATATAGTTGGTGAAAAACCATATGTGACAAAAAAAGTATGTCCAAATTAACAGGACTCTGTTAACTGTAGGCAAAAAGTACCCGGATGACCTACTATTTCCGGTGAGATTCGGAAGTGTGCATACGATGGACACTTTGCTATCCCATGAGGCCACAGGGGAGAGGATTTGTAAATGGCAACTGACACTGGGTCACATGATAAAGAAAACATGGTGGATGTAGTAGGCCTATGTCCAGATTGCACTCATTCTACACACATTCATACTATTTAGAACATACTTTTATAGTGGTTGCAAAGTAATTACTTATTCAAAATTAGCAACCTATTCAATGCGATTTCAGATGCAGCTTAAAGGGCCGTTCACACAGAACGCATTTTTTTATTTTTTTTTTATTTCTATTTTCCCATTATTTTTCAATGTAAACACACTAGACGGACGCGCTCTGGTCTGACGTATTTTGCAGCATCCCATGCACGACACAGTGTTCTTGAAAATGCGGCATTTAAGTTAAAAGAAGTTAAACTTTTAAAAAAAATGCATCTCTAGACGTTGTAACAATCAACCTTTTACCTTAGACTGTGTTACTAAAACGCAAAGGGGTTCTTCTGAAAGACTGAACAGATTAGCAATACCCAACTATAAACACTTGGTCTACCAGCATGAAAAAACAAACAAACATGCATCAAACACATAAACCAGATATGCTCACAGTATAGTGCTTTATATTTTCACACATTAAATGACTCACCCCAAACCCGCAATAGCTCAATGTCCTTTCTTATAGTCCCGAAGTTCACCTAAACGTCCAAACTAAACGACAGTTATTTTGTCCGTTCCCATGACGATCGCGAGAGATATAATCCAAGAGAGTATATAATCCAAGGCCGATGCCGGTAAATGGTCCCATGACGTAGCAAAGAATATTAATCCACAGAAAAAAGAGTCTCACCAACTCCAATGAATGAAATCCAGCCTGCTGTCTGGGAAGGTTCTTTTGACGCGTCCTCAAATTGGTAACGCGCTCGACTCCTCACCCACTACAAACAATGTTTAGATCATATCCAGTTAGTTTTTCCAGTCGGACCTTTCTTTTAATTTACTACTATGGAGCGAATTATGTGCCAAAACCTCACACACACACAAAACGTGTTTTACTCACACCCAATGATTCACAAACAAACTCAATGTGGTTTGTAAATACAAAGCATCACTCACAAACTAATGCATATTGTTCTGCAAATAAAAAACGTAACTATCAAACAAATACAGTATGTTTTACATATACATAGAAACATATTTCTTCAATGACAAAAATGTCCTCCAAGTACAAACTAAAATCTTTCAAGTACAAACTAAAATCTTTCAAGTACAAACTAAAATCTTTCAAGTACAAACTAAAATCTTTCAAGTACAAACTAAAATCTTTCAAGTACAAAACAAAATTCTACAAGTACAAAACAAAATTCTACAAGTACAAAGCAAAATTCTACAAGTACAAAACAAAATTCTACAAGTACAAAACAAAATTCTACAAGTACGAAAAACTGTCACGTGACTTTTGGCACTATTTTTCCGCGTCCAGGCAGATTTTCTCACAAACGCAGTTGAGCAACTTCCTCTTCTAGAACAGTAGATGGCGCTAAGATAGGGGATAAATTTTGCGCTAGTCTCTCGGGAGAAACACTGATGTGAAACACGTGCTTGCCTTTGCCCATGGGAAAATGAGTGGTGAACAGGTGTGTTTCTGTCTTACTTTATCTATAATTAACCTTATTGAGGTTTTGGTAAATGTTTATTATTATATATATGAAGGTTCAATGAACGTCTATATCGGACGTCCAGAACACGTCAAAAAAAGACATCATAAAAACTTTCATTCTGGCTCCTCAGTGGACGTCTTTTCAACGTCCGACTTTTGTGACAAAGACTTTAAAAAGACGTCTTTTGGACATCATTTTGCTCAGTGGGATGTAGATTTTTTTTAAAGCAACATATGATAGAGCTTTCAGCTTAGATTCCCCTATCCTAGAGAGAGTGAAGTGCTACTAGCGGTAATATGGATTTTTGTCTAGATGTAATAAACATTTTGCAAAAGAAAACCTCAATAAGGTTAATTAGATAAAGTAAGACAGAAACAAACCTGTTCACCGCTCATTTTCCTCAGCTGTAGGCAGTGTTGGGAAACATATTTCATTACAGAATACATGCCCAAAAATGTAATTTGTAACGTATTCCGTTAGCCTCTCTCACCAACATGTCTACTTTTAAACAGAACAATTCAAAACGAAAGAAAAAAGACTACAGACTGCTCTCTGCTTATGCAATCCTGGCGCGTTCACTGCGAAGATCTTCATGTTTTCAGCCGACACACTGACAAAACATACACTTGTTTATTAATAAACAATTAAAATATCTCCTTGATATATTTTACATATTCATAATATTTTGCCAGTTCTTTGTGACAGCTTTAAGGTGCTTTATTAGCAGTGTCACCCTACATGTTACACGCGTCACCACCGCACCGCACCCACCAGAATAGGCCTGTTTAGTAAGCAGGATAAGATTGCCGCATTCTTACATTTATAAAAGGCAATTCAATGCGGACGTAATCCCTCAGATTGAGTAATGTATCGAAATACGTTACAAATTACATTTTTGGGCATGTATTCTGTAATGAAATATGTTTCCCAACACTGCCTACAGCTGAGGAAAATGAGCGGTGAACAGGTTTGTTTCTGTCTTACTTTATCTAATTAACCTTATTGAGGTTTTCTTTTGCAAAATGTTTATTACATCTAGACAAAAATCCATATTACCGCTAGTAGCACTTCACTCTCTCTAGGATAGGGGAATCTAAGCTGAAAGCTCTATCATATGTTGCTTTAAAAAAAAAAATCTACATAAGACGCGTGTGAAATTACTAAATTAGTGATTATTTACACTGAACGAGTATATTTCTTTCGTTCTCCATAAATTAATGAGAACATTTAATTTAATTGAAAGGAGGGTTTCATTTGTCTGTCCAAAATAATAATTTGTAATACTTCACATGGAAGTTAAGAAATAATTATTGTTTGTTTTGTTCATTCATCATTTAAATTACATTAACAGTTACGCTGACTGAATTCCAACTAAATTAATGAATAAGTGGGACCCTTTCAATTAAATGAAATGTTTTCATTTATTTATGGAGAACGAAAGAAATAGACTCATTCAGTAAATGAAACGTTTTTACAAAAATGTAAAAAGCAACATGATGTCAGAGCTTTCAGTTTATAGATTCCCTTATCAGAGTGGAGTGCTTCTAAGTGCTAATGTAGATTTCTGTCTAAATAATAAACATTTACCAAAACCTCAATAAGGTTAATTATAGATAAAGTAAGACAGAAACACACCTGTTCACCACTCATTTTCCCATGGGCAAAGGCAAGCACGTGTTTCACATCAGTGTTTCTCCCGAGAGACTAGCGCAAAATTGATCCCCTATCTTAGCGCCATCTACTGTTCTAGAAGAGGAAGTTGCTCAACTGCATTTGTTAGAAAATCTGCCTGGACGCGGAAAAATAGTGCCAAAAGTCATGTGACAGTTTTTCGTACTTGTAGAATTTTGCTTTGTACTTGTAGAATTTTGTTTTGTACTTGTAGAATTTTGTTTTTGTAGAATTTTGTTTTGTACTTGTAGTAGTTTGTTTTGTACTTGTAGAATTTTGTTTTGTACTTGTAGAATTTTGTTTTGTACTTGTAGAATTTTGCTTTGTACTTGTAGAATTTTGTTTTGTACTTGTAGAATTTTGCTTTGTACTTGTAGAATTTTGTTTTGTACTTGTAGAATTTTGTTTTGTACTTGTAGAATTTTGTTTTGTACTTGTAGAATTTTGCTTTGTACTTGTAGAATTTTGTTTTGTACTTGAAAGATTTTAGTTTGTACTTAAAAGATTTTAGTTTGTACTTGGAGGATATTTTTGTCATTGAAGAAATACGTTTCTATGTATATGTAAAACATACTGTATTTGTTTGATAGGTACGTTTTTTATTTGCAGAACAATATGCATTAGTTTGTGAGTGATGTTTTGTATTTACAGACCACATTGAGTTTGTTTGTGAATCATTGGGTGTGAGTAAAACACGTTTTGTGTGTGTGTGAGGTTTTGGCACATAATTCGCTCCATATACTACCCAAAAGAAAACAGTTTACAATCCCGAGTCGCATGACGCACTCTGTACGGGCGCCCTTTCCGGTCACATACACCTCTCTCTCTCCTTCAGACCGCCCCTATATACAAATTTGGGTGCGCGGTGATCGAAGGTGACAGGCGTATCAGCCGACTAGTGTCCTTATACAAAACACCCAGTCTATACCATCACACACAGTGGAAATAAACATGATAAATACATATCAATAAGTACATACATATACCTCCAATATTATATAAAACCCACAGACCTAAATGTAATCAATTAAATAGGCCTAGGGCCTACTTAAACTCTTGGATTAGTCTAAGTAATAATACCTTAACTAATGTGGCAGTGTCACAACGTTGCACTTTTTTTCCGTTCCATTGACCACATCTTGTGTTTTCAACAGCAAAAATGCGTTTTGTGTGAACCTGCCCAGAGTGTCTGATCCCACTGCTTTCACTGCTGAGATGGAATACACTCCTACATGAAATATCAAAACTGCACAGAGAATTCACACATCAATGTCTTGCTCCATATTTTTAAAGGAATTACAACTTTGTTAACTCAAAACTTTATGACAGTATATTTGCTAATTATGGGGCTGTGAGCTGAGACTGCCAAGGATGTACTAACTGGATGAAAATCAATTGAAGTTATGGCTCAAAGATGTAACACTAGCGTTTGCTAAACCTATGTAATATATACAGTAAGCACATATTTAACCACACTGCCTGAACAAAATGATCCATTTTGGAGTTATGCTGAAAATCTGATGGAAACTGATCATCACTGAAGGACCACAATCCATAGATGTTGCAGGTGTGATTCTCTCATTGTTTCAGAATGAATGAATATGACTATCCCTGTCTCTGCAGTTTCATGGACTGATACTGTAGCTACACAAATATACTGTAGATATACACAAATACGCAAATAGGCTTTTAAATATATACCCCTTCTCTCTTTTTTCTTATATCAATTATTGTTACTTACCTTTTTTTCTTATAAAGAAATATTGAAAATAAGAAATGTTTCTGTCTTTCTTTGTGAAAAATGTTGATGTTAGTGGATCTCAGAAATTAACATGATGTATTTCACAGAAACTTTTTAGTGTGATTATTGAGCTGTTAAAGGCTAACTGCTTTGGCCTTTTAATCCTAGATAATCCTAGAGGAGTTCCAGTTCAATTTGCCACCTTAATTATCAGAAAAGAGGACATGTGGGAATCGTAGAGGAATACTTAGCAAAGAAACCTGCTTGAAGCCATTGAAGCAGTAAGACCTTATGCCTTCTTGGAAAACAGATGGGAAATGGCTCCATGGAATACAAGCCTGAACCAATGAAATAACAAACAAAACTTCCTCTGTTGCTGTGCACACTTTCATCTCTGTAAGATTACATCTGGAGAACTAGGTTGTATTACAAAACCTCAAATGGTCTTTGTGACCACTAATAGGTAAGAAAAGTCACTGGTGACAAGCTATGTACAATGTAACAAATGTGTAGCTCTTGAATACGTGGTAATAATTTAGTAAAATTATCAATTAATTGCTAACCTGAAAATAGCACATTTAATTTAGTAATGAATTAAAAAAACAAAACAGTGTTTCATTGTTTGTCTACCCTAGTGAAAGCAGCTCTGCAGAGCTGGACGGTAACTAAGTACATTTACTTGAGTATCTGTACTTTACTTGAGTATTATTTTTTTCTGGAAACATGACTTTAACTTCACATTTGAAAGACAAATATCGTACATTGCACTCTACTACATTTCTATCATAGTCCTCCTAGTCATTACTAATTACTATGTAGCAGCTTTGAAAGTCAGTGGATGATGTTTTTTTTTTCTGCAGGTCAAAAAAGCCTAACCGTAGGGTCACTTGAAGTTCTATGATTTCTCAGTATTGTTTTTACACTGATTAGTTGATGGCAAAATGGAACCACGACCATACTTAGAAAGTATGCTTCAGTTTATGATTTATGAAGTCAAATGATTTACAGTATGTATTTACCAACAATTAGTTGAGAATTTTTATTTTATTTACTTTTGATACATTAAAAGCAAGTGATCCAGCTCAGTTTAGTTCTCATCAAATAGTGTCAGTACAGTCAGATACAAAATATTGCTAAAAATTAAGTGTCCCCTGTGGTGGATTTGGTTTGACACACTCTGTGTTTGATTAAGTTGACTTATGTGTTGGACTGATCATCTGTTGATTGCTCATGCCTGTGTCTTGTATAAGAGTTCAGTAACAAAGGATGCACTGCGCGCTCAGAGTCACAGTCTAATGGTGTGTTATTAAATATAGTGATAAGACAGATAAGCATAAAAGTACAATAGAACACAACATCCCCAAGTGTCTATAGATGGACCTATGGCCAGAAGTGGCAGTGAGGAATGATTTCTCAGAGCTGCTCGGACAAAGTTACCTGCTGGGACAATTCATTTTCAATTGAGAGTAGAGGGTGGAATGGAAACGATCAAAACAATTCTTTAAGCTAGAGAAATGGAGTGCCTGACATCACTGCCAAACTCTGCTACTGTGAAGAATGGATAAAAAAGCAACATATACTATAGATTTTACATTAGAGGAATTATGAGATTATTAAGGTTTTGCACATTTATAACTCTCTGCTGAAAACATGCTTCCATACTTTCTCGTTAGTGCAAGTCCATTTAAAGGGGTCCTATTATGCCCTTTTACAAAGTCTTAATTTAGTTTTTAGGGTGTACTAGAATTTGTTTTCATGCTTGATTGTTAAAAAAAAAAACATTATTTTTTCACATATTTTATATTATTACAGCACTTCTCTCCCCAGTCTAGCTCGAACGTGCACGGTTTCGATGAAGCCCCTGCTTCTGAAATACAAAATGTGCTGTGATTGGTTAGCTGGCCCAGTGTGTTGTGATTAGCAGCGCTTAGACCGTGTTCGGAAATGTCACGCCCGTTCATTGAGTTCATAGAGGGATCAACAGACCCTGACAATGTTAACGAACAAGAGGATCGTGCAGAACGGATTTCAAGCACAGACTTTAGCAAGCACAGATTTCACAGGATGTTTCAGAATGGTATGTAAATTTGTAATTTGTGGGAAAAACTATGATAATACAAACAGTATTCGGTCACAAAACCATGGAGAATTTTCCTAAGAGGGGGTGAACAGTCTTACAAAAGCAGGCTAGCTGAGGCAAAGCTTTGCCCTTTGTTTATCATAGCAACTACATAAAACTTTAGAAAACACAACTACTAAAAATAAACTGTGGCGAGCAGGACGAGGCCGAGGGACGTGAGAGCGGCACAAGACGCATCGGTCTCGCATCTCTCACGGAGGAGCGGAAGCATAAAGGAGGAGCGACGACAGTGTAGTTTGAGAGAGGAACAGGCCTGAACTTATGTTCTGGAAGCTGTTCTCCATAAAATGTGCAGCACACAGACAAAGGTTGTGGTTATAATCTTCAGGAACAGTGTTAAAAATACATTTGAACCTCTCTAAGTTCGTCTGCCTTAGGACAAACTTTTCGGGGGTGGAAAAAACAGCAACAACACTCTTCATCTTCTCTAGCGCAGACAAAACTAGATCACTCCCATAATAACCTACAAAAGTGTATTTGCAGATGTACACTACCAGTACATTTAAAAAAAATTTTTTTTAAAGAAGTTTCTTATGCTCACTAAGGCTGCATTTGATCAAAACAGTGTCAAATTGTATTGCAATTTAAAATAACTTCTACTTTACTATATTTTAAATATTGTTTAAAAATATTAAAATGTATTACGTGTGATGGTAAAGCTGGATTTTCAGCATCATTACTTAAAGGGACACTAAGTAACTTTTTAGTTAATTTATAATCTAAAATCAATATTTTTATTCATAAATATGTCCTCAATGGTGCACAAATACCTCTGCCAATTATCTGATTTATCCTCGTAAACAAAGAATTTATTATATTTATATACATGGGACGGGTAAGTCCACGGAGGCTTCCATGTAGTTCCGCCATCTTGAAAAACTATAATAGCAGAGAGGGACAAAAAGTACTAGGCCAACGCGTTTCCACAACACGTTTTCATTCAGAGCCGGCGTGACGTGACTGAACGCAGCAGAAGCGGAGGAGCAGAGCAGTGAGAGGCGCTTGTCACTGCCCCGGCAAGTTTAAAAGGCTGCATTGCAAATCCTCGTCGCCAGAAAAGTCCAAAATAGATCGTAAAAGGAAACGTGACCGGAGATTACAAAAAACACAAGTTAATGTCGGGATAGCTTTTTCCAGGTGGATAGAGCTAATGCAGGAGAAAGATTTCAAAAGAGACGCTGAAGTCCTGCTTTCTTCTCGACAGGCAAGTCAGTGTTACAGTCTTAATTACAAGTTTTTTTCATTGTTTGCTTGTGCACTTTATTTTATAGACAGATGAACATGTATAGTTAAAAGTTGATGATGATATCTAACAATGCACGTAGGCTACTTCAGAAAATATAACGAATAAAGAAGGCATAACTACTAATTACAATAGTTCATGTTTTTGACACTCATTATTTCATACTGTAACATTCATTTGTTCGTTGTGTCAATTTGAAGTTTGTTTGAAATAACAAACCTGTTCACCCGAAGGAAAACTCGACGAAGTGCTATTAGAAGACATCCTGTCATAGCTTTTTGGTACATAACGGCTACCGTAGATGCAACACGCATTTGAAAACGCGAGGCGCTGGAGAGCACAATTCGTTTGAATGCAAAATACAATTTCACCGCTAGATGGGAGTAATTCTTACTTAGTGTCCCTTTTAGTCATCAGTGTCACATGATCCTTGAAATCATTCTAATATTCTAATTCGGTGCTCAAGAAGGCTAGAATTTCTTGTTATTATCAATATTGAAAACGATTGTTCTGTTTGTTTGTTTGTGTGTGTGTTTTTTTTTTTGGAACAATGGAACATTTTATTCAGGATTCAATTAACAAAGTAAAAGCCTATGCTCAATTTTGATCAATTTAGCGAGTTCCTACTGAGGTAACCCTCTATGGGAATAATTATGAGCTAGAGAAAAAAATTAAGACTAAAATCATTTTCCAAAATTAGTTTTCTACATCTGACCTTTGACCTTTTTTAGGGTGCCATTATTTATACATGACTTGTTCCTATAAGTTAAATTATTTTTGGCAAATTGTCTAAAACTTCACACACACTTTCAAATACATTTTCACTATCTGAAAAGTGGTGAAAAGCCTAACATCTTAAGTGTTTCAAAAAAACAAAACAAAAAAAAAACATTCCATTTCATCTTGTGCTATTGACTCACCTGTCAGATGCAACTTAGCTGCCTGTGAAACCATGTCTTAGTGTTGTTGTGTTTTTTTTTAAACATTGTTTATTTCTCGGAATTCCAAATCAATGATTGTAGCACAAGTGAAAATCGACAAAACTCGTCTTTTTCTGTGTAGCTCACACTCCACGCATCCTCTTCATCTCTTCAATCACCCTCACTGCTTCTATCCTCCTTGATCTTCAACTTCTTTCTTTATTACTATGACCTCATTTTTTGATGCACTGCTTTCTGGAAAAGGAACATCTTTTTCTCTCTGTCATCTATAAACTTACTAACATCAACCTAAACACAGGCAAAAAGGCTATTATACTTACGGAAGCGTATTGCATTCACTTGAGGAAAAAAAATCTACTCTATTTTTCTGAATTAACGAGTTAATTATCTCAGAATTACGAGATAATTTTTAATGGAAAAAAGCTTTTGCTCTGTTTTTCTGAATTAATGACTTAATTATCTCAAAATTACAAGTAACTCATTAATTCATAAAAACAGTGAAAAAAATGTTTTTCAAGAAAAATGTATCTCATAATTCGAGATAACGAGATATTAACTCGTTAATTCAGAAAAACAGAGCAAAAACTTTTTTCCATGAAAAATTATCTCGTAATTCTAAGATTATTAACTCGTTAATTCAGAAAAACAGAGTAGATTTTTTTTCCTCAAGTGAATGCAATACGCTTCCGTGTATACTAACTGCCAGTACTGAACAATAGTGAAGCTACATAGAAAAAAATATGTATTACCTAAAATGACTGTCATTTATGCATGATGCAGATTTTTTGTTTTTTGAGTTGTTTTTACAAAATGTGCATTCAAAATTACCAAAATGCCATATGATACTACTAATTTCTTTTTTCTTTTCCTTTTGGTTGAACATTATTATTGTATTTTAAATGCAATTTTCTTGGTTCCTTAGCTTAACTCCCCATAGAGGGTAAAAGTATTGATTTCTTTAAAATAAATCTAACTGACCCCAAATTTTTGTTTATATTTGTGTTATATGACATCACCTTTTCTTTGGAGATAAAGTAATACTACATGCACTAACATGCTAGGCCACTGCAATGACATAAAATGAATGATGCAGTGCAACTAGAACAGACCTGCAACAGAGCACAGACTTATAAATGCAGGGGTGAAAAAATATATCTGTCCAAGTCTATCAAGACTTTAAATCAATCCCACTCAACTACTGGTGGGGGGTAGCAGACTCCATCAGTCAAGAGAACTACGGCAGTGCATAACAACTTTAAAACACTCAAAGTGATGGGAGAAACCATTGACTGAAATAGTCACGTCATTGTGCACAGATCTGAAGAATCCTCTCAATAATACAGCACACAGGAAACGCATACTAATGAGCAAACAGAAATTTTAGATCCAGCATGCACTCATGTATGTCAAAAAGACATATATCTGGGGATCGAAGGAGAGAGACGTAAACAAATAAAAGCTACAAGGTATCCGGTAGAGAGAGAGAGAGAGAGACTCTCATCTCTGAACTTAGAAAAAAAAGTAAACTAAAATGAACATTCAGTCTTAAGTCCTTAAATGCAGACCATCTAATAACACAGAGCTGATCTTATTAGATATGCACTCTACTTGAAACCATTAGAGTAGAATTAGACCATTACCCCTGGGCTGGCATAATTTGCAGAAAGTAAACAGTCATTTCTTTCATTGTCAGAATGTGGTGGTGGGGTTCATTCAGTTTGAGGAGGGCTGTTGTTGTTAATCTTCATGCAAACAGTGCAGCACAGCAGGCAGAGAGCTAGACTGAGGAACATCCATAGAATCCAGCTAATTAATCCAAGCTAACCCAAGGCAACAAAACATCATCTGGTTTACAAACGCATAACTGTGAAAAGCAGACCTTTTCTTTAAGCTTAAAATTAGGTTTTCTTCAATTAAAATATTTGGATTGCCTCTGTAAAAATTTAAAGTAAGCTTTAGAAACACCTAAATGAATGTAACTGAATGATTGTGTTCGGTCCATCTTTTTAAATTGACTTAACATATTAAAATAATATTACATTGAGGTGCCATTTGCATCCTTGGTGTTATTCAAATATATTCCTAACCAGAAGTTATGACTTCTATGACGTATCCCTATGTACGCAATACTGCTGTAGTGAGTTGCTAGCCCATCATGACATTTCTGCATAGCTGAAGCCTGTGTGTTTGTGGCAGGGCTGTTTGCCAATGCGATTCAGAATTAATTTGTGAGAATGCCAGTTTTAAATTCCTGAATATAAATTCACATTTTAATATAAAGAAGCACTTTTAATTTATTTGGCCAATTCAATTCAAAGTCTAACTTTTGAAGTGCAAGCAACCCGGTTTCATTACTATCATTGGCCTCATTGCAAAACTCTTGAATAGACCCCCACTCCCTCGCTTTTATTTTTGATTATTCCGTGGAAAATTTTTATATGCAGAAAATAAAATGAAGACGTCTTGGTTACGGATGTAACCCTCGTTCCCTGAGTAGGGAACGGAGATGTTCCGTCGGATGACGACGAATGGGGTTTCGCTTAGAAGCCTATCAACTTCGAGTAATACAAAACGAGGCAATGGCAAAAAAATGCCATGGGTCTACGGAATTTGCATGGCACAACTCCGCCCCACCTCGTGGGTATAAAAGGAGGAAGCCTGGCAGAATGCAGACATGTTTCTTCAATGAGGAGCCAAGACTGAGCTCAGGCAATCCCCGCGGTACAGCAGAAAGTGGCAGGAAGACGGAACGTTCCCTACTCAGAGAACGAGGGTTACATCCGTAACCGAGACGTTCCCTTTCGTTGTCACTCCGAGTTCCGTCGGATGACGACGAATGGGGACACCAGTCTAATCACGCCACCTTCTCGGCTGTCTTCCAGTGCCCTGCGTAAATCTGACTTAGAGAATACACATATGACCCAGAGGGATGCATATGGAGAACACTGGGGTGTCCAGCCGCAGGTGGAATGTTTCAACCCCAGGGGTGGCAAGGTGGCTTGCCAAGGGAAAGACACACGCTCACATGCTTACAGTGGAAATACACATGTGGGGGTAGCTCAGAGGAGGTACCATGCACACGGGAGGCACCTAGCCGACGCGCAGGCAATAGACACTGGCGCCAACGTCAGGAGTGCTGGAGGAACTCAGGGCTTTCAGGGAAGCTCACATGAGGAGAATATCGCACGTATCCAGTCCGTGGAGTGGAATGGCGAGCAAGCGAAGACACCTGAGCGGGTCCGGTACTAGCTAGTTGAAGCGAGTACACGAGAGGACACAGGCTCCACTCGGAGATTGTAGAATCTGGGGAATGTGTTGGGTGTCATCCAGCCTGCAGCTCTGCAGATGTCTGTTAGCGAGGCGCCATGCGCTGGAGTCCTAGTGGACGCCACACTCCGGGTGGAGTGGGCAGTCACACCAAGGGAGCACGGTCGACCTTGCTGCTGGTATGCCAAAGCAATGGCGTCCACTATCCAGTGAGACAGCCTTTGCTTGGAGAGAGCCTTTCGCTTCAGCTTCCCACCATAACAGACAAAGAGCTGGTCTGAGGTCTGAAACACTGCGTTCTGTCTACATAGGCGCGGAGAGCACGTACTGGACAGAGCAGTGCCAAGGCTGGGTCTGCCTCCTCCAGGGGCAGCGCTTGCAGGTTCACCACCTGGTCCCGGAAGGGAGTGGTAGGAACCTTGGGCACATATCCAAGCCGGGGTCTCAGGATCACGTGAGAGTAGGCCGGCCCGAATTCCAGGCACGCTTCGTCAACGGAGAATGCGTGCAGGTCCCCTACCCTCTTGATGGAGGCCAATGCAACCAGGAGCGCTGTCTTCATCGACAGGAACTTAAGCTCCACTGATTGCAAAGGCTCAATGGGAGCACTCCGCAGGGCAGTTAGAACCACTGCGAGGTCCCAAGAGGGAACGAGAGGAGGACGAGGAGGATTCAGTCTCCTCGCTCCTCTCAGGAACCTGATGATCAGGTCGTGCTTCCCCACAGACTTACCTTCGACTGGGTCATGGTGTGCGGCAATAGCGGCAACATAGACTTTGAGGGTGGAGGGAGACAGCCTTCGCTCCAACCCATCTTGAAGGAAGGAAAGCATGACACTGATTGAACATATCTGGGGGTCTTCTCGGTGAGAAGAGCACCAGTTGACGAAGAGGTTCCACTTCAACGCATAGAGGTGTCTAGTGGACGACGCTCTAGCGGAAGTGATGGTAGCCACCACCGCAGGTGGTAGGGTACTCAAACCTGCCTCGTCCCATCCAGGAGCCACACGTGGAGGTTCCAAAGATCAGGACGAGGGTGCCATAGGGTGCCCCGTCCATGAGAAAGGAGGTCCTTCCTCAGGGGAATCGGCCAAGGAGGTGCTGTCGCTCGGAGTACAAGTTCGGAGACCCAGGTCCGGGTGGGCCAGTACGGCGCGACCAGAATGACCTGCTCCTCGTCCTCCCTGACCTTGCGCAGGACTTGTGGAAGAAGGCTCACTGGGGGAAACGCATATTTGAGGCCCCGCGGCCAGCTGTGCGCCAGAGCATCCGTGCCGAGCGTGCCCTCGGTCAGGGAATAATACTGGGCGCAATGGGTCGAGTTGTGAGAGGCAAACAGATATATCTGTGCGTCCTCGAACTGGTCCCAAATCAGCTGAACCGACTTGGGGATGGAGTCGCCAATCTCCCGGGAGGGGCTGACGCCTTGAGAGCTCGTCGGCTGCACAGTTCAGGGCTCCGGGGATATAAATGGCACGAAGTGACCTCAGATGCTTCTGACTCCATATGAGGAGGTGGCGGGCGAGTTGCGACATACGGTGGAAGCTCACCTGAGACAGTTAACTTGACAGTTGATGTACACTACAGTGGCGGTATTGTCTGATCGGACTAGTACGTGTTGATTCTTGAGCACGGCCCGGAACCGGCGCAGAGCAAGACGTACAGCCAGCAACTCGAGGCAATTGACATGCCATAGGCGGTGGGGTCCTGTCCAGGAGCCCGCGGCAGCACGTCCATTGCACATGGCGCCCCAGCCCGTGGCAGAGGCATCTGTCGTTACAACAACATGCCGGGAAGCTCGTTCCAGGGGCACTCCGGCCCGTAGAAAACTGAGGTTCGACCACGGGGTGAAGGTCTGACGGCAGGTCGGAGTAACTGGTACTCGGAGGGTGTCGTGTTGCCATCCCCACCTCGGGACTCGGTCGTGAAGCCAAAGCTGAAGCGGTCTCATATGAAGTAATCCGAGCAGCGTTGCCGCAGCTGCAGATGCCATATGGCCCAGGAGCCTCTGAAAGAGTTTCAGTGGAACCGCACTCTTGCCCTCGAACTGCCTCAGGCAAGTCAGCAATGACTGCGCGTCCTCGCTCGTAAGCTGCGCGGACATGGCGACCGAGTCGATGTCCATACCGACAAAAAAGAGATCCTCTGCACGGGGCAAAGTTTGCTCTTCTCCCAGTTGACCCGAAGGCCCAGACGGGTTAAGTGCCGGAGGACTAGGTCCCTGTGTTCGCAAACTTGGTCTCGAGAGTGAGCTAGGATCAGCCAGTCATCGAGATAGTTCAGGATGCGAACCTTGTGTTCCCGAAGGGGAACAAGGGCTGCCTCGACGACCTTCGTGAAGACGCGAGGAGACAGGGGTAGCCCGAAAGGGAGAACCGCGTACTGGTTTGCCTGCCCCTCGAAAGCAAACATTAGGAACGGTCTGTGTTGAGGGAGAATGGAGACATGGAAGTAGGCGTCCTTCAGGTCGATCGCTGCAAACCAATCCTGGGGCCGCACACATTCGAAAATGTGTTTGGTGGTGAGCATCTTGAACGGCATCCTGTGAAGGGAGCGGTTCAGCACGCGCAGGTCCAGGATTGGTCGTAACCCACCGGTTTTCTTCAGGAAAATGAAGTAGGGGCTGTAGAAGCCGGACCTCATTTCGGCTGGAGGGACAGTTTCGATCGCACCCTTCGCCAGTAGGGTAGCAACCTCTGCTCTCATGATAGGGGCATTGCCACTCCCCTGATAGTTGACTCCCCTGAAGCGGGGAGGAGACCGCGCGAACTGAATCGCGTAGCCGAGCCTGATCGTCCGAGCGACCCAGCGGGACAGGTTGGGAAGCTCTAGCCAGGCTCCCAACGACTGTACCAGCGGGGTCATACGAACCACAGACTTCCCATCGGTGGTGCAGCGAGGCGGAATGACTGGCCCAGACGTGGTGGCATAGCAGCCCGGTGTGGGGGCACAGTCATTAACCGCGCCCTGACAGAGGAGACCAGGGAAGGACGAACGTTCCACGGGGGTCTGCTCTGCCAGGGAGCTGGCGACAGAGGAGGATGAGTGCGGCACGGTCCGGGGGCGGCGCACCGTGTCATCCAAGAACTCTGTGTGCTCAGGAATGGATGTGTTACTTCTTTCTTTAACCCTCTGGGGTCTAAGGTGTTTTTGGGGTCCTTGAGATGTTCTGACATGCTGTGACATTTGTGTTTTTTTCAGTTGCTTATAAACATATTAATGGCACAGGTGAAATTACACTATATTTAGCACAAACAGGGCTACGATAATATGTGATATAATATGTATGTACATGTTTGTATATTTGAGAGAATATTGTTTATGCGTGGTTATTGAAAAAACTAAAAATGAAAGTTTATGAAATAAGGCTACAAAACACATAATAAATATGTGTCCACAAGACTTTTGACTAATGGATGTTGTTGGCTAGTGTTCTTTCTTCAAAATGATCTGAAAAACATCCTGCCTAATCATTCACATAAAACTGTGAATTGGGTTTTATTGTGAAAAACTTTTTTTTGTTTGCCAAGGCAATATGCGAATGGGCTTGAACAGTCCAAACCCCATCATGAATAATTAGGTGATTCTCACCTGACCCGCATAATAATGAGCCTTTCATTCAGGTGTCACACAAGGAAAAATTGAAAGGACAACATACATATACATACATTATATGTATATATTAGGGATGTCAACGATTAATCGACGGTGTGGTGAAGTGTTGAGTCCCACTGAATGACACACACCGGAGTTTTTTGGGACTATTTTACACCTTCATCATGACTATAAGTTTGCGTGTGCATTCGCAGCCTTTTGTTTTGTGCAAATGTAAGTTGTAATAGTTTATTTTGTGTACGCTTATCTATATCTGATTGGTGTCATATTGGATGCATTTGGTTAAGAATCGACGTGTTTTTTAGCGCGCTCAGCTCAAACGACAATGCACGACTAATAATGACTATTGGGACTGTCATATTACACAAGATTATAAAGAGAACACTGTTGTAATAAAACATTGTGAATTATTTGGGTTTAGATGCCATGTCGCGTTGTTCCAGGAAGAGCTCGTCAGAGACTTTGACCGCGTCCACCACAACATATGAGTCATTCTGAATGGCACCTAACTCAGTTTAATTTCACTTGTGCATTCACGTCATTTTGTGCAGATATAATTTTGTAATATTCTGCTTATTTTGTATATATCTGATTAATATCAAATAGGATGCCTTTCTTTGAGTTAAATAAACGCTAACAAAGTGCTCAACGGTTATTCATTCAGCGCGCGCCGCTCAAGCAGAATGCACAACTAATAATAACGATGGTTAATTTGGGACTTTCATATTACATAACATGAGAACACTATTTTATTAAATGGTTGTGAATTCATTGGGTTTAGTTGCCGTTTTCAGTGCGTTGTTCTAGCACTTCCACAACAGTCACACATTCTGACAAGCACGCATATGAGGCGGCGTTGGTGACACATTGTATTTGTCGTTATATTTATATATTAAATAGTTAATTTAATTTATCAATCACATCAAAACATTTTACAATCCTACTAAGCCTTTATTTAGATTAAAAAACATTCTTATTAATTTGGTGAGTAACATAGCTTTTTGAGCAGCATTTGCAGACCCTGTGCTGTTTGCCATTAATGCTAACGATTAATCGATTAATTGATCGTTAATTTAAACGACGATCGATCATGGGAATTTGTGAAAATTGACATCCCTAGTATATATATATAAAATATATAAAAAAATATATATATATATATATATTTTTATATATATATATTTTATATATATATATATATATATATATATATATATATATATATATATATATATAAAATCAAAATATAAATGAAAGTCAAAAACCCATTTTTAGTCATACCTGGAAACAAATAGGTTATATGGGTCATTGTATAGAATTGGTTCAAAGTTACAGTTGGAAACATCTTGAAAAGAATTTTTTTTTCATATAAAGTAGGCTATTATAAGCTTGCATTGGATAACAGTTGATTAGTTTATTTTTGACAAAACATACTATATATTTAACATATGAGCAGAAACTGTCTAACTAAAGCTTATTTGATGTCTATTTTATAGTAAAAACTTTCTAATCTATTTCGTCTGTAACAGTAGGCTATGCATCTGTGCGTTCGTTTGTTCACACACCCCGACACCCGATTCATATTTAAACAGTCTTTTTGGTTTTACAGATACTATTCTATATTGCGATTAGAACAAATCTCAGTAGGCTAGTCTTACTAATGTAAGAGCGAGAGTGAATGAACGCACAGCGCGCGCGTCTGTGAATTCGTCCATTCATTCGCACACAGACACGCATTTAATATTTAAACAGTCTTTGTGCAGTTTACAGACACTATTCAATAATGCGATTAGAACAAAGCACTTAAGAATAAATGACTTACTACATCAGCTGAATCCGTGCTCCTCGAAATGAAACAGGTAACTGAGTTATCTTTTCCAGGAATTATTCCTCACTGCGCAGCCAGACGAGATAAAGGTTAGGGCGTTCTGATGTGTGCGTTTTCATGGCTTGCCTCAACATTAACGTTTGAATAGCGCGCGCTCTCAGTGGGCGTGGTCACATTAACACGTCATACGCTATAATTAGGTGAAAGGAAAAAGACCGACATCTCGAATGATCCGTAACACTTATATGTAAGATAAAAATCAACAAAGTATTTTGAGTTTGTTTGCACTGATAAGAAAAAAAGTGAGCAGATCACGCCGGCGTGATTGCCGACCCCAGAGGGTTAACCACATTAGGGTGCTGCCCACCCGGGGGTGAGCAGCGGGGAGTGGAGAACAAAAGATTCTCCCCCGGCCCTCCACCGGGGGAAGGAGTGGTCCTACTACCACCTCCTGAGAAGTAACCATCAACGTCCCTAAACAGCCTGTCTCAGGAGCGCCGCTTGGGCCAGCGTTTAGCGGGGGGTAGGGCTGGAGAGGGCTGGGGCGCCTTCCTGCGGCTTCCTCCACGACCAGGCCCGGGTGAAGGCTGCTGCTTGGGGCGGGCGGGAGGGGCGGGAGCTGCAAGAGGGCGCCCTCGGCGGCGAACAGACTGAGGCACCTGCCCGGCCGACTGGGTGGAGGCAGCAGCGGGTCGACGGGGCAGGATGTGTTTGATGGCCTCAGTCTGCTTCTGAGCAGTCGAGAACTGTTGGGCGAAGTCCTCAACTGCACCGCCGAAGAGGCCGGCCTGGGACATGGGGGTGTCAAGCAGCCGGGACCGCTCAGCATCCTTCATGTCAGCCAGGTTCAGCCACAGATGTCTCTCCTGGACCACAGCTGTGGACATCACCAAACCCAGGGAGTGTGTGGTCACCTTCGTCGCCCGGAGAGCGAGGTCGGTGGCAGCACGCAGCTCATCAAAGAGCCCTGGGTCTGTCCTACCCTCGTGCATGTCTCTGAGCATCTGGGCCTGGTAGACCTGCAGAGTGGCCATGGCATGTAGAGATGTAGCTGCCTGTCCCGCCGCTCGGTAGGACTTCGCCACTAATGTAGACGAAAACCTACAGGCTTTGGATGGGTGCTTAGGCTCGCCACGAGAAGAAGCACTCTGAGGACACAGTTGCATCGCAACAGAGCGTTCAACCGAGGGGAGCCCAGTGTACCGATGGGCAGCCGCTCCATCGAGGGGAGGAAAGGCGGATGAAATCAACGAGCGGCCACGAGAAGACATGGGAATCTTCCTGGAATTCGAGACTTCATCATGCACGTCCAGGAAGAAAGGTATTGGGGCAGGCTGCGGACGGGAACCAGCAGCTGCACCCAAAAACCAACCCGGGACAGGGTGGTTTTCTAACCCGATGCACGCGGCATGGCCGTCATCTCTGGATCAGACTGAGCCACAGCCGTATTCACACCCGAAGGTGGCAGCTGTGACGAGTCGTCACTTCCAGACAAATCAGACCCGCCTTGTGCCGCTGCAATAGACAATGGGTCTTCCTCTGGAGCGCCAAAGGAAACCCGCGGGACATCCGAAGATGGTCCCGCAGCAATCCCCTGAACACTCACGGGTTGCAACACTGAAGAAGGTGCTGTGGGGCACGGACAGATAGTTGGCGCTTTGTTCCACACAGTCACCCTCAGATCACCCTGGCCACCAGCCAAAGTAGAGCCTCTCGTGGAGGCGCTAGATCGGGGTGTGGGGGCGGGGTGTGGGGATGAGGGGGCTCTCACTCTTGCGAGGTCACTGAGTCTCGATCGTAGTGTTGCGATGGTCATGTTCCCACAGAGAGAACATGAGTCATCCACGAGCGCTGCTCTAGCGAGATCAATGCCCAAACACACTAGACAGCGCTCGTGCCCATCAGAGTCAGATACAAGCCTACCGCAACCAGAAGTGCACGGGCGAGGCATCTTTTAAAAAGACGTGCCGCGTGCAAGCTCTTTGAAAAAAAAAACTCAAGTGTTGAAGTGCCCGCGGAGACACACACCAACTGGCAAAACCACGCACAGATAAACAGGAAGTGTGCACTCGCCGGGAGATCGCCGTCACACCAACACTGGAGAGTTTGCTCGCCTCGTAGAAGCTGACGAATTCAGAGATGGCTAAAGGAACGAAGAATTAACTTGGCTCCGAAGCGAAAACATGTCTGCTTTCTGCCAGGCTTCCTCCTTTTATACCCATGAGGTGGGGCGGAGTTGTGCCATGCAAATTCCGCAGACCCATGGCATTTCTTTGCCATTGGCTCGTTTTGTATTACTCGAAGTTGATAGGCTTCTAAGCGAAACCCAAACCCTAAGCGATTTTTCAAATGCGTGTTGGATCTACGGTAGCCGTTATGTACCAAAGAGCTATGACAATGTCTTCTAATAGCACTTCGTCGAGTTTTCCTTCGGGTGAACAGGTTGCAAGAACAATCATATACTCTATTAAAATATATTCTTATCGAATTTCTAGGTTACAAACAGTAAACTTACGAACCTTGTTTTTAGCGCCTTCTCTACATAGCTGCTATTCCTCAAATAGCCTGTTTAACTTTTAACTATAAATTTTGAATTAACTATATAATATTGTAGGGTATCTGCGTTGTCCAGATGACCCATTAAATTGTTGATGTCAAAATGCTCCTAACCTCTCTAACTCTGGTCCATAAATATGGCCTAGCACCGCATAGTCTGAGTACTGATTGCCCCACTGACAACTTTGCGTGCCCCACGCATGCAGATTCACCTCGGAAGACATTCCAACACACACACTCTCACACACACACAGAATGGGCTGTTCTGTTACAAGACTGAGTTATTAGCCCTTGGAATGTTCCCCGAGAGTGTGATTTCTCCTAATTCTTGCTGAGAAGGAGAAATGAACTCTGTGTAATCCATATATATATATATATTCCAGATATATATAACCATGTGACAAAGGGGTGTTATAAGAAATCTTGAAGGTTCTTTCTCTTAAAACACACAATAACCTTTCTCCAATATCCTCACTGAAAGACATTTAACCAGATGTATTCGATGTGTTTTTATGTGTGTCTGTTTGTCCATGTCACATTGGAATAACTATGATTTTATCGTAGCATAAAGTGAATTATAAATACCTTCATTATGCATTTTAAATATAACTGTATATTCCTTTAACTTTTACATAGCGTTCTTACTACCTGTTGAACACTCGTGGCGTGAGCAACGCGAATATGCATAAGGTTATAGAGTAAAGTGTATTTTTGATAGGTTTTACTATCATTAAAGGGTTAGTTCACCCAAAAATGAAAATTAAGTCATTAATTACTCACCCCTATGCTGTACCAACCCCGTAAGACCTTCGTTCGTCTTCGGAACACAAATGAAGATATTTTTGATTAAATGTGACAGCTGCATCATTCCTCCATAGGCTCCCTAAGGGAATGAATCCTGACGGCCCAGAGAGTCATTAAAGAAAATGTTTAAATATTCCATGTCGCAACAGTGGCTCAACTATAAGTTTATCAAGCGACGAGAATACTTTTTGTGCGAAAAAACAAACAAAAATAACGACTTTATTCGACTATTCCTTTTCTTCCTTGTAGACCTCAAACGAGACTTCAAGAGATTTCCACGATTTCCACGTTCTTTGTTTAGTTTTGTTTTCTGTTTTCTGTATTCTGTATTACTTCCACGAAGGGAAATGAACTTAGTCTGAATTATTCCTTTGGTAACTTTACGTCAAAGACCTTTTTTTTGCGCGCTCTCCGGACACACCCGCACACCACGTGACGCTCCAACGCCACATGTGCGCCGGACCAGCCGCAACCACGTGACGCTCCAACGGAACACACAAGACACGCAGCTCACTCACGCAGCCGTGTTCAGCCACATAAGAACCAAAATGCAAGTATTCGTTTATCGAGTCTTCAGAGCAGTAAGATTGTGTTTTTTCGTGGTGTCTCTCAATGGTCTTAAAGTCTGTAATTTGCCACTGATACCTCCAGTCTCTCTCCTTCTCTCTCTCCCTGTTTCTTTCACTCTCAGATCCTTTTAGTGTTTTGTTCATTGTCGTTGTATTGTGCTTGTAAATACATGTATTCCTTGTAACGCTTAGCAACCGTATACCTAGTTTTCCTTATTAAATTCCCTATATTCATTAATTGATTCTGAATTGTATGCTCATTTTTCAAGTCCCTTTAAGTGTCAAAGGTCTTATAGCTACAGGCGTACAAATTAAAGATACTTTACAGAGTATTTGCTTATAGGGCAGGAAACCCCATTCTTGTGGCCACAGAATTGCGTTTCCTGAAATCCTATAAAGTAGGATTATTTTGTGGATCAACCACAAATATTATTCTGACAATTGAGCTAATTTGAACCTGTCTGTAAAATATCTGTACCTCTGTGGTTGATCATAATCCCTTGTGGTTAAAATCTGATGTATAGATATGAATGCAGATGCAGGTAACAGATCATCCCCCTCGTTGGGCGATTTAACATGTATAAGTATCTGGTTCAAACCCGTATGAATAATTATTAATTATTAATTATTGAATACATATTCCCCAAAACAACCCCAGATACTCTACAATATAATAAAGTACACAACCAAGCAATGAAAAAAGCTTGTAATTAAGACTGTAACATTGACTTACCTGTCGAGAAGAAAGCAGGACTTCAGCGTCTCTTTTGAAATCTTTCTCCTGCATTAACGTTAGCTCTTTCCACCTGGAACAGCTATCCCGACATTGTTTTTTGTAATCTCCAGTCATGTTTCCTTTTACGTTCTATTTTGGACTGTATGGTTCGCCATTAAAAAATCACAGTGCAATGTCAAGTCAAGTCACCTTTATTTATATAGCGCTTTTTACAATACAGATTGTATCAAACAGATTGTGCTTCACAGTGATAACATGAATACAACAAACTTTGTTTCTAAAAGAAAATTGCATCAACATCCACCTTAAGTAAGGCAGATCAATAATATTATTGAATATTAAATGTCCCCAACTAAGCAAGCCAAAAGCCAAGGCAACAGTGGCAAGGAACCAAAACTCCATCAGGTGACAGAATGGAAAAAAAACCTTGGGAGAAACCAGACTCAGTCGGAGGGCCAGTTCTCCTCTGGCCAACGAAGGAACAGTGCATGATTCGGGCAGCATGACAAGTCATTTTGGAAGTCCAAGTAATCACGCCGGTATTGAGACGAGTTGTTGAGGATCAGTGCCGTCCACCATAGAGGGTCCTTATCGCCGGCGTTGAGTCGTCTCTTCACAGGCTTTGTGATTGGGGCATCTGAAGTCTCTGTGAGAGGCTGGATACAAACTGACGAATGCCCTTTTCCTCGGGACTCGCGTCCCGAGATAACAGCAGAAGAGCAAAAAGGGAAAATAATTAGCATAGCTGCTGTTCATAATGATTTCCATAACACGAGCGTAGATGATAAAAACATGAAGACAGTGACTCTTGCGTCCCAGAGTCACCCTTCCGTCCCCCACTCAACTCAGCCTAGCTTACTGACCTCTACATCCCTCCTGCTGCTGAGACCTAACCACAATCTCCCAATCTCTCCGCAGCCCAACCATACGCTCCAACCCGTTTGAATAAGGCTGTCGAGCCCCACTGGTGCGTTAATATGCAGTTTCAGTGGCAACGGTTCCGTATGGCATACCACCTACCGCAAAACACAATATCTGCCCAACCACCCGTCATTCACGCAATATACACAGGAACGTAATGACTGTAAATACTATACAACCTATACAAATAACCTACAGACTCTTCAAGTTGTATAATATTAAATGCATTTGATCTGAATGCATCTCAATGCAGCCTTTTAAACTTGCCAGGGCATTGACAAGCTTCTATCACTGCTGCTCCTCCGTTTCTGCTGCTTTCAGTTACGTGACGCTGGCTCTGAACGAAAACACATTGTGGAAACGCGTTGGCCTAGTACTTTTTGTCCCTCTCGTTGCTAATGCTATTATAAATTTTCAAGATGGCGGAACTACATGGAAGCCTCCGTGGACCTACCCGTCCCATATAAAGATAATAAATTCTTCGTTCGTCGTCATAAAGTCCAATACTTGGCAGAGGTATTTGTACACCATTGAGGACATATTTATGAATAAAAAGACTAATTTTAGATAATAAAATGCTTAAAAAATCAAACAAAAAGCAACAAAAAGCAAAGATTTACTGAAAGCTTTAAATTCTTGAAAATGTTGTTTTAGAGGATGTACTGTATATAAGACATGACTCATCGGTACTACTAATTACAGTAAAAAAAAATAACGTTTCTTGTCACTCTTCACATTAATTTTAGTGATCACCCTTACGAAAAAGAAGTATACTTCAAGTTCATTTTATGAAGTATACTTAAGTAATGTTCAAGTATATTTTAAAGTATACTTTATGTAGTAAGTATACTAATGTCAATATGTACTAGTAGTAAACTTGTAAGTGTACTATTTTAATACCGCTTGGGACTAAATTGGCCCACTTGTAGTATATAAAAGTATATGTTTAAGTGTACTATAAGTGTAACAGTAGTAAACTTTAAGTGCACAACTAGTTCATAATTACGTTTCTCATGTGTCCTGCAAGTGCACTTAATACTTGTAGTAATACTTTTTTAATACTTGTAGAAACTTTTTAGTTTATGAAAGTACACTTTGAAGTATACTCATAGTATAAAACTACTAAACTAGTAGTTTACTGAGAGTACACTAAAAGAAAATTTGCAAGTATAATTGCAGTATAAAAGTACTAAACTAGTAGTTTACTGAGAGTACACTAAAAGAGCAAACATAATATTTAAATAGTAAACTATAAGTATAATGTTAAGTTCACTTAAAGAAAACTTATAGTATAAAACTACTAAACTAGTAGTTTACTGAAATTTTTCTTTAAGTGAACTTAACATTATACTTATAGTTTACTATTTATATATTATATTTGCACTTGCAGTAGGCCTATCTTACTATGTTGACGTTATTTGTTATACTTGAAAAAATACTTATAACTGTACTTTAATAAAAAAAAAAAAACATTTCATTAGCTTCATGCATGCTTTTTTATCAACACTTGAATGTTGGTAAAGTTTCATAAAGAAAGGAAACATTTTAAACAAAAAAGTTGAGAAAATCAAATTTGTGTCAAAGACGCCTTGATCAGATTCAGAACGATGATGAAAACACAGATGGAGTAGATCGAGTCCAACACCCCCAAAGCTTCACAGTCGTTTTCTCTTCATGGGATACGCTTCATTTCATTTGTTAACATTAAGCAGTTTTGATTTACACGCTGTTTAATGTTTGATGATCACGTTATTTTACATTTGCGTGAGCAATCTTCGTTCACTTGTTGTTACAGCTTCTTTTTCTCCTGTGTTTTTAATCCGGAGATTCTGCACTAGAAGATGTCATAGCGCCCCCTGCTGTATAACAGTGAAAACATGGATAGCTGGAAAATTCAGTCAATGGTGGGGAAAGAGTAAAGTAGTGTAGAGATTCTGGAGTCTTCCAGGTGGGCAGCTTCAACTGCACAGTTGGAAAGCCCCCCCCCCCCACACACACACACATACACACACACGCACACACACGAGCAACCCCCCCCCCCCCCCCCCCCCCCCCCATACACCCCAAGTGGAGTCCAGTTACAATCAATTCTACAAGTGGTGTCCAGTTACAATCAATTCTACACCCATTGGAATGTCCCAAAGAAAATGATTCTTGATAAGGAGGTTTTTACGACCACATTCCTTTGGCCACATGCCAAAGAGAGAGACAATGGGAAGACAGAAACCTCCTTTAAAACAGACTTTTCTGCATTAATCATAGACTAACGGATCTATAAATGAACATGCTTCATAACATTGGGTAAATGATTTACTGTCTTGTGTACTATTATGTATATATTATGGTATGTACCTGGGTATATAACCAACTAACGGTCAATGTAACCTCACCTGTATCATGCCTCCTACCTAACTAATCCTCATTTAATGACACACACTTGGATGTACATCACCTTCTTCTAGAATGCAGTGTGGATGTGTTATATCTATCTGAGCATTAATGAAGGTATAATCACGCTTGGGACAAAGCAACCTTTCCCTCTCAGACATGTCACCCACTCATTGGTCCATTCAAACCTTAGGGGTTGGTTCTTTTCTAAGACTATATCAGGCAGGCAACAGTGACCGCCTTTCTTCTTGATAGTTTTCATCCTTGCAAACACTATCTCGGGTGATCCGGGGGAACCCCCTCCCCCCTCCATGGGGCCCAGAGGCCTCCCAGCAGGCCTGGATCCCAACCAGATCCGGCCTCATGGAAGAGAGAGGACACTCGCTCACAAAGAACCAAGGACAATCTCGGGAGTTTGTAAAAGGACTCTAACCCACCATGCAAGTTCATCATATCTTCTTCATCCAACAAAGAAGAAAATGATTGAGACTTCAAAATCTGACACTCGCAGAATTCTCAACAACTTCAGTTTTCAACAACTTTGATAATAGTGTACGCTACCCAGGCCTGCAAGTATACTTTTGATTTGATGCTTTGAAAATGAAATGCTGATGTTCTTCTCATATAGTTACATGGAACTTCTCAATAGTTCCGTTTTCGGTTTCGTTCTACCACTCACCTATTTATGTATTCATGTGTGTATGTTGTTTTGTTTATTTATATTCATATAAATATCTATTTTTACTTAATAAAACTTGACATAGTATGTATTTGGTTCTGTTTTGTTTGCAATACAAAGTCACTTCTACGATCACGGTTTTTGCTACTTGCTCAAAGTGCTGTACATGCTAAGAAATAATTATTCTTCTGTGGCCATGGAAGATACCCTTTTCTTAGAATAAATTAATAATCAAAAGTTCGTTGGACGAACTGATTAATTGATTGTAATATTAATTCAGCCACATCAAGTTAATCCAATTAACTGACCCAAATATTCATAATTAATAATAATAAGTTATTATTGATTATTCATATTTCCAAGCTGAGGTTCCTTACAGTAGAATTAAAGTAAATTCCTGTACACTACCAGTGGACTAGCCTACACAAAAAATCAGATGCGCAGAATTAGAAACATATCTGTTTTATATGAATATTTTAATCAATATTGTCAAACAATGTATGTTTCATAAGACTGTAGGTTATATGAAAAACTATGTAAAAAAGTACATTTAATAGCCTACTCGATCAAAAGAGTTGACACAACTACAAGACAAGTGTACTTTGGATACTTAATTATACTTTTAAGTATATATCGATCAAAAGATTGAGTATACAGGACAAATATATTTGGAATTTTCTCTCAGTATAAGTCAAGTACACTTAAGTGTAATTTTAAGTATATTTTTGAGAAGTATATAAACTCTAGACTGAAAGTAAGCTTTCTTATTTGTAGTTTCTTATTCTTATAAGAAGTTTACTAAGAGAACACTTGAATAAACGTATTGTTCGTAAGGGTAATTATTATCGTGTACAAGATCAGTTTCAGTTCCATGCTTATTTTATTTACTCTCGAAAGCTTGTTACTATATAAACTTGAACATGTTAGTGTATAAGACAGTGTGTATGTTTTAAAAAAAAGTATTTAATAACCTACTCAATCAACATAGTAAACTAAGTACAAGCCAAGAATACTTAATTATACTTTTAAGTATATCTCCATCAACAAGCAGGCCAAATATACTTAGACTTTTCTGTCAGTATAAGTCAAATATACTTAAGTGTAATTTGAAGTATATTTCTGAGAAGTACATAAAGTATATTTCTGAGAAGTACATAAAAAGTAGACTTAAAGTATACTTTCTTATTTTTCAGTTTAAAAGAAGTATACTAATAGCACACTTAAATAAACGTCTTTTTCGTAAGGGCACCCATGTGCATGCACAATATTCTTCCACTTAAACATTCATTTATGTTCATGAAATGTTCAGCATAAAACTTTCCGGTAACACTTTACAAAATGTTTTGTCCGTACACATTAGTTACTGCATTAACTAACATGAATTAACAATGAGCAATATGTTGTTGTTGTTGTTGTTGTTTTTTTTACAGAATTTAATAATGTCCGTTAATACTAATACAATTGTTCATTGTGTTTTCGTGTTAGTGCACAGTGCATTAACTAATGTTAACAGATAAAATGTATATAATATATAAAAGTATATTAATAAATGTTGAGATTAATATTATCTACACTAAAAAAATGCTGGGCTGTTTCAACCCATGTTTGGGTCAAATATGGACAAACCCAACAGTTGGTTTAAATGAACCTATAGGTTTAAACTGTTTAATTTAAACCAACGGTTAGGTTTGTGTAAGATTAATAAATGCTATAGAAGTATTGTTGGCTTGGCTGCTGTAATAATTGCACAAATTACTCTGAAAAAAGCAGTGTTCAACATAAAAATCTCAGGCAAGCTCAAGAGAAAACACAACCTAAAAAAGACATCGTAAAGAACAGAATGAACTCAGGGCTTATATACATACAGAGATAATTAACGGAGAAACAGGACAGGTGTGATGAACTAATTAACTGCCTAGGTAACAAATGACAGTGAACATGGGCAAACCGAAACTGAACAAAACACTAACTCTAAAAAAAAACAGAAGCATAACCCTGACTATTGTTCATTGTTAGTTCATGTTAACTAATACTGGAGGAACCATTGATATGCTTGAAGTTTCTTGTGAGAACATGCTGGCTCAATTTTTCCACGAAGTTCTTTAGAGAACTGACATATTTGAAAAACAATGTCTCAAGTATCTTTTTATTGGGAAACCTGATTCTGAAACTTGCCATAGAGGTTGAATTCCATGTCCTCACTTTAAAAGCAATGTGTATTTTTTTTCTGTTAAAATACTGCTTCCTATCCAAGCCTGACATACAGAGACCACTTTTCACACCTGTTCAAAAAGCCATAATTTTTCCATTTTGTTATGCTAGTGAATGAAATTACACACTTCACCTTTAAATCTTATCCAAACAAACATGTAAGACATGTTGCAGAGCACAGAGTGATCTAAAAAAACAACAACTGCGTAGCCTACCCTATATCATCTTATTTCCGTGCACATATCTTCTAAAATAGTAAGGGGCACACAGACTATGGATCACAATATGGTTTGGAAGTTATCAAGCATCACCAAAGTGCAACAGCAGAAGGGAAATAGTGTTGTAATTGTTGTTTGTTTACCCTGAACCCAAATAAGTCGATGATTATGATGAATTATTGTGAATACGGAGGAAAGGTCCTTGAAGATCACTCATGAGCAAAAAAATCTCTCCAAACTGATTGGAGTTTCTCTCAAGAGTATGATAGGCTTCCCAAGGCATAAAATATGTTGCGCTGAAAAGATTTAGAGCCCACCAAGATAAATAGTGAGCTAACATTTCTCGTTTAATGTCCAGCAGCGATAGGCTCAGACATCTCATTGTATGTTGTATTTTGAGGGTGGATGCTTTCAGGTAAATTGCACAGCTTAGAACATTGACTTTGGAATTAGCATGACACTAATAAATGCAGCACAGCCAATAAAAGCATTGGCAGTGCAATTATTTAACAACACATTCATTCAATTTCACAAATTGTGAGGACTCCATAATCTTGTTAAGCCTATAGTGTTTTCTTCTTTCCATAGACTGAATATTCACAGTGTGAGCAGAGCTCTGCAGTGCCGAGACATGGGGGGTGGAGGGTGTTAAAAACTCAAGAGAGGCCAGCTGTAGTTGAGTCAGATCATTAAAAAAGGAAGAAAAAAAGGAATGGAGACCAAACACTCCTCCACAAAGCTCAATCGACCCAATCATGAGGGCAACAAAACCTCTAGCGCTGCTTCATTTTCAATTCACAAGTTAGTTTGTCAGTGTTATTACAGATGAATCATAATCCTTTAGTTGTGTTAATTGCTGTTGCGTAAAAGTCATTGTTGAAGAAATTATTTTAAACAAACATTTTTAAAGTGGATGGCATACATCAGGAGAATAAAAAAAGAAATTACATAAAGCCTCAAATATTGTGACTATATGATGTGAGTCTTATTTACCCGCCATTGAAAATTCTTATTTTAGGTTTGACTGTAGTTTTCCAGGAAAATTGGGGAAAATATTAACCCTTTCATGCATGAATTATGATAACCTCAGTCAGGATTTTTTTTTTCCTGTGTGTTTTTATTGCTATTAGGGCATGAAAAACAAGATTTGATTTGATATTTTTTTAAACAAATTTTTCAAAGAGATTTTCAGATGTCCACTTGAGTGGACAGCATGCATTTATGGTTTAAACTGAAGAGATACTGTATTAAACATAATACAATAATAAAACAGATAAAATGTGAATATTTAACAAACTAACCAATACAATTATATCAAATCATTTGAAAACTAAAATATATATAAATCCGAAATATTGCAAAGGCAATTGACCTTCATACAAGTTGCACTGTATCTTTGATATCAGAACATGAGGATGTGATTCCATCAGAATTTTCTACAACCTGTCAAGGTACAACTGTGGAAACCACTCAAGTGCTCCCTCCAGTGTGCCAGAGTATGTCAATTTACCCTTATTAGCTGATAATTCTGATTATGTTCAAGATGGACACATTTCTAGCATAGCCCTCCTCTGAGAAAACCTAGCGATACGTTTTTTCCATCTCATCTGAAATGAGCAGTGTTGGGGCGGGCATAACGCATTCAGATTACTTTTTTGATGTTACAAGTAAAGTAATGTGTTACAAGTAACATGCATTACATAATCAGATTTGTTTTAATGTTATGAGTAAAGTAATGTTGTCAGGATACAGGCAAGGACACAGAGGTAAGTGAATCCAAACACTACTTTATTTATAGTGACACAAGTGCAAGGGTGAGTATTCTCAGAGTGCTGGTGCAGATACGAGGTGGATCGCTACGTGCGGGGCAGAGTACAGGTGAGCAGATCCTCTTCAGGTTACTTTGTGTCAAGCGATGGCAGATCCTTAACCGTGTCTTTTCTGTTACAGAAGTCGTCGTGGAAGAGATAGCTCAGCGTGAACACCAAGACTCAGGGAGATCCAGGATACAACGGGCATGAACCCAAACCGGGTTTTCAGGAAGCCAGGACTCGGACAGGATGTCTGGAAGCAGCGGAACAGGAATGCAGAGGTTAGTACTTCAAAGGTGAGTATACGTTACGTGGCTGAACTTCTTAGGGGTTTAGCAGGACAACGGGAAATGGTCTGTTCCTGTTGGAGGCTTGCCAATGAGTGAGGCTGTGGTGAGTGTCTTTATGCAGGGGTTGATGAGGCTACTGATTGTGAACAGGTGCAGGTGATTAATATTCAGGGGAAAGTGATCGCTGTGTGGTGAAGGATGTGGTGTCTGATTGGTTCCTGACATTACCCCCCCCTCCAGGGTCCGCGCCAGCGGGCCTTGGACCCCGACGTCGTGGTGGTCTACCTCTTGGTCGTGGCGCAGGTTTGTCTGGGTACTGAACGTGAAACTCTCGGAGTAGATTGGGATCGAGGACGTCGTTCCGGGGCACCCAACATCTTTCCTCTGGTCCATACCCCTCCCAATCTATGAGATACTCTACCCGACCACCCCGACGTCGGGAGTCCAAGATCTCATTTATCAGATAGATGGGCTCTGGTTCAATAGGCGGGATTGGGGGATTATCCTCTGGGACCGGTTCTGAGGCTGCGTAGGGTACAGGTGGATGGTGAGGTTTTAGGAGGGATACGTGAAACGTAGGATGGATCCGATGTTCTGGAGGTAGGCGAAGTTGATAGGTGACTGGGTTTACTTGTCTTACTATGGGGAATGGTCCGATGTATCTGGGGTTGAGTTTGCGGCAAGGTTGACGTAGATGGATGTCTTTAGTGGAGAGCCAGACTAACTGTCCGGGCTGGTATTCTGGAGTTTGACGGCGGTGAGCATCTGCGAACTGTCGTTGGCGATTCACTGCCTGTTGAAGATGGTTATGGGCTTGATTCCACACTTCCTCGCTCTCTTGAAACCACTTATTTACGGCTGGTACTTCGGAAGGTTCGCCGGACCATGGAAACAGTGGGGGTTGGTACCCTAGTACACACTGGAATGGAGTCAGTTGAGTGGATGACTGTCTGAGGGAGTTTTGTGCGTACTCTGCCCAAATGAGGTAACGACTCCAGATGTTTTGGTTGGAGTGGCAGAAAGTACGCAGGAATCGTCCAATGTCTTGTATCTTACGTTCGGTTTGGCCATTTGTTTGTGGATGGTATCCTGATGATAAGCTTACGGTCACATTCATGAGGGTGAAAAAGGCTCGCCAAACTCGGGAGATAAACTGGGGTCCCCTGTCAGACACGATGTCTTCTGGGAGGCCGTAGTTTCGGAAAACGTGTTCCATAAGAAGCTCTGCCGTGACAAAAGCCGTGGGGAGCCCCTTCAGAGGAATCAGCCTGCATGCCTTGGAGAACCGGTCTATGGCTACGAGGATACAGGTGTTATCGTCGGAGGCAGGCAGGTCCGTGACAAAATCCACTCCAATGTGGGACCAAGGCCTATGTGGAACTGGAAGCGGGACGAGTTTACCCACAGGGAGATTTCGGGGAACCTTGGACATGGCACAAGGGATACAACCTTGGATGAATGTTGTGATGTCATGCTGCATATTGGGCCACCAGTACTTGACTTGAAGAGTAGTGAGTGTTTTGGAGATTCCGGGATGACCTGTGCCTACGGAGGAGTGAGCTGAGGCAATGAGAGAATTTCGGAAGTCCTCTGGGACGTAAATCTTCTCGGGGGGACACCCTGGGATTCGAGGTTGTTGTCGCGACAATTCCAATAACTGCTCATTGATCTCCCACTGAATGGGATTGACAAACAATTTCTGTGGCAGAATGGTCTCGGGTTCCTCCGTAGGGACTTCTGGGGCATGGATGCGAGAGAGGGCATCTGCTCGAGTATTCTTGGAGCCTGGACGGTAGGAAATCTTGAAATGGAACCTAGTGAAGAACAATGCCCATCGTGCCTGACGTGGATTCAGCCTTTTCGCATCTCGTAAATACTGGAGGTTCTTATGGTCTGTAAGTACCAAGAATGGATGTTTCGCCCCCTCCAACCAATGCCTCCATTCCTCCAAGGCAAGTTTCACCGCTAACAGCTCTCGGTTACCAATGTCGTAGTTGATTTCTGCTGTGGATAGTTTCTTGGAAAAGAATGCGCAAGGTACGGTCTTGGTAGATGAGCCCGAATATTGGGACAGAATCCCTCCTACCCCGGTTGTGGAGGCATCAACTTCCACCACAAATACCTTCTCTGGATCCGGATGGTGGAGCAAGGGTGCGGTGGTGAAAGCGGCCTTGAGGGAATTAAAGCCCTGCTCAGCTTCTGGGGTCCATAACAAAACCTTGGGTTTCCCCTTTAACAGGGAGGTAAGCGGAGCTGTCAGGAAACTGTACTGGTGTACGAACCGTCTGTAGAAGTTCGCAAAGCCAAGGAACCTCTGGAGCTCTTTCACTGACTGTGGGGTTGGCCAGGACATGATAGCCTCCGTTTTTCGTTTGTCCATCTCCACACCTCTTTCACTGAGTTGGTATCCTAAGAATTCGACATCGGTCTGGTGAAACGTGCACTTCTCTGCCTTCAGAAAGAGGGTGAATTCCCTGTGTCGTTGGAGTACCAGGGCCACATGATGTTGGTGCTCAACAGGGTTCTTGGAATAAATCAGAATGTCATCAATATACACCAACACAAATTTCCCCAGGTAGTCTCGGAGTACCTCGTCCATGAAGCTTTGGAACACGGAAGGAGCGTTGACTAACCCATACGGCATGACCAAGTACTCATAGTGCCCTGCAGGTGTGATGAAAGCGGTTTTCCACTCATCTCCGTCTCTAATTCTGACCAGATTGTAGGCACTTCTCAGATCCAACTTAGTGAAAATCCTGGCTTCTCGGAGCTGCTCAAGGGCTGTTGGGATAAGAGGCAGCGGATAACTGAACTTGACAGTGATTCGATTCAGGGCTCTGTAATCGATGCAAGGTCTTAATCCACCATCCTTCTTGGCGACAAAAAAGAAACTAGCGGCCGCAGGAGATGTAGAGGGACGAATGTACCCCTGTTGTAATGCCTCCTCGATGTACTTCCGCATAGACTCTTGTTCAGGGATGGAAAGTGAATAAACCTTACCCTTGGGAATCACGGCATCGGGGACCAGGTCAATGGCACAATCCCAGGGTCTATGAGGTGGCAGGTTGGAGGCAGTAACCGGGTTGAATATGTCAGAGAACGAGGAATAGCAAGAAGGAATGTTCGTAGACAGATTCTCCGTGGGGCTCTCGATGGAGGTGGAACTCACAGTGAGCATTTTCTCGGGTTCTGCAGCTGGTGGAACAGAATGTGTGCACTGCTTCAGTGGACAATGACACCCCCAATCGGTGATTTTACCGGACTGCCAATTTATGGTGGGTTGGTGACGAATTAACCACGGACGGCCGAGGATGAAATCTGCTTGGCTATTCTTAAGAATGAGAGGTTCGAACATTTCATGGTGAAGATTTTCAATACACAGTTTGATGGGTGTGATTTGTGAAGTGACATACCCCTTGTTAATGGGCTCGCCGGTCACTGCATGAATGGAGTAGGGCTTTGGGATGTCGACCTTCTTGAGGTTAAGTTTCGTGCAGAGTTGCCCTGAGATGAAGTTCCCCGCTGATCCGGAATCGACAATGGCTGCTACAGATACATGGAAAGTTCGAATTTTCAGGATCACTGGAATTGTGAGTGGTGTCGAGATGGCGTGGTGAGCCAGAACGGAGCTTACCTTCAACTGAGGTGGTCGAATGGGACATACAAGTCGAAAATGACCCTTTTCACCACAGTACAGACATAACTTCATTTCTCTGCGACGAGAGCGTTCAGCCTGAGTGAGCCGGTGAGTATCGACTTGCATGTCTTCGGGGTCCTTTTCCAACTCACGATTTGTGAGGACATGAGAGGATGTGACGTGAGAACTTCGAGTATCTCGATAGCAGCTCTGGGAACGTTGATGAATACGGAGAGTTTGCTGTATGAATTTTTCGAGCCCCAGGTTGTCATCGTAGATTGCCATTTGGAGACGAAGTGCCGGATTTAAACCACCACGATAAACTGCCAGGAGAGATTTTTCATTCCACCCACTCACGGAGGCCAGGGTGCGGAATTCAATGGAATATTCTGAGACGGATCTCTTATCCTGTCGCAAATGCATTAACTTGTCACTGACGGTGGAATCACTGACTGGTTGGCCGAAAACCTCCTTAAAGTGGTGAATGAAATTCTGTAGTGATCTGGTAACCTCAGTCTCTTGTACCCACAGCGCTTCAGCCCATCTCAGTGCTGTTCCAGATAGCTGCTGAATGATAAAAGCGATTTGTGAACGGTCTGTGGGAAACAGATGCGGCTGCTGTTCAAAAGTGAGCGAACACTGTAAAAGAAAGCCATTGCAATCTTCCGCCCGACCGGAGAAGGGCGCTGGTCGAGACTTAGGGCTAGCAATGCATACCATCGTGGAAGCGGGGTTTTGTTGTGGAAGTGAACTCGCCGCATCGGTTACTGGATGCCCTGGACTGGCTACGGGTGGCGCTTGTGTTGGATCCATAGCGGTAGTTGGTCAAGCCTTCTGTCAGGATACAGGCAAGGACACAGAGGTAAGTGAATCCAAACACTACTTTATTTATAGTGACACAAGTGCAAGGGTGAGTATTCTCAGAGTGCTGGTGCAGATACGAGGTGGATCGCTACGTGCGGGGCAGAGTACAGGTGAGCAGATCCTCTTCAGGTTACTTTGTGTCAAGCGATGGCAGATCCTTAACCGTGTCTTTTCTGTTACAGAAGTCGTCGTGGAAGAGATAGCTCAGCGTGAACACCAAGACTCAGGGAGATCCAGGATACAACGGGCATGAACCCAAACCGGGTTTTCAGGAAGCCAGGACTCGGACAGGATGTCTGGAAGCAGCGGAACAGGAATGCAGAGGTTAGTACTTCAAAGGTGAGTATACGTTACGTGGCTGAACTTCTTAGGGGTTTAGCAGGACAACGGGAAATGGTCTGTTCCTGTTGGAGGCTTGACAATGAGTGAGGCTGTGGTGAGTGTCTTTATGCAGGGGTTGATGAGGCTACTGATTGTGAACAGGTGCAGGTGATTAATATTCAGGGGAAAGTGATCGCTGTGTGGTGAAGGATGTGGTGTCTGATTGGTTCCTGACAAATGTATTACAAGTAATGTGCATTACGTAATCAGATTACTTTTTGATGTTAACTTACGAGTAAAGAAACTCATTACAAAAATGTGCATTACGTAATCAGATTACTTTTTGATGTTACGAGTAAAGAAACTCATTACAATAATGTGCATTACGAAATCAGATTACTTTTTGACCTAACAAGTAAAGTAATGCATTACAAGTAACATGCATTACGTAATCAGATTACTTTTTGATGTTACGAGTAAATAAATGCATTTTCAAGCAACATTCATTACGTAAACAGATAACTTTTTGATCTAAGAAGTAATGCATTACGTAATTAGATTACTTTTTTGATGAAATGAGTAAAGTAATGCATTACAAGTCACATAAATTATGTAATTACAATTACATAACTTTTTTGATGTCAATGAAAATTACATTCTAATAATACAAATAGATTTATTTACAGTAAAAAAAACACTTATGTGTAGTTATCTTCTAGTCATCATTGATTAGCATATTCTGTCCATAGAATGTAAAAAAAATATGGACGTAGTGTATGTGACGTCATCCGTAGGTTTCTGAAGAGCGTTTTTGAAGCCTAAAGTGGGCGGGGCTGGCCGTTGCCATCTTGGCAGCGCGTCACCTCCCGTCACTCCCGGAAAAAATAAAATGGGCAAAGAGCCGGGACTTGGGTGGAGCTGAGGTGCTAATGCTATATGCTACTGGCCTCAAGCTGAAGTGACAGCTGATTGAAGAAGTAAAGCCAATAATTAAAGTTCATGTTTTTGCCCTTCGAAATACTATAATAGTTAAAAGACGTAACTAAAAGTGAGACTGTGTATCGTGATGCATTATTATTCTGCTAGTTAAAAATGTATTATCATGTAGTAACTTACAATATTGCTCTGAGCTTGTGCGTGTGACAGTGATTCATGCGCATAGATACATGTCAGTCAGCATGGCATCGCATGTCAAGTTCGTAAAGAGCTTTATTCAGTCCATTTTAAAATCTGATTTTGGTTGCCTCTCAATTTCTCAAATGGGTTAAACCAAAGATATTACCTCAGAAGTTCAAGTAAATGCACTAGTAGAAATCTGCTCTCGTTCAAGGGTGTGCATCTACTGCATGGACGGAGAGAAAGCACTGTCATTATCATTACATTATCATTACATCATTACTGTCAACTGTAATTGCATTATTGATATACTGCCGGATACTTTTTAGAATTGCTCATTTTACATAGCCAATCATTTGTATTTTTATGCTGTATAAAATTAATTTGAAAGTTTCAAACTTGAATGAATGAAGGCATTTAGAATGAAACTTCATCTTATTGTGCTTGTACAATGACAAATATTATTCTACTCTATTAGCTTATGCTCTCTCAACAAGCCATTGTTCAGACAAATTCAATATTATTGTTCAAATCAATGATGGACTTTGTCAAAGATGAGAGCTTTAGTGAGGAAATTATATTTTCATATCATAATGATCTGAAGCTTTCATAACACTTTATAATAGGTTCCACATGTTTCATGTTTCATGTTTACACCTTTGGATTCAGATAATTCGAGTTTAAGGGCACATGGAAACATGGGGTTACAGTAGGCACACGTGCATGTATGATACACTAGGCTTGTTTGAGATGAGCAAAATATGCGCAGAACCGATCACCGGTGATCAGCGCGAGATGCATGCCGGTTAGAAATGTGTCCGAGTGCGGTCCGCCTTGCTCTGATGTCATGCTGACGTGTGTCAAAAAACTCTCGCGACCGCAAGGCGCACGTGTCGGATTCTGCAGTCGCGCGCAGTTGCTCTCCACCGACTGCGCTGATCAAAAGCACGATGGGGAACGACTTGCTGACGGCACAGCTTAATGCTCATTGGTTTAAATAACCGTGATGTATTGTTCTCTTTTAAAATGTTTGATTTTAAAACTCTGATATCATGTTTTATGTGTATAAATTGTGTGTGGATATCCCCAAACTCTCTGACATTGCGATCTATGTGATGTCTTTTTTTTTTTAAATTTTAAAATAAAAACACATCTGTATTAAAGAAAACATGATTCATAAACATGTAGGCCTATTTAAAATGGAATTAAATAAGTACTTTGGGTGTCTTGTTCATTATATTTATTTTCATATTCAAGCAACAAAACTTAAATTACATCCAGTTTATTAGCAACACCGTGCACGAGTGTAAATCCCGTGAATCCCGCGATATCCGCCTTTGATCTCACAGGTGTCAGATCCACTGCGAGAAGAGAGATCTGTCCGTCTTGCCTGCGCTTTTTTTCACTCCTCCTCTCACTGCAGCCGCCTACTCTCGTCTTGACTACATTTAAGGCGAGGCAAGGCGCATCTCAAACAAGCTTAATGTTACCCCCTAAAATGTCACGATTCCAACAACACATGATAACAAATAATTTAGCTAAAAAATGAGCACATCCCTGCTGAAAAAAAACAATAGAAACCATTACAGAAATGCTAAATACAAAGCATACAAAACCATTACAAACCACCAGACGTTAACCATTAAAACCATTACCAAATGGTGTCCATTACGTAGTGTGTTTTGGGCCATATTCCATTAGAATGTATTGGTTTGTATAGGTTTCCATTACAAATTTGTATTGGTAATGATATATTTAATGGTTTCCATTACAGTTTGTATTGGTTCTGATTTGTAATGGTTTTATTACAAATGTATTGGTCATGATTTGTACATATTTAATGGTTTCCATTGCAGTTTTGTATTGGTCATGATTTGTACATATTTAATGGTTTCCATTACAAATTTGTATTGGTCATAATTTGAACATATTTAATGGTTTCCATTGCAGTTTGTACTGTTTAATGGTAGCTGTTAATAATTAGGCTATTAATTATATTTTTAATTCATTAATTTGAAGTATTACTACAGCACTGGTTTTGTCCTTATTGCTAAAAAAACCCTCAAGAATTTAATATGTTGATTAATATAAACTGCACACCAACTTTTCAATAGCTAACAGCACCTGAAATCAAAATTATATACAGGATTAAGACCTGCTTTTTTTTTCTCAACCCAGCTGGAAATGAACATATGACACATAACATTAACATTACATTTTTTTATTTAATGTATTATAGAAATACAAGAACTGTGAATTGTGTTTGAATTGTGGCTTCACTGTGTCCACCTCGCTGACTGATTAGACCTGCAAAAAGAAGGAGAATTCATTAGGACAATGTACCTCTAAAACCACATTACCAGTACATGAGATTATCCAGACATTATACATTTTTATGGTTTCAAAGAAGTTGCAAGAACTTAGTTGTTGACAAACCATCATCATGCCTAAAATCATCCATATGGAAGTAAAATAATGTCAAATGTTTTTGAAACAAAAAGCATGTTGAATTGCACCAATTGAAAAAAAATATGCATTGCGTTAACCATGCTTGCATTTTAATCCATTGTATTTTTAAGGCTTGCATTTTTATGGGCTGAAATTCAACATGGTTGAATATTTAAGCTGTGAATATTTCAATTAAAAACATTTCAAACACATTTTCAAAATTAAAAATTCAATAATCCATATTCACCTTTCATATTTCACTTCCAAAATTTTCAAACTGTTTAAAAATACAACCTATAATATTCAACAGGCAAATTTCGGTCCATTTTATTTCACCTTGAAAATTCGCTTCCACAAATTCAGTGGTTCAAATTCGACAGTAAATTAAACGTCGACATCCAGGAACTGCAGGAAAAGCAGTAGATTACCGATCATAATCTCCATCTGCTGTAGTCGGCTTTACCAGCAGGGGGTGCACGCGCGTGTTGACAAGCACCAAAGCAACAGGAGAGGCCTCCACAAAACGTCATTTGCTGAAATGGACAGAACGGAGTTCATTTGTATGGAAAAGGTTGATTAAGACACAAAACACACGAGCAAAACTAAACAACACTTTACTCAAGTGTCTTATGATACTTATTTTTACCCCCATGCAAAGTAAGGTGATTTGTCCACTTGATATTAAGTTTTAGTAAAACAACTGTAATACACTGAGACAGAGTGAATTGTTTGTTTTAGTCACTATGACGGAATACTAAATTGATGGCTGGGTTTTGGCAAAGGCAATTTTATTTAAATATAGCATCATTAAATACAACCCAATTACAATTATAAATTAAATTCAGCAATTAAAAATTACATCTCTACCATGATATCTGGTCATCTCTGTGTTATAACGTGAATTGTCTCCGCCATTATCCAGGGCTGCGTACAGTAGGGGTATTTGTCATCTTATTTGATCTTTTTGTCCATTTGGAGCGCGCGTCACGTCACCTATTAGCGTCGCGCCTGCCACAAGATCTCTCACTGTTTACATGAACCAGACACTCCGATGAGAGCACATAAAGTGCAATCCATCTCTTATTTACCATTTTTTCATCTTATCGTATATTTTATTCGCTCCTTTGCCCGTATTGGAGCGCGTCTCGTGGCTCTTACTAAGCGTCGGGCCAGCCACACGATCTCTCACTGTTTTAATCTACCAGACACTCCGATTGATGCACATGTGCAAACAGACAGTGCAATCCTGACCTGCTCTTATGTAGCCTATCTATTTGTCATCTTATTTGATTCGCTCTTTTTGTCCATAATGGAGCGCGCGTCCCGCGTCGTATTGGAGCCATCTTCGCATGTAGTGAACGCGCCGAGAGAAATGCTCATTTCATACGGATTACATTATCTGAGAGTAGTCTATTTATTTTCGTTTTGAATTGTTTCGTGTAAAAGTAGGCGAGACATTTCTACCTTGATGTATTTATCATGCCTGTGAGAAATGTGCAATGCATAAATTTCATGATTTTATTGCTATGTCTATGCCTATATGTCATGATTGAAATTAAGATACAATTTATTAAAAACGAAATTCACTTTAAAGAAAGGCTTTATAAAAAACAAAACGTAATGGAGTGGTCAAAATCATTCTCCTTCAGAATGTCAATCGGAGAATCAGGCAACTGTAATAGGGAGAGATCTTGTGGCTGGCGCGCCACGAAACGCGCTCTATGGGACAAACGAGCAAATAAACTATACGATAAGATGGCAGAAGGGTAACTAGAGCAGGATTACATTGGCTTTGTGTTTTCGTGCATCAATCGGAGTGTCTGGTAGATTAAAACAGTGAGAGATCGTGTGGCTGGGCCGACGCTAGTAAGAGCCACGAGACGCGCTCCAATACGGGCAAAAGAGCGAATAAAATATACGATAAGATGAAAAAATGGTAAATAAGAGATGGATTGCACTTTATGTGCTCTCATCGGAGTGTCTGGTTCATGTAAACAGTGAGACATCTTGTGGCAGGCGTGACGCTAATAGGTGACGTGACGCGCGCTCCAAATGGACAAAAAGATATAAAATAAGATGACAAATACCCCTACTGTAGCCTACGCAGCCCTGGATAATAGCGGAGACAATTCATATTATAACACAGAGATTACCAGATATCATGGTAGAGATGTAATTTTTAATTTATAATTGCTGAATTTAATTTATAATTGTAATTTGGTTGTATTTAATGATGCTATATTTAAATAAAATTGCCTTTGCCATCATGTAAAACCCAGCCATCAATTTAATATTCCGTCATAGTGACTAAAACAAACAATTCACTCTGTCTCAGTGTATTACAGTTGTTTTACTAAAACTTAATATGCCAACGGCGAGAGAATTTATCCATACAAATCACCTTACTTTGCAAGGGGGTAAAAATAAGTCTCATAAGACACTTGAGTAAACGCTCGTGTGTTTTGTGTCTTAATCAACCTTTTCCATACACACATAAATTATAACTCGTACTCATCGCTCTGTCCATTTCAGCAAATGACGTTTTGTGAAGGCCTCTCCTGTTGCTTTGGTGCTTGTCAACACGCGCGTGCACCCCCTGCTGGTAAAGCCGACTACAGCAGATGGAGATTATGATCGGTAATCTACTGCTTTTCCTGCTTTTGTGGACTGGATTTGAATTTGTGGAAGCGAATTTGTGGAAGCGAATTTTCAAGGCGAAATAAAATGGACCGAAAATTGCCTGTTGAATATTATAGGTTGTATTTTTAAACAGTTTGAAAATTTTGGAAGTGAAATATGAAAGGTGAATATGGATTATTGAATTTTTAATATTGAAAATGTGCTTGAAATGTTTTTAATTGAAATATTCACAGCTTAAATATTCAACCATGTTGAATTTCAGCCAATAAAAATGCAAGCCTTAAAAATACAATGGATTAAAATACAAGCATGGTTGACGCAATGCATATTTTTTTTTCAATGGGTGCAATTCAACATGCTTTTTGTTTCAAAAACATTTGACATTATTTTACTTCCATACATCCAACATCTTTGAGCAGCTTCAAGATCTTGACAGCTGTGAACTTTGTCCATTAGGCCTCGTCATGTCATGTTCATGTGCAGCAGCAGTTCTGACACACGTAACCTACACGCATGTAAATAATTAAAGCGCATATATATATATTAAATGCACGCCATATAATTATTTAACTGAAACGCAGCCTTTGTGAATTCCCAATAGCACTATGCTATATCATGTTTTTTAAATGGTTTTAATCAAGCGTGCCACACAAGCCCTCAAAAGTGAAGCCAAAACGTCTCGATCGCCCCCCTGCAATCAGCAGACATCATTAGAGAGGAACGGAGCAGACAGAGGCCACTTAAGAAAAGTGCAGGGGCGTGTGCTTGCGATTGATTCTGCGAGAGTGAGGGCGGGGCCTTGATATCGCGGCTTTACTTCCTGCTCACGAATGCGCATGTCTGGTCCTGAAAATGCAAGTGCGCAGACTCAAGTTCCAAGATGTCTGCGCCATATCGGGACACTGGCGCCTTCAGTTCTCTTCGATGGAAAAGGGCGTCCATCTTTTTTACAGTCTATGGTTTTAATACATACAGTTATTATTAGGCTATTATTTAATACATTCAAATCCTGCTGTGTGAATGTGTTCTGACTGAAAACTACATCGGCGATGACCTACATAGGGCCCTAAAAACACTGTTTTATTTTTTCCCAAATTCCGTTTTATTTTTTCCCAAATTCCGTTTTTTTCCGTTTTAATTTTTGCGAATTCAGTTTTTTTATCCTTTACTGTTATTTTAGTTGTAAAAAGAGTGTGCTTTTAATGTTAGTGATTAAAATGTACACAAATAAAATAGGAATGACCTTCAATTTATTGAGGTAACAGACATTTACTTTTAGGGACGATTCGGTATTTATGGAAAGGGCCACCAGAGGAAAATAGGGGAGGGTCATGTCTTTTTATTCTTTGTTCAGGGGAGGGTCATCCAACTTTTTTTAGTCTAGGGGGAGGGTCACCCAACCTTTGTATTCATGAAAACAGCTCAATTTCAAAGTGGCTTGTTTGGTGCATATTTTTCCATGTAGCTCTCTCGGTCTCGCCCCCCATCGCTATCAGATGGGTCTGACCCAAACAAAAATCCAGTTTGGCGCTGTTTGACAGTGCGCACGCGCTTCAGTACGCTCAGAAAAAGTGCATTAGAACAGAACGCCAATGAAATGTTTAGCCGGCAAAGCTTTAAAGCACGAGCAAATAATTAACTTTTGTGATTGCGAATAAGTACAGTGTCCTGTCAGTGTAACTCTACCGCTGCATTAACATGTGATGTGAATGTACGTCGAGTTTTACAGTATTGGGACTGAGGCGCCAGAACTGCAGCTGATATAATGTGTGCTGTAGCACGACCATATTTTAGTTTCCATTCTTATTGTGTTTCCACAGCAATGTTAGTGAGTAAATCTACTGAAATTGCCCCCATAACAGTGGAGTGTGATGTGTTGGACATAGGGCTACCACATTTTTAAATTACTATTAGTATTATTTAAAGTTAACATAATAAAATAGGCAGACCTACACTAAAAAACTAGTTGAGGATAAATTCTTTAAAATTGGGCAATTCCAGCGTTATGGACGTAACATTTGCAGTCAAAAATTTAAATATAAATTCTCAGAAAACGCATTTAATACTGAAACGTCAAGTCAAGTCAAGTCATCTTCATTTATATAGCGCTTTTAACAATGGATTGTTTCAAAGCAGCTTTACAGAGATAAACATATAATTTAAGGTAACAGATTGTTTTGGCATTATAGCGGTTCTTGAATAATGTTATTTCCAGCTAAAGTTTACTTTGATTGATTCACCTCCGTCGAAATGATCAGACTTTTAAACGCGAACCTGTGATTAAAGCTGACGGCGTTCACATGCTCATTCAGAATTGATTCTATAGTTATGTGCTTTTTAAAATATGTGCGCAGGTTTGTAATTCCATACAACCCAGCCTAAACAAACTACTTTTCTTGCCTATAAATTTTGATACAGAATTTTGTTTTATTTTATCACTTCGGGGTACGCGAGCCAGAATTCACAACGCTTTATCTGTAGAGTGGGAAATGGATCCATAGGGAGAGGATAGTGGACACTTCAGCACTGCATTGTCATCGGGTCCAGGCGGATCTCCTTCGTCAGATCTGGACACGGCCTAGATCCGGCAGGCTGCGGGAAAACCTCGGGATAAACAAATAGGGCTGGGCGATAAAACGATAACGATAATTATCGCGATATCATTTTTCTCGATAAAACGATATCAAGAGTTCGATAAATGTTCGATAATGTTATTATGCGCCAATAGCGGAACGAAACTCATTTGAGCCGCGCGCGCCTCACGGACTGTTTATCCGCTCGGCTCAAAGTCCAAACGGCAGCGCGCGCGAGCTTACTGGTGCAGCGTTTACTCTGATCGGCCTCGGTCACGACATCCAGTGAGAAGCGATTGAATTCAGCGAAGAACACTAATGAGTCTGACTCGTTGATTTAAACCAGTTTAAAGGCAGATGAAACAGCGCTGGCAAACAGGAGAAACACTGTGCGCTACGATACAGTCAGAATCTGAATTGATACTGAATCCATTTACCATGGATTTAATGTAACGTTAGCCAAGTAATATTAACTGCACCATGAAATGTGGGATATACATATTGAATTATATTATTTTTAATGTAGACAATGTATTAAAGAACTAATGGAATATAATTACAGTATATAATAATGTATTTAGGCTAAAGATTTTCATACAAATACCATAGAAACCATAAAGTTACATTTTGCCATTATAGTGACGTGCTATAGGCTATGCCTGGTTTTATCTGTGGTTATCATGATCTAAATGCATGATACTGGATAACCAATGGTTAATTTGAATAAAACTCAAACAGTCAGAATGTTACATTTACCAAATAAAAATGTGGTTGTTAAATTGTTTTTAATAGATTAACGTAATGATAGAATAGAATGAACATAAATTTAACATAGTAGTATTAGCTTGAGTTAGGATGCAGATTTACTGTCAACTCACTGTCAAATATGCGTTTCGAGATACAACATGAAATATTAATATTGCAGCCTGCACTGTAAACTGTGCTGAAGATACGTGCCATCAAAGTCAGGCAACAGAATTTGTTTCAAGACTTGAAACAATATCCCCCATTAGCACATGCAGACACTAAGAAATATATGTTTGGCAAGTGTTTGTCATGATATGTTCTGACAATAAAGAGTAGTTTAAAACCACAATTAACGCTCTGGTTTCTACAACTTTCACTTAGGAGCAAAAATCTGCCTTTAAACTTTTGACATTTCATAATCTTTGAACTTTTAAAGATTTGATATTTATCGTGATAATTATCGATATCGACTGATATAAAAAAAATTATCGTGATAATTTTTTTGGGCCATATCGCCCAGCCCTATAAACAAAGACACTAATATTAGCGTAGATGCCATTCTTCTTATGATGTAGCGAGTACATCAAGATTTAAGGGAAGTGTTCCCAGTTCCGGCTGACCTAATCTATGCAGCCTAACATTGAATTTATAGAAGTCTATAGTGTGTTATGTGTATACTAGGTTAAAGAGATGTGTTTTTAGTCTAGCTTTGAACTGACAGAGTGTGTCTGGTTCCCGGACAATGGTAGGAAGACTGTTCCAAAGTTTTGGTGCTAAATAGGAAAAGGATCTACCGCCTGCAGTCGATTTAGATATTCTAGGTATTATCAACTGGCCGGAATTTTGAGATCGCAATAGACGTGAAGGACTATAATACGTTAAGAGCTCGCTCAAGTACTGCGGAGCTAAACCATTTAGTGCTTTGTAGGTAATCAACAATATTTTAAAATTTATACGATGTTTAATAGGGAGCCAATGCAGTGTTGACAGAACCGGGCTAATATGGTCATATTTCCTGGTTCTGGTAAGAACTCGAGCTGCGGCGTTTTGAACTAGCTGTAGTTTATTTATTAAGCGTGCAGGGCAACCACCCAGTAGAGCATTACAATAATCTAGCCTTGAGGTCATGAACGCATGGACTAATTGTTCCGCATTTCCCAATGAGAGCATATGGCGTATTTTAGATATATTTTTAAGATGGAAAAATGCAGTTTTACAGATACTAGACACGTGGCTTTCAAAAGAAAGGTTGGTATCAAAGAGCACACCCAGGTTCCTAACCGACGACGAAGACTTGACAGAGCAGCCATCAAGTGTTAGACAGTATTCTGGGTTATTACGTGTGGAAGTTTTTTGTCCAATAATTAGAATCTCTGTCTTTTCAGAATTTAGTAGTAGGAAATTACTAGTCATCCAATTTTTTATATCAGCTATGCATTCCGTTAATTTTGTGAATTGGTAAGTTTCGTTGGGTTTTGAAGAAATATACAGCTGAGTATCATCGGCATAACAGTGAAAGCTAACTCCATGTTTCCTAATGATATCTCCTAATGGTAGCATGTACAGAGTGAACAGCAGCGGTCCTAGTACTGAGCCTTGTGGTACGCCATACTGAACTTGTGATCGATAAGACATCTCTTCATTTACTGCTACAAACTGATAACGGTCAGATAAGTATGATTTAAACCATGCTAGTGCAATTCCACTAATGCCCACATAGTTTTCTAGTCTATTTAAAAGAATGTTGTGGTCAATTGTGTCAAATGCAGCACTAAGATCGAGTAACACTAATAGAGAGATACAACCACGATCGGATGATAAGAGCAAATCATTTGTGACTCTAATGAGAGCGGTCTCAGTACTATGGTACGGTCTAAATCCGGACTGAAAATCCTCGCAGATATCATTTCTTTCTAGAAAGGAACACAGTTGTGAAGATACTGCTTTTTCTAATATCTTTGACAGAAAAGGCAGATTCGAGATCGGCCTGTAATTGACTAATTCTGTAGGATCAAGTTGTGGTTTTTTAACAAGCGGTTTTATCATAGCCAGTTTAAAGGTTTTTGGTACGTATCCTAGAGACAAAGATGAATTAATGATATTAAGAAGAGGATATATGACCTCTGGAAACATCTCTTTCAGTAGCTTAGTCGGTATAGGATCTAACATACAAGTTGTCGATTTAGATGAATTAACGAGTTTGCAGAATTCTTCCTCTCCTATAGCAACAAATGAATCAAATTTTTCCTCAGGGAGACTACAATGCACTTCCTGATGCGATACTGTGGTAGACGGTTGCATAGTTATAATTTTGTCCCTGATATTATCAATCTTATAAGTGAAGAAGTTCATAAAGTCATCACTGCTGTGTTGCTTGGACACTTCTGAGCTTGAAGTTTTCTTTTTCGTTAGTTTAGCCACTGTTTCAAATAAATACCTTGGATTATGTTTATTTACTTCTAATAGGTTTGAAAAATAAGCAGATCTAGCAGCTTTTAAAGCCTCTCTGTAAGCAATCGAGCTCTCTTTCCACGACATCCGAAATACCTCTAGTTTAGTTTTCTTCCAGTTGCGCTCCATTTTTCTGGCTGCTCTCTTAAGGGCCCGGGTGTGCTCGCTGTACCACGCCGTTGGGCTATTTTCTTTAATCTTCTTTAAGCGCAACGGAGCAACTGCGTCTAAAGTGCTGGAAAAGAGAGAGTTAAACGTTTCTGTTGCAATATCAAGTTCTTCTAAGCTTTCCGGGATGCTGAGATGATGAAACTGATTAGGAAGATTATTGATAAAGCAATCTTTAGTGGCAGAAGTTATAGGTCTAACGTATTTATAACACGGAGTCGGCTTTGCAGCCTTGGCTAAATGTAATTTACATGAGACTAGATAATGATCTAAAATGTCATCGCTCTGCTGCAGAATTTCAACGGCATCAACATCTATTCCATGTGATAATATTAGATCTAGAGTATGATTACGACAATGAGTAGGTCCTGACACGTGTTGTCTAACTCCAATTGAGTTTACAATGTCTTTAAATGCCAATCCCAATGCATCTTTTTCATTATCTACATGTATATTAAAATCACCAACAATTAGTACTTTATCTGCAGCCAATACTAATTCTGATAGAAAGTCCGCAAATTCTTTGATAAAATCTTTATGGTGCCCTGGTGGCCTGTATACAGTAGCCAGCATAATTCTCAAATGTGATTTATCGTTTACACTATATATTTTTACATTAAGCACCAATAATTCAAAAGAAGTATATTTAAAGCTAGATTTCTAAGTGGTTTTGAAAATATTACTATAAATTACAGCAACACCTCCCCCTTTGCCTTTCAGACGAGGTTCATGTTTATAACTGTAATCTTGTGGGGTTGACTCATTTAAAATAATGTAGCCTAATCGTTTGGTTTTAGCCAGGTTTCTGTCAAACACAGCATATCAAGATTATAATCTAAAAATCATATCATTAACTATGAGAGATTTTGAAGTAAGGGATCGAATATTCAGCAACCCAAGCTTTATCATTTGCTCATCTGTATTATATCTGTTTTTTATTTGTTGAACATCAATTAAATTTTTAACCTGACGTTTTTTGGATTTCCAAATTCGGGGAACAGACACAGTCTCTATATGATGACATCTAGGTGAAAGAGACTCTATGTGATGGGATTTATCTGACCTTGGTGACGTGAGGCCGCTAGCAGACGGTCGGTTTAGCCAGTCTGTCTGCTTCCTGACCTGAGCTCCAGATTGTCATGTTTTATCTCTAAGACTATGAGCCAAATTACTAGAGAGAAGAGCAGCACCAGCCCAGGAGGGATGGATACCATCTCTTTTCAACAGATCAGGCTTGCCCCAAAAACTTTTCCAATTGTCTATGAATTTTATATTATTCTGCGGACACCACTTCGACAGCCAACCGTTCAGTGAGGCCAATCGGCTAACTATCTCATCACTCCTGCGTACAGGAAGGGGGCCAGAGTAAATTACAGTGCCTGACATCGTACTTGCGAGTTCACACACCTCTTTAATATTAATTTTGGTGATCTCCGACTGGCGGAGTCGAACATTATTAGTGCCGACATGAATAATGATCTTAGAGAATTTACGATTAGCATTAGCCAGCACTTTTAAATTTGCTTTGATGTCAGGCGCTCTGGCTCCCGGCAAACATGTGACTATGGTGGCTGGTGTCTCTATTTTCACGTTCCGTGTGATCGAATCACCAATTACCAGGGCACAATCAACAGAATTCTCAGTGGGTGTTTCACTGAGTGGGGCAAATCGGTTTGTTATGGGAATCGGAACGGAAGAGTGGTTCTTTGATCCGCGACTAGAACGATCTCTCACGGTCACCCATCTGCCCTGCTGCACGGGCTCTACTTCAGCCGGAACCGAATCATGTAAAGAGTTCACTATGCTAGGCGCATCCAAAACACGATCTAAAGATCTAGCATTCTTACCATCCTCAATTAAAGTTTGGATGCGTGTCTCTAGTTCTGAAATCTTCTCCGTCAGCTTGACTGTCTCCTTGCATTTATCACATATAAATCCTATATTGCCATCGGAGAAGGCTATACTAAACATATGACATGTGACACAGGTGACAATAACAGGACAAGAAGACATTACTCACCGTGTTTGTTGACTGATTTCTTACTTACCTGGACTTTATGAACTCAAAGGCGCGGGCGCGCGAGAGAAAATAAATATATAAATGAGCGCACGGGTGGCGCGTTAGCAGGCAAACGTTAGCGAGTTAACGTTACTAGCGTGCTGTGTTAACAATAACGGAAGCTAGAGATGTAAGGTTAATCTGAGATGTTGGGTAAGCTGTATTTAGTAGTATAAACAACTAGATAGTAAATGATGGCTCAAAACATAAAGAAATACGAGGCTCAGGCGGAGCTTACAGCCTCGAAGCAAACAAACACACAGCAGGCAGCGAGGCAGACAGGAGCAATCGATCAGATCGGATCGATGAGTGATCGATGAGTATAAACGTCTGTTTATATATTCATACTCCCTTAATAAAGGAGTCCAGACATTAGAAAAATATCAGTCTACACATTTATAGACGTTTTATATTTAATATGAGGGAACGCACATGTGATATGACACAAAAAATCTTTAACTTTTAGGTGGCAAAATATTTTTTAGTAATTCTATGAACGCTGCGCAAAACAAAAGTAATACTACCACCGGATGAAGAAGGGTCGGCCTCCACATAACATAAAATATTCTTTTTATTTTATTTTTCCTGTTCGCATTTATGAGGGAAAAAAGTTTTTTACGGACGTGACAGTTCTCCGTTACGACTGAAAGCGGCTTTAAAACTTTCACAGAGACCTCAAACAGAAAGCACAAAGCCTTTCTTTAAAGTGAATTTCGTTTTTTATTAATTGTAGCTTAATTTTAATCAATGTTTCATCAACCAATTGCCTGGATTTAATAAATAAGAAAGAAGTAAATATAGTAGAAAATAGATCATCATGACATGGAGGCGCCGGCGCGTGAACGGGACTCTCGTCTGATAAATGAACCGAAACTCAGCGTATAGCCTAAGGTAGGCTACTTGCCTCACAGACCTGATAAATATATAGAAAGCTTGAAATTGCTACTTTTTAACAGAACAAATCAAAACGAAAGATAGCAGACTACAGACTGCTCTCTACTTATGTATAGCTAATCCATATGAAATGTGCATTTCTCTCTGGCGCGTTCACTACTGCGAAGATCGTGAGTCAGCATCGTCACCTTTATAATTGCAGCCGACACTGACAAACACTTGTTTATTAATAAACAGTTAAAATGTCTCCTTGCTATATTTGACATATTTATAATCATTACTTTTGCCGGTTCTTTGTGGCAGCTTTTAGGTGCTTTATTGGCAGCGCCACCCTTACATTTTACATGAACGCGTCACCACTGCATCAGCACCGAAAACATGTTTTTTGGTCTATCGTTACAGCCCTAGCAAAATGAGAAAGCAGGAGTTTAGTCGTTTGTCATGGTTGTAACAATCACAAAAACAATGGCTATCTGAACATCTTTGCCTAGCACAAACTAGTACAGAAGTAATCAATAAATTATCAGGGAGGGTCATGCCTTTTTTCACAATCATTTTGGAGGGTCATAGAAATTTTTTTTGCTGGCGAAGGGAGGGTCAAGTCTTTTTTGACTACAGATCTCAAATCTCCTCCGGTGGCCCCTTAAATAAAAAACGAACAGTCTCTTACTTTTCAGCACAAATACTGCATGATGCAACATAACACTGCACTCTAAGTACTTCAAGTAACAACAAAATATGGTTATGAGCTTTAAAAACTGTCCAGTAAAATAAATTATATTAGTTTATATAAATTTAAATAAAAGTCACACTCTGTCTCTCTCTCGCGCACTGTCGAGCGCTTCATAAAAGTCACGTGCGAACTGCTCGGCTTGGTACTGAGGGCTTAGCGTCGAGTTTCTTAATTTTTTTGATGCCGTCATTGGAGCTGAAATGACAGGAGGGGTTGTGTCGCCCAGATTTGCTTCCCCCGGTCTGCATTTTCCCCAGACATACGTTCTTCTCTCACACAAAAAGCTAATTTCATTCCAAATATGTAAAATTTCACGAAATTCCGCGCTCAAGCTAAATCTGAGAAACCCCATGACCGGTAGCTACTTCAAATGCAACCACCACACAGCCTTGAAGAAGATTTTATAAGCTGGGTCAGTGGCTAATATTTGGAGTTAGAAATATATAACTCGCCCTGCATATTTATTTTGCCTCAGATACAGGATTAACACGTTCGCTTTAACAAGGTTGTTCAGTAACCGCTTGCGTGTCATGCTGAATGCGATTTTCGTGTTTAAAAATAACTATACATAAGAGACGGAAAGATGCAGATAACCATACATTATTTAAGGTTATTTCTATTTGTTACGATATTGATATATGAACTGATGTTGTCAAGTAAGCTTGATGCTTTCCCCGTTGCGAACGTGCACTCCTCTAAACTGTAGCTACGGGTGCTGCACTGCTAGTTGACTGCTGCTCATTTCCCCCCCCCGAGGATATCATGTTAACAACAACCCTTTATAAAACGTAATTCCTTTGTGGATCCTCTTGATCTGCTTTCTCCATGTTTCTTTGACTAATCTCAGTGTATCAGTCTCACGCACGCTGCACGTGAGTTAACCATGTTCGACACATTTAACTGGGAGTGGGGCCGTCCACACTGTTTTATCCACTGTAGGCACCGCTCACGTTGTGTTTTCGGCTTTGGAAACGTAAAGAACACAACTCCTCCAGACAATCTCTCGGGGTACCTAGTGTCCGATTTACAAACGCCGCGGGCGCACGTTTCACCATCTTGCTTGGAGTCAATGTTTGATGGACCTGCTCACATAGTAACGGTTGCTGTGATGTGTGATTGGACAATGGCCGTTTTGTGGGAGGAGCCTGCGAACGGTCAATTGTACCAAATACAGTTGCTCAGATCTACTTAATTTTTTTACTTACATTTACTCAGTTCAAATGGTATGTAATTCATTTAATTGTGTTTGAAGCTGCAGCCCGTAGCTTTTTTTGGGTTAAAAATGATCCAAAATACATATTTGATAAAATACATAACCAGCGGGGGGCCGTCCACACTGTTTTATCCACTGTAGGCACCGCTCACGTTGTGTTTTTGGCTTTGGAAACGTAAAGAACACGTTTGGCTTGGTACTGAGAGTTCAAAACTCTCTGCTTGCCTTAGCTCGATTCAAAACGGTAAGCTTGTAATAATGTTTTTAATTCCAGTGGTACTGGTGGATTTCCGCGGGAGATTCGAGCATGTGTTTGCGTCATTACGTCACATCTGTACACATAAAGGAGTCTCGGCTAGTTGGCTATATCAGCACTTGATATAATTAAACTTATCAATTTGATGGCGGATCCAAAAAGGTTCAAACGACAATGACCAGTGACAACTAGAGATTCACCCGATGTAAAATGCAAAAGACTTCGTTCCGACTTCGGAGTGGCTACAGAAAAAATTAGACTGCAACCGGGCCCATGCGAAAACAAGGATAATTATGTAGTCACGCAATGCTTGCTTACGTTGTTAACATGAACAATTTGAGAACAAAGTATAATTTGCACGGTTTTGCGTGATATGATAACTTATAAGCGATTGTTAGATTTAATCAGCGCGATTTACTGCAATGTCAGAACCAGAACAAAAGTGGATGTTTCTTACTAGTTCAGATTATATTTTCCGGTGAAAATTCTTATGTTGGTCATACTTCCAAAAATAATAATCTGTGATTCTGAATGCTAGTGTCCACACCGGCACGGTTACTGACAGCCTCATAGTCTACTCAAACACTGTGTTCATCCGCGCTGTGCCGTGTCGAGGGTGTTGAAGTACAACTCACGTAAAGTTGATAATTCCGCGAATGACTGCAATTGCAGATTTCCAACAGAGATGGCGACAAAGAGGAAAAACGCCGGACTGCAGCTTTAAATTTAATCAATATTTTTAAGTGTAAAAATGTTTCACCAAAAAAATTTGGTAAATCATATTAAAAGTTTTTAGAGTGTAGGCTACTTTTGTTAATTAATATTACTCCGTACTTATTTATATTATTACACTGTAACAAGGACATTTTTAAGCGTAACAAAAAAATATAATATTTTCAATGCTGTCTAAGGGTGCTTTCACACCTGCCTCATTTAGTTCGGTTGAATCGCACTAGATGTTATATTCTGGTCTTTATACTCACAGACTCCAGAATATCTTGTTTAACACCCAACGGGTGGTGGTTTATTAAGCAATAAGTTTGAACACATACATAGTGAATTAACGGTGCAACAGCATAACATGTGAGCCTCTGCGTGCAACCTACTAAACGGTCCGTGCTGCGACCACAATATTACCAAGGATCCGCGTCATAGCACATTCCCACATGCTAAACAATCACTATTGTTACATCCTTTCTCTTTTGAGACTGAGACTTCAGGTGCCTTCTTAATGCCAGCACTACTTGTGTTGTATTCTGAGTGGGGGACGGAGGGGGGTGACTCTGGGACGCCAGAGTCACTGTCGAGCCCTCTTGAGGTATCGTGGGCTAGTCGATGAAACACTGAGGACGGAAGGTGCCCACTTGAAGACCCTACATATGTCCCCTACTCGGGTCAATCCAGACGGTTGTCGTGCTGGTCCACTAGGGAGACCACACTGTAGTTGCAGCCGTTGTGTGTGCTGACGCGCCAAGTACACTGCAGCCGTTAACGCCGGACAGAAGGGGAGTCACACCACCATATGGAAAGAAGCGTAAATGGGTGAAGCATAGTTTACTGTAAAGCTACGTCTTAGTTTGTGCTTTTCTTGGCGAAAGCCGAGTACAAATCAGCATGAAGTTTTAACATCTACTCTCGTGTAATGGAAATCATTCTTTCTGTAGACTACCAACATACACATTTCCAAAATATATATCTCTATACAAAAAAAATAAAAATAAAATAAAATAAGATTGCCCTTAACTAATTAGCATCGGCTTACATCAAACATACCCTTGTAACATTCAAAAAATAGTAGTATTCAAAGTGCTGTTCCTTCAAGCTTAATGTATTACAAAGTCTATGTAACGCGGGGGTTTCCGAGTGTCCAATGTCATCAGTGTCTATGCCTGGGGGTCGGCTGGGGCTCCAGGAGCCCGTCTGAGGTGTCTCCGATTTCTCCTGAGAACATTGCCTGTGTCTAAGTGGACCTCGTAGGACCGTGCATCAATGGGCCTCTGTATGTTACCTAGCCTCCAGACATTGCATTGTGCAAATGGTTGTACTCGCACACGGTCACCTGGTTTCAGTTCACCCAAATCTCATAGTAGGCACACTGACGTTGTTGGTTGTTGATCAGATCTTCCTGTACACTTATGACTTGTGGTTGCAGAAGACTTGTCTTTGTAGGTAACAGTGTTCTGGTACGGCGGTTAAGCAGTCTCTGTTCTGGACTGGACATCAGGCCTTGTGATGGAGTATTGCGGTGGTCTAGCATAGCAAGATACGGGTCCCGTCCTGCAGCTTTGGCTTTGCGCATGAGCATCTTTGCTGTCTTCACGGCTGACTCAGCCTGGAGATGAGGTATTGTGTTGGAATTCCCAAAGTCGGCTGAATCTCTGGAATTCTGGGGATACATATTGTGGGCCATTGTCAGAAATTACTCTATCCGGGATGCCCTGACGTGCGAAATGGGCTTTCGGTTTCTTTATCACTGTTGTCGACTTTGTGTCAGACAGGTGATCTATTTCCCAAAAGTTAGAATAATAGTCTACTGTGATTAGATGGTCTCTGTTGTCAAAATTAAAGAGATCTGTTCTAGGGCTGGGCGATATGGCTGAAAACTGTATCACGATATCAGTGTTTCATATCGGTCGATATCGATAATTATTGAATTTTTTATGACCCATTTAAAATACGGACCAGGAGAAAAAATATATTACATTTAAACATTTTTATTTTAAACTTAACCTTCCTCTGATTACAATCCCAAGACAGAATTGTCAACACAACCATGGAAAACTTAAATAATTAAAATGTAAACATAAGTCTAAATTCACAATCAGACCTGCAAACTCCTCAGAGTAAAAAAGGTGACAGTGGCGCGGCGGGACGTGGGTGGTGGGGGTTTGTGGTCGTACGTGCCCCCTGCTTGATTTTTTTTTTGTGATTTTAATATGCAAATGACACATTTCTGAGCGTGACTTAACAAAAATCAGCATACTTATCAAAAATCTTTGAGTGCCAACCCGGAAGTTTGTATCTTACACACTATCATAAGTCAGGGCAGAGCACCCGGCTAACGATAAGCCTAGCTAACGTTACAAGGATATTCCACCATTTGGGGAATTAAGCTCATTTTCCACCTCCCCTCGAGTAAAACAATTGTTTGTTTACCGTTTAGGAAACCATTCAGCCGATCTCCAGGTCTGGCGGTACAACTTTTACCATAGCTTAACGTAATTGACCCTTCGCTAAGCCACGCCCGAAAACCGCCACTGGCCAATCGTGGCTTAGCAACCGTAACTAGGCGCGGGAGGTCTGTCAAGCTTTCGAGCGAGGGAAACATGCCGAAGCGTTGTGCGTATGGATTGGGCAAATCTGATACCCGGTATCCTAAAAGTTTGGACGGTGGGGTGGCATTTTTTCCCTTCCCGAAACCTAAAAGCCAAAGGGGAGAAATGCCGGGCGTGGATCAAGCAGTGTGGGAGACCCATTCACAACTAAATGTCGACAGGATTAACAAAAAAAAAAAAAACCTATTGCTTGGAAATAATGGCGGTTCTTTGTTCATAATGCATATATTTGAACGTAAAATAAGACGATCAATGGCAAGACGGAGGCTCACTGACATACTTTAAAATATATTTCAGCATTTTGTTAATCGATGGCCTACCCCTGAGTAACTTTACCCCAATCCGATCGCGGCTCTCCCGGTTTTAGATTGATGGATAAGCTGTTTGATTTGTAATTATTCGATTATTTTCACATTTCACTTACCCTGCTGTGCATGAACATAGCTGTTCCTCCATTTGTGCGTTTCCCATGTGAATGGTCTGCTAAGGAGGCGGCTGCTGCTTGCGCTGGGACCTAACGTTATAGGCTTTAGCTTCAATTTTGATGAAATTATTCTCTAATCGGTTGCATATTATGTCGTGGATATATCCCTCGAATGCATACTGCAGTCCCTTTTGTCTTGCTCTCTCAGATATTTCACCTGTTCGCCAAAAATGACTAATTATCTCCTTGGGAATGTCTGACACCGGTGCATTCACATGTGGCAGTCGCGAAAGCTTGACAGGCGTAGCAACAGTAACTAGGGAGGACGGGGCTTAGCGAAGGGTCAATTCATAGTATGACGACAAAACTAGGGGTGGAACGGTACACAGAAGTCACGGTTCGGTTCAGACATCACGGTTCGGTACGATTTCGCGAAAGCTTGACAGGCGTAGCAACAGTAACTAGGGAGGACAGGGCTTAGCGAAGGGTCAATTCATAGTATGACGACAAAACTAGGGGTGGAACGGTACACAGAAGTCACGGTTCGGTTCAGACATCACGGTTCGGTACGATTTCGCGAAAGCTTGACAGGCGTAGCAACAGTAACTAGGGAGGACAGGGCTTAGCGAAGGGTCAATTCATAGTATGACGACAAAACTAGGGGTGGAACGGTACACAGAAGTCACGGTTCGGTTCAGACATCACGGTTCGGTACGATTTCGGTACAATGGAGTGAAAAGCAAAACAGAAATATAGAAGGCATTTTTATGAATGTCTTAAGCCTTGTATTTTTTAAATAAGTTTTATTAATAAAGGCATATAACCAGTTTATTTATAGTGCACTGATAATAGTTGTATATAATTGGTTTATTAATTAAACTAATAAAAAGATTAAAAGACCTTGAGATATGTTTGGTAATTGTACCTAAATGAATTTAAAATTAATTTGCTATATTTCAGATCAATATATTTGTTTTCCTTAATTTTAATTAACCCTAACTTTATTCTCATCATAATAAATAATTGATTTCCGTATAAAATAATACTACCAACACGTTTAATTTTCTATTTTAATCAATGTGTAACTTAAAAATAAACAGATTAGTGCTCTGTTTTGAGGACAAGAAATAAAAACCAATGTGATGAATATAATAATAATAATAATTCATTACATTTATATAGCGCTTTTCTAGGCACTCAAAGCGCTTCACATGGAAGGGGGGAATCTCCTCAACCACCACCAATGTGCAGCATCCACTTGGATGATGCGACGGCAGCCATAGTGCGCCAGAACGCTCACCACACACCAGCTTACTGGTGGAGAGGAGACAGTGATGAAGTCAATCAGTGTATATATATATATATGGGGATTATTAGGAGGCCATGATGGACAGAGGCCACTGGGCAAATTTGGCCAGGATGCCGGGGTTACACCCCTACTCTTTCGAAAGACATCCTGGGATTTTTAATAATAATAATAATAATGTCCATCTCATCCGAAGGACAGTGCTCTTTTATTCCGAGTATAGGCCTACACAAATATAAGTAAACACTTTGCAGACTGAATGATGTCCTGTATTAACAAAATGACGGAGTATGTTTTTATGTCTCCTCTGTTCGATCGCGCCCGCGTGTCTCTCTCTCTCGCGCGCCCGTGCCTACTCTCTCTGCACGCACGCACGCACACACACACACACGCACACACACACACACACACTCCAGCATTGTAATCTTGACATCGCAGCCTGTTCATTATGCTGTGTTCACATCAAACGCGAATAGAGCGAATTAACCAATAATGTTTCGACATGCCACTGTTGTGACATGGAATATTTAAACATTTTCTTTAATGACTTTCTGGGCCGTCAAGTGTCATTCCCTTAGGGAGCCTATGTAGCAGTCATGCACCTCTCAGATTTAATCATAAATATCTTCATTTGTGTTCCGAAGACGAACGAAGGCCTTACGGGGTTGGTACAGCATGGGGGTGAGTAATTAATGACTGAATTTTCATTTTTGGGTGAACTAACCCTTTAAGCATAGACAGTAAAAAAAATGGACACAGCGACCCCGTTGATTTCAACTGAGAGAGTTGAAGCCCAACATGGGCACTTACTTCCTGATTGCCAAGCGTTATGCGCAGGCTCAAACTGAGCTTGATGACGTAGATGTCACGTGAGCAACCTGACTGACAGTTGTAAATCTTCTAGTAGCTGTGCCAAGACAAATCTGAATCACCCATAGACAGTCACCCAACGTTAATCGTGCACAGAGAATTAACAAAATACCACCTATAACACAATACTTGTCTTGAATGATGATCAGAAGTTTCCAAGGTCGAAGTATCACGGCTCTCCAGAAATAAGGGCTTTGACTAGCAGGCGCAAGCAAGCTAATCTCGAACGGTCAATGACGCATCAGAGTAAAGAGTAAACTCACATTGATGTGTGTGTGTGTGTGTGTGTGTGCGTGTGTTTTGGAAATCAAATCATTTAGTATTGTAAAAACATAATATAATGTTTATTAATATATTACAATACTATGTATATATACTATATACTATGTTTATGTATATATCCATTAGATTTAAATATTTGGCTAGTACACACACACACACACACACACAATACAATTTTTTCCCTTCTTTTTCGTTTCCTTCTACATCAAACAGAATAATCACCCATCCAAAAAATACTTCTTAGTATGAGCCCAGGAACCATAGGCTACTATAAAATACTGTCCCCTCGAGTCATTTTGGTATCCATTCAATATTACATGACCATATAATATTCCAGTATATAAAGAATTGTAAGCTAGGTGTTAAATCATGTAGTTTTGGCTAATAAATCATGGTCACAAACACTTACATTTACATTTAGTCATTTAGCAGACGCTTTTATCCAAAGCGACTTACAATTGAGGACTAAACCAAGCGAGTCATCGTGAAGAGGCAAAAACAACGCAAGAAGTGCTCAAAATACAAAGTTCAGACATTGCTCGGACTAGCATAAGCCAGGCAAGCGAGGATTTAAAGGAAAGGATTTTATTTTTTTATTTATTATTTTATTTTTTTTATGTTAAGTGCTCCCGGAAGAGATGAGTTTTCAGTTGCCTTTTGAATGCTGTCAGGGATTCTGCATTCCGGATGACGGTGGAGAGATCATTCCACCAGCATGGAACCGTGAATGAGAATGTTCTGGAGAGTGATTTTGTGCCCCGCTGTGATGGTACCACGAGCCGTCGCTCATTGACCGATCGTAGGCTTCTGGTAGGGATGTACACTTGTAGTAGTGAGTGGAAGTAGGAGGGAGCTGAACCTGTGGTCAATCTGTAAGCAAGCGTCAAAGCCTTGAACTTGATGCGAGCAGCGAGTGGTAGCCAGTGCAGAGAGATGAACAGAGGAGTGACGTGGGCCCTTTTGGGCTCGTTGAAGACGAGACGAGCTGCAGCATTCTGGATCATTTGTAGAGGTTTAGTTGCACATGATGGAAGTCCAGCCAGAAGAGCATTGCAGTAATCAAGCCTAGAAATGACCAGGGCCTGGACGAGAAGTTGTGTTGCATGATCAGTTAGGAAAGGCCTGATCTTCCTGATGTTGTGCATAGCAAACCTGCATGATCGAGTTGTCTTTGTAATGTGGTCAGTGAAGGTCAGCTGATCATCAAAGATTACTCCAAGATTTCTGACCGACCTTGATGGGGTGATTGAGGATGAATCTAGCTGGATAGTGAGGTCGTGCTGTAGAGACTGATTGGGAGGGAGGACGAGAAGCTCAGTCTTTGCCAGGTTGAGCTGCAGGTGATGTTCCTTCATCCATGCCGAGATGTCCGCCAGACAGCTTGAGATCCGTACAGCTACTGTGGGATCATCTGGTTGAAATAAGAGGTAGAGTTGGGTGTCATCAGCATAGCAATGGTAAGAGAAACCATGTGCCTGTATGATGGGTCCCAGTGATGTGGTGTAAATGGAGAAGAGGAGCGGTCCAAGAACTAAACCCTGGGGAACCCCTGTGGTCAGCTGATGTGCTTTGGATACCTCACCTCTCCATGCGACCTTGAAGGACCTACCTGTGAGATAGGACTCAAACCAGTTGAGGGAGGTTCCAGTGATGCCCAGTGATGAGAGGGCGGACAAGAGGATCTGATGATTCACTGTGTCGAAAGCAGCAGACAGGTCCAGTAGAATGAGAACTGATGATTTGGAAGCAGCTTTTGCGACCCGCAGGCCTTCACTGACTGACAGCAATGCAGTCTCAGTTGAATGTCCTTTCTTGAAGCCAGATTGGTTGACATCCAGCTGGTTGTTCAGAGACAGGAAAGATGATACTTGGTTAAAAGCAACTCGTTCAAGTGTTTTCGCAATGAATGAACAAAACCGTTTTTCTTTATTTCACGTTATGTAGGCATTTTGTACATATGGCTTCCGAACGGGATCACATTCATCTTCAAGCGTTGATCTGTAAATAAATAAAGGAACAACGTTAAACGCGATAGACATTGAGATGTTTTTTTTTCTTCTTCCATTGCCTGTATTATTTCCTGATAATTAATTTCCCCATACCCCGTAGGTGTAGTAGTAGATAAATAATTTAAAGTTCGTGGATAAATGTTAGGCTACTTCATATGTATTCACTTGCCACATATTGAATTATTTCCAATCTCTAAAAAACGTTGTTTAAATATTTTGTCGCGTTGCTTTTATGGACTCTGTCTATCTATGCCATGGGCTGACTTTAGACAGTAAAAGACTGCCTGCGAGACTGTGCAAGCTTCTCCTCCTGTCTATACGGTAACTTCTCTACTGTGCGACGGACAGTCAAGTGGTTATGACGCAATTTTTAGCCTATTTTTACAAGAATGGCTTCTACGGGGCCATAACGTAAGATACAAAGTAATGGAGCCTTTTGAGTCTGGACAAATTGAGTCTTTGGACGCCTCAGATGTAAAGTTATTCGCTGTCAAAGTGACGCCAAAATGAATGGGAGTCAATGGGATGCTAACAGCAGGTGATAGCCAGCGACAATGGCGGCCCCCGGAGGCAGCTTCAACTTCCGGCTGATGGATTACCCCCTTGCTCTTAAGCTGCGTTCACACTACACGCGACTTTGTCGCTGCAGGTCGCCAGTGGCTGCGCTGGAGGGCGTTCCCACTAACTGGTTGCCTAGTAATGTTTGTGAGTGACATTCACGGGTGTTACTCTATTCTAGACAATAAACACCTTTCACTGCTGTACAAACAAATATTTTGGAAGGAAAAGTCTATATATAAATTGAATCAGTACAAAAAATGCATAATATTAAAGATGAACGATAAACAATGAGTGCTCTTTGCCATCGCGGCTATTTAACTGCAGCAAACGGGCAAATACCGGTCTATCTGCGTTCCCGAAACCATTCTGTCATGGAGTCAGTACAGTGAACACCACTGTATGTACACGGAGATATATCATAAGTTATAGGACAGTTTCTGACGGCTAAAATGAGCGTCTTCAATTTGCCTCGGTCAGACTCAGCACTAAAGAGTGACGCACTCCACTGACTTCACTCCTATTGGTTGTCGCTCGCGAAAATCGCTCTTCATTTGCATAAAGTTAAACATTTCTCAACTTTGTCGCGCCGCTGGACAGACACGCCCCACCTGTTGCCAACGGTCGCTGTCGCGCTTGTCGCCGGAAGTCGCCCGCTCACCATTGATAATGAATGGTATCGTGTCGCTTGGTCGCGTGTAGTGTGAATGCAGCTTTAGTTCCGTGACATAGCTTTCAATAGACTCACCCGACCTCTGGTTCTTGGTAAAGAAGCGATACCGTTCCACAGTTTCGTTCACACAAGGGCAATGTCCATCAAATTTGTCGATAATGTCTTTTAACCTCCATGTATCTCTGCTGGCGTCACTCATTAGTGTGTCCATTAATTCTCTGCCGCTTTCGCCAACAAGATTGCTGAAAAGTGTCACTTTTTTCTTTTCATCGTCGTCACTCACTGTTAACTCCACATAAAGCATAAACTCATCCTTCCACGTTTTCCAGGACCTTGAAAGATCGTTGGAGTCCAAACAATCCATGTTGCACACGGGGATGCTCACGGTTAAACGGGCTAAGTCCACTACCGCTGCCACCATGTTATATTCTGGTCTTTATACTCACAGACTCCAGAATATCTTGTTTAACACCCAACTGGTGGTGGTTTATTAAGCAATAAGTTTGAACACATACATAGTGAATTAACGGTGCAACAGCATACCATGTGAGCCTCTGCGTGCAACCTACTAAACGGTCCGTGCTGCGACCACAATATTACCAAGGATCCGCGTCATAGCACATTCCCACATGCTAAATAATCACTATTGTTACACTAGAGTTCGTTGTCCCTCCCTTGGTGTGGTTCATTTGGGCAGGTGTGAATGCAGAAATCGCACTCGGGTGCGCACCAAACAAGCGCTTTCAAATGAACTCTGGAGCGGTTCGTTTGTGGTGAGAACGTGATCCGATCTCGAACAGACCCACCCAACTGCCAAAAAACTGCGCATTTTTGGACTAAACCAGCTGCGCTGTGCATTATGGGATGAGGTTTGTTGACAGTTTGCACTTTTAGCATGGCAGCTTGCGGACAAACTTGGAGTTGTGAGGAGGTGCGTAGCCTAGAAATTTGGACTGATGACCATATTAGGCCCAACTTTCAAAAACTCACAAGAACAACGAAATCTTCGCTTTTTGTAAACAGCTCAGGGAAAGGGGGTTTCATAGATCTGTGGCATTTTCCTGCGCGTTAATTCTGACCAATCGAGGTGCAGTTATGGAAATACGTTCCGCTCAGTGGTTCATGTAGGTTGTCTACAAACCGGAAGGTTGGTGGTTCAATCCCCAGTCCCACCTGACCAAGTGTCGAGGTGTCCATGAGCAAGACACTTAACCCCAGCTGCTCCTGGCGAGCTGGATGGCGCCTTGCATGGCTGACACCACCGTCGGTGTATGAATGAGTGAGTGAATGGGTGAATGTGAGGCAAAATGTAAAGCGCTTTGGGTGGCCATTGGGTCTGTGAAAGCGCTATATAAATGCAGTCCATTTACTATTTACGTTCAAGACACATCTGGCCAACGAGTGATGTGGATGTTGTCACGTGACTGCATTTTGGTTCCTTTCATCAACTCATCTACTGATTCGGACCAGAGCAATCAGTGTGGTGTGAAAAGGAACCAAAACGCCTGAAAAATGCTACAAAGTATAATTGTTCGCCCTTGGTCCGGACCAAATGAACCGAACTACAGATGTGAAAGCACCCTAAGCCTTTTGGACCACACTTCATAGGCCTATTGGCTACGATAATGTCTTTTTTAGTTACATTTGGAAATATAAACCTAGTCCACAAGACATAAGTCCTGTTTGCAGATGCACTAAAATATTGAATTCAATTTTTGTTAGCATTCTATTAAAATGTATATTTTGTGGTGTTAGCATCAAACACCTTGCCACGTCTGTAAAAATGAACTGTATAGTCTCATGTGCAGCAATACTCATTCAAAAGCACTGCAGAGATGTCAACCTCACTCAGGCGTTGCGTTTGTCCACTTGGGAATCTTGACAACACCCATTGCATTTTAAGAGGGGTTAAACAGCTTTTAATATTCCTCACTGAATCAGGCTCAATTAAAGGGAAAGTAATATTACAAATCCCTTGCCTTTTACATCAAAATCCATGCCATGGCAACATCCACAGAAAATGATGTATTCCCATTTAAGGCAAAAAAAAAAAAAAAAAAAAAGAAGAAATTTACAAAGATTTCCTATCCAACTAATATTTTTTTTTGTCCTGAAAACATGAAAATGGAAAACAGAGGAATGGAAAGTCAGCAAATTGCTTTTTAAAAATACACCATTGAAAGACTGCACTTGAAGCAAAGTCTGCTTAATGCTTTTTTTTAAAAGAAACAAAACCACTGCACTTCACAGCTCTCTCTGCACTTGATTTTGTGTCCAGCAGTTTATTTTTTTTTATATTTATGAAGTACTCTCCTCAAAACCAGATCAATACAGTGCAATATGATGCCAGTTCTTCTCTCTTCCTCTCTCGCTGTGCTTTACAGAGTAAAGGAGGCCCTTTAAAAGAAAAAGGCACATGAAACATGTCTTGCTGGAATAAACAAGAGTTTTTAACAGCATAGCTTTCTTCTTTGTAGTGGTAATGAGGATGTGCTCTTTTAAAAGGCTTCAATATTTATGATTCAGTGAGATTACACTATTAACCTACCTTATGCATCAAACAACTAAATGTGGCAGGCAAAGCATCCATGCATAGTTAGCATATACTGTACAGAAAAAAAACAGGACTATTTTTTGAATTAAACAATTAAACACATTACACCTCAGAAATGCTTTAAAAATGGTTAACCTCATAACGCGCAACTGAGAGTATAAAAGATCACTTTGGAAAACTTTTCACGAATGACCCCTAATAATTTCTAGCCCCGAATGCTCATTTGTCAGGTTTCCCACAGCACTTTAGAGACACAGGTCGAGGCTCAGCACAATCAGAGGGATTTAAAGCCGCCATCGAAAAACACTCCATCCTTTTGATTCACTCTCTTCTGCTGCCCACACACCCACTGGTACACTTAGAAATAGCCTTTCATCCAGGGTGTTCAAAGTACGTACGTGTGTATTAAATGTGGAAAGTGAGGTGGAAGCAGTCATGCTGAACAGCTTAGGGAACATTAATGCTCTATGTATAGAAGTGTAGGTGGAAAAATAACTCGCTGAGTCCTCACTTCAAGAGGCGTTCTTGGTGTGGCCGTGTTGGTTTCCTTCTCGTGTTAATTGATGGGAACCAACAGGAAGACACTATAACTATCAATGTATCTACACAAAATGCACTCACAGCTGCATCAACAGGGCAGTGTTTGCAGTGCATCTCGGTGCCTTGCACTGAGGGACACTGAAATGAGCTTTTGAAGAGAGAACAATCCTGTCTCAGAGGCTGTAGGGGAACAACGCCTGCTCTTCATTGCTTAAAGAACTCTGTGTATCTGGTCTCTAGCACACACATCAAACTGTTTCCTGTGCAAGTAACTGTGTGTACATTAGAATCAATGATACTGATGTAGATGCACTTTGTTCACCAGCTGAGAATGTTTAACCTGCTTGCTTAATACTGAATATTATCTGGTTTTATTCAACGACCAAATTTGACAAAAAAGGCCACAATGGACCATCAGGATTGCTGAGCGGATTGTTGGTGCCTCCTTAACCATAGTCCATGTTTTGTAAACTTCTAAAGAGAGGTAAAAGAAAAAACACCCGTTGTTTCATTGTCATAAAATAATTGAATGTGGGGTTTAAATCACATTATAAAATAAATGTTTTTCTCCAAAACACGTTGGCCACAATTATTGGCACCCCTAGAATTTTTTATGTGTGAAATAACTCTGAATTTTATTCCCATTAATGTTAAAATTTTTTAGCACACCAGTGTGGCTAGGAACATGAAATTGTCTATGACTTCTTGTTTTACATGAGTATAAATATGAGGAAACACAAAGGCCAGATTCCCTTAATCATCCATCACAATAGGTAAAACCAAAGAATTTAGTTCTGATGTGCAGAAAAAGATTGTTGAGCTTCAAAAATAGAAAGTGGCTGTAAGAAAATAGCTAAAGAATTGAAAATTCCAATTTCCACCATCAGGGCAATAATTAAGAAGTTCCAATCAACTAAAGATGTTACGAATCTGCCAGGAAGAGGACGTGTGTCTATATTGCCTTAATGAACGGTGAGGAGAAAAAAGTTTGAGTGGCCAAAGACTCTTCAAGGATCACAGATGGAGAATTGCAGAGATTAGTTGAGTCTTTGGGTCAGAAAGCCTACAAAGTTTTGTCAAACAACCCCTACATCCCCACATGTTGTTTGAAACAGTTTCAAGAAAAATCCTCCTCGCTCCTCCAAAAACAAACTGCAGCATTTTTAGTTGTCAGACACGGCTGGAACTTCAAAAGGGACCTGACTATGGACAGATGAAAAAAACTACAACAAAAAGAGCTTTTTGGCAGCAAACCCACCAGATGGGTTTGGTGCAAACTGGGATAAAAAAAAACCCATGTCCACGATTAATATACTGCTGGATCTTTAATGTTGTGGGTCTTTTTTTTTTGCTGGAGGTCCTGGACATCTTGTTCAGATACATGGTATCATGGATTCTAGCAAATACCAACAGATTTACTTTAGTATATTACAGATGTGGTGTCAATTAATTTATATCATCTGATTTGACACTGCAATAACTGGAGAAGTGTGGTGTCATTGCTAAGCATTTGCTAGTTTGTTAAAACATAAAATCACAAACATGAGTTCTGTAGAGACATGGTAGTGCTTTATTAAGGTTTGTAACAGTGGGCGGAGTCATCTACTCTTCCACCAGTGGTGGTGGAGAAAGCTTTAACTGGAAGTTCTCGCTGTGATAAATACTTCCTGTTCCTGGAGGGGCAGGATTCGACAGACCGGACCTCTCATTGCCATGAGAATGGGTGAGTTCTGTCAGAACGGCAAGCTGAAAAACAAAGAAAACAGAAATGAAAAGTGTGGCAGAACAAAGGGAGAAAAACAATAATAATAATTAAAATAATAGTTAACAACAAAATAAAATAACAACAAAAATACAACAACAATAACATTAATGATATTTTATAATATTAAAATGTATACAATATTGATATATAGTAATTCATATAATAATATTAATATTAATTATCAACTTTTTCATTAATATTGAGTAAGACAGCACAGTCAGTGCACAGAAACATTTGGAGAAAAAAAAAGAACTGCAATTCTTGCACATGATGCAATAGCCACATTGAAGCTAGTTGTCATGTGGCAATCAAGTACAAATAACATTTTAACAAATGAATAGTGTTAAAAGCTTTTTACTGTGTCTCAGCGTGCTTTCCCTTTCAGAGATAAATGAGTCAGAGTTATTCTGCGGCCCTCTAATAAAAACATTTATTTATTTATTTGAACACAATTTATCTGCACACGACTGCTAAGGTTTGGTCATTTTGTTTTTGATTTTGTTTGCGGAGTACAAGGTCAATATCTTCAAATGTAGGGTTTATTGCCCCACATTAATGTTATTGTTTACTCACCTTCATGTCATTCCAAAGCCGTTTTAGAAGAAAGAAAGTCATACAGGTTTGGAATGACATGAGGATGAGTAAATGCATTTTTGGTTAAAGTATCCCTTTACCACGCATTTTCATGCAGCACTTCATGCCAATTAACTTTTTATTTATTTATTGAAAACTGAAGCAATCTGTTGGTGTTGGTGATATGGTTAGTTGAAGTTATGAAGTAAAATGGGTTCCACCACACAGTGAGAAATACAGAACAGTGTAAAAGACCTAAATGCAGACCCGCCACCCAACCCCCTACTCATTAGCAGTGCTGGCCTGTCAGAGTCATTCATTAATGTGTATTTTCAGCAGGGACCTCGTTATGGCCAGAGCAATCAATGTGCATTTAACCAAACTGCATGAATCAAACGGCATAATCTATCCTTCTCTCTCCAGCTTCACTTTAAAGACCTCCTTTGCATCTTTACCATCTCCTTCCCTCTCTGATCTCACTTATATCTCCCTTTCCTCACTCCCATCCACTCCCACTCGAATCATTCCTTTTCTTTTTTTTTATGTGGACAAACCAACTTTTCAGCCATGCACTAATTTCATTTCACTCTTTTTCTGTCTTTCTTCTGCTGTTTATTAGCAGTATTTAAAACAGACTACCATTTATAGTTCTATTTCTTTTTTCTTTCGTTTCCCTATCTCAACCGGACACCTGCTAAGCCAAGGCCACGGAGAGTGACTGGGATAAAAGCAAATACAGACACAGAAAGCACGTCAGTGGCTAATCATAACCCCCATACTGTTAGCAAACAGGCTAATCACAGAGTATGAAGTCTGGACACATCTAATTCCAGCAACAGTCTCTCTGTGGAAATTTCCACTCTGTGGAAGAGCCTAGCATTAGATACTATGGCAACCACGTTTAATTGTCATTTTTTACTACAGCTATAAGATAAACATATAGACATGTTTGTTTGTTTGTTTAAGGAAGAAACAGTTGCTTCTATAAGAAAGAGACACTACAACATATATGTATGTGTATTCATGTGTTGTACTTCTCAATGCGCTATAATGGCATTTCAGGTTGAGTCATATATGGAGGCGCTGTGTGAAAAGTACGCCTTTGTGAGAAAACTATGGTGTATGATTTTATTACAGTGGTGGAGAGCTGTTGAATATGAAAAAGGACAAATACAATCCAAGTACAAGGGAAATAAAAAAAAAAACTTGCTAGGGGTCTGAAATACAGTAATTTATAGTTCTTTGAAAATTCTATGTTGTCCAACATTTTCTAACAATAAATCTGTGACAGACAGATAAGTGAAATAAACAATCACACTTGTGAGTTGAAGTATTCTAGAATTTTGTATTCTAGTGTGTGGGAGATCATTTGTAATACAGTATATGAATGTTTATGTGTGTTTATAATGATTATTTTTATGTTGCAGGTAGACTTTCTCTCTCATCAAGTGTCTGGTTTGACGAGACATCGCATTTGGCCCTGGGATGAAGGCATGAGAGAAAACAAAAATACAAAAAATGAGAAAACAAAATCACTATGCTCCCTCATGTGCCCTCACTTCTACAGAAATATGAGGGCGATGCTTAATTTAGGGGGACCATGGGATGATTTTAAATGAGAAAATCACGACAGTTCAGATAATTCACTCAAAATCTGACATCATTTACATCAAACACAAATTAAGATATATTTAATGAAACCTGAGAAATTTCAGTTCCATTGAAAGTACATTCAACCAAAATGTTCCAAGCTTCAAAAATGTTTTAAAGACATAAATAATAAAACATAATCCATATCAATCAGGTGGTTTCATCGAAGTCTTCTGCAGAAACATGATTGCTTTATATGATGAACAGATTTATTTTCAGCTTAAAACACAAAATACAAATCTACTTGGAGTTTTAAAGGCCAAGATCAGATCTTTTAGGCCCCTAAAAAACACCCATATAATCTATCAAATGCCTTTCTCCATCCTCATTCTGTCCTTTCACCTCTCTTCAATCTTGTCCTCCTCATTCATTTACTCCGAACACCTTCCACCAATTCATTGCTTCTGATATTTCATTACCCTCCCATCCTTCCCTCTCAATACAATCGCTTTCCCTCAGCTGTATTTCTCTCTATCGCACTTTTGTATCATCCCTCTCCATACATCTCTTTTTCCAGCCTTCATCTGTCTTCTTCCTGGAACTGCTGCATTGAAGGGAAATGGACCGACTTGGACCTCAAAGAGAGCAATCAAAGCTCAGCCCTGACAAAAGCATCAGACACACACACACACACACACACACATACACACACACTTCAGAGACTCTTAAACAAGGCACACACAAACATGAACATAAGGCATACACATCTTTCATTTACTCCTGGTCAAAATCAAATGTTCCAGTAAGCGTAATCAGCAGGTCCAGAATGTTCAGACAGCACTCGTGCACGCGCGCACGTACAACTAAGGTTTATTGCCAGCACCTGCCTGGCAGCATTCTCATTAATGCTGTAAAGGAACACACAAACATTTGTATTCTCAGGTGTTGGGAGTGGCTCTTTAAAAACATCAACACTATCTGTTTTTCACTTCTCATTTTAATTAATCTCTCTCTCAAATACACACACACACACACGTTCAATCTGTTCAGCTCAGTTTCTTAATGTAAATCCGAATTTCATAATCTCCTCACAGACAATGGAACAACGGGAGATAGTAACCACACATGCACAAACGCACACCTTGTCTGATGCTCTGGTCTTTTTTCCTATCCACTCATCCTCTGAAACTGTTTACGGTTTAATTAAAGAGCTCAGAACGGGGCCGTGCAGTTCTGCTGTGTTAATTATGGGAAGTCTATTGGGAATGTATATGTGTGTGTGCTGACCAAACAGTTCTAATAAAACTCTTGAGGACGCTTGTGTGAGTAACTGAGGGACTGGCACAAAAGACTGATGTGTTTACCCGACTCACGGCCTCATGGGAGACGGCCATGTCAATTCATGTCCCACCCTAAAGCTCTGCAGGAAAAACATCCACTGTTTGTGGTCGGTGGGATTTTTTTGTTTTTTGAAACTCTTATTCACATCAAGGCTGCATTTATATGGTCAAAAATACAATAAAAACTGTAATATTCTGAAATATAACCGTATTTGAAAATATTGTAAAATGCAATTTATTCCTGTGATAGTAAAGCTGAATTTTCAACAGCCATTAACTCTAGTCTTCAGTGTCATTATGATCCTTCAGAAATTATCCTAATATGCCGATTTAGTGCTCAAGAAACATTTCTTTTTATAATATGTTGAAAACAGTTGTGCTGCGTAAAATATATGTTTTGGATTTTGGACTCCTGGGAAATACTTTTTAAGACGTTTATATTGATCATCAAATAAAAAGTTATTTGCAGAACGAGTCCTACAGTAAGTGATAACGTACATCAGCCACTAATTATCGAAATGCTACCAATCAGAATCAAGCACTCTAAAGAGAAAGGCACTAAAATGGATGCGAAGGTGGCCTATTTTTCAGATATTTTTGGATGGAGTGAGATGGGGCAGAGGGTGCTTGGGGAACACAGGGACAGTCACATATTTAAAGGCAAATGTCTAGATTTTAATTACCAGAATTACAAGTGTCAAAGACAGTGAGGCAAACAGCTCAGTAGAGGAAGCTACAGTAGCCTACATAGTGAAGACATTCAAACAGAAAAACAAACAAACAATAAATTTAATCACAAAGATAAAAGGGTTGTGTTATGAAATATGTCAAATTGTTCCTCAGTGTTTTGAGGAGGGAGGCCTGATGATCTAAAGTGGTCAGTTATTTGGATTATTCCAAATGTGGCTCTTCAAACACGAATTTTTCTTTATCTCACATATTCTTCTTTATCTTTATCTCTTTATCTCACTTTATTTAAATTATTCTTCCAGCTTTGATCAAACTCTGTGAGTCTGTGATGGTTGGTGTTTGTTTAGATTGTTTAGACCTTCCAGCCTTTGTTTAGACTGGAAGGAAGCGTATATAAAATAATAATAAAATAAAGCATATACTGTATATATGGACACTATATTATATATTTTATATATATATATATATATATATATATATATATATATATATACACACACACACACACACACACACATATAGACTTGTATTAAAACAAGGGAGAATGGTCAAGTAAAAAAAGTAAAACTATGACAAAAACTATTTAAACCTTGACTATGTGCTCTTCAGAAGAAAAATGTCCCCTTTAACAGAGTCCTTTCAAACATTGAGTTATACTTTTATTTAGCACTATGCTTTGGGGAAACTTCTTGGACATATAAAAAGTTGTAACCCTCTTTTGCCTTGTGCATTAGGTCTGCCAAATTAGTCTTGAGGACTAAAATGTTTTGGTCTCTTAACACCTTCCTCCAGATTAAAGAATCTCTAATCCCTGTGGGAAAAGTTGTGATGACACCCTTTCTGTACAACCCAGATTGATGCACTGTGACTGTTTCCATCCACAGGTTTTAAATGGCAAGATGCGCATAAAATTAAAAAAAAAAATGCGCATTAAACTTTAAGCTCATTTGATTCAGATACATTTTTTATCTGATAAGAAAAAATGTGCTTAAACTACGATGGAAACACATTTACCGAATAAATTACTCGATGCGCATAAAAAAAAAAAGCATGTGACTTTACACGAAGGGACAACATAACTGTACCAACCAGCAGACTCATCTTTCTGCACAGCATCTGAAATGCTGTTTTGGACGTTTGTTGTCTGTGGTTCGGTAAAATTAACTTCCAGAACTGTCTTACACGACTGCATTCCGAAATCTGCCTCCGAAAGCAAGATAATGCGTTTATTGTGTTTTGTGCACTCTAAGTAACTTATTATATATGGAAAATGTGTATATATAGTGGCTTCTCCTGCTTTTCTTAGTGATATTTAGCGCCAGCTTATCAGGAAGTGACAATTTTGTTCTCTGTTTTAGAGGTCTCCTACAACAGGTTTACATTCATCAAAGGTCAAAAAACACTTTCATTTTCTCATAATATACATTGTACCTTACCACATTTTTCAATGATTCGTCCGAGGATTTGGTCTCTCTAAATCCCTACTTTCCGCAAGTCTATTCTGCTCTTATTGGCCAGATGGCTCAGTCTGTTGTGATTGGTCTACAGCTTACAGCGTGTTTGCGAAACAAAACACCCATTACCATAACTGAATTTCAGCTCCGGAGGCTCAAAGATTGTATACACACTGTAAAGACAGTACCAATGAAGTAGATTTTACCATATCAATCCGAGACTGAGCCCGATGATGAAACATTGGAAGAACTAGTTATTCCATCGCAAGGATGACTTGAGCAATGTAGTTTCTCAGTGATGCACTACTCCGTTTGAGGAACATTATGAGACGTTGCAACTGTAATTCCTCACCATCAGCATTAACAAGTGTATATCCATGAAATAACTGATGTGTATATTTATAATTTATTGCAGTGCACATGTGGGAACTGTATCAAAAACAGCAAATGCGTTAGATGAGTACTAACGTGAATTACTAATGAAACATTAAAGTTTGTAAAACAAATCTATCTCCATCCTTTCATTACTCAAAGTAGTAAGAACAACAGACTAAATTAATGGACACAATTTTAGGTTATAGTGGGCCCACAGCTGATTAGCAGTTGAGAACTACACAATATAAAACAAAACTACATATTTTGATCACGCGGTAGAAATACAATAATTAATCATACTTAGAGATTCTGATTCTGAGGAGCAAGTTGGTCCAAATAAAGTGGGTACCATCTTTAATGAATAAGCGTTTTAGAAATCCCATTTAGACCTCACAGAGATTTGAGAAGCAACCATTAAAAGCTGATACTGCTTTTGTATCGCTGTGGTAATTTGAACCACTGACCCTTCACATTCTCATCCTTTGGAAGTGTTTACATAGAGAATTTGCTTTTGCAGAGCAGAAAACAACATCTTCTCGACATGTACATAACACAAACACACCAGCTGCAGTGTTTGAGGGCGGGTCAAAGTAGACGTTGTTTGTGGGCAGCCAATGAAGACCATAGGTAGGCATTATGCAGATGTGCTACAGTATACGTATGCAGGTAACGGAATTGATACTGGAATTCATGACGACTCGTTTAGGCGTTCAGAGTCGATTCTTTCTTTTGGGTGACAATAACTTCGTGCACTTTCGAATTTACAACTTTGCAGACCATTCTGCAATTCACGGACAGCTATATTATACACTGCATGAAAGGGAATATTTCGAAAAAGCATAATATGGACACTAAAATATATCAAAATGGAAAACAGATATTAAATTGTACAAAATATTTCACAATATTACAGTTTTGAGTGTATTTTTGATCAAATAAGTGCAGCCTTAGTGAGCATAAAAGATCATTATTTCAAATACATTAAAAATATCTGACTCCAAACGTTTGAAAGATATTGTAATTATTAAATGGAAAATATGGAACCACTATGAATAACCAGAGCTGGCAACCATCCATGGATGAGTAACCATGGAAAGGGATGTGAGGGAGTCTTTAAGCTGTGTATACTTTGCATTAAACGCACCATCCACACATACACATGCTATGCGTGTATTCATACTCATACTTAGTGTGCACATGAGTTTGTTTGTTCATCTCTCTGAAGCTCACTTTGGCAGGAACGTCTAGCCTAGTGTAGTTTGATCCTCATTAACGAGAGCGGGATAAACAAACAGCACATACACAAACAGACTTCAGCATGTCACATACAGCTGACAAACAGAAACGGCATGGACTAACGGATCTGACAACAAATGGTCTCTCGGTCTCTTTTTCAGGATGTCTATCTACTTTGCTCTTAAGGGTGAGGACAGATGCTAAGATTGAGAGTGTGATAGGGTGATACTGGATTACAGCAGTGACTTTCTAATTCTTCAGAGGATTAGTGTCATAGATTGCAACTGCAACATTACATGATCAAACTGATTGAATAGGTTTGGGCTGATGGGTAATATAATATTTAACTGGAAAAGAACATCAACAGCAAATGAAGTCTTCAGTAGGCCACAATGGTTTCCTTTACAGCTACAGATAAAGATCTGACTGCACTTACATGTGCAAAATGCAAACTGTCAAATAACACGAAAAGTTGCATAAATAAAAATAACTGAAGAATTTCCATAACTTACTTAAGTGCCTAACAACGCCCTTCAGCCGTGACTTATTCACGATACAGCACAGCCTCTCGTACCTTATTGCTTTTATAAAACGGTTACCACACAATACAAATATTAAAGTAAAAACATATGTATTAGTGCAACTTTCATGAAGTAAAATCACTAAAAGCCTCCCTTCCGCAAGAAAAAAATAGTCCCTGACCGTGAACAGCAACAACGTTCCAATGTGTAATATGCATGAAAGCTCAAATAAAAACAACGTAGGAACCGTTCTCAAACTTTCATTTTCCGTTTATTCCATTATATAGTAGGGAGGTTAAGTGACTTTTGACTTCAAGTCATGATGCAAAGGTCCCCTTTGGTATGGAAGTACCTTAGTGCCATAGAAATAAATGTATCCTAAGACACAAGTGAGATCACATTTTGTATCTTATATACGCACATTTTTTTAAAAATGGCCACCGATCATACTTGAGAGGCCCATGTCTTTGCTTCTGTTATAGCTATAATGAAAAATTTGGTATCAATTTGAGTCCAATAAAACAGGTTCCAAGACTAAAACACAATAATGTTGTCTTACCATGACAATTGGAGGTGAAGTATGCAATTTTTTATTAAAAAACGCATGCCAAACACACAGTCCATTCACAACTTAATAATTTCTTCGTTTGGGTTTGCTTCGCATGCGCCCTTTACAGCACTGGCTGAAGACGCGGGTGTCGCGTCGAGCATGGGCATCCGGTCATTTACGTCTCAAGGTAACTCAGAACTGTGTCACAGCTCTGGAGCCCTGGAAGGCGGTCAACTGGTATCAGACAGGTGTAAACCTGGGAGTAATCTCGAAACTGAAAGTGGTTTCGACAAACGCCTCCAATTCGGGGTGGGGCGACCTCTACGAGGGCAGACTGACTTTTGGCCTGTGGTGAAGCCAAGAAAAGAGCTTGCACATAAACTGTCTAGAGATGAAGGCAGTCGAGAACGCCTTGCGGTTCTTCCTTCCCCTTCTAAAGGGCCACTATGTCCTTGTCCCCGCGGACAACATGTTGGTGGTTTCCTACATAAATTGACAGGGCGGTTTGAGATCACGGAACCTTCATGCACTGGCAGAACGCCTCCTTGTATGGGTTCAGCGCAACCTACTCTCGCTGAGAGCGGCGCATGTGCCAGGCCATCTGAATGTGGGTCCAGACAGGCTGTCCAGGGACAACGTTTCCCCAGGGGAATGGTCTCACCAGCCTCAGACAGTTCAGCTGTTGTGGGACACCGTTGGGACAGCGGAAGTCGACCTCTTTGCGTCTCAAGGCAACCCTCAGTGTCCAATATGCTTCACAAAGAACAAGGACGCGCTGGCCCATCACTGGCCCAGCCGCCCTCTCTATGCTTTCCCTCCGATCACGCTGTTAGCACAGGTAATCAAGCGTATTAGGGAGAACGGTTCCTCTGTGCTTCTAGTAGCTCCGTTCTGTCCGAACCAAGTTTGGTTTCCGGAGCTGATCCAGCTTCAGAGCTTGGCTCCGTGGCCTGTCCCGTTGAGGAGAGATCTCCTCTCACAGGCCGGGGGTACGATTTGGCACCCACGACCCGAGCTTTGGGCTCTACATGTGTGGGCCATCAACGGGTACCCATCAGTCTCTCCCCGACGGAGTTTTAACACGATTATGCAAGCTAGAGCGCCCTCTACTAGACGGCGTTATGCTTCCAAGTGGTCAGTGTTCTCAGATTTGTGCTCAGCTCGCAACCTGGATCCACAAGATTGTGGGGTGTCGGAGGTTCTCTCCTTCCTACAGGAGCTCTTGGACAAGGGTAGATCCCCATCCACGTTCAAGGTATATGTGGTGGCTATTGCTGCGTTTGTCAAACATTCGCATGGCCAGTCACTGGGTAGGAACAACCTTGTAGTCCACTTCCTCAGTGGAGCTAGAAGGATGAACCCACCTCGCCCCCCTTCGGTTCCCATATGGGACCTTTCCTTGGTCCTGGAGACCATGAAGGGTGCCCCTTTCGGACCTCTACAGTCTGTGGACCTTAAGTATCTCTCATTGAAAACCGCCTTTCTGGTGGTTATCGCCTCAGTCAAGGTGGGTGACTTACACACACTTTCTGTTAGCGTGTCGTGCCTTGAGTTTGGGCCTAATGACTCCAAGGTCATCCTCAAACCAAGACATGGTTATGTCCCCAAAGTACTTGCCCTAAAGTCCTTTCAGAGCGCAAGTCATCTCCCTGTCAGCCCTCTTCGGATCTGACAGCGAGTCTGACGTGAATCTCTTTTGCCCGGTTAGGTCCCTGGGAATTTACGTGGAACGTTCGGCTGCTTTCAGACGGTCAGGACAGCTCTTTGTTTCATTTGGTGGCCGATCTAAAGGTCTAGCTGCCTTGAAACATAGCCTTTCCAGGTGGATAGTGGACGCTATCTCACTGGCTTATGCATCTAAGAGCCTTCGTTGCCCTCTGGGCGTCAGAGCTCATTCCACTAGAGGCATGCCTCCTCGTGGGCCTGGTTCAGTGGGATTTCCCTTCACAATATCTGTATTTTGCTACTTTGCTACATGTAAAGCGCTTTGTGAGGTTCTATTACCTGGAAGTTCCCGCGCTCCAAGCTAGACTGTTGTCAGTTTAGTTTATCCGCTTAGTTCTGCCGGACTCGCTTCCGCGGACTGCAAAGTTTTCAGTTCAGGCAGGCTATTGCCTCCCCTGACTGTTAACCCTCTGAGGTCTAAGGGTTTTTGGGGTCCTTAAGGTTTTCTGACATGCTCTGACATTTGTGCTTTTTCGGGTTATTTATAAAAATGTTAATGGCAAAGGTGTAAATTCACTCAATATAGCACAAACTGGGCTACCGTAATTTCTGAGCAACAATTATGAAACATGTTTGTATTTTTGAGAGAATATTGCTTATGCATGGTTATTGAAAAAACTAAAGCTAGTTAACCCTCTGGGGACCAGAAACGCGCCGGCGCGTTTTGCTCGTTTTTTTTCACATAGCAGAAAAATAGACTTAAAGTACTACCATCATTTCTGTTCATATAGAGTTAAGAAATATGAGAAAATAATCTGTTAAATGTCTACTTTTTTATGTGCCCACATACAATCGAAATAAAATATTGTGCTTTTGTAAAATAAAGAATATAAACAGGGTGTGCGTTCTGCCTCGCAGTCACCGTGAACTTTTTTCCTGGAGCACGTCTCTAATCTTCAACAAAACTCAGCTAATACTATTCACCCAGCCATAAGCAATATATCTTTTAAATCATTTGAGTTTGTACTTTTAAATGATCCGATTCAAAACTAAAATTATTATTCTCAGTTTATGTCATCTATATAAAAAGAGAGACGTGTCAGCCCGTCTCATTATTGTTCTCTCAGCTGATTATCTCCGGTAATGTGACACGCCCACGGAGAGCACGCGCTATTCAAACGCAAATATGTGAAGCAACACATTGAGACGCGTTAACGCCCATAAACTCTGAAAACACACTATATTTTTTAGTCAGATTAATCTACTGTCGTCTTGCGCGGCTATGAGGAACAATCCTGGGACATTTACCTACCTCAGAACAAGTGCTGGTTTATTTTCACCACGAGGAGGAGCAACAGATTCAGCTGAGAAGTGTGTAAGTGTTTTATGCTTGTGCTTTGTTCTAATCGCGATATAGAATAACGTTAGTGTCTGTAAACGGAAAAATAGCATACTGTTAAATGTGAATCATGTTTGTGTGTGTGTGTGTGTGTGTGTGTGAATGAATGAATGAATGAATGAATGAATGAATGAACGCACAGATACGCACTGTTACAGACTAAATAACAGACAACATTTCGTTGACTCGTTTTGGATAAAGTTTTTACTCTAAAATAGACATCAAATAAGCTTTTTTAGGAGTTTCTGCTCATATGTTAAATATATAGTATGTTTTGTCAATAAACTAATCAACTAAGATGTTATAGTGTTTGTTCAAGCTATATCAAAATAATGAATCCTCAACTTTGAAATATGTATGATCAAACTAAGACATTTATGGAGAAAGACAATTTTCTTTTCAAGATGTTTCCAACTCTAACTTTGAACTGAAATAAAACCATGTCTATATGGTGAAGGGTGGTGATAGAAGTGTCCAGACGTATGCACCCTGTATTTTCCTTATATAAATCCAAACAATCTAAAAGCCATTCTTTTTTAAATCTCCTCATTCTTTGTGCAAGGCTCCTGTAATGATATGGCCTGATAGCACCTAATAGGGCCATTATGGGGAGGGTCTTTGTCTTTCTCAGGTGTGGAATGCCACACATATTAATGAGAGATCAAGCCTCCTGCATAAAGCTTTCTCAAACAAAACACGTCATTAAAAATGTAAAAGACTTTATTGACTTATCTGAATGAGTAGTCAGGATGATTCTCACATTGTTTTGGAGCAAATATTCTAGGCTATGTGATACAATTTTCAAAAGTCTTGTGAAGAAATAATCAATATGTGTTTTGTGGTCTTATTTCAGCAACTTTCATTTTTATTTTTTTCAATAACCACGCATAAACATTATTCTATTAAAAATACAAACATGTACATACATGTTGCTCAGATCTCATGGTAGCCAAGTTTGTGCTATATAGAGTGAATTTACACCTTTGCCATTAACATGTTTATAAATAACTGAAAAAAGCACAAATGTCAGTGCATGTCAAAACATCCCAAGGGCCCCAAAAACACTCTGGTCCCCAGAGGGTTAAAGCGTTTTCATGGCTTGCCTCAACATTAACGTTTGAAAAGCGCGCTCTCAGTGGGCTTGGTCACATTAACACGTCATGCGCTATAATTAGGTGAAAGGAAAAAGACTGACATCTCTCTCTTTTCATACAGATTACATTGTTATGGAATTTTCCATTTATTACTCTTATTTCAGTGATTCCTAATGATGGCCTCATCTGTTCTCTCACTTGTAGTGAGAGGGGGGCTTTGTGATAATTTACTGTGGTTGGTTGTCAGTGGAGGTAAGGAAAAGCAGGTGGTCAAGGGGTCATCTTGAGTGCATTTGTACTTTATAGCCTAAAGGGTTAAGGGGGCATTTACCTCTCAGGGCCAGGGAGGAATGGAAAAGACAAAGTATTTCTCTCTCCCTGAGGGGAGGGAAGAAATAAGGCCTTGGATATAAAAAAGACAGGCACTGCTTCTCCTTATCTCTCCTCACTGACTCACAAATGTGTATGAGTGACGAAGATCTCTCTTGCAAGAGAATAAATACTTTTTAAACTATTAAATTGGACTCAGAGTGTCGCTTACTCAGTGGTGATGTTTGTTTAATGATAAAAAAGCCACAACAACATCAACTGAGAATAGTTGCTTTTTTATATAAGTTACTTCATTTAAAAGAAGACAATTTCAGCTTCATAAAGAGAAATTTTTCGTGTCTCTGTGACAAGTATTTATTGAGTTACAGTTCATTTTTCGGACGCGTTTCAGAAAGATTTTTGCGGAGACAGTGTGAGCTGAAAGCGCACCCTGTTTATTTAATTTATTTTACAAAAACACAAGGTTTTGATGTTAATAAGAGTGTACACAAAAAAGAAGACATTTAACAGTATTGAATGATGTGTAACACTTATATGTAAGATCAAAATCATCAAAGTATTTTGAGTTTGTTTTGCACTGATAAGACAAAAAGTGAGCAGATCACGCCGGCGTGATTGCCGACCCCAGAGGGTTAAACAGTGTTAAGCACCCTCTATGCATTTAGGGTAACCACGTTTGCCTTATATCATTCTTATTAAGCCCATTCCCAATGTCAGCTTTGTATATCCCCATATTATATGAGCTCAGGCTCGCCCTTGGGTCAGTGTTGTGGTAGATTTAGCACGCACAGCGTTTTAAATTGGGTTCCCGTAGCGTAAGCTAGCTTACGCAACACAAGAGTACTCTCGTAAGAGAACATCTTGGTTACTAACGTAACCTCGGTTCTCTCTAGAAAAGGGAACGAGTGTTGCGTAACTCTGTCGTGCTTGTGCTACCATCTGGTTTCGCTTCAGTCGATGAAAACCAAGGAGCATCCTATCCTATCGAACTCCGGCTTATATAGGCATAAGCCACACCCATTCGCGAGGGACGTGACGAATGAGGGCGCCGGTGCCCTCATTGGTGCTTACGTCACAAGAAGTCCCTCGATAGGTTGCAGCAGTTACCGCAGAGCAGCCAATAGGCGCATGAGCTGCCCCGCCTAGGTCTGCTCGCTGCAGCAAGTGCGTTTTAAATTAATACAAATTATAAGGATAATTTTTGGCTTCAGTATTCTCGAGAAAAACGTTTTTTTTTTTTTTTCATAGTCAACTAGCTAGCTAGTTATTAGTTATCTAACATTAAAAACATTTTTCTATTTAATGAGAAAGTCATACGAACCTCAAATTGTTAACCTGTCACCTCTGACCTTCAACAGCTGTCACAGCTCCTGGTGCAGATGGGATGTGTTGTTGCAGGAACTGATTTGCTATAGGCTACTCCTGACTGGTCGAAATCTCATGCTACTTAGGACTAATGTAATGTACAGAAGTAGCTGCACTTTTTAATTACAAAATTAAAGTTTTTGAACGAAAAGATAAGTAAAGTCACTCTGATGACAATTTTTTGTGAAATGTGCATATTTACCCCCAATTGTCATTGTATGAGGAAAATTATAATTTTTTTAAACTTGAAACCAATTTTATTGGATTCCTTGACCCCAAAAATGTACACTTTGACACCAAATTTGTCATTATAGCGATAACAGAAGCAAAGATATGGGCTCTGGAGTATTTTCGGCGCATTGGCGGCCATTAAAAAAAAAAAAACATGTTTATTTCTGATACAAAGTGTGATCTCACTTGTGTCTTAGGACAAATTTATTTGTATGACCCTAAGGTACTTCCATACCAAAGGCGACCTTTGCATCATGACTTGAAGTCAAAGGCCTATTTTTTTGGGCTTAACCCTCAGGGGTCGGCAATCACGCCGGCGTGATCTGCTCACTTTTTTTCTTATCAGTGCAAAACAAACTCAAAATACTTTGTTGATTTTGATCTTACATATAAGTGCTACACATCATTCAATACTGTTAAATGTCTTCTTTTTTTGTGTACACTCTTATTAACATCAAAACCTTGTTTTTGTAAAATAAATAAAATAAACAGGGTGCGCTTTCAGCTCACTCTGTCTCCGCAAAAATCTTTCTGAAACGCGTCCGAAAAATTAACTGTAACTCAGTAAATACTTGTCACATAGACACGAAAGATTTGTCTTTATGAAGCTGAAATTCTCTTCTTTTAAATAGAGTGCCGAAGTTACGACGTCACTCTGTAAGCCAAAACGCGGAAGTGAGTTAGCATTTTAGCACTCCCGGTTCCCTCGCTCTAAAGTCTATGGGATTTTTGAATGGGTTTTTTGCTAAATCACCTGAAATAAGGTCTGTGGTGAACAAAGCCTCTAAATATGTTCACGTTTTGATCTATGACATAGAACACACAGTTATAACCTGCTTGTGGTTTTTTAAACTTTATTGTGTCTGCTTGTGTTTTTTAAAAACTTTATATAGGCTTCAAAATGTATAAATTTTGGATTAACTTGTAAAGATTATTGATAGACAAAACGTGTAAGGGTCACAACTCTCTGTTAAACACAGATCTTATTTTTTGCGATTTTCCAACAGTCTATGGGGAAAATGCATAGCTTTTCGATCGAGGGAACCCGTGCGCCGCTAGCTTCCGAGTTGTCCTACAAAGTGACGTCATCACTTCGGCACTCTATAAAGTAATTTATAAAAAAAAGCAACTATTCTCAGTTGATGTAATCTGTATGAAAAGAGAGAGATGTCTGTCTTTTTCCTTTCACCTAATTATAGCGCATGACGTGTTAATGTGACCACGCCCACTGAGAGCGCGCGCTATTCAAACGTTAATGTTGAGGCAAGCCATGAAAACGCCCACATCAGAACGCCCTAACCTTTATCTCGTCTTGCTGCGCAGTGAGGAATAATTCCTGGAAAAGTTAACTGTTACCTGTTTCATTTCAAGGAGCACGGATTCAGCTGATGTAGTAAGTCTGTAGAGGTCAGACATCCGCAAGTGAAGACGAACACACTGGAGAGATGCTTTATAGTAGAAAATTAAGTTATACTTCTGATGAAACGAGACACTGACACGGTTTTTCATGTTAATGCGGTAAAGCTGCTTGATTTTAAGCAATCTATTGTATAAAGTGCTATATAAATAAACGTCACGTGACTGTTGCAGAGTGCCGAATTGCAGAGCTCGTGCAAACATACACGTTGCTATGATCAGATGCATTTCTTATGCTTTATTAAAAAATGCTTACTGTACTCTCAATTTTATTGTGTGTTTATTTTGTTATTGAGAAGAAAGCGTGCAGCACATATTTACATATTCATCTAAACGTTGCTCTCAGCAGTGTGGGCGTCAGATGTTCGCTTACAGTATGTAACTGGTCGCGTATTTTGAACTTCGTTTTACCCCTAAATGAAGAACGAAAAAGAACTTCGCTGTGAGTAGATCAGGGAGTTTAGACAAAAGGAAACAAATACACACAGAAACGATTCATGGAAGTTGATGGCATTTAAAATGTGTTTTTAACATAGCTTTAAACTTAGGCAATGAGTTGGATGATCTAACAGATAGAGGGAGATCGTTCCAGATTTTGTGACCAACTCGGAAAAAAGCTCCTTTGCCCTTATGTTTATATTTTTTCTTGCAACACAGAGTAGACTTTGATTCTCTGATCTCAAAGATCTAGATGGAGTTTAGGCTAACAGCATACTAGAAAGGTAAGCAGAAGCCAGATTGTGTAATGCGTCAGATTTCTGTAGACACAACAGTCATTGCTCAGCCATCGATTCCATAATAAAGCGAATTGCAGTATTCCATTTGCGTGAACCACTTTGATCCATCAAAGTGAAATAAATTATTATTCACAGATTAACCTTATTACATACGTAACTGAAAATAGATAGCGAAAATGTTACAATCCTTGTCAGACCACCCCCAAATGCGATGAATTCAATCATAATGAGTCTTGGATACATTTATGCCTTTAATGTTTTCAAGTGTTATCTGATCACAGTAAACAAATATTAATTATGGGTGTAAATGGGGCAATGTGGCCTCTCTTAATAAAGGGCACATTTAACTTAAATGCTGTATGACACTAAGGAAACTTAGATTTAGCCAGCGGCATTTAGATGACATAAACCTTCATTTGATTCTGCTGAGTGTATGTGGGTGAGAGTATATTTGAGTGCATCTGGGTGTACGTGATGGATAGAGAGCTATGAGTGGAAATAAAGGCATGAATATGGTTCAATACTACAGCTCTCTAATCTGGAAAAAGTATATATAAATATAGAGCTAAGGGGGAGGAGAATGGCCTTCCAACCACACACACACACACACGGCTGCCTTTAATACTGAGCAGCTAAAATGTGGAGTACATAGAGATGAGCTGTCTGTGTGTGTGTGTCACTGACAGTAAAACACTTACGTGAAGTCATTCAGATCTTATAAGTATGATAAGTGCTGACCCATCAACAGTGAGACTCAATGACTCCAGTACACAAAAGCAACACATACACACACATTGTATTGGGTAACACTCTGCTCTTATGCAATAATCTTGTAAAACACTGACACATTTATTCTCAAATAAAGACCAAGACTACACTGAAAATCCCACAAAATCTGCAACATAGCTACAGTTCAAGAGTTTACATTTCCCTTAGAGAATCTGTTCAGGACTGTTCAACATCAGCACAAAAACTGGATCTTTATTTATTTATGCTGTTCTTGATTTAATTCAACAAGACTATTAAATTAAATATAAGTTAAATAATGAAAATAAAAGTCTTGGTTATTAGTATCATGTACTGCCTCCTTGATTATCAATGACTGCTTGCAGCTTTTAGCAATAGTGTACAAGTCTTTCAATTGTCCTGAAGCTGGATCTCAACATCATTGAGCCACCGTGGGGAGTAACTTGAACAGCATGCAAGAACTTAAAGTACCTGGGGGCATTTTTCCAAGAACAGCGGGCAACTTCGATGCTCAGGACAAAACAGGGGCTGCAATCAGTCATTGATGCTTGAGGTGGCAACACTAGATGATAACCAAAGGTGTATGTATTCAATAGGACATTGTGTGTAAAGTTGTTATATTGCCTCGTGGGATATACTACCATTCAAAAGTTTGGGGACAGTAAGATGTCTTTTTGAAAGAATTTAATATTTTTATTTTGCAAGGATGCATTAAATCGATCCAAAGTGAGAGTAAAGACTTATCGTGTTACATAATATTTCTAATTCAAGAAAAAGTCGTTTTTTTTAACTTCCTATTTATCAAAGAATCATGAAAAAACTGTTTCCAAAAAATAAATAAAAATATGTCTCTTTCAATATTGATAAAAAGAAATTTATCTTGAGCACCAAATCAGCATATTATAATGATCTCTGAAGGATAATGTGAAACTGAAGGCTGGAGTAATGATGCTGAAAATTGCCATCAAAAGAATAAAGTGCGTTTTAAAATATCTAAAAATAGAAAAGTTATTTTAAATCGGAAGAACATTTTCACAATATTACTGTTTCATTGTATTTTTAATAAAATAAATGAAAAATTTATGACAGTACTAAAATGCTATGTAAAAACAAATTCTGCAAGTGGTGTGTAAACATTTGAGCGCAGCTGTAAATATAGAGCAAGAATGGAAAGAAAAGCTGCGTTTGAGGTGAGCCATACCCTAGATGGTCCTCTGTAGATAGTGCGGAACTGATCCCAGGCCAGTGTCTGCTGGGCATCCAGAGTGGCTTCAGTCAACATCTGCAGAGAAAAACACACCAACACGACATATCAACACACTCACAGAACCATAACAGCCCTGACACTAGTCACAACTTCCAGCTGAACAACTTAGGAATGGTCACAGATAATCCTAAAAGCAATTAAGGATAACATTTTGGTTAAAATAAATAAGCAACATATATAAAAACATCAGAATGTCAGTATGAAATATGAAGGGGCAAACCCTGCTTCCAGATATGGACTTGATAATGGATAAACTGCGCAACTTCTAAATAAACCCTTCAAGAATCAGAGGAGGAGTGCTAATCGCATCAAATGTGACATTTTCATACACAAGCCTAAGATGTGTGCAAGACAAGTGATTAAAGCCTGATGGATGTAACATTTAAAAAAACGACATCAAAAGATAGCAATATCCAGCAGGAAGAAAACAAGTAGAGAGTTTGCTTGCCAATGAATTGTTTATGTGGTCAAATACTGTAAGCATTTACATGGGAAATATACATTATTTAATCTATAATAATCAATTTTTAATCATAAATGGGCCATATTTACAGTAGCATACTGTGGTTAAGATGCTAAAATGATAGACAGGCACATCGTACATAGTGACACATTTACTTATTTAAAGACACGTTGCAGTGTCCTTCACACCAATCAGATTCATTTCATCACTTGGTTTGGCTCAAATCAGCCTCAAGTGATTCAAAACCTCTCAGTCTCTGTCATCCTTCAATGACTTCTCTAGTCCCAAAGGCATGAAGGCAAGCACACACCCTAAAGATATGCCAAACTCCATCCAGAACAGAGAGTGTTTTCAACAGAATGTTCCAGAAAAAAAAAAATCTAGTGTATCCTCACTTTACCTCACTGAGGCTCTATATATAATCAGTCTGTTTTGAGTGGCACAAAGGACAAATGCTACTGTCACTGCAGAAGAATAAATGCAATTATTGTGCCCACCCTTCAGCAGAAAGAAGGAGATGAACATTGTCACGCTGTTTCAGCTGTCTCTGTACGCGGGGCACTGTGCTGGAGGACATCGATTTTGCGTGACAGTGTTGTGGAAAGGTAGGATAATTTGGTGTAGCGTTCATTAAATCCGTTATTTATGCATTACTTATTTGAAAAAAAAAAAAACGATTACACAGTTTTTGACAGGCCAATGGCTTTTTTTTTTGCTTAAACAAACCAACAGTAAAAAGCCAAATTTCTGCAACTTGAGACGTCAGGAGGAGTCTTTGCAGCCAACAAGACAAGGGGCCCTATCATACACCCGGCGCAATGCAGCAAGTGTTCTTTGCTAGTTTCAGCCCGACGCAGTTATCATTTTCACGTCCTGCGCCATGTTGTTTAAATAGCAAATGCACTTGCACCCATTTGTGCGGCCATGGGCGTGTTAGTCTGAAAACGAGGTGTGTTCGGGCGCATTGTTGGCGCGTTGCTATTTTGAGGCAACTGAAATAGACTCTAAAGTCAATGGCGCAATATTTTTTGGTTATTTAAAGGGAACATTAGTAATATGTGCCTATAGGCGGGTGCACAACGCACGTACAACTCTGCTTATTACACACACAGGGAAGTGCAGCAGCACACAAACATGCCAAATATTAGAAATAAAAGGATTACAATGTAAAAGATTATTATTGTGAACATAAAGATATGGTGGAATCCGGCTTGTCCCGTAGATGGTCTGCTTGCACGCTTTAACCTCGCACACGAGCAGATCCGTTTCCTCTCTGGAGAAGCGGTCAGTCTTTCCGCTTGCAAATTCCGCCATGTAAATAGTGAATCCACCATGGCGGGAGCGCAACTGGTTTTTGTAAAGGGAATGGGAGATGAGACTCTGATTGGTTTATTGCACGTTACGCCCCAAAACACACCCATTACTCATTAATAGAATAGAGACAACCCTTTTAGACCATGCGTGCCGACCTTTTTTCCTGTCGTTAAACTAGCAAAAGTGGATTCGGACACGCCCTACAGTAAGTGCACTTAAGACCATGCGCTTAGATAGTTAAAAAAGGGGCCTATTGTGTTCAAAATCATTTAAAGAACATCTAAACTATTTCTAAAGATCTGCCGTTTTCTCTTTCTTCTCGTGGCACTTACACTCAGCACCTTCTAGACCTAATGTAGCTTGTGTTTTGTTTTAGATTAAACAGAAAGTATCTTGTAGCAAAGGAAGAGATCAAAAGACAACATCAGAAAAAAAAACCCCAGCAAGAGAACCATGACTGAGAGTTGAGTCCCCATCATGCTTCCAACAGTGACATAAACAAACATGCCTACTTCTCACTTACAAGTACCCATGTCATGCAACAAAAGTAAGAAAACATTGTACTGTACCTCATTTAAGGGTCATGGAATCTTTCTTTGGTGGCTATACTAAATATAAATCAATTTTACTCATTAGTTTAGGAACATAGGCTCATTGGATAAATGTTTCTCTACCTACATTTTTGAAAAGCTTCAAAAGAAATACAATTCACTGCCACTTCCAGCTGGAAAAAAAATCACTGGCAGTAAAACACCAACAACTTTTATTTCTTTTCTCACAAATTGATTACACGGGCAGATTAACAGTTAATAAAGATTTATTTTTGTGCAGTTCCTTGCACAATACTATAATATGGCCTTAAAACATTTGGTACACACTCAAACGAACTCAAAGAAGCAAGCTAAAATGACATGGTTTCTTGTGTAGGTGGTATATTATTTTTAAACGTGATGGAGCGTTAACCTTTTAGCACCAATCACCGGAATTTTCATTTCTGAACTGCTGTGATTCATACAACAACCAACGTTTTTAGTACCACTCACTATAAAATTTCACATTGAGAATGCTTAAAATGCACAAGAAGCAACGTAATATCGTTAAATAAAATGAAATCATGCCTCAAAAACCTTAATTTTTCCTATTACAATAACGTTTGAGCTTTAGGGATTGGTTTAGGTTTCGGTTGCACAATTTTGTATAACCCAACTCGTATGATTTGGCCATCTTGTAAAAATGATTATGACTTTTTATGAGACTGGGTTGGAATTAAAAAGCAGTATTGAAGGAGCACAACAAACTGGAACAGAATACAGGTACTGAAACACGTTATTAAAAATTTGACTACTTTTAACTTTTTAAGAAAAAGTCTAAAAATATGGTGCAAATGACCAACAGTTAAAAAAGGGCAGAGTCTACCTTGGAAAGATTGACAAACCAGGCTGAAAGCATTGCTGTGGGCTGCTTGACAGGCTTACAGTATGTTCAATAATACATATATAAAACAAACAATATATATTGACTTCTACAGGCAGTTTTGTTTGCGACAAAATATCTTTGAATTATCTTTATTTGGGGGATATTTCTCAGCAAATTAATTGATTAAACTACCGGTAATTAATTCATCTGCATATCATGTAATTCATTTAATTATTTTTTTTTATATATTTGTATGTTTTAAATTTTCATATGGGTAGGAGTAAATTCTTGCATTTAAATTTTTATCTATGGATTTAAAAAGCAGTTTCTGCTGCAGTAGGACTGCATTCAAAGATGAAAAGGAGAAAAAAATGCCAAAAATGTGTCTTCCTGTCAGCCTTGTTAACATTAGCATGCAGGAGTTCTGAAGCGTTATGTGTTAATTAAAGCGAAAGTCTCCACAGGTATAATTCTGTGCGTTAGCAGCTTCCTGAAACCTTAGAAGTGAAGAAAAGTGCTGAATTTAGCCTGTTACAGATAACAGAGTGCTTAGTGATGCTAATGACTGAGGGTTTATTGGAGGATGGAGATGATGAAGGGATGCTGGAGAAGAGGAATAGGTCAAAAGGTTTATGTCACTTCCTGTCTTGTCTTTAAGGCTCACTGTCACATTGCATAAAACGCCAAGTCCCTTGACAGACAAGCAATGAATGCTCAATGGGGAGGGGGAGAGAGAGAGAGAGAGAGAGAGAGAGAGAGAGAGAGAGAGAGAGAGAGAGAGAGAGAGAGAGAGAGAGAGAGAGAGAGAGAGAGAGAGAGAGAGAGAGAGAGAGAGAGAGAGAGAGAGAGAGAGAGAGAGAGACAGAGAGAGAGAAATGAGAGATGGAAATGTGAATGAAAGAGACAGACATAAAGAAAAAGACAGACATATAGCTAGGCAGGACTTCAGTTTCATTTCACCATTCCCACCAGTAAACAAAAGCATGAAAAGAAGGAAACGAGTTTAATGCAATCATAAGCAAGCTAATTTGCTTTGAACCAGCAGGGAAAAAGCCATTTACGTTTCATGGATGAATGAACACAAAAGGCAGAGTGGAAGAGAGCTATGATTCTCCTTGTAGCTAAAGTAGAGCAAAGGTGCACTCTAAAAGTGCAGAATTTTGACAAGTAACAGAAAAACTAAAATCCATCACGACATTAAAACACAGTTTATTGTAAACGTGTAACACCAATTTACTCTTTCCCCGCCACTGACTAAATGATTTTCTGTAATTTATGACGCAACGCTTCCATGTTTTTTACTGTTTCATTGTAGGGGGCGCTATTACGCATCTTCTGAAATAGTACAGAATCTCCGGATCCAAATAGTCATAGTCTTAGTCTTTGATCTAAATGCTATTTTCTCAGCTTTTTGTTTTATTTTATACGTGCATTTTATGAAACTTACCCACATTCATGTGTGGATAAAAAAGAATGCATGGATTTAAAATAACATGTTTTTTATTTTTGTTTAAAACAAGAGGCTCTGTTCTTTCTTTTGATATATTGCATGTTCATATATTCATATAACAAAATATTCTGGGGGCCATGAACGTTTTGTGAAAATGATCAAAAATGCTGCTGGCAGGCAACTTAAAAAAAAAAAAACACTGGCAGGGAAAGAGTTAAAAAAAATCTAAATTTGTTTAAAGTTTCAAATCTAAATTCAATTAAACTGAAATTAAGTTTGTGGCTAAATGAGTTGACAATACACATAAAACATTTAAAGCAGCACATTTCTTTCACCTCACATAAGATTTAATCATCATTAATCAAATCTATTCTAGTTGTAGAAAGTGAATCCACTCACTAACCTTTCTCCCATGAGCCTCTGCCACATTCCCACGATGAGCAGATGTCACTTTGGTCTGAAACACACGAGGTAACAGTTGAAATGTGATTGACAAAATATGACAAAAGTAGTGTAGAGATATAGACAGGCTCAAATACAGCTTTGTTGTAATAATTTCCCAACTACCTTCATCTTGTCATACGCATGTGAAATAATCTTTCATGAGGGTCTGCAGGGGTATTCTCTATGATATAATTTGCTGTTTTATGTTTGTTTTATTTTGCCCTCATGTGTCTGCAATGTTGGTCGCACACCATATGACTTTGATTTTCCAGGCAAACATTTTTCAAATATTAACCAGCAGTGAAGCAGCTTTTGTTGAAACTATATGTTATTCTAACACTGGATGCAACAATTGTCGTGTCGCACAGCAACAGCTTGAGGCTGTCAAAGTGATAGTTGCAAATCAATTTGGTCTTTGTGTCAGAAGTAGCACGAGCACTTGAAGTACGTCAGAAATAGAACAGGCATTGGTTTGCTGTCAGAAATATGTGGCACTGCGCCGCATCCAGTGTAGACAGCATCACTGATTATAATGGCTTTTATATGCTTTGTTGCATCTGGGGTAGACACGGTCTAAGAAATAAAACAGAAGATTATACCATAATAAACTACTCAAAGTAGTACTTTTTTTCTTTTAATTTCATAATTGTGATTAAGACAATACCATCCTGATTTTTTTACATTCTTCTGAATATAATAATAATCATAATAACGGTTTTAACACAGAAATAAAAAAAAATATGGTCATTCAGTCATTGTATGTCTGAATTGCATTTTTTATTAATTATTGAATAAATTACTATTATGTTATCGTGTAATCCTGCACTTTTAGCTTACATTAACCTTTATGTTTTCATTTAAGTTACAGAAGTATAACAGTTCTCTGTTGAGGTGCAGTGCAGAATCAATCAACATGTGTCCAGGGTAAAGGAAGCCTTGTTTTTGTAGTTGTGCTAATACTCTAATCACACTGGTTAGGCATATTTTTTTTGTCTTCCAAAAGAATCACCGTGGAAACACCTCTGTGATTAGGGATACTAACATAGCTCTCTTTTGTGCCTGCAGCCGTCAGCCTCCTGTGGTTACGACTAATACAGGCGCATGCTGAGAAACCCATTTGCATGCCATTTACATACACCACAGCAACATAAGAGAGTTCCAATTAGCGTGGATAATACATACACACGGTACGCATATAAAAGTACTTGAAAACCATATCACTCACTGTAGTTCCAAAGAGTGTATGACAGAAAGATACAATGGTGAATAGAAACATGATCGAAAGACTATGGGCTCATGATAGATTGAGAGATACATTGATAGATACAAAGAGACATGAACAAACAGTTCAAATGAACAAACAGATCAAACGAAGTGTTACAAAAATAGTTAACCTAAAACATAATTATTTACTCACCATCATGCCGTTTCAAGCACAACAGTTCATAGATCAAATTTTTCACTAAATAACTTACATTATTGTCTCTTATGCACAGAAAACTATCTTACAGCTTAAGATTGTCCGGATTCAGACTTGGAATATAGGGCAAAATTTGTATGTACTACTTTCTTCCAACTTAATGGTTTCTTCCAACTTAATGGTTAATTTTTTTTTGTCCGTTTTGGGACTAGCTTTTTTGCTTGACTGATGTGGGCTGTATGGCTGTACAGTATGGCGATTCTTTAAGAATTCTTTTACTGTTTTCCATAGAAAAAATGGCACTGTTAGGACATGAGGGTGAGTAAAATACGACAGAAGTTTCGTATTTGGGTGAAGACTGACTGTGACTGACCTGTGCCAGAGAAGCGGAGCGTGATCGGGAGCTCTCTGTGCTGGGTCTGTCGGCTGGCCTCGAGCCCTGGTTGGATGTGCATTTGTAGCAGCTCCATGAGTACTGCCTTTCACTTAAAACACCAGCCTCTTTACGCTGAAGACACTGGCAGTGGTACAGATGCCCACAGCTACACATGAAACACGAGGTCAGGATGACAACACTCCAGGTCTGTTTGTGTTGTAAGTTTGGTCAGAGTGTTAAAACAGCTTGCTTAGACTAGAAATATGTGACATAAATAAGGCATGAGCGCATATCACGGAAAATATCTTTACTACAGTTTCTTTACTATAGATTTTAAATCAATCTGCAGTCAAATGCTCCGAACAAACATAATCCTCTGATGCAATCCAGGACACCATTAAAATAAAATCATGCTTTAAACCATCTACTTGTTTCCAATGATGGTATCCTTCCGAAGTCTGTACAGAGATGCAAATGAGCCGTGTAAACTAGACACGTTCTAATTTATATGCAATTAATAATTACAGCATATAAAATGTAATCAAAATTACTGAATTAACATTTGTTTTATAAAACAATTATTCAAAATCAAAAATAATGTGTAAAATGTTTTGTTTTGTTATATCAAAAGGTATTGTACGGACTTCCCGCAGAGTGCAGATGATATGTGTGTGTGCACCTGAAGATGATGATCTCTTCCTCGCTCTCCTGACGTCTTTTGTACTGCTGTAAGCAGATGTTGCAGTGGTCCTGTCTTGGGTGGAGCCCTCTACTGACTGCCTTACGCAGATGTGACAGAGACCAGTGAAGATCAGAGTTCAACAGATTGGTGGTTGTCTCCAACAACGTCTGATGGAAAGAAAGGAAAAAGTAAGTAAACCATTGAAAAGGTCTTCAAAAAATGTCATGGAGCAGAGGTCAGCACACGTGCTCCAGAGACATTGAGCGGTCCTGCACCTTCAGATGATGCTGGTTTGAGTCCAGTCTGTGATGGAATTAGAAGAATGGAAAACAAAATTAGAGAATATAAATAAGGGGAAAGGAGAAAAGAGCACTTACATAATAGTTTGAGTGACAGCATAAATGCATAGCACACTGTACACTGCAAAGCAACGCTGCTTTATTTCACCTATACTATTAACATTTTTCTTATTATAGTACAATCATCGCATATTATAGATCCATCAAGCCGTTTACCTCAAGTCTTCTGAAGAGACAATTAATTTGTAAGATGAACAGATTTCATTTAGGCTTTTATTCACCAATGTCGGTAAACAAACATGCATACATCAAGCCATTGCACATCTAATATGACAGCCACGGTAATCTTATGAGTTTGAAATAACATGAGAGTAAGTGAATGAGGACAGAATCTTAACGCTTAGGTAAACTATCCCTTCAAGTAAACTTCAAAAAGCTAGAGTAGCTACATATACGCACACTCAGAACTTTGCAGAATCTTTAGTATATTTCTGCAGAATTGGAACATGTATCAAAGTTCTACACATCCCTCACACTTTTTCGTATTTGTTTATTAAATATTTTGGCATATTGGTTATGCCTTCAGCTTCTGATACTGATAAGTGTCTAATATTGCAAAATATATAAATTTAACACATTAAAGTTCAAGAATTGTTCAAGTTATGTGTCAACCACCCTGTTTCAGTTTATTGAGAGGAGGGAACCCATTTCATCTAATAACCACAGGCAATGGAAGAATTTTTCCATAATGTATGAAGTTATTGCCACTGAAACCAATGGGGTATGTACGACGACAGAATATAAAGGCAAGCAAATGCGTTTTCAACTCTGTTAAATATTTATTTTCTATCACAACCAAATAACATGAAATTTGTAAAATGGATTAACATTTGAGCGTGTGCTGACACTAAAATTGGTTCAGTTTCCAAGATTGGAAGAATTTCCTGTAATTTACACAGTCTCTTTACCAGAGGTAATGTGTTTTAGCAAGGTCATATGAAAGACTAAGAAGTGGGAGAGAAGGAGAGAGAGAGAGCGAGAGAGAGAGTGGGTGGGGGGTGTGGGGGGTGGTGGTGGTGGGGGGCTGAAGTATGTTATTTAAATTTTGATGTTAGTGCAGCATTTTGATGAGAGTATTACGCGCACACAACACACGCCAACAGAAAATATACTAGCCTGCAAATACAGTACATATATAAGGAAGCACATTTAACCCCCACAGACATTTCTGAGGATTGGGGAGAAAACACATTTCAAAATATTTCATCAGCTATGTGGGAAATTCACAAAGTGAGCATATTGAAATGTATGCCAGGACAAGCTTTCCAAAGGGACTGTTGAATGTGTGCATTTATGCGTGTAATTTATGCCTCAATTTTGTGAGGGGAAAAGGGGAAAATTTGTGTGTGTGAGGGAGTAATCAGGTGTTATTCTCACCCCTTCCTCACTATTTCCTTTGAATGACAAGTTGTAAATTCCCATTGGTCATGGAAGGGAGAGTGCAAACACATGCTGACACACAGTTACTTTCACAGACAAACTGAAAGACCACAACCATATACCATATCTGGTGATAGTTTAAACAGACAGAGAAAGTAAAATAAAGAGAGAAAATTACACAAAATCCCTTAAATTAGTAACATAACGTAATTGAGCTGATTGGAAGTAAAACCAGTGGTGGAAAGAGTACTGAAAAAGCATACTCAAGTAAAAGTACTGTTACTTGTCAAAAAATGTAGTGAGAGTAGAGTAAAAGTACCGGTCCTAAAAACTACTCAAAGTAGGAGTAAAAAGTAGCCCTTTTAAAAGTACTCAAGAGTAGTGAGTAGTGAGTATTATGCTATGAATGTTAGTCCACCTTATACCCTGCAAATTGAAAATGTAGCTTACTCTTTTATCACAGATTCATAGAAAAAAAGAAACAGTATTTCAATATTTCTCCAACAGTTTTATTTTTGACTGCTAGCACTAAAAATACAGCGTTTCCCCTACCATTGTTTTGGACGACCCCCGCCCCCCCTAAAATGCTGACAAAATCCAGTCATAAAAAAGGAATTTATAACTCGGAATTTCACGGAATTTGTAAATTTTTTGAGGAAAAATAGAAAGCAGTTCAGTACACTTGAAATCAAATCGCGATATAGTGTGAATATTAAACCACAAAGACAATTTAAATACGAATCCTGCATGTTCTGTGTGAATGAATGGTGCAGCCGACGCGCAGTTTCATTTACCACACACACACACACACACTGAAGCACGTGTGAGGTGTGACGCTTGCGCTGTTTTTTTGCCTATATGAAGACACAAATGCATGAACTTCCTCCAGGCTCAAGATCCACTCCGAAAGTCACTTCGTGAACAAAACAAATTGGCGCCAGGTGTCTCGAAGTCTGTTGATGCTGGTTTGATGCAAAGTTTTCCGCGCGCGATTTGATTTGACGGGAATCACGCATGGAGTCACATGATGACTTATTATAAAAATAAATATTAATATAAATGTAGCGACGGCAGGTTCAGGGAAAATAGCGCAGTAAAAGTACAGATACAGCACTTAAAATGTACTCAAGTAAAAGTAAAAGTACACTGTTTTTAAACTACTTAAAAAAGTACAATTCCTAAAAAAAAACTACTCAATTACAGTAACGAGAGTATTTGTAATTCGTTACTTTACACCACTGAGTAAAACTAAGTTTTGCTAGTGTCATTTAAACTATTTGCTTAATATCAAATGACAATTGTGCATTCTGTGCAAGCCATGTGAAACTGACGTCATCAATGTTTGGTTTCATCATTTTTTTTTGACAGCCATGTTGTTTTGCTGCCTCAAGACTGTGGCTGAAACGCTCTAAAATAACAAAATTGGTAAGTAATTTTACAAATAAGTTTGAATTTAGTGTAAATACAGTTGACATATATTTTCATATGATATATTAAAGTTGAAGTTAACTGACCAACACGTGTTTTGTCGAATATTTGTTTTATTTTTAAAGGCAGCTCAGAGACATCAGGACCTGATGGATAAAGTCATTAATGGATGCCTTATTTTTAACATTTGTAGTCTTAAATACTAAATATTTATATAAATATTACAATAAAGTCTTTGTTCATGTTGTATATCATTGCGACGAGTGTCAATCAATGGATATTTTGTTATATTGTTTATATTGTAGCATGTAAATATATGTACGCACACTACGCACCGTTCAGTGGGTGGATCATTTCTGGTCATATAGAGTTAAGACATATGAGAAAATAAACTGTTAAATGTCTACTTTTTTATGTGCCCACCTACAATCGAAATAAAATATTGTGCTTAAATAAAGAAAAAATAAAATATTGTGCTTAAAAATAAAGAAAATAAACAGGGTGTGCGTTCTGCCTCTCCGTCTCCGTGAACTGGAGCACGTCTATAAACTTAAACAAAACTCAGCGAATACTATTCACCCAGCCATGAGCAATATATCTTTAAAATCATTTAAGTTTGTACTTTTAAATGATCTGATTTAAAACTAAAAGAAATATTCTCCGTTTATGTCATCTATATAAAAAGAGAGAGGTGTCAGCTGTTCTAATTATCGTGCTCGCATCTCATTATTCTGGTAATGTGACACGCCCATGGAGAGCGCGCGCTATTCAAACGCAAATATCTGAAGCAACACATTGAGACATGTAAACGCCCACATAAACTCTGTGAACACACTATATTTAGTCAGATTAATGTACTGTCGTCTTGTGCGGCTGTGAGGAATAATCCTGGGACATTTACCTACCTCAGAACAAGTGCTGGTTTATTTTCAATTCGAGGAGGAGCAACAGATTCAGCTGAGAAGTGTGTAAGTGTTTTATTCTTGTGCTTTGTTCTAATCGCGATATAGAATAACGTTAGTGTCTGTAAACGCAAAAATAGCATACTGTTTAAATTTGAATCATTTTTCTGTGTCTGTGTGTTTGTTTGTGTGTGTGTGTGTGCGCGTGTGTGTGTGTGTGTGTGTGAATGAATGAATGAACGCACAGATGAGCAACTATAAAAGACAACATTTCGTTGACTAGTTTTGGATAGATAACGTTTTTACTCTAAAATAGACATCAAATAAGCTTTTGTTAGCAGTTTCTGCTCATATGTTAAATATATAGTATGTGTTGTCAATAAACTAATCAACTAAGATGTTATAGTGTTTGTTCCAATGGAAGCTATATCAAAATAATGAATCCTTAACTTTGAAATATGTATGATCAAATGTATTGGCATACTGAGACATTTATGGATTTTCTTTTCAAGATGTTTCCAACTCTAACTTTGAACCAATTCTGTAGAATGGCCCATATAACCTATTTGACCAGGATTTGTTTCCAGGTATGACTAAAAATGTGCTTTTGACTTTCATTTAGATTTAGATTTTATATATATATATATATATATATATATATATATATATATATATATATATATATATATATATATATATATATATATATATATTAATATATATATTAGGGGTGTGCAAAGCAGCTGGTATTTGTATCTGTATTTGTATTTGTATGGGGGGGGGGGGGGGAGTATTTGTATTTGAGTAAGGCCATGCCCCCTTGTCGGGTTCTGACGTTTAATGATGTAGGGCTAGCTCATTGGTCGCACGTCAGAGGCACCCGCGCCATTGGATGTGATGGTGCTAGCTGTGCAGCTGCAAATGCGTTTTACATAAAAGCTTCCTTTTCCTCGATTTACTGAAAAGGAAAAACTCCCTTTCCTCGATTTCGATGTAAAACACATTTGCAGCTGCACAGCTAGCACATTGAGCGTCTGGCTCACTCATAGTCTGTGCTGCGGCAACTGCACATCCAATGGCGCGGGCGCCTCTGACGTGCGAACATGGAATAATCTCTCGATCAAACTCCGCTTCCCGAAAGTTATAAACTGCCTCCAGAACCCATTTAAGGTACAAAAATCTATGCAACAATAGAGATGCAGTTAAGTGTTTTTTTCGCTCAGCCGAGCCCTCTCTGTTGCTGTGTGGAGCAGCCTGTCAGTCACCTCTTTCTGAACGTCACTCATGCACCGCGGTCTCATGAGGAAACGCAGCTTTTTGATATAAAGTTTTTTCTTGTTCCTGAATACAAATATTAAGTATTTGTTCGAAATAAGTATTCATAGAAAACACGTTATTTATGCCTTTCTGAATACCGTATTCAGGTTCGGCTCCACCCCTAACATATATATATATGTGTGTGTGTGTGTGTGTGTGTGTGTGTGTGTGTGTGTGTATGTGTTGTATGTGTTTGTTTATATATATATATTGTCCTTGCATTCTTTCTCACACTTGAATGAAAGGCTTATTACTATGCAGGTCTTTGTCTTCTCAGGTGTGAACCAGCTAAATATTCACAAGGGGGTTGGGCCGTTGACGCCCATTCGCATATTGCCTTGGCAAACAAAAAAATGTTTTTCACAATTTTAATCAATCTATTGTGTTATTTGAATGATTAGACAGGATGATTTTCAGATCATTTTGAAGCAAAAACTCTAGGCGACAACTTCCATTAGTCAAAAGTCTTGTGGACACATATTTAGTATGTGTTTTGTGGCCTTATTTCAGAAACTTTCAGAAATTTTTAGTTTTTTCAATATCCATGTATAAACAATATTCTCTCAAAAAAACAAACATGTACATACATGTTGCTCACATATTATGGTAGCCCCGTTTGTGCTATATAGAGAGTGAATTTACACCTTTGCCATTAACATGTTTATAAAAAACTGAAAAAAACACAAATGTCAGTGTATGTCAAAACATCCCAAGGGCCCTAAAAACACCTTGGTCCCCAGGTTAAAGTTGTTGACACGTTAGAGTGATGAAGCATGGATGAATGGAAACAATAAAGAGCGGGATGTGCTTAATACTTCTGAACACAGTAACCTGCCTGTCAGTATGTGTATCGAAAATACCCATCTTGCCAAGTAATTGCATAAACATGTATAAGTATATTAGATCTGTGCATTAGGTCTTAAAGTGACAGCAGCCTAATACTGTATACCTGCTACTGTCTGTAGAAAAATACAAAAGAACAAAAGAAAAATAAATAAAAAAATCACTCACTGCTTTTGATTTTATAAAATTTGTAGCAAGTCAGCGCATGCTTAAATCAAAGTAAAGAGACTTATCTTTTATATTTGATGAGTTTAATTTCTGTACTATTTCTCACTACTGTTAGACTCATTTGTTTTTTGTTCTATTTCCTATTTATTGGTCCTGTTGCCTGCTTGCGTTGTTCTTTTTTTATTATTGACTGTTAACTTGTCTATGCATTTATTTTCCTTTAATCCAGTTTGTAATAGCTATAACTGTCTTTTTTTTTTCTTGAAAAGAGATTTTAATAAAAATAAAAAAAACGTTGACGTTTTGACACGTCCAGTGTAGGCAGCCTGTTGCACTGCACTGCCATGTCAACAGTTGCACATCCTGTATAGACACCTTCCAGCTAATTGTGCGACATACTAAAACACTTCAAAGCCTGAGGTTGGGAATTTACTGCTGAAAATAAATACCCAATGACTCATGGACACTATGCCCACAGAAAACACCATGAGAAATTGTACTCCAGATTCCACTTACAAAGTTCAGGTCTCTAAAGTAGCAAGATTTAGCATTTATGTTGTCAAAAATAGAATAGAAAGGAATAAAAGGGAATGTATTGAAGTCTGATGCATTTTTTTATGGATGCTATTAGCCTACAATTGACCTCAAGTGAGAAGTGAGTACTGAAAGACAACTAGCTAAAGTGAAGAAAGCAACTCCACACAATAAAATAAATTAGTATTACAAAAATATATATACAAGTTTAGTAGAACTTCAGACAACACATTCTAGCAAAGCCTTTTTCAATTAAGCCAAAACCAGGGAGGAATTTAAACCAGTTCTTTAAGACTGGTTTGGAGATGGCAATGGTTTGCAGAAAACCACAAGGTAACGACAAGGATTGTTTGATCCCCATGACAGAGACTTAAGACAGATCTTCTTCCTTTATCATGCTTTATGATAGAACCAACAGTTAATGTAACCTCACCTATACCATGTTTGGTATCTACAAATTTGTATTTTGATGATCTAAATGATCATGTTTATTGTATGGTAATATGTATGCAACATATTATTCAAAGAATCTTTAATAGTTTCTGCATCAACACTTAATCCACTTACATATGCCAATTACTGATTGCTGTTCTGTGTGGCTTCACCCAGCCACAGGGCCGGCGCTGTCGCTTCGACAGGCCTCGACTACAGACAGCTATGTTTAAACAGAGTCAGACTAACCTCGCAAGTTCATCAGAACTTCTTCATTCAACACAGAAGAAATCGATTGCAACTTCAACAACATGGACTTACGGAACCATCAAGACTTTCTTCTGAGACTGCATCCGGACGCTCTTTCAATAGCTAAGGCAATGCAAGTATCGTACATTTGAACGCTAAACAGAGTTTTAGTATAAGCGGCAGGCCCCTTGCTAACAAGGTGTTTAAAACTAAGAAACTGGTTCTGTTCAGGTGGTTAAATTACTCAATTCCCTGTATCCGGTTCCATTTACTTTCACATTTTCTATTTTATCCATGTATGAGTGATTGTGTGTATGTGTCATGTGCAACTAAACCTCTACAAATGATCCAGAATGCTGCAGCTCGTCTCATCTTCAACGAGCCCAAAAGGGCCCACGTCACTCCTCTGTTCATCTCTCTGCACTGGCTACCACTCGCTGCTCGCATCAAGTTCAAGGCTTTGACGCTTGCTTACAGATTGACCACAGGTTCAGCTCCCTCCTACTTCCACTCACTACTACAAGTGTACATCCCTACCAGAAGCCTACGATCGGTCAATGAGCGACGGGTCGTGGTACCATCACAGCGGGGCACAAAATCACTCTCCAGAACATTCTCATTCACGGTTCCATGCTGGTGGAATGATCTCTCCACCGTCATCCGGAATGCAGAATCCCTGACAGCATTCAAAAGGCAACTGAAAACTCATCTCTTCCGGGAGCACTTAACATAAAAAAAATAAAAAAATAAAATCCTTTCCTTTAAATCCTCGCTTGCCTGGCTTATGCTAGTCCGAGCAATGTCTGAACTTTGTATTTTGAGCACTTCTTGCGTTGTTTTTGCCTCTTCACGATGACTCGCTTGGTTTAGTCCTCAATTGTAAGTCGCTTTGGATAAAAGCGTCTGCTAAATGACTAAATGTAAATGTGTATGTTTAGATTAGTTGTGTTCATGATTTGGTCAAATATTCATCAAATTTCACTCTCTTAAAAATCATTCTTTCCTCACTTTCTTTTTTTCTGCAACTCAAGTGAATGCGTGTGTGTGTGTGTGTGTGTGTGTGTGTGTGTTTGTGTTAGATATTAGTTGTATGTGTTAGAATAATTTATAATGTCAGGACGATTCATTTGTTCGGCTGTAAAATAAGTGACTCTTTAAAAATTCCCAATACATTATTTAATAATTCCACTTGAGCTAAATTGACCTGTTTACCTTACAAAATAATTGTCTTTCTCACACATTAGCCACAATTAATGGCACCCTTTTATTCAATACTTATTGCAACCTCATTTTGCCAAGATAACAGCTTAGATAACAGAGGGTTTTCTCATAAGCCTGATGAGTTTGGAGAACACCTGACAAAAGTTTAGACACCATTCCTCCATACAGAATCCCCCCAGTTCCTTCAACTCATAAGTCGAAAACTGAAACCCTCTCCTCATCAGTTTTCTGTATAGGTTTCAAGTCAGGGGACTGGAATGGCCATGGCAGAACCTTAATTTTGTGCTCAGTGACCTATTTTTGTGTTGATTTTGATGTTTGTTCTGGATCATTGTCCTGATGGAAAATCCATTATAAGATTTCTAGCACAGGATTTCATAGAATGCATGATACCATGTATCTGAACAAGATGTCCAGGACCTCCAAGAGGAAAATAGGACCACAACATTAACAATCCAGCAGTATATTTAATCCTACACATGGGGTAAAGTTGTATATAGACACGTCATCTTCTTTGCAGATTCGTAACATTTCCTGTTGATTGGAACTTCTTAATTATTGCCCTGCTGGAGGAAATAGGTATTTTCAATTCTTTAGCTATTTTCTTACAGCCACTTTCTATTTTGTGAAGCTCAACAATCTTTTGCTGCACATCAAAAATGTATTCTTTGTTTTTACTCATTGTGATGGATGATTAAGGGAATTTGGCCTTTGTGTTTCCTCATATTTATACTCCTATGAAACAGGAAGTCATGGCTGGACAATTTTATGTTCCTAGTCACCCTGGTGTGCAAAAAAATGTAAATATGAAGAGAAATATCCTTCAGAGATATTTTACTCATAAGAATTCCAAGGGGTACCAATAACTGTGGCCAACGTGTTTTGGAGAAAAATATTTATTTCATAATGTGATTTCATTATTGTGACATTCATTAGTTTTACTTCAATGAAAGGTTAGATTTGTGTGATTTTAATGAAAGATCAAAAGGATTAAAAATGCAGATTTATTTTCACAGCATTCTTTGAACATATTTACTAGGGGTGCCAATAATTCTGACCACAACTGTATGTGTGCGTGCCACTGATAACCATAATGGGACCTGAGAAGTCCAGGGAGCCTCTTCAATTGTGCACTTGTTAATTAATGAAGAAACAGCCATTAATGAGTTCTCATAACACTCCACCCTTAACTGACCTGATTAAAGCAGCTGTGAGGATAAGCTGGAATTCGTAAAGTTTCATAGTTCTTCTGAAGCACGTCAGTGTCTAAAACTTAATTATAAGGGATTTAGGTATGCGTGTGCGACGGATCAATGTGTTGTTTTTATAAATATTGCTAAAACATTTCCTGGTCCCCACTCTCTTATTAGTTGTCTGTAGAGATGCACAGATTAAGTAGGTACATTTATTGCTATTGTATCAGCTTTTTTTGTGCCTATAATATTATCAATAGATACCAACCCAATTTATTGAAATTTGCCCCACTGTCATAACTTGCAATATTATCAGCATCTCGGATTATGACCATCTTATTTTTTTTATTTTTTTTTACTGACGTAAGTGATGAGAATAAATCAAATGAAAGGAACAAAAGCATTAAAACAACAAGTAAAATAAAGGGAAATTTTGATACTAAAAAACTTCTGTCTGCTTTAAAGCTGCAGTCCGCAGCTTTTCCTCTTTGTCACCATCTCTGTTCGTAATCTGCAATTGCATTTATTCGCGGAATTATCAATTTAACGTGAGTTGTAGACTGTGAGGCTGTCAGTCACTGCGCCGGTGTAGATACTGGCATTCAGAATCACAGATTATTCTTTTTGGAAGTATGACCAAAATAATAATTTTCACCAGAAAATGTCATCTGAAAAAGTAAGAAACATCAACTTTTGTTCTGGTTCTGACATTGCAGTAAATCGCGCTGAATCGCTTATCATATCACGCAAAACCGTGCAAATTATACTTTGTTCTAAAACTGTTAATGTTAACAACGTCAGCATTGCGTGACTACATCTAATGTCCTTCCGATATGTATCCTTGTTTTCGCATGGGCCGGTTGCAGTCTCTTTTTTTCTGCAGCCACTCCGAAGTCCGAACGAAGTCTTTTGCATTTTACAGCGGGTGAATCTGTTGTCACTGGTGATTGTCGTTTGAACCTTTCTGGATCCGCCATAAAATTGATAAGTTTAATTATATCAAGTGGTGTGAGAAAAGGCTATAAATCTCCACCTCCAGCATCCTCACACTCATAGCCTACTAGCCGAGACTCCTTCTTTATGTTTACAGATGTGACGTAATGACGCAATGACATGCTCGAATCTCCCGCGGAAATCCAACAGTACCACTGGAATTAAAAACATTATTACAAGCTTACCGGTTTGAATCGAACTAAGGCAAGCAGAGAGTTTTGAACACTGGCTGCTTATGTATTTTCTCAAATATGTTTTTTTTTGGATAATTTTTACCCCCAAAAAAAGCTACGGACTGCAGCTTTAAAAGAGGTAGAACATAAATAATTTTGCAAATAGGACAAAATATATATTTTTAAATAATATAAACCAAATTTTTGTGCCAGTAAATATTCTCTACACTTTCACTTTTCACTTTTTTAAGGATCTCACCTCACATGTCATTTCCAATTATCACATACAACACTGTGAATTTAACTGCTGTAGCTTGAGCTGTGTGAGCAGCACTAAAATAACTCATTATAATTTAACAGAGGTAAATGACATATCTGACTGAAACCAGCAAGGGTGCAATTAATAGGAGAGCAAGACATCAATGATGCACTATGGGTAGCTCTACTGTATGAACATATTTAATAATTTATCTTTGCAATTCAGGCTGTGTAACAACACCTCACAAAGCCTGCACTACACCCTAACAAAAAAAATAAAAATTAAATAAAAATGAGTAATAATAAAATAAATTGTCATGATACCATGGTACAGAAAAATTATCTGACCGAATCTGAAATAACTTGAAGTGTTTGTTTACAGATGCTGTTGAAGAAATGTACTATTCACAGCAGGCGATGATTGATTTATTGCAAGTGTCCAATTACAGAGCAGTTACTGAGATAAATTGAGTAGTATTCAGCTGGCCATCATGATCTTAACATGGCAGCCCCCCATGATGTGATCCACTACATATAAAATGAAACTGCTTCAACTTATATAAGTCTACGTGATTTTATTATTATATGTCAAAATATCATCATAAAATAAATGAATAATTTTATTCAGCAAGGATGCATTGAATTAATTAAAAGTGATAGTAAACATTTTCACACTGTTCAAGTTGTTCTTTTGAACTTTCTATTCATTAAAGAATCCTGAAAAAAATATATATCACCGTTTCAAGTGTTTTCAACATTAATAATGATAAGAAACATAAATTGAGCACCAAATCAGCATATTAGAATGATTTCTGAAGGATCATGTGACACTGAAGACTGCACTAAAGTTGCTGAAAATTCAGCTTTGCCATCACAGGAATAAATTACATTTTAAAATATAATCAAATAGAAAACAGTTATTTTAAAATAAAATAATACAAATTTTCAACACATTCAACACACACATTACCTGTTCGTAGTTGAAGGTCTCTAGCATCCCTAAAATGAGCCCCTGGATCTCAGCCAGCTTTCCTTTCCCATATACAGGGTCCTGGAAGAGAGAACACCACATACACAGAGATAAATTAATTTCTTATAGCTTTGATCATACTAGTAGAAACCTGTGTCTGTCTGCAGGTTTCTACCAGTGAGAAACGATCCTGAAATCAATTTTAAAGGCTTGGTCTACAGTAAGCACAAATCAGGGAGTAAACACAGTGCGTGCTGTCACAATGACAGCTGATAACTCTCAGATGATGAAGGAGTGCGGCCTCAGTAACATCACACACACTCACAATCACTAGCTGTTATCAGAGGACTGGACACACATGGGTAATTCTGCCCTCGGTAGAGGTTCAGATTGAAGCAGTCACAAAGATCAAGAGCTGGAAGATTCTCTCTCTCTCTCTCTCTCTCTCTCTCTCTCTCTCTCTCTCTCACACACACACTACATGTTCATTCTGAGGAGTGGAAAGGTACAGAAATACTGTTGTCATGAAGGTCACGCAATGGCAAACAACACTCTACTTCTCTCTTATTAGCAGACAAACACTTGTTTGTTCATTTCATTATAACACACTCCTATCCTTAAGACCTGTTCACAGTAAATAAAATTCCACTCAAATTTCTCTACAATAATGATTTTGTGTTTGTGGAAACTGTACATCATACTCTGGCTACACAGATAAAACAACCTAAGAACCATTTCTGAATTATATTAATGCTTTTTACACATTAGATAATGAAGACTACACATAATCTTATCAGCATGATGAATAAATTATATTAACTGGAATAAACTGTATACAGAAAGGGAGCAGAGAATGTGACCGATTGAGCCCAATCTTCACGAGTTTATGCCTTGCAGGCTCTTTATACGCATAATATAAATGACCTTTTACGTGCATCCAATAAGCACTTTTTTAGTGTACATATGATAGGCTACTCACTTTTTGCGTGCATTCCATAGGAATACACACACCCAGCCAATTCTACCCAACAGGTCAATTTTGCGCACCAGATGCACGTAAAAGATTACTTTTGCATATAAAGAGCACGCCAAATAAAAGCACTCGTGCTATAGATACGCAGTGCCAGGAGTGATCGTGAGGCTGTCCATAACTTGGTTCTCTTACGAGAGGTTCTCTCGTATTGCGTAAGTTTAGCTTACGCTACGGGAAAGATTCATCTTCTCGAGATATTGAAGCCAAAAAATTCTCCTTAATTTTGTATTCATTGTCAACGCAGTGCAGCAGCTAGCAGACCTAGAGCAGGCCATCTCGCGTGCTTATTGGCTGCCCTGCATGCATCTGCTGCAGCCTACCAGTGAGCCTCGCGTGACGTCACGCCCAATTGGAGGCGCTCGCGCCTTCATAGCGTCATAGCCCGCTAGGATGGGCGTGGCTTAGCGTATATAAGAAGGGGCTCGTAGGCTGAATCCCTGATTTTTCGACTCTTCAGCGAGCTCTCCGCATCGCTGAATCAGAGAGAAGCCACCGCCGCCGTCGAAAAGCGAACAGCCAGCTCAGGACAGCGCTGAGGAAGCCGGCCGTCTTCGCCACCTTCAGCCGCCGTGCAAGCTACGCTATCCGGCGACGTATCCTTTTACATTGCTTTCACAGGAATTTCTAAAAGAGCGCGAGCGTCTTTCTAAAGATGCCTCGCACTTCCTGTGGCTCGTGCAGAGCCCCGCTCAGCGTTGGAGACCGCCACGTTATCTGCGCTCTCTGCCTGGGCCTGGAACATGCAGAGCTCGCCCTCGCGTCCGGCGGCTGCGAGCTCTGCGAAGCGCTTCCGCTGTCGACCCTACGGGCTCGACTCGAGGCTTTCAACCCGGATGCAGCCGCTCCGCCCCCCGGGGGACCGCGCAGGAAGAAGCGCCGTTCCCTGAGGCAGCCGGAGCCCGTGGCCACAGCGACGCGCTCGCCGGAGGATCTCCCTCGAGCCTCGCTTTCGCCCTCCCCGCCTCCCCTCCCCGACGCGCAGCTGCCGCTCACGAGCCTCACTGCCGTCGCATCGGAGGGGGAGGCAGAGGAACACGCCACGAGAGATTGCTGCTCTATCCTGGCATCAGACAGCGAGGAATGGTCGCTTCATTCCGGCTCCTCGTCGATCCAGGAATCCAGCCGTTCCCGCGCTGGAGCTGACGCGGAACTTATGCGCCTGCTGACGCAGGCCGTCGACCGCCTCGGGCTCGAGTGGTCGCTACCGAAGGAACCCGCGCCGAACAGGCTCGACGGCTGTTTCCTTCAGAGTCGCCGCCGTGCAGCTTCAACGAGCAGGCCCGCTCCATTCCTGCCGGAACTTCACGCGGAGCTGACGAAGTCCTGGAATGCACCATTCTCCTCGAGACTTCAGTCCCAGGCCTCCGCGTCGCTCTCCCAGGTGGACGGCGCCGCCGAGAAGGGATACACGGCTATTCCCCCCGTGGAAGAGACGGTCGCAGCGCACCTTTGCCCGCCCTCCGCGAGATGGCGGTCTCGGTCAGCCCTCCCGTCTAAAGCCTGCAGAGCCACGTCCGCCTTGGTCGGCCGCGCATATGCCGCCTCCGGCCAGGCCGTGTCTGCTCTCCACTCCATGGCTGTGTTGCAGATCTTGCAAGCCGACCTCCTCCGTGAATGGGACGAGAAGGGCCGGGATCCGGCTGCGGTTACAGATCTGAGAAGTGCGACGGATCTCTCTCTCCGCGCCACCAAGACTGCAGCTCAGGCTATCGGACGAGCCATGGCCGCGTTAACCGTGACAGAGAGGCATCTCTGGTTGACGCTCGCGGATATGAGGGAAGCTGAGCGAGCCACCTTTCTGAACGCGCCGCTCTCCCCCACTGGTCTCTTCGGCCCAGCGGTTAACGGGATCGTTGACCGTTTCTCTGAGGTACAAAAGACCACGCAGGCCATGAATCTCTTCCTGCCGCGACGCTCGAGCTCCGCTACAGGCCGCTCTCGCGAGAAACAAAGCCAGCCTCCTGTACGAGCTAACACCCAGCGTCCAGCACAACCCCAGCCTTCGCAGCGACGTCAGGGCGGCCGCCCTAGGTCGCGCTCGGACAGCCGTCACAGACCGCCGCCCCCCAGGGGGCCTCGGCAGAAGATTACGCTGAAGTCTGAGGATGCGAAATCCTCCTAACAAAGAGAGAAAAAAGACGCGCGTGTCCCGCCACGGCCGGACCGCCGTCAAAGCTCATCTCCCTGTCAGTCCCCTTCAGTCAGGCTACTGCAGTGGTTCATTTAGCAGCCAACGAGCCGGTTAGTTCACCCTCTCGCCTGCACACAAACGCCGTTTTTACGGCGACCCAGAGAAATCTCAAAAAGAGCATTATGTCTGGTCTGGCTCCCGCCGTCAGTGTTTTAAGTGTAGTGAAAGTGCCCACGCCCCAGTGTTCACCCCTACACACAAGCACATCAAATATCGTGTCACCCACAGAGCACACTCTCATAAAGCGTAGAAAAGCCGCTCGAGTGTTGAATGTAAGAAATGTGTCCACAGTGTTGTGCCCACTATCTGCCCGCTCTGTTGCACGGTCAAAACAGCAGGTTATGAATGTAAGTCCCGTGCCCGCCAGAGAGCGTTCACGCTTGCTATCACAAACCCCCCCCCCGGGCGCCGCCCGCAAGTTTAAGTGTTATCATGAAACACAGGGCGATTATAAAACGCTCCCCATCTATTTTGATCGGGGCGTCACATGCATGTGTAAGTCTCGTGCCCGCGCAAACGCGGTCACGCTTACAGAACGTTTTTCTGCCCAAAGCGCCGCTCGCGCTTCAAAAAGTGAGGAAAAAGGGTTCCCCATCCCTTATGATTGGGACATCTCACACAAAGCAGCCGGTTTCGGCTTTCAGCGAGCAGCCGTTGCCCAGAACAGAGAGCGCGCGCGCCGCGCTCTCAGCTCCGGTTCAGTTTCACATGCCCGCAAATGGCGGCGATCTGAACCCGGAGGCCATTCGCCCCCTAGTGGCTCACATAGCTGCGTGGGAATCTATCCCGGGGGTTTCAGAATGGGTGCTGAGCACAATAAAGCAGGGCTATACACTTCAATTCATTCGCCGTCCCCCGCGCTTTCAAGCCCGGACCACGCAGAAATAGCAAAGCTGCTGTGCAAAGGGGCTATAGAAAAGGTGCCGCCTTCTCTGAGCGAGTCAGGCTTTTACAGCCGTTATTTTCTTGTGCCCAAGAAGGACGGAGCCTTCAGACCGATCCTAGATCTGAGACATTTGAACAAGGTGCTTGCGAAAAGACCGTTCAAAATGCTTACGACCAGGAAAATCCTCGCGCACGTTCGCCCGAGGGACTGGTTTATTTCTCTAGATCTGAAGGATGCCTATTTCCAGATACAGATAATACCCCGTCACAGGCGATTTTTGAGATTCGCCTTCGACGGTCAGGCATATCAATACACCGTCCTGCCGTTCGGCCTGTCTCTGGCACACCGTACATTTACGAAGTGCATGGACGCAGCGCTCGCCCCCCTGAGAAGTCAGGGGCTGCGGATAATGAACTATCTGGACGATTGGCTGATTTTGGCACAGTCAGAGGCGGAGCTGCTGTCTCACAGAACAGTGCTTCTCAGTCACCTGGAAAGTTTGGGTCTCACGGTCAACTGGACCAAGAGCTCATTACTACCCAGCCAGTCAATCTCCTTTTTAGGAATAGAACTGGACTCGGTGACCATGTCGGCCCGTCTATCGGCGCAGCGCGCGCTCCGGGTTCGCCACTTAGCCGCGGGTTTCCAGAAGGGCAGCTTTCTCCCTTTGAAAACTTTTCAGAGGATGTTGGGCTGTATGGCTTCAGCTGCAGCGGTGCTTCAGCTGGGCCTACTGCGCATGCGCCCGCTCCAGCGCTGGCTGAATGCTCGCGTGCCCCGCCGAGCTTGGGTTTCTGGCGGTCAGAAAATCAGAGTGACTCAGACCTGCATAGCGGCTCTGCAGCCCTGGTTAGTGACCGACTGGTACCAGCTGGGAGTGACGATGGGAACCGTCTCTTACCGGAAAGTTGTTTCGACAGACGCGTCCAACTGGGGTTGGGGCGCGCTGTTCGAGGGCAGACCGGTCTTCGGCCAGTGGTCAGACCAAGAGAGGGGTTTTCACATAAACTGTCTGGAGATGATAGCGGTCGAGAATGCGCTAAAGTGCTTTCTCCCGTTCATACAGGACCAACATGTTCTCGTCCGCTCGGACAACATGTCTGTGGTATCCTATGTAAACCGTCAGGGCGGTGTCAGATCCAGAAATCTCCGCAATCTGGCGGAGCGCCTCCTTATTTGGTCCCAGTTGCACCTGCGCTCGCTGAGGGCAGCGCATGTGCCGGGCCATTTGAACGACGGTCCAGACAAACTGTCCAGGGGCAACGTTCCCCCAGGGGAATGGTCCCTGCACCCCCAAACGGTCCAGAAACTGTGGCGCCTGTTCGGCAGGGCGGAAGTCGACCTATTTGCGTCAAAAGACAACGCTCAATGCCCGACGTTCTTCTCGAAGTACGAGGACGCGCTGGCCCAAGTCTGGCCCAGCCTCCGGCTATATGCTCTCCCTCCGGTCTCTCTGTTACCACAGGTAATCAAGAGAATCAGGGAAACGCGCCACTCGGTGCTCCTCATAGCCCTGCGTTGGGAGAATCAGATTTGGTTCCCGGAGCTGGCATGGCTGTCACACACAGCTCCGTGGCCGATTCCGGTGCGGGCAGATCTCCTCTCTCAGGCTCGCGGCACGATCTGGCATCCCCATCCAGAGCGCTGGTCTCTGCACGCATGGGTGATCAACGGGTACTCGTTGCCCTGCCAGAAGGAGTAATGAACACGATCACGCAGTCTAGAGCCCCTTCCACGAGAAGGCTCTACGCGTCTAAATGGTCGGTGTTCTCGGAATGGTGCACTGACAGAGGTCTGGACCCGCGGACATGCGGGGTGGCGCAACTGCTCTCCTTCCTACAAGAGCTGTTGGAAAAGGGGAGGTCCCCATCCACGCTCAAAGTATATGTGGCGGCCGTGGCAGCGTTCGCAGAGTCGACGCACGGCCAGTCATTGGGAAGACATGAGCTGGTCATCCGCTTCCTTAGGGGAGCTAGGAGGTTGAACCCGCCGCGCCCCCCGTCGGTTCCCATGTGGGATCGATCTCTGGTCCTAGAGGCCCTGAAAGCCTTTCCTTTTGAACCACTGGATTCCGTGGAGTTGAAATATCTATCACTGAAAACCGTCTTTCTGACCGCACTGTCGTCAGTAAAGCGGGTGGGGGACCTACATGCGCTGTCTGTCAGCGCGTCGTGTCTTGAGTTCGGGCCGAATGACTCGAAAGTCATCCTCAGACCTAGACATGGCTATGTTCCGAAAGTGATGGGCACTCCGTTCAGAGCGCAAGTTATCTCGCTGTCAGCGCTCCCAGCATCTGACAGCGAAAGTGATGTGAGCCGCCTCTGCCCTGTCAGAGCGCTGAGGTCTTACATTACGCGCTCCGCCTCATTCAGGCGTTCGGATCAGCTGTTTGTTTCGTTCGGTGGGCGCGCCAAAGGTCTCGCCTCCTCGAAACAGAGTCTGTCCAGATGGATAGTGGACGCTATAGCAGCCGCTTATGCGTCAAAAGGTCTGCAATGCACGCTGGGCATCAGGGCTCATTCCACGAGAGGCGTGGCCTCTTCGTGGGCATGGTCCAGTGGAATTTCTATCCATGACATATGTGTGGCGGCGGGCTGGAGCTCCCCGTCTACCTTTATCAGGTTTTATAACCTGGAAGTTCCTGCCTTGCAGGCTAAACTGTTGTCGGTTTAATAGAGAGGTGTATTCTGCCCAGGCTTCCTGCTCAGATCACTCTTACACGACCCAGCTCTCCTGGTTGAGCTGCACTAAGTAGGGTATGTGCCATGTGCCTATACAGACCGGCGCGCTGCTCTGTATTCCCTATGTGTGCTTATGTACAAGTGATGGCCCGCTTGGCTGGCCACCTTATTCTCCACCTTATATGGGTTCCCTGAAAGTTCGGGGCTTCATGGTGGATGCTTGGCGCGCACGGCGTTGACAAAGTGTTCCCGTAGCGTAAGCTAAACTTACGCAATACGAGAGAACCTCTCGTAAGAGAACGATACTCGGTTACTAACGTAACCTCGGTTCTCTCTAGAGAGCGAACGAGTATTGCGTAACCGGCCGTGCTCGCGCCACGAGCGACTTCGCTTCAGTGGTCGAAAAACCAGGGATTCAGCCTACGAGCCCCTTCTTATATACGCTAAGCCACGCCCATCCTAGCGGGCTATGATGCTATGAAGGCGCGAGCGCCTCCAATTGGGCGTGACGTCACGCGAGGCTCACTGGTAGGCTGCAGCAGATGCATGCAGGGCAGCCAATAAGCACGCGAGATGGCCTGCTCTAGGTCTGCTAGCTGCTGCACTGCGTTGACAATGAATACAAAATTAAGGATAATTTTTTGGCTTCAATATCTCGAGAAGATGAATCTTTCCCGTAGCGTAAGCTAAACTTACGCAATACTCGTTCCCTCTCTAGAGAGAACCGAGGTTACGTCAGTAACCGAGTATCGGTATTACGCGAGTTTAAGCACTCACAAAACTCCCGTTCAAATCACGGAAACTGACTACACTGCGACATGAATCTCTTACATTGAATCTGCACTTTGTTGTTTGTGATAGAATAAAACTACAAAGTTTAATGTAAACTTGTGAATTATGCTACTTTCTCCACATGCAAAAAGATAAATGCAGCACACTGCCCAAGGCCCAAACTCCTCCCCTTCGGGAGAGATCATAACTCACACAAACATCTAGAAATATCAGATCCCTGGAGCTCAGGTCTCTCCCAAACCTAAATCAAATGCATGTCCTAGTGGAAGAATGAAAACACGACTCAACAAACTTCACTCTTGAGTCTTTACTAAAAACTTAAATTAGCTATCACTGCTGCTATGAAGCTACCACCTGCATATATGGTGCATCCTTCTAATCGGTATATGGTACTATGAGCTACTATTTATAGTTATATATACACTATTTTTATAGTTAAATGTAGTGCAATATTACTCTGCATAGACAGTGCATATAAAAAGTATACCATGTGTTTAGACTTTTTAACGCTGTACAGAGCGGTCTAAATGCATTTTCATTTAGTTTCATTCATGCAGTCTCTTAAAACACAATTTTCACACTCATTAGTTTATTGAATTTGTCAAGGTATATACATAAGGTAAGGTAAAGTAATTGATCATACATTTTCTGTAATTTATCATGATTAATCACACCTAACATTAACGTTTTTAATATATATTTTAATATTTTCACAATTAAATCTCCAAAATAATGTAGAAACAACAAAGATTTTTTTTATATTAGTTTAATGGCATCTTTTTACTAAGCACTATGAATGAAGGCCAGTATCACTGATACTGATGTCTCTTTTACATGGAGCTTCCAATCTGCCATACAGATTCGAGTTCTTCTTTTTTTGCATCTTATCACGTTTTAATGGTTTAATAGCACTTGAAAGAATAATAGCGTGATCATATACTTTATTACATGGCTCTGTGGAATACTTGATTCTGATTGGTCAATCGCGCCATCCAGCGGTATGTTATCCCCCAAAAACAACCACTAAAAACAGATAGCACAGGCTTATCTAGGTTACTGAAGTCAGCGCTTGCTAGCAACTGCTCTCTTCACAGAAGCTTTGCGATTAAAGAGCTAATAAAATAGCTCTTCTTTAACATTTTCGACTCCGAATAATATTTCATGTCTAATTATTTACTTATGCGGCAGATAGCTGTGTAATAAGTGGGATCATGCACATCCAGCCGGTTGTTATCGCAGAGTAAACCCCTTCAGGCTGATGCAAGACCCTGATGCGACTGATCACCCTGTCGGGTTTATTTTTGCGATAACAACTGGCTGGATGTACATTATCCCTTACTTATTACACGGATCTGTAAAATACTTGATTCTGATTTGTCAATCGCACCATCCAGCAGTATGTTATTCCTCAATAGCAACCACTGGAAACATATAACACAGGCTCATTTGGGTAACTGAAGTCAGCAGCGCTATAAAATTGCTAGCAATGTTTTCCTTCTTGGAAGTTTTCCGTTTGGTGAGCTAATAAAATATTAAAACTCAGTCAAATCAATATTTTGTGTACAGTTATTTAATTATGCCATCCAGTATCGTGGACTCGCTCTCTCTCGTTTCATACAAACGAAGCTGCTGCCATTTTGCAACTATTGTTTTGTACACTGTTGGATTATAAAATATAAACGATTTTAAAACAGTTTCATATCAAATCAATATCTTTTATCCTCATTAATTATTTATGAGTTTGAGCCACAAACTCGCTTGCTCCTGTCTGCCTTGCTGCTGCTGTTGGTTTGTGTGTGTAGCATCTATAGCTGTGTATATCTTTCTGTTTTGAATCATTATTTACTATCATTCCCTGTTGTTTATACTGCCAAATATAACTCACTCAACATCACATATTGACCTGACATCACTAGCTTCAATCTAAATTGTTGCTAGCACAACAAGCTACTAATTTACTAGCCTGTTAGCGTGCCATCTGTGCGGTCTTTATTTATTTATTTATTTAGCTCGCGCGCGCCTTTTACAAATCCATCAAAGCTGTGGTAAGTAGAATCAGTCAACAAACACGGTAAGTCATGTCATCTTCTCCTCTTATTGTGACTTGCACTTCTTGTAACATGTATACCATAGCTCTTTCTGTCAGCATAAGATTTACATGTGATAAATGCAGGGAGATAGTCAGGCTGACGGAAAAGATTTCAGAACTAGATACACGCATCCAAACTTCAATCGAGGGTAGTAAGAGTGCAAGGGCTTTAGATACTGCTTTGGATGCGCCTTGCTTAGTGAACACTGTATATAGTTCGGTTCCGGCTGAAGTAGAGCCCGTTCAGCAGGGCAATTGGGTGACCGTGAGACGGCGATCTAGTCGCGGGACAAAACACCGCTTTTCCATTCCGATTACAACATTAAACAGGTTCTCCCCACTCAGTGAAATACCCACTGAGAATCCTGTTGAATATGCCCTAGTTATTGGCGATTCTATTACGCGGAACGTGAAAATAGAGACTCCAGCCACCATAGTCACATGTTTGCCGGGAGCCAGAGCGCCTGACATCAAAGCAAATTTAAAAGTGCTGGCTAATGCTAATCGTAAATTCTCTAGGATTATTATTCACGTCGGCACAAATGATGTTCGACTTCACCAGTCGGAGATCACAAAAATGAATGTTAATCCTCTGGGGTCTAAGGTGTTTTTGGGGTCCTTCAGATGTTTTGACATGCACTGATATTGTGCTTTTTTCAGTTGCTTATAAACATATTAACGGCAAAGATGTAATTACACTTTATTTAGCACAAACAGGGCTACCATAATATGTGAGCAACATGTATGTATATGTTTTTATTTTTGAGAGAATATTGTTTATGTATGGTTATTGGAGAAACTAAAACTTAAAGGGACTATAAGTAACTTTTTAGGTAATTTATAATCTAAAATCAATATTTTTATTCATAAATATGTCCTCAATGGTGCACAAATACCTCTGCCAATTATCTGATTTATCCTCGTAAACAAAGAATTTATTATATTTATATACATGGCACGGGTAAGTCCACGGAGGCTTCCATGTAGTTCCGCCATCTTGAAAAACTATAATAGCAGAGAGGGACAAAAAGTACTAGGCCAACGCGTTTCCACAACACGTTTTCATTCAGAGCCGGCGTGACGTGACTGAACGCAGCAGAAGAGGAGGAGCAGAGCAGTGAGAGGCGCTTGTCACTGCCCCGGCAAGTTTAAAAGGCTGCATTGCAAATCCTCGTCGCCAGAAAAGTCCAAAATAGATCGTAAAAGGAAACGTGACCGGAGATTACAAAAAACACAAGTTAATGTCGGGATAGCTTTTTCCAGGTGGATAGAGCTAATGCAGGAGAAAGATTTCAAAAGAGACGCTGAAGTCCTGCTTTCTTCTCGACAGGCAAGTCAATGTTACAGTCTTAATTACAAGTTTTTTTCATTGTTTGGTTGTGTACTTTATTTTATAGACAGATGAACATGTATAGTTAAAAGTTGATGATGATATCTAACAATGCACGTAGGCTACTTCAGAAAATATAACGAATAAGGAAGGCATAACTACTAATTACAATAGTTCATGTTTTTGACACTCATTACTTCATACTGTAACATTCGTTTGTTCGTTGTGTCAATTTGAAGTTTGTTTGAAATAACAAACCTGTTCACCCGAAGGAAAACTTGACGAAGTGCTATTAGAAGACATCCTGTCATAGCTTTTTGGTACATAACGGCTACCGTAGATGCAACACGCATTTGAAAACGTCCACATATGTGTCCACAAGACTTTTGACTAATGGATGTTGTCGCCTAGAGTTTTTTCTTCAAAATGATCTGAAAATCATCCTGCCTGATCATTTACACAAAACAATACATTGATTTAATTTTGTAAGACAATTTATGTTTGGAAAGGCAATATGCGGGGGGCGTAAATGATTGTAAGGATCATGAATAATGCTCTGATTCACACCTGAGAAGACAATGATCCGCATAATGACCCGCCAGTGGTGTAAAGTAACGAATTACAAATACTCTCGTTACTGTAATTGAGTAGTTTTTTTTAGGAATTGTACTTTTTTAAGTAGTTTAAAAACAGTGTACTTTTACTTGAGTACATTTTAAGTGCTGTATCGGTACTTTTACTGCGCTATTTTCCCTGAACCTGCCGTCGCTACATTTATATTAATATTTATTTTTATAATAAGTCATCATGTGACTCCATGCGTGATTCCTGTCAAATCAAATCGCGCGCGGAAAACTTTGCATCAAACCAGCATCAACAGACTTCGAGACACCTGGCGCCAATTTATTTTGTTCACGAAGTGACTTTCGGAGTGGATCTTGAGCCTGGAGGAAGTTCATGCATTTGTGTCTTCATATAGGCAAAAAAACAGCGCAAGCGTCACACCTCACACGTGCTTCAGTGTGTGTGTGTGTGTGTGGTAAATGAAACTGCGCGTCGGCTGCACCATTCATTCACACAGAACATGCAGGATTCGTATTTAAATTGTCTTTGTGGTTTAATATTCACACTATATCGCGATTTGATTTCAAGTGTACTGAACTGCTTTCTATTTTTCCTCAAAAAATTTACAAATTCCGTGAAATTCCGAGTTATAAATTCCTTTTTTATGACTGGTTTTGTCAGCATTTTAGGGGGGGCGGGGGTCGTCCAAAACAATGGTAGGGGAAACGCTGTATTTTTAGTGCTAGCAGTCAAAAATAAAACTGTTGGAGAAATATTGAAATACTGTTTCTTTTTTTCTATGAATCTGTGATAAAAGAGTAAGCTACATTTTCAATTTGCAGGGTATAAGGTGGACTAACATTCATACCATAATACTCACTACTCTTGAGTACTTTTAAAAGGGCTACTTTTTACTCCTACTTTGAGTAGTTTTTAGGACCGGTACTTTTACTCTACTCTCACTATATTTTTTGACAAGTAACAGTACTTTTACTTGAGTATGCTTTTTCAGTACTCTTTCCACCACTGTGACCCGCATAATGAGCTGCATAATGAGCCTTTCACACAGGTGAGTCACTGGGTACCAAAGAATGCGAGGACAAAATAAATAAATATATAAATAAATAAATAAATATATATTCTTGTGGTACCCAGTGAAAAAAAAAAAAAACTTTTTTCAAGATGTTTCAAAATCTAACTTTTAACCAATTCTGTAGAATGAATATATATATATATATATATATATATATATATATATATATATATATATATATATATATATATATATATATATATATATATATATATATATATACCTTATACCTTAGCCAAGGCGACATCTAGTGTATATATCTACACCAGTCTGCGTACACGTCACACTAGAAAGCGCCCGTGCCCTCAGATCACTTGGACGTGGCTGTGTACAAAAGGTAAAAACGATATAAATACTGTTCGTTTTCTCACACAAACCGCTCGTTTCGTGTCTTAGGCCATCAATGTGTACTTACATTTACGAGTCCTTAACCCTCTGAGGTCGGCTATCGCGCCGGCGCGATTGTCTCGCTTTTTTTCTTATCAGTGCAAAAGAGACTCAAAATACTCTGTTGATTTTGATCTTAAATATAAGTGTTATACATCATTCGATCATGTTAAGTGTCTATTATTTTTCTATATACTCACAATAAAAACAAAGTGTTGTGCTTTTCGACAAATAAAGAAAAATAAACATGATGCAAGTTCTGCCTTCTCTCTGTCGGTGAAGTCCATTCTGAAACGCGTCCTAAGATTAACTATAACTCCGCAAATACTTGTCATACAGGCACGAGAGATTTTTCTTTATGAAGCTTGAATTCTCTTCTTTTCAATGAAGTAATTTATATAAAAAACAAATATTCTCTGTTTATGTAATCTGTATGAAAAGAGAGTGATTTCAGTATTTTTTTCCCCAGCTCATTACACTTCATTACGCGTTAATCTGACACGCCCACGGAGGACGCGCGCTATTCAAACGCAAATGTTGAGGCAAGCCATGACAACGCCCACATCAGCCGTTCCACCGCGGCGGTAAAATGTGTGGTGTATTTGCTGCCTTTTACCGCTAAGAGGCGCTACAATCATAGACTCTGAAAAGTGTTCGTTTATTCTCTCTATTGCGTAATCTGCTGCCGCGCATTCAGAGCGATTGAAAGCTGGTAGCATATGAATTCAAGTGAAATGTAGTTAAAATAATTAATAATCACAATGCTGAAATTAGGCTACTAAAATTAAATTGAATAAATAATGAAAACAATTCAACATAAAACATTGCAATAAAAAAACATTTAGCCTACATCAATGAGGCTTTCGGGCAGCATACAGACGGTAGCTCAGTGGTTAACGCAACAACTCGAGATTCAAAGGAGCTTCAATCGAATCTCAGTGTAGCATACATGTTTTTAACCGATGTTGGCCGACAGCGTTTATATTTTACCACCTTGATGCTTAAATAGGTATCTGTTTATAACTGTTTACTTATTTAAAGGCAAAAATGTTTAATTATCATTACAACATACATTTGTTACATTCCCGTAGAACCGCAGCCGCTGCACAAAGGACACAAACTGATGAAGGAAGATTGTCAGCCGATTGCATCAGAAAATGAAAATGAAGAAGCTCGTCTTTAGTCTGCTAAATTATTGTGTAATGTAAAAGAACACTTAAATTACTGAAGTTTGAAACCAAGTTCGAACATTTCAAGGTTTAAATAAAGTGTCGGGACAGTTTTTTTTTTTTTTTTTAAACAGGATTGCATCGAGTTTAGAGTTTATTTCTTTTGCGATGCAAAATAAGAAACACTAGGCTAATCTTATTCTTGCGACATTTTAAATTTGTATTGCCAAAGAAATTACAGCTAAATTAAACAATTAAAACAGTACAAAACGAAAATTGTCCAAAGCAACATAGCCTAATTAAATTAAAAACATGCGTTTTTCTTTGCCTCTCTCGCGCTGGATCTCTTTTTAGCAAGTTTATTTAGTCTCCCTCGCTGCAACCGCCGGGTCTCTCTCGAAATTAAACATTTAAAAACATGTAAAAACACATCATACAGCTGATAATACTGTATATGTCGCTGCGTGTCAGCCATACAAATCACGAAAAAAATATTTAGCCTTTAATTGTTGCTTCAAAGACACAGCATGCCTTGTTGAATTCACCTTACAATAACTTCAATTGAAATTTTGTGTGAAAAAAAACTTTAAATAGGCTACAATAAATAAACTACAATATTTATAATTTAATAAGATATGGGGCCTACATTTGGACACAGATTTATCCTTACAATAATTTTGCCTGCTCATCAGGCTGGCTATCCGACACTCTCCATATGAAAGAGGAACATTAACACCTTTGTCCAGCAACTGTCCCTCCAACCCCCCACAGGCTATCGGAGTCTGAGGCTGACTTAACACAAAGAGAAGTCGCAATTCACACTTAAATCGCTATTCTAGACAATGTTGATAATGAAGGAATTAAATGATTTAAGTTACATGTAGACTAGTGATATTTCTGTCATAAAAGTGTATTACTAAATATTTCATTATTTCAATAATTGATGAAATAAAACTGGTTTGGGCCAGCCTTTTCCAAGCAAACTTAAATATAATCTGAAAAAACGCATGTTAATGTGTTGTCATGAACAAAAAACTCAATATTATTCTACAGGGATCTTTGGATCCTTAACCAGGCATGCAATTAATTAAGTTTTTTTTTTTGTAGCTATTATTCAAATAAATATCGAACCACGGTGCTTCGTGGTAATGCTGCTAAATTAAATAACATTTATAGAATAATTATGAACTTAAATGAAACAGTATCGCAACATTTCGACAAATAAATTATTTGATCTGTTTTTACATTTTAATTCAGGGCGATTTGGAGCGAGATTTTCACCCTTGTCTTGTCATTTTCTCATTGGGAAGCGCTTACATTGAGTATAGATCCTCTGTACCTCTCGTTTTCATATGGATTACATAATCAGATAACATTTATTAGCCTAAATATTTAGACATTTAAAGACTTTAGACATAGCCGATTTCTTATCGTGACTGAGCTGAATCGGCTTTTGGTTCATTTTTGTGACGCGCAGTTCCCGGAGACAGAGACGACAGATAAACTGTTGTCGTTAGCCTAATAATATGAATACAAGTTTACAGTTTTGAACGATGTAAGCTACTCTACTCTTATCTGTATGACCAAAAAATTACGGAGTCGCCTATTAAGTTATTTTAGCTGTAATGAGAAAAATAAATTGCCAGAATAAAACCCGACTTTAGAAAAATGCATAGGGCCACTCGGCGAGGTCTGCCAAAACACTTATAAACTTCAATATTTCATTCAAAATAATCTCAAAACGCTTTGTGAAATTTGAAAAGCTGTGCATGCATTAGGCCACTTGAACTAATGAACAACTGAAACGCTGGTTTTGATTTTATTGTTTGTCGTTTAAACGTGCCTGTTGCATATCTCTATTTTATATATTTGATATGGTCTATTGGTGAAGTAGCCTAGCATTGATTATCTACTGTGGAGGGAGGGGTGTGGGGATTAAAATAATTCAGCAGAAGCAGGGATGTTTAGACCAGAAGGAAATCCCCGTCCCCCCTGGCAAATCACACTTTACTTAAAACCATTTTTTTTTTTAAACTCTAGGGAATCAAAAAAAAAAAAAAAAAAAAAAAAAAAAAAAATTATATATATATATATATACAATTATTTTTTTTTAACAGAACTGCTTTTGAAATTACGATTGGTAGCCTATTATTATACAGATGCAAATTCGTTCTGTTGGATTTGTTCCTTAGTGTAAAATGGAAATGCATGGTAATTTTATTTGATAAATATAAGCAAAAAACTGTATGGTGTAACAGAGTTTTAGAGCTAGACAAATCTCTCTGCATTAATGAATATAAAATTTACAGTAGACCATGTTTGATCGGGATTCAAACCCGTGTCATCTTGATGATCAAACCGTAAGTTCTACCGCTCGGCTATGAATTTACTCACTGAGAATTTCCCAAACTTTCTCACATGAGCGAGAAAACGTTTTGTCGTTAGCCTGTGAGTGTAGGCCTATAGCCTACTGCATGAATAAAAGTAGACCTTTTACAGTTTTAAAAGATGATATCTTATCTGTATGACCAACAATTACGGAGTAGGCTTTAGCCTATTGAGTTCTTAGCTGTTATGAGAAAAATAAATTCAAATGAACGCGCCGCCGCGTTTGTCAAACTCTCATTCAACATGCCAGAATAAAACCAGATTTTAGAATAATGCATAGCGCCACTCGGCGTGGTGTGCCAAAATATCCTAATTATAAACTTCAATATTTCATTCAAAACCATCTCAAAACGCTTTGTGACATTTTAAAAAGCCGTGAATGTATTAAGGCCACTGGAACCAGGATTGTAACTGAAACGCGCTGCATGTCTCAATACAGGAGCAGAAGCGCTGGTTCAGATTGTATTGTTTGTTGTTTAAACGTGCATGTTGCATATTTAAAAATATTTGTTAAAAATAAATGTTTGTTGTAGGCTTATTTGGAAATGACCATAACTTGTAGTATTTCATCCTTACTGTTAATTGCCCCACTTACGTTTTGCTAAATGTCCCTTTGCGCCACCTGGCGGTCATTTCGCGAACTACTTTGAAAGGCGACTGGTTTATTTTTACGGCGGTGGATTTGCCGCGGCAGTAATAGGCATTCTGGTTGACTACCTACTGTACTTTAGTAAACGTTATTTTTACATGTACACATACAAACTGTATTACTATAGCCCACTGAGATTTCTTCTAATCGCGATATACTAGTGTCTGTAATGACAACATTTCGTTGACTAATTTTGGATAGATTATAAAGTTTTTACTATAAAATAGACATCAAATAAGCTTTAATTACACAGTTTCTGCTCATATGTAAAATATATAGGATGTTTTGTCACAAATAAACTAATCAACTGTTATAGTGTTTGTTCCAATGCAAGCTATATCAAAATAATGAATCCTTAACTTTGAAATATGTATGATAAAATCTATTGCCTACTTTAAAAAATAATACTTTATAAGACATTTATGGAAAAAGACAATTTTATTTTCAAGATGTTTCCAACTCAAACTTTGAACCAATTCTGCAGAATTGCTCATACAACCTATTTGACCAGGATTTGTTTCCAGGTATGACTAAAAATGTGCTTTTGGCTTTCATTTATATTTTGATTGTTTGTATATATATATATATATATATATATATATATATATATATATATATATATATATATATATATATATATATATATATATATATATATATATATTTATTTATTTATTTATTTATTTATGTATTTATTGTCCTTGCATTCTTTCTTGTGTGACACCCCTGAATGAAAGGCTCATTATTATGCAGGGTCATTGTCTGCTCAGGTGAGAACCACTTAATTATTCATGATAGGGGTTGGGCCGTTCACGCCTCCACGCATATTGCCTTTGCAAACAAAAAAATGTTTTTCACAATTTAAAACAATCTATTGTTTTATGTGAATGATTAGACAGGATGATTTTCAGATCATTTTGAAGCCTAAATTCTAGGCGACAACATCCATTAGTCAAAAGTCGTGTGGACACATATTTAGTATGTGTTTTGTGGCCTTATTTCAGAAACTTTATTTTTTGTTTTTTCAATAACCATGCATAAACAATATTCTCTCAAAAATACAAACATGTACAAACATGTTGCTAACATATTATGGTAGCCCTGTTTGTGCTAAACAGAGTGTAATTACACCAGTGCCATTAATATGTTTCTAAGCAACTGAAAAAAGCACAAATGTCAGGGCATGTCAAAACATCTCAAGGACCCCAAAAACACCTCAGACCTTAGAGGGTTAAATCAAGATAAAGGTGAGTAAATTATGAGAGAATGATCATTTTGGATAAACTATTCCTGTTCTGAGTACAAAAAGCCTCTTACCTCTGTAGAATATTATCAACGTTATCAGCAAGTATCACATTAAGATTTGTCAGTTGTCTTAAATTGTTCTCTTTGACAATAGATGTCTGCCACTGCTGCTGACCTCGAAAAGACGGGTAACCTGCCTGTGAGTCCTCGTTTGATCCTGCTTGGTAAGTATATCATACTAGACATGTCTGCAATTTGTTTCACTAAAACAAGGCTCACACAAGTTTTACTATTATGAGAGGATTCACATTTATGTGCTTTATGCTAGAATTCACTATCTTTGAATCATGTTTAATTGCACTGTGGTTTGAATCCTCTCATAATAGTAAAACTTGTGTGAGCATTGTTTTAGTGAAACAAGGCTCACACAAGTTTTACTATTATGAGAGGATTCACATTTATGTGCTTTATGATAGAATTCACTATCTTTGAATCATGTTTAATCGAACTGTGGTTTGAATTTGAGGACATTTTTATTCATCAAAGCCAAGTTTGAGTCTTTTCAATACAATCACTACACATTATTGTATTGTAACCTTTACCCCCCTTTCGGAAGCTGGCTTAGCGTTTAGTTAAAAACACTAAAACAAGCTTTCCTTTTCCTTTTTTTATTTTTATAGAGATATTGTAGGTTTTGTTATCTTGTAAGACATGACATTGTGTGCCTTTTTCAGGTTATAAAGTAATTTATTAATTTCTCACTGCCTTTTCTACACAAAGCTCTCCAGAGATCATAAAATAAACATTAATTTATCCATAACTTTTTGGTCCAGGTGATAATCCGGGGCAATGGATGAAACGATGGATGATCAGCCTGGAAGGAAATGAATACTTGAATAAAGTTATTTTTGTTTGTTTTTTTTGCGCACAAAAAAATATTCTCGTCGCTTGATAAACTTAAGATTGAGCCACTGTAGTCACTCGGACTATTTTAACGATTTCTTTAATAGCGTTTCTGGGCCGGCGAGTTTCAATCCCTTAGAAGCCTATGGAGGAGTGATCCAGCTCTCATATTTAATCACAAATATCTTCATTTGTGTTCCGAAGATGAACGAAGATCTTGCGGGGTTGGAACAACATGAGGGTGAGAAATTACTGACAGCCTTTTCATTTTGGGGTCCCTTTAAAGCCTGATTTAAGAGGTTATTTTATTATTTTAAATAATCACTTCATTTTAGTGCAACTGTTTTTGGGCTAATGTTTGCTGAAGCCTCGTTTGAGACTAGATTTGTATAGGTAAGTCAATTCTATATATTGCAATTGTTTGCTTTTTCTTAAGCCATTTTTGCATTTTGTTGGGTGCTTGTTTGTATGCACTGATTGACTGCTTGTATACTCACAATAATTGAGTAGAATGTATCTGGTGTTATATCAGATAAAATAAATAAAAATCCTAACTTGGCTTTATTCCTTTTTTGTAATCCATGACAAATATAAAGTGCAGGGTTATAATAGCATTTAGAAATGAAATTATTGGGGTGTCATTAAAATAATCCTGTAAAAAACCGTAAACTACTGGCAGCTGTGGTTGCCAGCATCATACCGTAAAAATACTGTGTATTGCTGTTTTTGGAATTAACAGCTAAATACTGTTTTGTCAGCTACAGTATAAAACTGTAATTTTACAGCACATAGCTGTTAACCCTCTGGGGACCAGAAACGCGCCGGCGCGTTTTGCTCGTTTTTTTTCACATAGCATAAAAATAGACTTAAAGTACTACCATCATTTCTGTTCATATAGAGTTAAAAAATATGAGAAAATAATCTGTTAAATGTCTACTTTTTTATGTGCCCACATACAATCGAAATAAAATATTGTGCTTTTGTAAAATAAAGAATATAAACAGGGTGTGCGTTCTGCCTCTCAGTCACCGTGAACTTTTTTCCTGGAGCACGTCTCTAATCTTCAACAAAACTCAGCAAATACTATTCACCCAGACATGAGCAATATATCTTTTAAATCATTTGAGTTTGTACTTTTAAATGATCCGATTCAAAACTAAAATAAATATTCTCCGTTTATGTAATCTATATAAAAAGAGAGACGTGTCAGCCTTTCTAATTATCTTTCTCTCAGCTCATTATCTCCGGTAATGTGACACGCCCACGGAGAGCACGCGCTATTCAAACGCAAATACGTGAAGCACCACATTGAGACGCGTTAACGCCCATAAACTCTGAAAACACACTATATTTTTTTGTCAGATTAATCTACTGTCATCTTGAGCGGCTATGAGGAACAATCCTGGGACATTTACCTACCTCAGAACAAGTGCTGGTTTATTTTCACCACGAGGAGGAGCAACAGATTCAGCTGAGAAGTGTGTAAGTGTTTTATGCTTGTGCTTTGTTCTAATCGCGATATAGAATAACGTTAGTGTCTGTAAACGGAAAAATAGCATACTGTTTAAATGTGAATCATGTTTCTCTGTGTGTGTGTGTGTGTGTGTGTGTGTGTGTGAATGAATGAATGAATGCACAGATACCCACTGTTATAGACGAAATAAAAGACATTTTGTTGACTAGATTTGGATAGAGTATAAAGTTTTTACTCTAAAATAGACATCAAATAAGCTTTGTTAGGAGTTTCTGCTGATATGTTAAATATATAGTATGTTTTGTCAATAAACTAATCAACTAAGATGTTATAGTCTAGTGTTTGTTCCAATCCAAGCTAAATCAAAATAATGAATCCTCAACTTTGAAATATGTATGATCAAACTAAGACATTTATGGAAAAGACAATTTTCTTTTCAAGATTTTTCCAACTCTAACTTTGAACTGAAATAAAACCTTGTCTATATGGTGAAGGGTGTGTGATAGATGTGTCCAGATGTATGCACCCTGTATTTTAAAGAAGAACATTTAATTATTTGTGATAAATTTTTCATTCACAAAGAATTCAAGGACATTATTCATGTCCCTAAAGGTTGGAGTTTTCCTCATTTTTTTAATTAAGGCATTACGATTTTTTATTCCTCTTTTTAGTCAACTTTAGCATGGGTGTGTTCACTTATTCTAAGCAGTGTGTGTGTGTGTGTGTTGTAAATAAATCCAAACAATCTAAAAGCCATTCTTTTTTAAATCTCCTCATTCTTTCTGCAAGGCTCTTCATAATGATATGGCCTGATCGCACCTAATAGGGCCATTATGGGAGGGTCTTTGTCTTTCTCAGGTGTGAAATGGATACATACTAATGAGAGATCAAGCCTCCTCGCATTAAGCTTTCTCAAACAAAACACGTCATACACATTCTAAAAGACTTTATTGACTTATCTGAATGAGTAGTCAGGATGTTTCTCACATAGTTTTGGAGCAAATATTCTAGACTATGTGATACAATTTTCAAAAGTCTTGTGAATAAATAATCAATATGTGTTTTGTGGCCTTATTTCAGAAACTTTTATTTTTAGTTTTTTCAATAACCACGCATAAATAATATTCTCTCAAAAATACAAACATGTACATGCATGTTGCTAACATATTATGGTAGCCCCGTGTGTGCTATATAGAGTGAATTTACACCTTTGCCATTAACATGTTTATAAATAACTGAAAAAAGCACAAATGTCAGTGCATGTCAAAACATCCCAAGGGCCCCAAAAAACCTTTGGTCCCCAGAGGGTTAAATACCGTTTTGTCAGCTACAGTATAAAACTGTAATTTTACAGCGTATAGCTGTAAAATTACAGTTTTATACCGTAGCTGACAAAACGGTATTTAGCTGTAAATTTCATAAACAGTAGCCCACCATATTTTTACGGTATCATGCTGGCAACCACAGCTGCCAGTAGTTTACCGTTTTTTTACAGGATTATTTTTTACAGTGTAAGGTTAAACATTTAATTGATGTTCATCAAACAAAAAACAGATTTAAAACAAATGATAAAGCTTGGGTTGCTGAATATTCGATCCCTTATTTCAAAAGCACTTTCTGGGATAGTCCTAAAATGGTTCAGGTCATACTTAGAAGGAAGAGGTTATTATGTGAGTATAGGAGACCATAAGTCTGAGTGGACATCCATGACTTGCGGAGTCCCTCAAGGCTCAATTCTTGGGCCACTCCTGTTCAACATGTATGCTCCCAATGAGCCAAATAATGAGAAAGAACCAAATTGCTTACTACAGCTATGCAGACGACACACAGCTCTACTTAGCCCTATCGCCTAACGACTACAGCCCCATTGACTCCCTGTGCCGATGCATTGATGAAGTAAACAGTTGGATGTGCCAAAACTTTCTTCAGTTAAACAAAGACAAAACTGAAGTCATTGCGTTTGGAAACAAAGATGAAGTTCTCAAGGTAAATGCATACCTTGACGCTAGGGGTCTAACAACTAAAAATCAAGTCAGGAATCTTGGTGTATCGCTAGAGTCAGACCTTAGTTTCAGTAGTCATGTCAAAGCAATAACTAAATCAGCATACTATCATCTGAAAAATATTGCAAGAATTAGATGCTTTGTTTCCAGTCAAGACTTAGAGAAACTTGTGCATGCTTTTATCACCAGCAGGGTGGATTATTGTAATGGACTCCTCACTGGCCTTCCTAAAAAGACCATAAGACAGTTGCAGCTCATACAGAACGCTGGCGCCAGGATTCTGAGCAGAACCAGAAAATATGAACATATCACACTAGTCCTCAGGTCTTTACACTGGCTCCCAGTTACATTTAGGATTGATTTTAAAGTATTATTACTGGTATATAAATCATTTAATGGGCTAGGACCTCAATATATTGCAGATATGCTCACTGAATATAAACCCAACAGATCACTCAGATCATTAGGATCACATCAGCTAGAAATACCAAGGGTTCACTCTAAGCCCGGAGAGTCTGCTTTTAGCTATTATGCCAGCCGCAGCTGGAACCAGCTTCCAGAGGAGATCAGATGTGCTCCTACAGTAGTTACATTCAAATCCAGACTCAAAACACATCTGTTTAGCTATGCATTTACTGAATGAGCACTGTGTCAATGTTCGTCCGACTGTTTTTACTGTACTTTATTTTATTTTTTATTCTAAACTGTTTTAATTATTCTTATTTGTTTTGATTATTTTATTTTCTTCTATGTAAAGCACTTTGAATTACCATTGTGTATGAAATGTGCTATATAAATAAACTTGCCTTGCCTTATTGTTAATGATATGATTACAGATTATAACCTAGATGTGCTGTGTATGACAGAAACCTGGCTAAAACCAAACGATTACATTATTTTAAATGAGTCAACCCCCCAAGATTAATGTTATAAACATGAACCTCGTCTGAAAGGCAAAGGGGGAGGTGTCGCTGTAATTTATAGTAATATTTTCAAAATTACTAAGTCGTTTAGTTTCAAATATAATTCTTTTGAAGTGTTGGTGCTTAATGTAACAATATATAGTGTAAATGATGAATCACATTTGAGATTTGTGCTGGCTACTGTATACAGGCCACCAGGGCACCATACAGACTTTATCAAATAATTCACTGACTTTCTATCAGAATTAGTACTGGCTGCAGATAAAGTCCGAATTGTTGGTGATTTTAATATACATGTAGATAATAAAAAAGATCCATTGGGATTGGCATTTAAAGATATTCTTAACTCTTTTGGAGTTAGACAACACGAGTCAGGACCTACTCATTGTCGTAATCATACTCTAGATCTAATTTTATCACATGGAATAAATGTTGATGCTATTGAAATTCTTCATCAGAGCGATGACATCACAAACGATCTAGTTTCGTGTAAACTTCATTTAGCCACACTGGGAGTAGCACTTGGGAGCACTTCGACTCGGCGAAGTAATATCATCATATCATCAATGAGAGGGAGAGGATTTTTCAGGAGTGATGATATTACTGCGCCGAGTCGAAGTGCTCCCAAGCACTTGCTATGGTATTCCGCCATACATTATAATTATTCATTTTACACGCTTAGAAAAGCGCCACGTTTTATTTTGTGTCACCATACTTGGTTGAGTTACACTGCTCGTGTAACTATTTAAATAGGGAAAACATGGAGGTGTTTGATCGCTTCTCTGTTTGGATCCTAATGAATGAACTGGGCTAAGCCAAGTGCTAACAAAGTTTCGCCGCAAAACAGAGCGATTTAGTGCACGCACTGAGTCGAGAGAGGTATGCATCATCTCGTCTTAGTTAAGGGAATAACAGTTTAATATGAAACAAAAAACGAGTATCCCTTTAAAATATTGCTAATTACTTACAAAGCACTAAATGGTTTAGCTTCCCAGTACTTGAGCGAGCTCTTAACGCATTATAGTCCGTCACGTCTATTGCGATCTCAAAATTCCGGCCAGTTGATAATACCTAGAATATCTAAATCGACTGCTGGCGGTAGATCCTTTTCCTATTTAGCACCAAAACTTTGGAACAGTCTTCCTAACATTGTTCGGGAAGCAGACACACTCTGTCAGTTCAAAGCTAGACTAAAAACACATCTCTTTGACCTTGCATTCAGATAACACACTATAGACTTCTATAATTCAATGTTAGGCTGCATTGATTAGGTCAGCCGGAACCGGGAACACTTCCCATAGATCCTGATGTACTCGTTACATCATAAGAAGAATGGCATCTACGCTAATATTAGTCTCTCTGTTTATCCCGAGGTTTACCGCAGTCCCCCGTATCCAGGCCGTATCCAGATCTGATGAAGGACCTGCGTCTGGACGCGACGACAACGCAGTCCTGATGTGTCACTTGTCCCTCCCCTGTGAAGGCCTCCCTCCCTTTACTTCTGTACAGATAATCGTTGTCGGGAAAATTCCGGTTCACATGGCTATGCTGAAGCGATAAAATTCTGTATTATAAATTTTAAGGCCAGACAAGTAGTTTGTTGAGGGTTAGTTTTTTTTAGGGAAGGACTACATGCCTGCGAACATATATTCAAACATACCTATAGAATGAACTCTTAATAACGCATGTGCACGCCATCAGCGTTCTCACAGGTTCGCGTTTTTAAAGTTTGCGTAGAGAGAACTTAAGAGTTTTCTGTTGGAACGGTGTCGTGTTGGCGGCCCTGAGTTAATGGCTAGTGGTCGTTGCGACGGAAGTGAATCAATTAAAACTAACTTTAGCTGGAAAATTACTTTATTCTAGAGCTGTCATAAAGCCAAAATAATCTGTTACTTTATTTTCTATTATCAATGTAAATCAGCTTTGGAACAATCTACGTTGTTAAAAGCACTATATAAATGAAGATGACTTGACTTGACATGTGGTGAAATGCTGTGTAATAAGTGGTAAGACTTTACCGTATTCCTTAAAAGTACTTCTTTCGAACTTGCTGCGCTAGCAACTGCTCTCTCCACGGAGGCCTTGCATTTAAGGACCAAATAAAATATTTCGACTCAGATCAATATTTCGAGTCGAATTATTTACTTATGTGGCAAGTAGCCGTGTAATAAGCGGGGTAATGTACATCCAGCTGGATGTTATCTCAGAATAAACCCCTTCAGCCTGATCACCCTGTCTGTGTTTATTCTGAGTTAACAACCGGCTGGATGTACATTATCCCTTACATAGCGCAGCCAAAGGATTACAAAAAAAAACAGATGCTGCATTAATTGCGTTAAATATTTTTAACGAGTTACAATGAAAAAAAATATTGCATGCGTTAACGTGTTAAATTTGACAACACTAGAAGTTACACATAATAATAAACATACTCTTCACATATGACATGTTTAAAACTTTATCTTAAGCATGCTCTGCACTGAAAAAAAGTATGTAAACTTTATATTTTAAAATGTACCTTATTCCTGTGATAAAATGTTTTGAATTTTCAGCAGCCATTACTCCAGTCTTCAGTGGTACAAAATCCTTCAGCAACAGTTATCATCATCACAGTTGAAACCATTTTGTTCTGCTTATTACTGCAGCATAACGGCCCCTTCTCGTCCTCACTGGGGCAACATTTATTGCTGCAGTCTCCCCATTTCTTTATAGGTCCGGTATTCTGTAACATTTTAGCTCGAATGATGATAAAGAAGGATCAAAAGATCAAATTGTAATGTATTCATCAAACTCAAATAAAGCACAAAGAAACGAAACGGCGTGTTAGACACAAACACTACCGGACAATAAGTGAAACAAACTTAGGGACTTACATACACAATGATAATGAACTAAATGCAGACAAGCTGTGCTCGTTAAATGAATCTCCATGAAAACAGATTAGTGGTGGGAAACTAGAAAAAAAGGAGAACTAGAACAAAATAAAAGTCCATGAAAATGAAACCAAACAGAGAATAACGGACAATAGTATTGTGTGCTAACAAAGTAAAAATGGTTGATTTCATGTGGACTTTAATTTAATCTCAGAAGTTTTTACTCCACCTCCTACATCATTAATGGCGGTTCTATATTGCTGAACCAATGTGGTTTGAACAATGGATGAGCAACTAAGTTACTACAGTTTCGGGAAACAGTCGTGATTAGCTAGTTTATTTCTCCAATGGCAAAAAAAAGTTACCATAACTCATTGGGTCTACTCGGTTTTATTTGTCATGGTACCATGGTTTATTTTTTTTAACTTACATAATTCATAAGGTATATTTAATTGACTCATTCTTAATTTTTAGAGTGTAGTTAACAACTTAAACCAGCCAGGACTAGCTGATGATCAGCTTTGACCAGACTGGAAGTGTGACATGTCACACGTGTCCGGTATAGACCACCACCCCATGACCCCTTTCTTGTATTTCTGTTGTCAAGTGCAAACAAATTGGAAATGAAATGTACTCAATGAACTACATAATAATGAAAACAATAATACATCAATAAGCAAGCGTTCACAGCAGGCACAGTGCATACAGCTGCATGTGCCCAGATGTAACATTCAAGACAACACCTGTTGATTATGTAATATATTGATTGCGATCATCTGTTAGTATAACTTGATAGGGTTCCTTATAACCTTTCCTGTTCCCTGTCAGAGTTGCATTTGCATTCACAGCAGCGTACTAATGATTACACACTGAGCAAATGCCATCAAATGTCACCATCAGCAGCCGGGCTGAACCAGAGCTTCTCAGATAGATGCTGAGGCAGGTAGATTAATGAATCAACATGGGCCACAAAAAGAGACTTTCCCTAAATCAAAATGAACATGTCCTGTATAATAACAAAAAACTGTAGTGACAGCAAATATTTCTTTTCAGTTAATATGTGTTTCTCTGTGATGTACAGTATCATTCAAAAGTTTAGGGTCAGTAAGTTTCTTAAAAGGGATAGTTCACCCAAAAATGAAAATTCTGTCATTAATTACTCACCCTCATGTCGTTCCAAATCCGCAAGACCTTCGTTCATCTTCGGAACACAAATTAGGATATGTTTGATGAAATCCGATGGCTCAGGAGGGGCTCCATTGACAGCTATTTAATTAACACTTTGAAGGCCCAGAAAGGTAGGAAAGAAATCGTTAAAATAGTCCATGTCACTACAGTGGTTCAACCTTAATTTTATGAATCGTTGAGAATACTTTTTGTGCGCCAAAAAAACTAAATAACGGTTTTATTCAACAATTTCTTCTCTTCCGTATCAGTAGGAGTATCTGACGCAGGAGCTGGGGTTCTGACACATGTCCAGGAAACTGTGTTTACAAGCAGAGGAAGATGCATGCTCAACATAAAACAGTTTATAACTATGTCTACAGATTTCGACACAGAGCATGAATTGCATTTTTTTGCACAACCTTACTTATTCGAAACAGAGTATACAGAGAACGAACTAAAAGAGATAGAAGAGGCTGCAACACAACCACAGCCACAAGGTTCTGAAAGACAGAGAGCAATGGAGAGATGGTGGTGTAGATGTCATCGGTGCCAAGCGATGCCTACAAAACAGGAGAGTGTGTGCAGCATCGATTGTGATATTGTCATGCCACATCTTGAAAGTTTGGATAATTCAGACGATGAGACGACACGGCACATGTATCTCGCTGCATAACAGAGGATACCGTATTTCCACGTGGTGCTCTCGTGAAAGCGCGTCGGAGACTGATACAGAAGAGAAGAAATGATTGAATAAAGTCGTTATTTTAGTTTTTTGGCGCACAAAAAGTATTCTAGTCGCTTCATAAAATGAATGTTGAACCACTATAGTCACCTGGACTATTTCAACAATGTCTTTCCTATCTTTTTCTGGGCCTTCAAAGTGTTAATTAAATAGCTGTCAATGGAGCCCCTTCTGAGCCATCGGATTTCATCAAAAATATCTTAATTTGTGTTCCGAAGATGAACGAAGGTCTTATGGGTTTGGAACAACATGAGGGTGAGTAATTAACCCTCTGGGGTCTGAGGTGTTTTTGGGGTCCTTGAGATGTTTTGAAATGCCCTGACATTTGTGCTTTTTTCAGTTGCTTATAAACATATTAATGGCACAGGTGAAATTACATTCTATTTAGCACAAACAGGGCTACCATAATATGTGAGCAACATGTATGTACATGTTTGTATTTTTGAGAGAATATTGTTTATACATGGTTATTGAAAAAAAAAAAAAAATTAAAGTGTCTGAAATAAGGCCACAAAACACATACTAAATATTTGTCCACAATACTTTTGACTAATGGATGTTGTCGCCTAGAGTTTTTGCTTCAAAATGATCTGAAAATCATCCTGCCTAATCATTCACATAAAACAATAGATTGTTTTAAATTGTGAAAAACATTTTTTTGTTTGCAAAGGCAATATGCGTGGAGGCGTGAACGGCCCAACCCCTATCATGAATAATTAAGTGGTTCTCACCTGAGCAGACAATGACCCTGCATAATAATGAGCCTTTCATTCAGGGGTGTCACACAAGAAAGAATGCAAGGACAATAAATACATAAATAAATAAATAAATATATATATATATATATACAAACAATCAAAATATAAATGAAAGCCAAAAGCACATTTTTAGTCATACCTGGAAACAAATCCTGGTCAAATAGGTTGTATGGGCCATTCTGCAGAATTGGTTCAAAGTTTGAGTTGGAAACATCTTGAAAATAAAATTGTCTTTTCCATAAATGTCTTATAAAGTATTATTTTTTAAAGTAGGCAATAGATTTTATCATACATATTTCAAAGTTAAGGATTCATTATTTTGATATAGCTTGCATTGGAACAAACACTATAAAGGTTGATTAGTTTATTTGTGACAAAACATACTGTATATTTTACATATGAGCAGAAACTGTCTAATTAAAGCTTATTTGATGTCTATTTTATAGTAAAAACTTTATAATCTATCGAAAATTAGTCAACGAAATGTTGTCATTACAGACACTAGTATATCGCGATTAGAAGAAAAATCAGTGGGCTATAGCAATATAGTTTGTATGTGTACATGTAAAAATAACGTTTACTAAAGTACAGTAGGTAGTCAACCAGAATGCCTATTACTGCCGCGGCAAATCCACCGCCGTAAAAATAAACCAGTCGCATTTCAAAGTCGTTCACGAAATGACCGCCAGGTGGCGCAAAGGGACATTTAGCAAAACGTAAGTGGGGCAATTAACAGTAAGGATGAAATACTACAAGTTATGGTAATTTGCAAATAAGCCTACAACAAACATTTATTTTTAACAAATATTTTTAAATATGCAACATGCACGTTTAAACAACAAACAATACAATCTGAACCAGCGCTTCTGCTCCTGTATTGAGACATGCAGCGCGTTTCAGTTACAATCCTGGTTCCAGTGGCCTTAATACATTCACGGCTTTTTAAAATGTCACAAAGCGTTTTGAGATGGTTTTGAATTAAATATTGAAGTTTATAATTAGGATATTTTGGCACACCACGCCGAGTGGCGCTATGCATTATTCTAAAATCTGGTTTATATTCTGGCATGTTGAATTAGAGTTTGACAAACGCGGCGGCGCGTTCATTTGTATTTATTTTTCTCATAACAGCTAAGAACTTAATAGGCTAAAGCCTACTCCGTAATTGTTGGTCATACATATAAGATATCATCTTTTAAAACTGTAAAAGGTCTACTTTTATTCATGCAGTAGGCTATAGGCCTACACTCACAGGCTAACGACAAAACGTTTTCTCGCTCATGTGAGAAACAAACGTTTGGGAAATTCTCAGTGAGTAAATTCATAGCCGAGCGGTAGAACTTACGGTTCAATCATCAAGATGACACGGGTTTGAATCCCGATCAAACATGGTCTACTGTAAATTTTATATTTATTAATGCAGAGAGATTTGTCTAGCTCTAAAACTCTGTTACACCATACAGTTTTTTGCTTATATTTATCAAATAAAATTACCATGCATTTCCATTTTACACTAAGGAACAAATCCAACAGAACGAATTTGCATCTGTATAATAATAGGCTACCAATCGTAATTTCAAAAGCAGTTCTGTTAAAAAAAATAATTTTATATATAGGCTATATCTATATCTATCTATAGACAATAAAATCAAAACCAGCGTTTCAGTTGTTCATTAGTTCAAGTGGCCTAATGCATGCACAGCTTTTCAAATTTCACAAAGCGTTTTGAGATTATTTTGAATGAAATATTGAAGTTTATAAGTGTTTTGGCACACCACGCCGAGTGGCCCTATGCATTTTTCTAAAGTCGGGTTTTATTATGGCAATTTATTTTTCTCATTACAGCTAAAATAACTTAATAGGCGACTCCGTAATTTTTTGGTCATTCAGATAAGAGTAGAGTAGCTTACATCGTTCAAAACTGTAAACTTGTATTCATATTATTAGGCTAACGACAACAGTTTATCTGTCGTCTCTGTCTCCGGGAACTGCGCGTCACAAAAATGAACCAAAAGCCGATTCAGCTCAGTCACGATAAGAAATCGGCTATGTCTAAAGTCTTTAAATGTCTAAATATTTAGGCTAATAAATGTTATCTGATTATGTAATCCATATGAAAACGAGAGGTACAGAGGATCTATACGCAATGTAAGCGCTTCCTAATGAGAAAATGACAAGACAAGGGTGAAAATCTCGCTCCAAATCGCCCTGAATTAAAATGTAAAAACAGATCAAATAATTTATTTGTCGAAATGTTGCGATACTGTTTCATTTAAGTTCATAATTATTCTATAAATGTTATTTAATTTAGCAGCATTACCACGAAGCACCGTGGTTCGATATTTATTTGAATAATAGCTACAAAAAAAAAAACTTAATTAATTGCATGCCTGGTTAAGGATCCAAAGATCCCTGTAGAATAATATTGAGTTTTTTGTTCATGACAACACATTAACATGCGTTTTTTCAGATTATATTTAAGTTTGCTTGGAAAAGGCTGGCCCAAACCAGTTTTATTTCATCAGTTATTGAAATAATGAAATATTTAGTAATACACTTTTATGACAGAAATATCACTAGTCTACATGTAACTTAAATCATTTAATTCCTTCATTATCAACATTGTCTAGAATAGCGATTTAAGTGTGAATTGCGACTTCTCTTTGTGTTAAGTCAGCCTCAGACTCCGATAGCCTGTGGGGGGTTGGAGGGACAGTTGCTGGACAAAGGTGTTAATGTTCCTCTTTCATATGGAGAGTGTCGGATAGCCAGCCTGATGAGCAGGCAAAATTATTGTAAGGATAAATCTGTGTCCAAATGTAGGCCCCATATCTTATTAAATTATAAATATTGTAGTTTATTTATTGTAGCCTATTTAAAGTTTTTTTTTCACACAAAATTTCAATTGAAGTTATTGTAAGGTGAATTCAACAAGGCATGCTGTGTCTTTGAAGCAACAATTAAAGGCTAAATATTTTTTTCGTGATTTGTATGGCTGACACGCAGCGACATATACAGTATTATCAGCTGTATGATGTGTTTTTACATGTTTTTAAATGTTTAATTTCGAGAGAGACCCGGCGGGCGCAGCGAGGGAGACTAAATAAACTTGCTAAAAAGAGATCCAGCGCGAGAGAGGCAAAGAAAAACGCATGTTTTTAATTTAATTAGGCTATGTTGCTTTGGACAATTTTCGTTTTGTACTGTTTTAATTGTTTAATTTAGCTGTAATTTCTTTGGCAATACAAATTTAAAATGTCGCAAGATTAGCCTAGTGTTTCTTATTTTGCATCGCAAAAGAAATAAACTCTAAACTCGATGCAATCCTGTTTAAAAAAAAAAAAAAAAAAACTGTCCCGACACTTTATTTAAACCTTGAAATGTTTGAACTTGGTTTCAAACTTCAGTAATTTAAGTGTTCTTTTACATTACACAATAATTTAGCAGACTAAAGACGAGCTTCTTCATTTTCATTTTCTGACGCAATCGGCTGACAATCTTCCTTCATCAGTTTTTGTCGTTTGTGCAGCGGCTGCGGTTCTACAGGAATGTAACAAATGTATGTTGTAATGATAATTAAACAAAACTCTTGACTTTAAATAAGTAAACAGTTATAAACAGTTACCTATTTAAGCATCAAGGTGGTAAAATATAAACGCTGTCGGCCAACATCGGTTAAAAACATGTATGCTACACTGAGATTCGATCTCGGGTCGATTGAAGCTCCTTGAATCTCAAGTTGTTGCGTTAACCACTGAGCTACCGTCTGTATGCTGTGATGGTCAACGTCTTATGCTCTTGGAAAGCCTCATTGATGTAGCCTAAATGTTTTTTTATTGCAATGTTTTATGTTGAATTGTTTTCATTATTTATTCAATTTAATTTTAGTAGCCTAATTTCAGCATTGTGATTATTAATTATTTTAACTACATTTCACTTGAATTCATATGCTACCAGCTTTCAATCGCTCTGAATGCGCGGCAGCAGATTAGGCAATAGAGAGAATAAACGAACACTTTTCAGAGTCTATGATTGTAGCGCCTCTTAGCGGTAAAAGGCAGCAAATACACCACACATTTTACCGCCGCGGTGGAACGGCTGATGTGGGCGTTGTCATGGCTTGCCTCAACATTTGCGTTTGAATAGCGCGCGTCCTCCGTGGGCGTGTCAGATTAACGCGTAATGAAGTGTAATGAGCTGGGGAAAAAAATACTGAAATCACTCTCTTTTCATACAGATTACATAAACAGAGAATATTTGTTTTTTATATAAATTACTTCATTGAAAAGAAGAGAATTCAAGCTTCATAAAGAAAAATCTCTCGTGCCTGTATGACAAGTATTTGCGGAGTTATAGTTAATCTTAGGACGCGTTTCAGAATGGACTTCACCGACAGAGAGAAGGCAGAACTTGCATCATGTTTATTTTTCTTTATTTGTCGAAAAGCACAACACTTTGTTTTTATTGTGAGTATACAGAAAAATAATAGACACTTAACATGATCGAATGATGTATAACACTTATATTTAAGATCAAAATCAACAGAGTATTTTGAGTCTCTTTTGCACTGATAAGAAAAAAAGCGAGACAATCGCGCCGGCGCGATAGCCGACCTCAGAGGGTTAAAGGTTCCATTTTCTTAAGAGTAACAAACTGAAGGCTCCCTTTTCCTAAGTCTCAATAACACAGGAACAACACTTAACAATATCACGATAATATATCAGTCAATATCGATAATTATCACAATAAATGTCAAATCTTTATTTCTTTCAAGTTTAAAGGCAGATTTTTGCTCCTAACTGAAAGTTGTAGAAACCAGAGCGTTAATTGTGGTTTTAAACTACTCTTTATTGTCAGAACATATCATGACAAACACTTGCCAAACACGAGACCATTTCACAAATCTGAGGTAGAACATTCAAACATGTGTCATTTTTCCTTAACAAAATTAATATCTTTATTGGAAAATTAATTTCTTAGTTTCTGCATGTGCTAATAGGGGATATTGTTTCAAGTCTTGAAACAGGTTTGTGTTGCCTGACTTTGATGGCACGTTTCTTCATGAAATGTATGAAAAACAGTATAGCCTAAATACATTAAATACTGTAATTATATTCCATTAGTCCTTTAATACATTGTCTATATTAATGATATAATACAATTCAATATGTATATCCCACATTTCATGGTGCAGTTAATATACTAGGCTAACGTTACAGTAAATCCATGGTAATTATGGGAATTTGTAGACGGAAAAGCTTTCTGACCGTATCGTTAAGCACTGTTTCTACTGTTCGTCAGTGCTGTTTCATCTGCCTTTAAACTGGTTTAAATCACTGAGACATTTGTGTTCTAAGCTGAATTCAAGCGCTTCTCACTGGATCTCGTGAGAGAGGCCGATTACTGTACGTTCACACCGCCGCCGACTTGAGCTTCCAAAGCGGCCGGAAGTCATTCATCTTCAATGGAAGCTGGCTTTTCTCAGCTGCAAGGAGCGTCAAATCCATCGGCGCCGCGTTTTGGGCGTATTGAGCGTTTTGAGCGTCAATCAGAAAGTTGAAAGAAGCTCAACTTTATGGTAATGAGCTATGACGCGGTTCAGCGGCAAGCAGCGGCAAAACACCAGCAACCAATCGGAATATAGACGCCCTTCGCGCTGACTGATTCCGGAGAAACATACAATGTAAACTTTCGTTCCTACCAAAACATTAGTTCCGAGAAAATGGAAGAGAAGCTAATAATCGCCGTTGCTGGGTTCCCTACAGGTTTCCTATCATTTATGACTTGACGTTGTTTGCTTATAGGGACCGCATGAGCGCAACTTTTATTTGAAATATTTACGAACGCTCGTTTTAAAGCGGGAATGCAATTCATTTGCTCATGATGACACCGATTTGAACTATTGCAATTCTAGCCTAATGCAAATAATAATAATAATAATAATAATAATAGCTAACTATTCTTTTTTTCCCGACCAAATGTGACCAAAACGGTTATAAAAATGCTGTCATTATAAAAGGTTTCTTCAATGTATTGCTTGTTTTTTTTCTGTTTATTACATTTCATATTGTGACACTTCTATTCTCCCTGCAACATCAGAGCGTTCAAAGCATAGACATCATATAGATACACACATATCTCTATATGATGTCTATGGTTCAAAGCGTCTAAAGCGTCAACAACCTTCCCCGTACTTTTTGACAAGCGTCCTTGACAGGGCGGCCAGAGCTTCTTTGACGCTCAAGTCGGCGGCGGTGTGAACGAACGTTAGAGTAAACGCGTCTGCTCTGTGAGCTCGCGCTGCCGTTTGGACTTTGAGCCGAGCGGATAAACAGTCCGGGAGGCGCGTGCGGTTCAAATGAGTTTCGTTCCGCTTTTGGCGCATAAACATTATCGAACATTTATCAAACTCTTGATATCGTTTTATAGAGAAAAAATGATAGCGCGATAATGAATGAATGAGCATATCAATTTAAGACGTGGCTAAATGTAATTTATGACCTTGTATGGAAAATCCGGACGTTTTTATGACTTTTTATGGCCTAAAATTCTTATTAAATTTAAGACGTTTTATGACTCCGCGGAAACCCTGATGCATTAGTCAATGTAAAGCACATTGTTGATGTTTCGTCCCTACTAGTGAATGTGCCATAACTGTTTATCCGCCGTCATCGGTGGCCCTGCAAGGGGGTAATCCATCAGCCGGAAGTTGAAGCTGCCTCCGGGGGCCGCCATTGTCGCTGGCTATCACCTGCTGTTAGCATCCCATTGACTCCCATTCATTTTGGCGTCACTTTGACAGCGAATAACTTTACATCTGAGGCGTCCAAAGACTCAATTTGTCCATTATTTATTTCTAAAGAAACACGACAATGTATAAAAGGCTCCATTACTCTGTATCTTACGTTATGGCCCCGTAGAAGCCATTCTTGTAAAAATAGGCTAAAAATTGTGTCATAACCACTCGACTGTCCGTCGCACAGTAGAGAAGTTACCGTATAGACAGGAGGAGAAGCTCGCACAGTCTCGCAGGCAGTCTTTTACTGTCTAAAGTTAGCCCATGGCATAGATAGACAGTCCATAAAAGCAACGCGACAAAATATTTAAACAACATTTTTGAGGAATTGGAAATAATTTGATATGTGGCAAGTGAATACATATGAAGTAGCCTAACATTTATCCACAAACTTTAAATTATTTATCTACTACTACACCTACGGGGGATGGGGAAATTAATTATCAGGAAATTATATAGGCAATGGAAGAAGAAGAAAAAACATCTCAATGTCTATCGCGGTTAACGTTGTTCCTTTATTTATTTACAGATCTACGCTTGAAGATGAATGTGATCCCGTTCGGAAGCCATATGTACAAAATGCCTACATAACGTGAAATAAAGAAAAACGGTTTTGTTCAAGTGTTTGTGACCATGATTTATTAGCCAAAACTACATGATTTAACACCTAGCTCACAATTCTTTATATATTGGAATATTATATGGTCATGTAATATTGAATGGATACCAAAATGACTCGAGGGGACAGTATTTTATAGTAGCCTATGGTTCCTGGGCTCATACTAAGAACTATTTTTTGGATGGGTGATTATTCTGTTTGATGTAGAAGGAAACGAAAAAGAAGGGAAAAAATTGTATTATGTGTGTGTGTGTGTGTGTGTACACTAGCCAAATATTTAAATCTAATGGATATATACATAAACATGTTCAAAATAAACTAAACTAACTAACTAAAATTAGGCTACTAGAACTACAGATAGCCTACTCAAACGATTACAATCCTAAAGTAGGCTATTTTAAAGTCGATTTTTGCCACTTTTATCATGTCATATTGTAATTATATAGTGTAATATGTTATATTAAATTAATTATTATAATTATTAATAGTATTGTAATATATTAATAAACATTATTATGTTTTTACAATACTAAACGATTTGATTTCCAAAACACACACGCACACACACACACACACACACACACACACACACATCAATGTGAGTTTACTCTTTACTCTGATGCGTCATTGACCGTTCGAGATTAGCTTGCTTGCGCCTGCTAGTCAAAGCCCTTATTTCTGGAGAGCCGTGATACTTCGACCTTGGAAACTTCTGATCATCATTCAAGACAAGTATTGTGTTATAGGTGGTATTTTGTTAATTCTCTGTGCACGATTAACGTTGGGTGACTGTCTATAGGTGATTCAGATTTGTCTTGGCACAGCTACTAGAAGATTTACAACCGTCAGTCAGGTTGCTCACGTGACATCTACGTCATCAAGCTCAGTTTGAGCCTGCGCAGAACGCTTGGCTATCAGGAAGTGAGTGCCCATGTTGGGCTTCAACTCTCTCAGTTGAAATCAACGGGGTCGCTGTGTCCATTTCTTTTACTGTCTATGTGGCCCTGCTTACTAGCCTGTGCGTTCATGGCAGGCTCCGCTGTGGGGGAGGAGCTGTGGAGGGAGGGCTGTAGCGCAGCAGAGAGCAAGGGGGTGGGACCTGTAAGTTGTGCTTGTTCAAATTTTCAGGCTAAGTCAACGTTTTCTCAAAACTCCCTACAACAGCTTTAAAGGGTTAGTTCACCCAAAAATGAAAATTATGTCATTAATGACTCACCCTCATGTCGTTCCAAGCCCGTAAGGAGCACAGTTTAAGATATTTTAGATTTAGTCCGACAGCTTTCTCTCCCTCCATTAAAAATGTATACACGGTATACTGTCCTTGTCCAGAGAAAGAAAATAAAGACATCATCAAAGTAGTCCACGTGACACCAGTGGGTTAGTTAGAATGTTTTGAAGCATCGAAAATACATTTTGGTCCAAAAATAACAAAAACTACGACTTTATTCAGCATTGTATTGTCTTCCGGTTCTGTTGTCAATCCGTGTGTGTATTCACAGTGCTTCACTTTTTCCACATTTTGATATGTTACAGTCTTATTCCAAAATGGATTAAATTAATTATTTTCCTAAAAATTCTACAAACAATACCCCATAATGACAACGTGAAAGAAGTTTGTTTGAAATCTTTGCAAATTTATTAAAAAAATAAAAAAATCACATGTATATAAGTGTTCACAGCCTTTGCCATGACACTCAAAATTGAGCTCAGCTGCATTCTGTTTCCACTGATCACCATTGAGATGTTTCTACAACTTGATTGGAGTCCACCTGTGGTAAATTCAGTTGATTGGACATGATTTGGAAAGGCACACACCTGTCTATATAAGGTCCCACAGTTAACAGTGCATGTCAGAGCACAAACCAAATTGTCTGTAGACCTCCGAGACAGGATTGTATCGAGGCACAGATCTGGGGAAGGGTACAGAAACATTTCTGCATCATTGAAGGTCCCAATGAGCACAGTGGCCTCCATCGCCTGTAAATGGAAGAAGTTTGGAACTACATGGACTCTTCTTAGAGCTGGCTGCCCGGCCAAACTGAGCGATCGGGGGAGAAGGGCCTTAGTCAGGGAGGTGACCAAGAACCCGATGGTCACTCTGACAGATCTCCAGCAATTCTCTGTGGAGAGAGGAGAACCTTCCAGAAGAACAACAAACTCTGCAGCACTCCACCAATCAGGCCTGTATGGTAGAGTGGCCAGACGGAAGCCACTCCTCAGTAAAAGGTACATGACAGCATGCCTGGAGTTAGCCAAAAGTCACCTGAAGGACTCTGACCATGAGAAACCAAATTCTCTGGTCTGATGAAACAAAGATTGAACTCTTTGGCCTGAACGGCAAGCTTCATGTCTGGAGGAAACCAGGCACCGCTCATCACCTGGCCAATACCATCGCTTCAATGAAGCATCATGTTATGGGGATGTTTTTCAGCGGCAGGAACTGGGAGACTAGTCAGGATCGAGGGAAAGATGAATGCAGCAATGTACAGAGACATCCTTGATGAAAATCTGCTCCAGAGCGCTCTGGACCTCAGACTGGTGCGACGGTTCATCTTCCAACAGGACAACGACGACCCTAAGAACACAACCAAGATAACAAAGGCTATGGGTCAACTCTGTGAATGTCCTTGAGTGGCCCAGCCAGAGCCCAGACTTGAACCCAATTAAACATCTCTGGAGAGATGTGAAAATGGCTGTGCACCGGCGCTCCCCATCCAACCTGATGGAGCTTGAGAGGTTCTGCAAAGAAGAATGGGGTTCTGCCCAAAAATTGGCGTGCCAAGCTTGTAGCATCATACTCAAAAAGACTTGAGGCTGTAATTGGTGCCAAAGGTGCTTCAACAAAGTATTGAGCAAAGGCTGTAAATACTTATGTACATGTGTTTTTTTTTTTCGTTTTTTATTTTTTAATATTATTTAATATTTATTTTAATACATTTGCAAAGATTTCAAACAAACTTCTTTCACATTGTCATTATGGGGTATTGTTTGTAGAATTTTGAGGAAAATAATGAATTTAATCCATTTAGGAATAAGGCTGTAACATAACAAAATGTTGAAAAAGTTAAACGCTGTGAATACCTTCCACTGTACATAAAGGTGACTTGACTTGATAAACAGTAATAAATAACTAGTAAATAATTTGCAAATATAGTTCATTCAGAGTTTATAAACTGAAGTCTCTACATTGGCGTCAGGTGAGGGCTTTCTTGCTCCAACATTTCATGAGGCGGAGGAAAGCAAGCATGTAAAGTAACCGGCTGAGGTACTTAAGAGGGAACTTTAGGGATGTAGTCTGATCTGAGGTGTAACATAACTCTGACGTAACCTGGTGAGAAGTATATGCAAGAGGATATAAGAACCTGAATGTCTCCTACTCTCTTTAGTGATGTTAGCGCCAACAACATATCTTCTTTAAGAGTCAGAGTTTTCTCTGAAACTGACTCCAAAGGCTCAAATGGGGATTTTATTAAGGATCCAAATATTATATATACAAATATTTGGGCTCATAAAAAAATAATATTCAAATATTTGTTCATTTAACTTAAGTTTAACGAAAAAGACAGTTTTTTTAATGATTTTGTTTTTGTCACCATTTCTGTACAAGCTTATGTTTTGGCACACACAACTTACATTATATCTTAAGGTTTCCTTTTAGTTTAAACAGGGTTCCTGCACACTTTTTAAAGTCAAATTTAAGGCTTTTTAAGACCTTTTTAAGACCTGAAGAAATCAAAATTAATACCGTACATTAGGGGTGTGCAATATTGACAAAAACATATCTCGATATTTTTAACGTTTTGTTGATAATAATTAGATGATATTTTACTGATTGTGTTTTTGTGCTGGTGCATTGGCTGGTTTAGGCCTGTTGTTGACAGCAGACTCACGAAGATATTCATATTTTTCATATTCTATGCAGTGGTCAGTTCACAGTAGTGACAGAAATGATTAATTAATGTGCAATATTTGCCACCTTAAATTGATTTCCAGGGGCATTTTCACCTATATATGGAATTTTTTTCTAAACTTATTTAGAGTTATGCATCACCTTTTATGTCAAATAGCCTACTTACATTCAAATTATTCAAATTAAATTGTACAGTAATTATACTTATTTATACAATAATACTTAATTACACAATAATTATACAGTACCACCGTTACCAGTCAAATTAAATCATTCAATCAAAATCCATCTTTGCAGTGCAGAGGTCACACAGAAGCGGCATTAGAAGTGGCATTAATATTTACACTCCATTTACAATTGCATAAATAAAGCTATGAGAGTTTTTTTTTAAATCAATATTCAATATTTAAATATGAAATGATTTCTAATTTTAACGTTTTAATTAAAGGGTACTTTAAATATGAAACTAAAACCGCCAGTAGGCGGCGGCAAGTCACTGTCCTAATACCGTAAGCGAGTTGAGCATACTGTCTATGGAGTTGAGGGATTCATTCATTCAACCGATTTGTTCAAACGGCTGATTCATTCGGGAAGAAAACAAGTGATTGTTCATTGAATCGTTAAAATGACTCGTTCAAAACTTGGATTTCAGTCAAGAAATCATCGCTGTCTGTTGCATAAAGACTCTGCTACAGTTTCATTTTGAAATTCTAGTCGGCGAAATAAAGGGAAAACAAACAATATTGACAATATGGTGTCTAAAATGTGACTCATGTTAATTTATTTTTAATTTAACTATTGTATAACATAAATATATCACACTTGTGCAAGGGGAAACGGCACTCTTACTGATGTGATATTCTAATATAAGAACAGAATATGATATAAATATAAGACAAAAACTAATTTGGGGACATAGGCCTACAAATGCACTGACACATCACGCAGTGAAAGCACGAGAGACAAATGCGATGTCAGCTCACAGTGCCTCATACATCGTTAAAACAATGATTACAATATCATTATAGACAATACACATCGCACACCCCTAAGGACATAAAGAATAAACTTACGACTGAACTGACATTGCCAACTTTCTTCTTCTCTCCTCTCTCGCGTGCAGGAGAGACAGACGTTATTCTGCCGCGAATGTGATGCGAATTGTCACGTGAACAAGCAAATCCACAAAGATAGAATAATAAAAAATAATACTACGCTAATTAGATAGTTTTAATTTGGAAAACGTTTAGATATGTCTAAGTCGAAGTGTCATCTAAAATTTAAGACCTTTCATAAGTAAAAATAAGACTTTTTAAGACTTTTTATGGCCTTATATTTTAAAAATCTAATTTAAGACTTTTTAAGACTTTTTAAGGATCCGCGGGAACCCTGTTAAAACAATAACCCCAATAGTTTTTTCCCCGCTTTTTTTCTTATCAATGCGAAAGAGACTCAAATAACTTGTCATACAGATAAGTTATACATCATTATAAACTGTTATGTCTACACGCACAGCGCGTTCTGCCGTCTCTCTCTCTCAGTGAAGTCCATTCTGAAACGCGTCTGAAAATGAAACTGTAACTCAGCTAATACAGACATGAGAGATGTCTTTTGAAAGCCTGAATTCTCTACTTTTAAATTAAGTAATTTATATCAAAAATAAATATTCTCTGTTTATGTAATCTGTGTGAAACCAAAACGAGGTTCAGTTTCTCAAGTCTTGCTCATTATCTCTAATGTGACCACACCCACGCACTACGCAGCCTGTTTTTTTTTTTTACAGGGACCAGATGCCACTGATCAGTCCTGCTGACTTAGGCCGGATTCACATATAGCGCCTAAAAACGCGTAGAAAACGCTGGGCGCGCCGCATTCTCCTTTTTCCAAAGCGCTAGGGCGGTTGCGCTCCGGTTGGTTCTTGTCACGTGACCCACTGTGCGCTTATGGTGCGCTTGCGGCATTCTGAAAAGTTGAGATGCTTTTATCTCGATGCGGCGCGGACGCGCTTGGAAAAAACGAGCGCGTCGCACCGCGACCGCGTCGCTTCCATTATGAGCGCGCATACCGCGCGCCTACATTTGAAATAATGAACTTGAGCGCGCAAAAGACGCGATATGTGAATCGGGCCTTAAGCATTTACACGAGTCTCTTCAAACTGTTTTTCTCTGAGAGCGCTGTACCAACATCAGCAAGCATCTACATGAACATAGTAAAATAAAAAAGCAAACACCTTGGAAATGACAGGTACGTTGAACAGGAACTGTTTTCAGGAATGGCACAAAGGTGTGTGACTGTTCATGTCTCTGTTTAGATCAGTGTGCTCAATAATGTGCCTTTTTGTCCTTCATTATGTACCGTATATTTGGATTGTGTTGTGTTGTAAATATCAAACAATCAAAAAAACATTATTTTATTCTCCTTACATTCTTTGTTCTAATCCCCTCACAGTCTCATTCATCCTTTTTGTCCTTCATTATGTATATTTGGATTGTGTTGTGTTGTAAATAATATCAAACAATTAAAAAAGCCATTCTTTTATTCTCCTTACATTCTTTGTTCTAGTCCCCTCACAGTCTCATTCAGCTGCTAGGGCCATTAAGGGTCTTTGTCTTCCAGGTATGAAATGCATCAATATTCATGATCGTTCACGCCCTACCTGCATAAGCCTTTCTGACACAAAACGTGTCTTACAAATTTTAAACGAATATATTATTTATGTGAATGAATGGGCATGATGTTTTTCACATCGTTTTGAAGCAAAAATTCAAAAGTCTTGTGAACAAATAGTCAGTATGGGTTTTATGGCCTTATTTCAGTGACATAATTATTTTTTTCACAAACCACGCATAAACAATTTTCTGAAAACTACAAACTTTTACATACATGCTGCTCACATATTATTGTAGCAGAGTTTGTGCTGAATAAATACAATGTAATCAGACTTTAGCCATGAAAATGTAACAAGTAACAGAAATAAGCACAAATGTCAGGGCATGTCAAAACACCTCAGACCCCAGAGGGTTAATGATGTTTAGTTTATCAAGTTGATTTTTTTATTTTTTTATCACGCAATAGTTTGAAAATGAATTATAAGTACTTTCTTACTGTTTGTCAAGTGTTACTACCTATTATCAAGTGTTTCCAAAAATCCTTACTGACCCCAAAACTTTGAACTGAACAGTATCTTTGTAAACCACAAAATAATAAATACAAAACATTTTTTAAATGAATAAGCAGGGGTTCAAAAGAAATATCAGAAGTTCTAAAGACAGCAGTTTGAAGCAGAACAGCAGAGTGCTGGTGTAATAGCACTGATAAGGAGTGGGGAGACCGGAAGATCGATGGGGAAAGCTGACAGGACTGAATATGTGCAGATGAAAACAGCTCAAGAATAGGTTGAGGCTTTGGGCAGTGGAAGACCTTTATCTGTGGAATCGATCTCATGGAAAGAAAAATGTGTGTGTGTGCGAGTGTGTGTTTGAAACAGCTACACAAGGCTCTGAGCTGGAAGAGCCATTGGAAAGCAAATTTGCTGTTCAGCTCCTGCAGTATTTCCATCAATCTAAATATAAGGATCAAGAGCGGATTGTGTGACATGACAAAAACTAATTTTAAAACATTTTAAAAGCTGCATCTGTAGATGCCACTGTAAGCGATTGTTCCTATTTACCGTGAATCATTTTGCATGTCCTCCATCTGAATCTGAACATCCAGTAACAGTCCCTTAATTATAATTTTTTATTTTTTTTACAAAATTAAGTTGAACAATTCAAAATGAAACCGAATATTAGTAAAATGAGCTTTTGAAAAAAAAACGTCTCGGTTACTAACGTAACCTCGGTTCTCTCTAGAAGAGGAAACGAGTGTTGCTACGGGAGAAACCTCTTTTCTCGAGAATACTGAGGCCAAAAATTATCCTTATAATCTGTATTAATTTAAAACGCATTTGCTGTAGCGAGCAGACCTAGGCGAGGCAACTCGCGCGCCTATTGGCTGCTCTGCGGCAACTGCTGCAACCTTTTGAGGGACTGCTCGTGACGTAAGCACCAATGAGGGCGCTGGCGCCCTCAGTCGTCATGTCCCGCGCGAATGGGTGTGGCTTATGCCTATATAAGCCAGAGCTCGATAGGATGCTCTTTGGTTTTCATCAACTGAAGCGAAACCAAATGGTAGCACAAGCATGGCAGGGTTACGCAACACTCGTTCCCTCTTCTAAAGAGAACCGAGGTTATGTTAGTAACCGATACGTTCTCTAATGAGAGTACTCTTGTGTTGCGTAAGCTAGCTTACGCTACGGGAACCCAATTTAAAATGCCGTGCATGCTAAATCTACCACAAAACTGACCCAAGGGCGAGTGCCCTGAGCTCATATGACATGGGGATATAAAAAGCCGAAGTACGGGCTTCATATGAATGATATAAGGCAAACGTGGTTACCTTAAGTGAACATGGGTGCTTAACACTGTATAATAATCAGAGGAGGCATTAGCCTGCCTGAACTGAAACTTGCAGTTTGCGGAAGCGAGTCCGGCAGAACTGAGCAGATTAACTAGACTGATAACAATCTAGCTTGAAGAGTGGGAACTTCCAGGTTATAGAACCATATAAATGTAGACGGAGAGGCCCAGCCTGCCGCCATACAGATATCTTGAAGAGAAATCCCACTGGACCAGGCCCACGAAGAGGCCACGCCTCTAGTGGAATGAGCTCTGACGCGCGAAGGCCCTTAGATGCATAAGCCAGTGAGATAGTGTCCACTATCCACCTGGAAAGGCTATGTTTCGAGGCAGCTAGACCTTTAGATCGGCCACCAAAAGAAACAAAGAGCTGTTCTGCCTGTCTTGAAAGCAGCCGAACTTTCCACGTAAAATCTCAGGGCCCTAATTGGGCAAAGGAGATTCACGTCAGACTCTCTGTCAGATCCGGAGAGGGCTGACAGGGAAATAACTTGCGCTCTAAAAGGAGTGGCAAGTACTTTGGGGACATAACCATGTCTCAGTTTGAGGATGACCTTGGAGTCATTAGGCCCAAACTCAAGGCACGACGCGCTAACAGAAAGTGCGTGTAAGTCACCCACCCGCTTGACTGAGGCAATAGCCACCAGAAAGGCGTTTTTTTTTTAACGAGAGATACTTAAGGTCCACAGACTGTAGAGGTTCAAAAGGGGCACCCTTCATGGCATCCAGGACCAAGGAAAGGTCCCATACGGGAACCGAGGGGGGTCGAGGAGGGTTCATCCTTCTAGCTCCCCTGAGGAAGCGGACTACAAGGTCGTTCCTACCCAGTGACTGACCGTGCGAATGTTTGACAAACACAGCGATAGCCGCCACATACACCTTGAGCGTGGATGGGGATCTCCCCTTATCCAAAAGCTCCTGTAGGAAGGAGAGAACCTCCGATAATCCACAAACTTGTGGATCCAGGTTGCGAGCTGGGCATCAACCTGAGAACACTGACCACTTGGAAGCATAAAGCCATCTAGTAGAGGGCGCTCTAGCTTGCATAATCGTGTTTAACACCCCGTCCGGGATATTGACGGGTAGCCGTTGACGGCCCACACATGTAGAGCCCAAAGCTCGGGGTGTGGGTGCCAAATCGTGCCCCCGGCCTGTGAGAGGAGATCTCTCCTCAACGGGACAGGCCATGGAGCCAGGCTCTGAAGCTGCATCAGCTCCGGAAACCAAACTTGGTTCAGCCAGAACGGAGCTACTAGAAGCACAGATGAACCGTTCTCCCTGATACGCTTGATTACCTGTGGTAATAACGTGATCAGTGGGAAAGCATAGAGAGGGCTGCTGGGGCAGTGATGGGCAAGCGTGTTCTTCATTAAGCATATTGGACACTGAGCGTTGTCTTGAGACCCAACGAGGTCAAGTCAAGTCAAGTCTAGTCATTTATATAGCGCTTTTAACAATGGATAGTTTCAAAGCAGCTTTACAGAGATAAACATATAATTTAAGGCAGGGGTGCCCAATCCTGCTCCTGCCGATCGACTGTCCTGCACAGTTCATCTCCAACCCTAATCAAACACACCTGAAGCAACCAATTAAGGTCTTCAGGATCACTTGAAAATTAAAGGCAGGTGTGTTTGATTAGGGTTGGAGATGAACTGTGCAGGACAGTCGATCGGCAGGAGCAGGGTTGGGCACCCCTGATTTAAGGTAACAGAGATTGTTTTGGCTTTATAGCGGTTCTTGAATAATGTTATTTCCAGCTAAGGTTAATTTTGATTGATTAACCTCCGTCGAAATGATCAGACTTTAAACGCAAACCTGTGATTAACGCTGACGGCGTTCACATGCACATTCAGAATTGATTCTATAGTTATGTGCTTTTGAAAATATGTGCGCAGGTTTGTAATTCCATACAACCCATGCCTAAACAAACTACTTGTCTTGCCTATAAATTTTGATACAGAATTTTGTTTTATTTTATCACTTCGGGGTACGCGAACCGAAATTCACAACGCTTTATCTGTAGAGTGGGAAAGGGATCCTCCATAGGGAGAGGATAGTGGATACTTCAGCACTGCATTGTCATCGGGTCCAGGCAAAGCTCCCTCGTCAGATCTGGCTATGGCCTGGATCCGGCAGGCTGCGGGAAAACCTCGGGATAAACAAAGACACTAATATTAGCGTAGATGCCATTCTTCTTATGATGTAACGAGTACATCAAGATTTAAGGGAAGTGTTCCCAGTTCCGGCTGACCTAATCTATGCAGCCTAACATTGAATTATAGAAGTCTATAATGTATTATGTGTATGCTAGGTCAAAGAGATGTGTTTTTAGTCTAGCTTTGAACTGACAAATTGTGTCTGCTTCCCGGACAATGGTAGGAAGACTGTTCCAAAGTTTTGGTGCTAAATAGGAAAAGGATCTACCGCCAGCAGTCGATTTAGATATTCTAGGTATTATCAACTGGCCGGAATTTTGAGATCGCAATGGACGTGAAGGACTATAATGCGTTAAGAGCTCGCTCAAGTACTGCGGAGCTAAACCATTTAGTGCTTTGTAAGTAATCAACAATATTTAAAAATGTATACGATGTTTAATAGGGAGCCAATGCAGTGTTGACAGAACCGGGCTAATATGGTCATATTTCCTGGTTCTGGTAAGAACTCGAGCTGCGGCGTTGTAGTTTATTACTAGCTGTAGTTTATTTATTAAGCGTGCAGGGCAACCACCCAGTAGAGCATTACAATAGTCTAGCCTTGAGGTCATGAACGCATGAACTAATTGTTCCCCATTTCCCAATGAGAGCATATGGCGTATTTTAGATATATTTTTAAGATGGAAAAATGCAGTTTTACAGATACTAGACACGTGGCTTTCAAAAGAAAGGTTGGTATCAAAGAGCACACCCAGGTTCCTAACCGACGACGAAGACTTGACAGAGCAGCCATCAAGTGTTAGACAGTATTCTAGGTTATTACGTGTGGACGTTTTTTGTCCAATAATTAGAATCTCTGTCTTTTCAGAATTTAGTAGTAGGAAATTACTAGTCATCCAATTTTTTTATATCAGCTATGCATTCCGTTAAATTTGTGAATTGGTAAGTTTCGTTGGGTTTTGAAGAAATATACAGCCGAGTATCATCGGCATAACAGCGAAAGCTAACTCCATGTTTCCTAATGATATCTCCTAATGGTAGCATGTACAGAGTGAACAGCAACGGTCCTAGTACTGAGCCTTGTGGTACGCCATACTGAACTTGTGATCGATAAGACATCTCTTCATTTACTGCTACAAACTGATAACGGTCAGTTAAGTATGATTTAAACCATGCTAGTGCAATTCCACTAATGCCAACATAGTTTTCTAGTCTATTTAAAAGAATGTTGTGGTGTCAAATGCAGCACTAAGATCGAGTAACACTAATAGAGAGATACAACCACGATCGGATGATAAGAGCAAATCATTTGTGACTCTAATGAGAGCAGTCTCAGTACTATGGTACGGTCTAAATCCGGACTGAAAATCCTCGCAGATATCATTTCTTTCTAGAAAGGAACATAGTTGTTAGTGGTGTCAACAATAATCGATTCGGCGATGCATCGCAATGCGGGAAATGTACGATTCAGCATCGATGCGGCAAAGTGCCATAATCGATTATGTCACTGTTTATTTTCTGGGCTTGGACAAAGTTTTGAAGTTTCAATTACTTCCGGGGGCATAATAACAACAATAAAGATGGCTGAGGCGGAGGGAGATGACCGCGATATGGCACCATTCACAAATAGCGCCTAAAAACGCTAGGCGCGCCGCGTTCTCCTTTTTCCAAAGCGCTAGGGCGGTTGCGCTCTGGAGGCGTCTGTCGTTGCGAAGCAACCATCAGCTGCGCTCTCCGTTACAGCAAACCGTTCTTGTCACGTGACCTACGGTGCGCTTGTGGCATTCTGAAAAGTTGAGATGTTTTTATCTCGATGCGGCGCGGACGCGCTTGGAAAAAAACGCAAAAAAATCGCACCGCACTGCTTCCATTATGAGCACGCATACCGCGCGCCTACATTTGAAATAACAAACTTGAGCGCGCAATGGGCGCAATGAGCGCGCTATGGGCGCGCGATATGTGAACAGGCCCATAGACGGGTAATCAAAAACGCACCCAAAGCTTGGATTTAAATTTTATTTTATTTAATGGCATTTATGTTAAAGATACAGGAGAGTTATAATACAAATATAGCAGCCAATAAATCTGTTGTTCGATATCTGACTGCTTGTATTTCCTCGTGACTGATGAAAAATTTGCCTTGTTGTGTGCAGTAGAATTGTGATGCATCGCAATGCATCATAATGCATCATAGAATCAAATTGAATCGTTACCTGGTGAATCGTAATCGAATCGAATTGTGAGGGCAGTGCCAATGCACACCCCTAATAGTTGTGAAGATACTGCTTTTTCTAATATCTTTGACAGAAAAGGCAGATTCGACATAACATACATAGCGCGCGCACGTCAGAGAGGGAGAGAGGGAGAGACCTTGCGAGTGTGCCTCACGAAAGCTAGTCAACCCCTCCGTCAACAATCCAGTCACCAAGATAAACCTCCCTGAAATGACTTCTTGCAGGTTGGTATGTCTGCCATTGTTGATTCCAAAGCCGGTGCTGGATAAACAGCGAGCGTGCGCGAGCGTCAGTAGGCAAAAACATTTACGACAGCGGTAATGGAAAATTCCGCTTCCAACCTGTAGGGCGACCGCAGAGGAAGAGTTACTTGGTGTTGCTTTAAATAGTAAAGGCCATTTGTTCTTAGTTTTGTCTTCTTAATACATTACAAATAAAGGATTGCACCTTCTGCAAATTACCCATGAGAACAAAAATAAATGAATATAAAATATCAAGCCAAACAGGTAAACAATGTATACAATTTGTCTGTAACTATTTGGCAGACGTGACATACAAACAAGGTTTCGCAAAGACTACAATACAATATTTGTTCCTCCATCACGTCCCGGTGTACACAGTGAATGCATGCTGAAATTATTGTTGCGTGGCTACATAAAAGTTTAAGCATATGTGATGCATTGCCGCAATTGGTCTGACTGGCGCATGAGAGAGATGAGGGTGCATGCGTGTGTGTGTGTAAAGAGGGGGTCTATGTTTAGGCTATACTCTCTTGCAATTGAACGTGAATACGTTTACTACTTAAAAAACATCAAAGCTAAACATCAGATCTAGTCAAACCGCATCACGACATCGCTACAAATACAGTATGGGATTAAAATCAGTGAACATCAATGTATACCTTGTTTCAGCGACGCTTGGTGAAACAGCATGGAGTGGATGTTTTCGGTTCAGATGCTGAATCATTGAAGTCATACTGTTGTGGTATGCCAGGTCTACTTTGCAGTAGACACATTGCACCTTGTTCTCTTCGTTTTTAAGTTTGTAATGAGAGACATGTAAATAGACATTCTCTGCCGTTTATAGACATCTTTAATCTCCGCCATCGCGCCAACTAAATTCAAAATGTATCACGCGCTATGGTGTGATCCCTGCGCGTATAGTGGGCGTCATTGGAATTTAACGAGGCTTCGAGGCAGAGTTTTTGCCTCGAGGAATTTTTGTAATCGAGTAACTCGATGAATTGTTTCAGCCTATAAGCCACGCCAATTCACGCGGGACCTGATGGCCAGCGCCCTCATTGGTGCTTACGTCACAAGCAGTCCATCGATAGGTTGCAGCAGTTGACGCAGAGCAGCCAATAGGAGCGCGAGCTGCCTCGCCTAGGTCTGCTCGCTGCAGCAAATGCGTTTTAAATTAATACAAATTATAAGGATAATTTTTGGCTTTACTCTCGTAAGAGAACTGACAAAACATATAATTTTAAATGAAAAATGTGATCGCAAACACAATGAGTTTGATAAAAAATAAAAAAAAATGAATAAATGAACCTAGCGATCCAAAAATATATTTGTTATATTCACACAATTATATAATAAAAGTGGAATGATGCATTATCCTTATAAATGTTGAACTATACGTAATTGTAATTTGATAATATGATTCAGATAATCTGAATTAGAATTAGAATATAACAGCGAAACACCATCAATTGAAGTATATAAATCCATTCATAATAGATTTAATATATTGCAATTACAGTACAGTGGATTTTATTAACTATAGCAACTGCACAAACTACATTTTCTAAACCATAACCCTGAAATGTTAACAATTCCAAGATGGCTGATCTGTTGATATATCTGGAGCAGTCGAATGCAGAATCTGTGCAAATGTCTATGCGAGTATGTCAACAGTTTTTGCACAAATAAGAACCATGTGATTTTGAGCTTGAGCCTACAATCCTATTGTCAAGTCAGAAGGTTTCAAGTCTTTCCAAACAAATCCCACATACCCAACAGAACAATAATATCTCAATCTCATACATGCCACAATTGCTGGAACACAGCGACGCATGCCTGAATGCACACACAATGGCTGCCATTTAGTAACACACACACTAAAAAGACCAGTTGTAAAACTAACAGTAGGAGCTGTTAAAAAAGTATCTGCTTACCTGTAGGATGCGCTGAATGATGGCAGGTGGGGCAATAAAACTGGACATGCTGTTTAAGACTTTCATAGTGAGCTCTTTTAGTGCTGAGGAAAGAAAGAAACAATTGGGATTGACTGAGCCCTTTTATATATATATACACACTCACCTAAAGGATTATTAGGAACACCATACTAATACTGTGTTTGACCCCCTTTCGCCTTCAGAACTGCCTTAATTCTACGTGGCATTGATTCAACAAGGTGCTGAAAGCATTCTTTAGAAATGTTGGCCCATATAGCATCTTGCAGTTGATGGAGATTTGTGGGATGCACATCCAGGGCACGAAGCTCCCGTTCCACCACATCCCAAAGATGCTCTATTGGGTTGAGATCTGGTGACTGTGGGGGCCATTTTAGTACAGTGAACTCATTGTCATGTTCAAGAAACCAATTTGAAATGATTTGAGCTTTGTGACATGGTGCATTATCCTGCTGGAAGTAGCCATCAGAGGATCGGTACATGGTGGCCATAAAGGGATGGACATGGTCAGAAACAATGCTCAGGTAGGCCGTGGCATTTAAACGATGCCCAATTGGCACTAAGGGACCTAAAGTGTGCCAAGAAAACATCCCCCACACCATTACACCACCACCACCAGCCTGCACAGTGGTAACAAGGCATGATGGATCCATGTTCTCATTCTGTTTACGCCAAATTCTGACTCTACCATCTGAATGTCTCAACAGAAATCGAGACTCATCAGACCAGGCAACATTTTTCCAGTCTTCAACGGTCCAATTTTGGTGAGCTCTTGCAAATTGTAGCCTCTTTTTCCTATTTGTAGTGGAGATGAGTGGTACCCGGTGGGGTCTTCTGCTGTTGTAGCCCATCCGCCTCAAGGTTGTGCGTGTTGTGGCTTCACAAATGCTTTGCTGCATACCTCGGTTGTAACGAGTGCTTATTTCAGTCAAAGTTGCTCTTCTATCAGCTTGAATCAGTCGGCCTATTCTCCTCTGACCTCTTGCATCAACGAGGCATTTTCGCCCACAGGACTGCCGCATACTGGATGTTTTTCCCTTTTCACACCATTCTTTGTAAACCCTAGAAATGGTTGTGCATGAAAATCCCAGTAACTGAGCAGATTGTGAAATACTCAGACCGGCCCGTCTGGCAGCAACAACCATGCCACGCTCAAAATTGCTTAAATCACCTTTCTTTCCCATTCTGACATTCAGTTTGGAGTTCAGGAGATTGTCTTGACCAGGAGCACACCCCTAAATGCATTGAAGCAACTGCCATGTGATTGGTTGATTAGATAATTGCATTAATGAGAAATTGAACAGGTGTTCCTAATAATCCTTTAGGGGAGTGTATATATATATATATATATATATATATATATATATATATATATATATATATATATATATATATATATATATATATATATAACATTTATTAACCCATATAACATTTATTTTCTTTTTTATCACTGATAAATGCACAGTATGCAAATATATCTAGGATTTGGAATTTTCTACTTGTAAATACGAATTCATTTATGTACTTGGAAATTGTAAACGCAATATATCCGACTATTATTTCTATTATTGCAATTTTTTTGAAAAAGAGCATCCTTATCATCATTTCAGAAGTAAAGCAAGAAACACTTAAAAATTCTTTGGGGCATTGGAGTTACAGAGGTTGAGGACCACTGCTATACTGTAGAAGATAAACTCAAAACTAGTGCTTGTGTGTTTGTGTCTCACCGTCTGAAGTGTGTTTGGCATCGGCACCTTTGAGTAGTTTCTGTGGTGACATCATCGCCTCGAGGAGAGGAAACCACAGAGCCTGAGAGTGACAGGAGATTGATGTACACACACAAAGCGAGAGAGATACATGTAAAACCGTGAATAAGAAGATCAATACATCCTGTTCATTAAAAACACAACTTGTTGGGACTGCACACACACCTCTCTCTGCTGCTGGTTGAGACCGTGCGAGCTCCTCTGACACAAAGTAATGATGTCATGCAGAGCTTCATCCACTATTTGTAACAGACTCTGCACTTCATTGCCTGTCTCCTTTTCCTCATCGTCGGGCTTGTCTGCCTGTGAGCCTTTTAGTGCAAGTTTGTGCAGTTTGCCCTTCAGGGTCTGAGAAGCAGAGATCAACAGATCAATAGCGCATTTCCACCTGCCCTTTCTGTCTCACCAGGGATATTTAAGACACTGTTCTCTGAAACAACATCTAAATGAACTTTATGAGTAAATCCATTTCACAGACTTCCAGATTGTTTGCAAAATCTAAATCAGTGCTTAAAAAAAAGGATGCAGATTCTGCCATGGCTAGCATTACATTAGTGCAGTAACAATATTCCAAACATTTTCAGTTACACTGAAAGCTGATATCATACTTTTAAGGTGTGGTCACATTTACTGTTGTTCTGCCATTTTTACAGGTGAAGTCATATCAATAGGAATCTGCATAATCTGGAATTTCGTGTGAGGGCAAAGTTTTCCCAGGATTCCCAGCAAGCAGATTTCGCAGGATTCACCACATAGCTGCTTGGTTTTATAAATAATTTTTGTGTGAGCTATGATTCATACATCATTACACTATTGACAATAGACAATGGACCTTTTATGCTTGTGAAATTTGACCAAAATGTACAAATGTGACCGCACCTTTACACTATGAATCCAAGAGAAAATGACAACTTTCATTTACATTTACTTAAGACACACTGTTTACTTCAATACCTCACCAAGACAGGCATTTTGAACAAGAAGAGCATTTGATTGTTTCATCTTGTGAACACATTACCACGAAGCGAGAGAACTCATCGCAGAGTGTGCATGCACATACACATTGCGTTCAAAAGCAGTTGGCGAAGTAGTGGTACTTTGGAAATCACCATAATATATGACCTTAGACTAATGACTAATGGATAAATTGAGACTGGTGACTACATGATGGTGACATCTGTTACAAAGTATTTTACTGTAATTAGATGCTCTGATAGCATTTTTCAGTAGCAGCAGTGAAATTATGCAATACAACGGAATTAAGCATAGTCTTGGTCTTCATTAAACATCTATTTGTAAACATCCTGTCCTTAATGTTTAAGGTCCAGTAATAAGATCTGCTGACTGCACCACTCTCTTTAGCACTTTATACTTCAGGGCACTGCAGTTCCCACACTATGCTCTGATATGCCTAGTCAGGATACTTATAATAGTGCACTTACAGATGCTGACCAGAATATGATGGCATGCCAAACAACTAATTTGTGGAGAAAATCCGCTGACATGCTTTTTCTTCTTCTTTTTTTACCTCAGTGCTGGTGTGACAAGATCAGACTAACTTCTCTGTGTAATTCTCAGAAACTGCTGACCCTCTTGACTCTAGTTTCCATCGATGCAAAGGTGTATGGTCACCACTCTGAAGCAGTGGTGGATGAAGTACACAAATCAAGTACTTGAGTAAAAGTGCAGATACTCAATTCAAAATTTTACTCCAGTTAAAGTATTAAAGTCCCTGTAAAGGTAATTCTAAAAAAAAATTCTAGACCCATTATAAATGTTAGAAATGTATCGCCAAAACATATTACAAAGACTGTGAACTGTGAAGTACTGAATTGTGGAGTTAGACCGTTAAACAGTTTTTCACCATTGCTATTTTCCGGATTTTTTGGGCGGAGCTAAAACGGGGCTCGATGACGCACTGGAGCCCCTGAGCTCCTCACGCCCCTACTTGATGACGCACTGAGGCCACTGAGGCTGGCCCCTCCCCTAACAATAGAGCACATTCTCATCATTTTGCCGCTCAATCGCGAGTTACTGTCAGTACTATTAGTTACTACAGCCTACAGTTTGCTAGCTAGCTATGCCTTCGACACGGAAATGCATAGGCTACTACCTGGATGCGATCATGTACAAAACAGATCTCTGTCTTTATTTAAATGTCCTAAAAACGATCACATCAAGAAGAGGTGGATTAATTTTGTGAAGAGCCAACCTTGATGGAGAGCTGAGGGATCACCGCCAACACCCGCCTCTGTAGTGATCATTTTATTTTATAAACTTTCGTCTGAGACAACTGGGGATTCACTGATAATCCGCTGTTACTGGTGAATGGGGCCGAACCGACTATCTCCCGCCTTGGCATTCATCTCCCCGTCCCGAAAGCAGTATCAGCTAATATCACTGTCGGCAGCTTTCCCGCGAGTGGGCTTGGTTTCAGCGCAGCCAGTGGACACGCCCCCAGCGTTTGAGAGCAGAGAATACTGCTAATTTTTTCAAGATTTTGATAGCTTATTTTATGTTTTTAATTTTGATAGCTTATTTTACTTGCCGGCTTTTTTTATCATTCAAATTGGGCTGGGTGGCTAATAACACATTTTTCTGTGGTGTGACAACCTCAGAAAACATACTTAATTTTGACTTTACAGGGACTTTAAGTACACCTTTTTCATTTCACTCGAGTAAAAGTAAAAAAAAAAAAAAAAACAGCTCCTAAATATGTGAAAAGTTAGGGGTAGTCAAGAGGACTCCTAAGTCAATAATACCAAATCACAAAAATCCTAAAATGGCTGTTGCTGGCAATCTACCTCTGCAATCCGCCCAAAGACACTGCACACCATTAAGGCAATAGGCGATAGAGCCTTAGGCTTTTCTTCATAATATAGATATTTTGATTTACAGATTTTAATCTGCGATGACATAACAAAGTTATGTTATATAAGTGCCTCATTCATCCATTCATAAAGTTTAATTTATGTACAGGCAGAATGTATTGAATGATGGAGAATAAAACATTGCGGTCAAGTTGAAAATAATGTCCTGTCGTCTGCGCTGATTTCTTACGGGTTTGAAACGAAATAAGGGTAATTAATGCCAGAAATTTCATTTTTGGGTGAACTAACCCTTTAACGGAGTTCACGTCAACAAAAGCAACAGATATGAGCTGCATTTTATTTATCATCAGCTGATTTCAAGATCAAATGCCACAATAGGAGAGAGAGAGGCGGCATAAGCAGTGGTTAGATCATTTAGTTTAATTACTTTTAAAGAAGATGATGGTGTTTTGAACATCTGCGACTTACTTTCAGTTTCATTTGTGTCAGTTTGCACGTTGGCTTGCTGAAGAGATTCTTAGCTGCTCATCTGCGGTGAAGCCTGTTGCAGTAGCGCTGTTATATCTGGCTTTAACGTCATATAGCCTATAACATGTTCTCACACGTTTTTTTTTTTTTTTTACATTTTGGGAGGAGAAAAATCTACTTTTGTGGTTTCAACAATCAGATGCATTTTCACTAGTTTAGTCTGGAATGCAAGGTTCCTCCCATTGTTTACATGTAAATGAATTTAATCTGTTCATCTTTTAAAGAAATCATATCTCTTCACAAGACTTGGATTAAACCGCTCAACTCATATGGATTTGTTTTACGATGCCTTTACCATACCCTTTTTTGGATCTTTTAAGTTTTGGTGACCTGGATATTAAATGGAGGTCTCATTAAAAAATATATTCTGTTTTGAACATTAAGTAAAGTCTTAAGGGGTTGGAACGACATGAGGGTGAGTAAATAATGACAGAATTTACATTTTTTGGTGAACTATCTCGTTAAGGGTTAAATGCAAGAAGGCATCATATGTAAAAGACCTGTTTAATGTACCGGTAATCCTGATAAAAATGTGGTGCATTTGTCAGACGCAGAGTCCCTGAGCATGCGCTGACTGCCTGTGCTCACAGTGTTATAGGAAATGTCAAAGTAAAAATAATTAACATGGATTTATAATAATATAATTGTATAATCATAATCATCATCCATATACTAAAAAAAAAATATTTAATGCAGAAAATTGCTGGTCTTAACAAATCACGTAAATAATATATTTTGGATTCAAACTGGAAAATGTTACTGAAAGACAATGAGTTTGCAGCTTTGCAGGCAAAATAATTAATGCTATTTGCTCCATTATGATTAAAATGTGAAAAACAACAACAACAAAACAACATCTAGTTGTTAACCATTCAAATGCATTTTATTTGTTATTGTATTTCAGTCATAATGGAGCAAATGCCATTCAAAGCAGCCAATAAGCATTTTAAGCTAACATGGATCCACTTGCCCAGTTTTTGGGTTTGCTGCAGGCTTGTGTGGTGTGATGAACTCAAACCTGTAGCAGCACTTCGAAAGCTCCCTGTACATCTCCCTTCCTCTCCAGGAGGAAGGCTGTGGCCTCATGCAGCTTGTGTTTCTCTGTGATCTGTGATTAGACAAGACAGAGATAAGACAGTCAATTGTGTTGCAGTCAAATTGTCAAGATTATCAAGACAAATGATCCACTCCGAGCCGCCCACAGGACGCACAGACTCAGATTGAGAAAGTGTGTTTAGATGAGACTGTTTGTTACTGAAAAACCATTTCCACAATGAAACATTCAAAAACATTTTGGAACTAAAGGGAATTATGCAGAAGGCAGAGAAACACAAAAACAGCAATCCATAAATACAGTTCAATCCATGAATACAAAAACAGGGCAGGTATGAGAGTGCACTGAGAAAAATGACAATACAGACTGACAGAAACACAGTAGCAAGCAGATGGGTCTAGATATGGAGACATATACAAAGAGCAGTGAAACAAGTATAAGGCGAGATGGCAGTATATATATATATATATATATATATATATATATATATATATATATATATATATATGTATGCGCGTGTGCAAGCTGTCTGTTATTATTTAGCAGGTGCCACTCAGCCTCTGTAATGGTATTGATTCTCTCTTCTGACTCTGTCTGTCTGTCTGTCTGTCTGTCTGTCTGTCTCAGCGCTTAAGCACGGCAGATATCTTCCCTCCCTCCATTATTCATTCATTCGTTCCTCCAGGCATCTTTCTGCCTGAGCCTGTCAGCTGGCACCCTAATTACATCAGATTGCCATGCAACCTTTACTCACTCTATCAGTGGTTTCATGTTGATTGATTAGATAGTGTGTGGTCTACTAATCGCCAACCTGCCCTGCCAAACCTGTAATTTGAGCGGTGAATTCAGTAATCATCTGTATTTCTGTGCAAAACCGGTCTTATTTACTAATTACCCGCAATCCATTTTAAACAGTCGCTAAATGTGGTAAACTCACACTGAACCATGATTATAGAAGTCACTCTCAAATTTTTCAGCGTAAACATGGTTTCTTTTTATGTAAATTTGGCTCATTATAGATTGTGCCTTATTCACAAACTCTCTGCCTGCTGGCAATTAGCATCACACTACTTAAATTGCAAACTTTCACTCTTTTTGACTAAAGAACTTTATTGCATGGACAAAAATAGCTGAAATATTTAGCAAATGTCTTCTTTTGGTTAAAGAGATTTGAATGGACTTTCTGAGACTCCATCCAAAGAATCACCCGGATTTACATTCATTAAAGAAATGATTTTGCAATTTTTTTCATTGATCATTGCAGTTGGTCATGTTATGACTGGACATATATTCAGATTCCTGCAGTAGTCAAACGTATTTTGCACGATTTTAATGAGTTAATCCAGGAGTCTGAATCACAGGAGTGCAGTATAATCAGAGTAATGTATGCCAGATTGCAGTAGCCTGCTACACATCCTCGATAGCCTGGTACTCAGAAGAAGTGTGCAAGTTGTGTTCGGCAAAGATTTGCAGGCAGCATTCGAGTCATTATTTGAATTCCTAAATAGATCAGGAAGCACAATATGTTAGCGTCTGTATGCAACATATTCTTTTCAATATGTGCTGACAAAACTCATGTGAGCTTCTCTAAAATACAACATTTGTGAGTCCTCATATTAGCTCCGTACAAAAAATGTGCTATGCTGCCCCTGGAGTCATAACTGAGTGCTCCCAACAGACGAAGAGTACTGAAAAGTATTGATGGAAAAATACCATACCTATTTTATCCAATGAGTGTGTGTGCTATGTATCGTTTGTGCCAGGGCCGGCGCTAGCCATTTGGGTGCCCTAAGCACAAATGCTTGGTGGTGAGAGAATTGTCAAACAATAAAAAAAAATCAATTGCAAATAATTTAGGTCTTTTGCCACCTACATGTGAAATGATTCATGTTACAACCATCAAAATCTAATTTGTTAATGTTTACAAAATACAATTAAGTCGGTCAGTGATTTTTTTTGTCAGTTAAAGCTGCAGTCCGCAGTTTTTCCTCTTTGTCGCCATCTCTGTTCGAAATCTGCAATTGCAGTCATTCGCGGAATTATCAACTTTACGTGAGTTGTACTTCGACACAGCACAGCGCGGATGAACACAATATTTGAGGAGAGAACACAAATTTTGAACACAAATTTTCCCCATTTGTCTGTTTAAATGGGGAAAACTCGAAGATAACGTCAGTAGACTATGGAGTGCCGCAAGGATCGGTGTTAGGCCCTCTGCTATTCTCAATATAAAAAAAAAACATGGAATTAATTTCCACTGTTATGCTGATGACACTCAATTATTAATTTCATCACGACCAGATGAAAACACTAACTTATCTAAATTGACAGTGTCTTAAAGATATAAAATGCTGGATGACGTGTAATTTCCTGCTATTAAATTCAGATAAAACGGAGGTATTACTTATTGGTCCAAAAAACTACCCACAAAACCTCTTACAATGCAACTTTAATTTAGAAGGATGTCCTGTTACTTTATCCACTACAGTAAAAGACCTGGGAGTTATACTAGGGTGTTTCTTTCGAAAATCACATTTCATGTTACAAGAACAGCCCTTTTCCACCTTAGAAACATTGCTAAGCTACATAACATGCTATCTGTTTCTGATGCAGAAAAATTAGTTCATGCATTCATGACCTCGAGACTAGATTACTGTAATGCTCTATTAGCTGGTTGTCCTGCATCCTCAATAAACAAGCTACAGTTAGTGCAAAATGCAGCTGCTAGAGTTCTTACTAGGTCAAGAAAATATGATCATATAACACCAATTTTATCATCTCTACACTGGTTACCCATTAAAGGTCCCGTTCTTCGCGATTCCATTTTTCAAACTTTAGTTAGTGTTTAATGTTGCTGTTAGAGCATAAATAATACCTGTAAAATTATAAAGTTCAAAGTTCAATGCCTAGCGAGACATTTTATTTAACAGAAGTCCCCTTTCAAAGCCTACAGCGAACGGCCGGTTTGGACTACATCCCTCTACTTCCTTTTTTAATGACGTAACTAGAACAGTTTTTTGACTAATCTCCACCCACAGGAATACACAAAAAAAAGGGGGCGTGGTCTTGTTGCGCTCCCACGGAGAAGAGGAAGAGTTTTGTTTGTAGAGTGTGTTTGTCGCCATGTCGTCGAGACGCTGTTATTTTCAAGCCGGAGTCAATTCACCTTTGTTTGGCCTTCCCAGGGATGCTGTGCTTAGAGATCAATGGTTACAATTTGTTTAACTCGGTTCCCAAAAAATATAATCCACAATTAAAACTATGTGCAGCACATTTTACCACATGTACACCTATAAAACATATATTACTAATCAAAACTCGTGCACACGTGTAACTAAGGTAGGAATAAACAATGGACTTATTTTAAAAATTCAACAACACCATCGTTAATTCGACAGACGGACAAAACCATATACCACAAGTTTTTATAACGGTTTGTAGCATTTAATATTACAATTTAACCAATTAAAAGTATGACAACTACTAAATAAACAGCTTACCACTGTGAAACATCCTGCAAAAGTCGTGTTTGAACGGGTTCTAATCGATTCTCTTCATCTATGTTCTCCGGGTCTGATTCCGGCTCAAATTGATAAGGTAATATGTTTGACATTTTTACAATAACAATCAGCGCATGCATCTCCAATTTATGGTAAGAGGCGTGACCTTTCCGGGCAACGTGCGATAAGCTGCAGTCGAATCACAATCGCTGGCACAATCAGAACTCGTTGCGTATTTCTGAAGGAGGGACTTCATAGAACAAGGAAGTCATCGGGCAGGTTTTTTACATGCGAAACATGAACACATGTTATATTGCACACTGTAAACACAATCAAAGCTTCAAAAAAACATGAAGAACGGGACCTTTAAGTTCCGTATCAATTACAAAGTATTACTACTGACCTATAAAGCCCTAAATGGTTTAGCCTCTGTGTATTTAATGGACCTTCTATCGCCCCACAATCCATCGCGTTCTTTAAGATCACTAAATTCGAGGCTTCTGGTCATTCCTAGGATATCTAAGTCCACTAAAGGAGGGAGGGCCTTCTCACATTTAGCTCCTAAACTCTGGAATAGCCTTCCTGAAATTGTTCGAGGCTCAGACTCGCTGTCCCAGTTTAAAACTAGATTAAAGACGCATCTCTTTAGCCAAGCATTCACATAATGCTTACCTTTTATACCACTGCTGAATCAGATCGAATGCATTAATATTATGAACAGCAGCTATGCTAAATATTTCCCATCTGCTTTTCTGCTGTTATCTCGGGACGCTAGTTCGTCAGCTCCAGTTTGCAACCAGCCTCTCACGGAGACTTCAGATGCCCCAACACCTGCGATGAGATGACTAAACGCCTGTGAAGAGACGACTCGACGCCTGTGAAGAGACGACTCGACGCTGGCGATATGTTATGCCTTAAATTAATACATGATTAACTAACTGTATTTTACATTGTACATTTCTGAAATGCACTTTCTGTAAAGCTGCTTTGAAACAATATGTATTGTGAAAAGCGCTATACAAATAAATTTGAATTGAATTGAATTGAATTGAGACTGTGAGGCTGTCAGTCACCGCGCCGGTGTCGATACTGGCATTCAGAATCACAGATTATTCTTTTTGGAAGTATGACTAACAATAATTTTCACCGGAAAATGTCATTTGAACAAATAAGAAACATCCACTTTTGTTCTGGTTCTGACATTGCAGTAAATCGCGCTGATTAAATCTAAAAATCGCTTATTATATCACGCAAATCCGTGCAAATTATACTTTGTTCTCAAATTGTTAATGTTAACAACATCAGCATTGCGTGACTACATCTAATGTCCTTCCGATATAATCCTTGTTTTCGCATGGGCCGGTTGCAGTCTCTTTAAATCTAAATAAATCTCCACCTCCAACATCCTCACACGCAATATAGCCAACTAGCCGAGACTCCTTCTTTATGTGTACAGATGTGACGAAATGACATGCTCGAATCTCCCGCGGAAATCCACCAGTACCACTGGAATTAAAAACATTATTACAAGCTTACCGCTTTGAATCAAGCTAAGGCAAGCAGATGGTTCTGAACACTGGCTGCTTATGTATTTTTTCAAATATGTATTTTGGATAATTTTTAACCCAAAACAAGCTACAGACTGCAGCTTTAAATAAAGTTTACCAAATGTAATCACAGATTCTGCTTTTCTGTAAATGGGGTTGTACTTATGAAGCTGCTTTACATTTAGGATGCTGACTTAGAAGATAGCTGCCTACATTAAGGCATGAGACTACTAGGCAGCTCACCAGTCTTTGTAACAGTCCATTTGTATGTATGAGATTGATGTATTTATACCTGGATGGCCTCCTCCAGTCTGTAGTCCTGAGAGGTCTTAAGGAAGGCGATGACATGCTGAGGACTGAACTGGCACAGTAGATCCACTAAGAGCTCGTGAAGATCTGAGCCCAATCTTAGAACAGTCTGAAGATTCAGACCCTCTCTGGAGCTGTTACAGAAAGAGAAAACCATATATTCAGCTGAACAGAACCCATATTAGAGGAAACCATCACAAAACACTATGAGAAAAATAGGGATTTTTAATTATCATATGTTGCAAAATGGTCATTTATTTGATTCAATAGACTACAGCTGTGAGCACACACAGCATTTAAGAGCAGTCTGCTCAAGGCAACGGCTCTCATAAAAACCTTCAACAGTCCTTCAAAGCCAACTTCTGGTTAATGATGTTTAAGTCTACTGGCCTAAATGTGCAGAGAACAAGATCAACAGCCAGACCAAACCAAGGACATACTACCGACTACAGTCTCCTCAATAGTTTTCTGATAGCAACAGTGTAATTTACCTAACTCAGTAAGAGAGAAAATTGAGAGAGAACTGAAGAATGAGAGAGATTTATTTGTTGTTGATTATGAAATAAAAAGTGTTGATTGTGCATTACATTTAAAATCTGCTCACGTTGTGAGTGATTCAGCGATTTTCTGACTCAATCGGCTTGCCATTACAATTTGGCCCATGTCAAAGTTGCTCAAATCTTTATTCCTGTCACATCCAACACATTGATTATGAGAACTGATTGTTCTCTTACGAGAGGTTCTCTCGTATTGCGTAAGTTTAGCTTACGCTACGGGAAAGATTCATCTTCTCGAGATATTGAAGCCAAAAAATTATCCTTAATTTTGTATTCATTGTCAACGCAGTGCAGCAGCTAGCAGACCTAGAGCAGGCCATCTCGCGTGCTCATTGGCTGCCCTGCTGGCATCTGCTGCAGCCTACCAGTGAGCCCCGCGTGACGTCACGCCCAATGAAGGGCGCTCGCGCCTTCATAGCGTCACAGCCCGCCAGAATGGGCGTGGCTTAGCGTATAAAAGAAGGGGCTGTAGGCTGACTTCCCTGATTTTTCGACTCTTCAGCGAGCTCTCCGCATCGCTGGATCAGAGAGAAGCCACCGCCGCCGTCGAACAGCGAACAGCCAGCTTAGGACAGCGCTGAGGAAGCCGGCCGTCTTCGCCACCTTCAGCCATCCGTGCGAGCTACGCTATCCGCGACGTATCCTTTTTACACTGTTGTATTCTCTTCTAGCTTACTCCTAAAAGAGCGCGAGTGTCTTTTTAAAGATGCCTCGCATTTCCTGCGGCTCGTTTAGGGCCCCGGAGACAGCCGGAACCTGTGGCCACTGCGACGCGCTCGCCGGAGAATCTCCCTCGAGCCTCGCTCTCGCCTTCCCCGCCTCTCTTCACCGACGCGCAGCTGCCGCTCACGAGCCTCACTGCCGTCGCGTCTGAGGATGAGGTTGAGGGACACGCCACAAGGGACTGCTGTTCTAACTGCGGCTAGCTTCCTTTACGTTACAAGGAAGCTACCGCGCCCACCATAGAAGCAGTCACTCCACCCTTTGCGGGACCGCGCAGTGATAAGCGCCGTTCCCAAAGGCAGCCGGAGCCTGTAGCCACAGCGACGCGCTCGCCGGAAAGCCTCCCTCGAGCCTCGTTTTTCACCTTCCCCGCCTCCCTTCACCGACGCGCAGCTGCCGCTCACGAGCCTCACTGCCGTCGCGTCTGAGGATGAGGTCGAGGGACACGCTATGGACTGCTGTTCTAACCGCGGCTAGCTTCCTTTACGTTACAAGGAAGCTGCCGCGCGCGCTCTTATCTGCTCGCGCTACTTAAGCTTTCGTAGTTTCCCCCATGGCTCAGTGGCTAAACTCAAAGCATTCGCGCCAGAGACCCGTGTTCGATCCTGGCTCTCGCAGCAGAAAAAATTTATGCAGCTCTCCTCTATGAGCTCGCGACCAGCTTCCTTACGAACAGAAAGCGAGCGCGCGCCCCCCGAGCGCATGCGTCACCGGCGAAGGAAGGAGAGAGTGTGGTTTTTTTGTCCCGCCGAGGCCTGACAAACCCCCTCTTTTTCTCAAACATTTTCCAGCTCCTCCTAGTTCGAGCGGCTGGTAATGTCTATACTGCAGTAGAGAGCCTGTTATAACACGCACGCCTGCAGACAATGCCGACACGCACACGGAAACTGTGATGACGCTCTCTCTCTTATCTGCTCGCGCCAACTAAAGCTTGCTATGTTTCCCCTGTGGCTCACTGGTTAAACCCTAAGCTTTCGCGACAGAGACCCGTGTTCGATTCCCGGCTCTCGCAGCAAAAAAAAAATAAAAAAAATAAAATTATTATGCAGCTCTCCTCTCTGAGCTCGCGACCAGCCTTCTTACGTACAGAGAGCGAGCGCGCGCCCCCAAGCGCATGCGCCGTATTCAAGTTTATTTCCCTGTCAGTCCCCTTCAATCAGGCTACTGCAGTGGTCCATTTAGCAGCCAACGAGCCGGCTCATTTGCCCTCTCGCCTGCACACATATACGCCGTCTTCACGGCGACCCAGAGAAAATCTCAAAAGAATATAATGTCTGGTCCGGCTCACGCCGTGGGTGTTTTAAGTGTAGTGAAAGTGCCCACGCCCCAGTGTTCACCCCTACACACAAGCACATCAAATCTCGTGTCACTCACAGAGCACACTCTCAGAAAGCGCAGAAAGGCCGCTGGAGTGTTGAATATAAGGAATGTGTCCACAGGTCTGTGCCCACTATCTGCCCGCTCTGTAACACGGTCAATAAAACCGGTTATGAATGTAAGTCTCGTGCCCGCCGGAGAGCGTTCACGCTTACTGACACACACCTCCCCCCGGGCGCCGCCCGCGCGTTTAAATGTTATCACAAAACGCAGGGCATTGATAAGACGCTCCCCATCCGTTATGATCGGGGCGTCAAATACACTTGTAAGTCTCGTGCCCGCGCACACGCGCCCACGCTTAAAGAAAGCTTTTCCACCCGAAGCGCTGCTTGCGCGTCAAAAAGTGAGAATAAAATGCTCCCCATCCCTTATGATTGGGACACCTCACATAAATCAGACGGTCTCGGCTCTCAGCGCCCAGAACCGAGAGCGCGCGCGCCGCGCTTTCGGCTCCGGCTCAGTCTCACAAGCCCGCAAATGGCGGCGATCTGAACCCGGAGGCCATTCGCCCCCTAGCGGCTCACATAGCTGCGTGGGAAACTATCCCAGGGATTTCAGAATGGGTTCTGAGCACAATAAGCAGGGCTATACACTTCAATTCATTGGCCGTCCCCAGCGCTTTCGAGCCCGGACCGCGACGATAGTGAATGCGGAAGTAGCACACCTACTTCACGCAGAAATAGCAAAGCTGCTGTGCAAAGGGGCTATAGAAAAGGTGCCGCCTTCTCTGAGCGAGTCAGGCTTTACAGCCGTTATTTTCTCGTACCCAAGAAGGACGGAGCCTTCAGACCTATCCTAGATCTGAGACATTTGAACAAAGTGCTTGTGAAAAGACTGTTCAAAATGCTTACGACCAGGAAAAACCTCGCGCACGCTCGCCCGAGGAACTGGTTTATTTCTCTAGATCTGAAGGATGCCTATTTTCATATTCAGATAATACCCCGTCACAGGCAAGTTTTGAGATTTGCCTTCGACGGTCAGGTATATCAATACACCGTCCTGCCGTTCGGCCTGTCTCTAGCACCCCGTGCATTTACGAAGTGCATGGACGCGGCGCTCGCCCCCTTGAGAAGTCAGGGGCTGCGAATATTGAACTATCTGGACAATTGGCTGATTTTGGCACAGTCAGAGACAGAGCTGCTATCTCACAGAACAGTGCTTCGCAGTCACCTGGAAAGCTTGGGTCTCATGGTCAACTGGACCAAGAGCTCATTACAACCCAGCCAGTCAATTTTCTTTTTAGGAATAGAACTGGACTCGGTGACCTATGTCGGCTCGTCTATCGGCACAGCGCGCGCTCCGTGTTCGCCACCTAGCCGCGTCTTTCCAGAAGGACAGCTTTCTCCCTTTGAAAGCATTTTAAAGGATGCTGGGCTGTATGGCATCAGCTGCAGCGGTGCTCCAGCTGGGCCTACTGCGCATGCGCCCGCTCCAACGCTGGTTGAATGCTCGCCCGTCCCACCGGGCTTGGGTTTCTGGCGGTCAGAAAATCAGAGTGACTCAGACCCGCATAGCGGCTCTGCAGCCCTGGTTAGTGGCCGACTGGTACCAGCTGGGAGTAAGGATGGGAACCATCTCTTATCGGAAAGTCATTTCGACAGACGCGTCCAACTGGGGTTGGGGCGCGCTGTTCGAGGGCAGACCGGTCTTCGGCCAGTGGTCAGACCAAGAGAGGTGTTTTCACATAAACTGTCTGGAGATGATAGCGGTCGAGAATGCGCTGAAGCGCTTCCTCCCGTTCATACAGGACCAACATGTTATTGTCCGCTCGGACAACATGTCTGTGGTATCCTATGTAAACCGTCAGGGCGGTGTCAGATCCAGAAATCTCTGCAATCTGACGGAACGCCTCCTTATTTGGTCTCAGATGCACCTGCCCTCGCTGAAGGCGGCGCATGTGCCTAGCCATTTGAACGACGGCCCAGACAAACTGTCCAGGGACAACGTTCCCCCAGGGGAATGGTCCCTGGGCCCCCAAACGGTCCAGAAACTGTGGCGCCTATTCGGCAGGGCGGAAGTCGACCTATTTGCGTCAAAAGACAACGCTCAATGCCCGACGTTCTTCTCGAAGGACGAGGACGCGCTGGCCCAGGTTTGGCCCAGCCTCCGGCTATATGCTTTCCCTCCGGTCTCTCTGTTACCACAGGTGATCAAGAGAATCAGGGAAACGCGCCACTCGGTGCTCCTCATAGCCCCGCGTTGGGAGAATCAGATTGGTTCCCGGAGCTAGCACGGCTGTCACATACAGCTCCGTGGCCTATTCCGGTGAGGGCAGATCTCCTCTCTCAGGCTCGCGGCACGATCTGGCATCCCCATCCAGAGCGCTGGTCTCTGCACGCATGGTTGATCAACGGGTACTCGTTGCCCTGCCAGAAGGAGTAATGAACACGATCGCGCAGTCTAGAGCCCCTTCCACGAGAAGGCTCTACGCGTCTAAATGGTCGGTGTTCTCTGGATGGTGCACCGACAGAGGTCTGGACCCGCGGACATGCGGGGTGGCGCATCTATTCTCCTTCCTACAAGGGCTGTTGGATAAGGGAAGGTCCCCATCCACGCTCAAAGTATACGTGGCAGCCGTGGCAGCGTTCGCAGAATCGACGCACGGCCAGTCATTAGGAGGGACATGAGTTGGTCATCCGCTTCCTTAGAGGAGCTAGGAGGATGAATCCGCCGCGCCCCCCGTCGGTTCCCATGTGGGATCTTTCACTGGTCCTAGAGGCCCTGAAAGCTTTTCCCTTCGAACCACTAAACTCCGTGGGGTTGAAATATCTATCACTGAAACCGTCTTTCTGACTGCACTGTCGTCAGTAAAACGTGTGAGGGACCTGCATGCGCTGTCACAGACAGCGCATCGTGTCTTGAGTTCGGGCCGTATGACTCTAAAGTCATCCTCAGACCTAGACATGGCTACGTTCCTAAAGTGATGGGCACTCCGTTCAGAGCGCAAGTTATCTCGTTGTCAGCTCTGCCAGCGTCTGACAGCGAAAGTGATGTGAACCTCCTCTGCCCTGTCAGAGTACTGAGGTTTTACACTACGCGCTCCGCCTTATTCAGGCGTTCGGAACAGCTGTTTGTTTCGTTCGGAGGGGGCACCAAGGGTCTCGCCTCCTCGAAACAGAGCCTGTCCAGATGGATAGTGGACGCTATAGCAGCCGCTTACACGTCAAAAGGTCTGCAATGCCCTCTGGGCATCAGGGCTCATTCCACGAGAGGCGTGGCCTCTTTGTGGGCATGGTCCAGTGGAATTTCTATCCATGACATTTGTGTAGCGGCGGGCTGGAGCTCCCCGTCTACCTCTGTCAGGTTTTATAACCTAGAAGTTCCTGCCTTGCAGGCTAAACTGTTGTCAGTTAAAAGGGAGGTGTATTCTGCCCAGACATCCTGCTCAGATCACTCTCACATGACTCAGCTCTCCTGGTTGAGTTGCACTAAGTAGGGTATGTGCCATGTGCCTATACAGACCGGCGCGCTGCTCTGTATTCCCTATGTGTGCGTATGTACAAGTGATGGTCCGCGTGGCTGGCCACCTTATTCTCCACCTTACAGGGTTCCCCTGAAAGTTCGGGGTCTCATGGTGGATGCTTGGCGCGCACGGCGTTGACAAAGTGTTCCCGTAGCGTAAGCTAAACTTACGCAATACGAGAGAACCTCTCGTAAGAGAACGATACTCGGTTACTAACGTAACCTCGGTTCTCTCTAGAGAGGGAACGAGTATTGCGTAACCGGCCGTGCTCGCGCCACGAGCGACTTCGCTTCAGTGGTCGAAAAACCAGGGAAGTCAGCCTACAGCCCCTTCTTTTATACGCTAAGCCACGCCCATTCTGGCGGGCTGTGACGCTATGAAGGCGCGAGCGCCCTTCATTGGGCGTGACGTCACGCGGGGCTCACTGGTAGGCTGCAGCAGATACCAGCAGGGCAGCCAATGAGCACGCGAGATGGCCTGCTCTAGGTCTGCTAGCTGTTGCACTGCGTTGACAATGAATACAAAATTAAGGATAATTTTTTGGCTTCAATATCTCGAGAAGATGAATCTTTCCCGTAGCGTAAGCTAAACTTACGCAATACTCGTTCCCTCTCTAGAGAGAACCGAGGTTACGTTAGTAACCGAGTATCGTTTTCTTACTATCTAATCTACCCAGACCTTAAAATGTGGCATTTTTATGAGATTATACAAGATATTCGCATTGTTAAGAGAAAAGCAGCCCAAAAGTAAATCATGCGTCATTTGTGCATCTCCCTCTTGATCCCTCTCTCCATTTCTCCTTCTCTCCCAATCAAGTTATCATGTAGTGTGGGTTTTCTCAGATCTCAATCATAGAAAAGCTCTCAAATCAAAGCCCAATCAGCCACCATCAGCTCCTGCTGTATGAGGCATGTGACAGAACACATCCTCATCACATGTGAGATGTACTGTTCTACTCTGGTATGGCCCTGTCTTAAAACTTAAAAAGGTGTGTGAGAATGAAGGATGATGTTTTTGAAGTGTATGAAGCAGTAAAAATCACAAAGAACATACAAATAATGGATTCTGAAAGTACACCGAATCATTACATTAAGTTTCTGGCAGGTGTTTTCTTATCAAAGTGATAGTAAATGCAGTTTGTTTTTTTTTGTAAATAATAGAGCACATATCTGTAGTATAGATTAGATAGATAGTTCACCAAAAAATAATAATAAATTCTGTAATTGTTCAATCATCCTCATGTTCTTCCAAATATGCACAACTTTGTTTGCTCTGTGGAACAAAAGAGAAGATATTTTCAAAAATGTTTGTGCCCATACAATACAAGTTAATGGGGTCCAAAACAACATTAGATCCCACTGACTTTCATTGTAAGGACAAAAAAACACTAAGCATTTTTTTTTCAAATGATCAAATTCAAATTTTGATCAAATTACATTTTTTTTGTAGTTGTTGGATACCAACGTAAATTAATTGTACATGGCCAATAAAATATATTTTTCCATGTATAATAATACATTTCATACATGTTGGTGAATTGCCAATGAAAAAAACTGACATGAAATATTAAATTATTTTTTTAACCATTTTAAAATGGTCAATCATTTACATATTGCCCTATATTTAACTTAACCATTTTTGAGAAGTCATATTTCTAAGGCTGTATTTTATAGATGCTTTCTTCAAATTACAATTGGTAGATTCTCAATCTAATTTCGCCTTGCCTAGAGAAAGTAAAACTTCAGTATAAAATGGCACAGCTTATGCCGTTCTCCTGGTAGTGTTACATTTAAAGTTTCTGCCAGAGGGTATTGTCACAGATTAGACATTTTTTATAGTGAAGTCTGTAGTGTGTCCTTATCATTCCTGTGACTGATTTCATCACTACGAGAGTCCCAGAGTGCCTACATCAGGAAAGGAGATCTTTATTTATACAAACTACCCTGAATGAACTCGGCACTGTTGTCCAAAATGAGACTCTGTGACAAATTGAGATGGGAGGTTTCTAAGGACGGGAAGATCGTGAGGAGAGACACACTTTGAGGCCTGGCCTGAGAGGAGACAGCAGTCACATAGGGAGGACACAGTTAACTAAGATTTTTTATCACAGATGAGTTTTGCCCTGAGGTGCCATATGTCCTATAAAGGTCACCGTGGGTCAGCTACAGCAAAAACAGAGTTGTAGCTCTGAGGGTCTGATGTGCTGCAGAAATGAGCAAGCATTGATTTGTGGCTGTGTCTGAAACTAAAGCAGCTGTAAATTGGGGCAAATGTGAATGTGTAACAATACAAATCTACATTTATACATTTTCAGCAATAAAATGCTAGGGTGTTAGGGTTAATATTAGATGCAATTGAGGCTGGTGTTCATGGGGTTCTGGGTGATTGCTAGCAGTGCTTACCAAACATAGACTTTACCTGGGCGGGCCAAATACAAATACTAATTTATATATTTATAAATATAATAATATACACACACACATATATTACGTAAACAAAGACTTTTATCCTATATGCGATTAATTGATTTGACAGCACTAGTACCAAAAAGTAAATGGTGTCAATTTTGATTTCAAGATGACTTTAAGAGGACTAAATTATTGTAGAAGTCTGGCATTTGTCACCAGAGAGAAGTGATTGAGTTACGAAAATAAATAAATTGAAATAAAGGAAAAAATATATAAATATATAAATAAATTGAAATCAAATAAATAAATTAAAAATTAAACATGCATAGATGAATCCTTCACAATAAGATCAATAGCATGCATTTAAAAAAAATATAAAGGGTGACATTTTATTTCATGCTGACTTAAACTTTTTAACCATTTTCCAGTATCATACTCGGTAGGGATGCACTGTAGCAATTGGTCATTGTTTTCATGTTATAACCTGTTATAATCTATAAAGTAAAAAAATTACAAAACATGTAATAAAAAAAAAACATTCAATTGCTTACAATGCTACAAATTAATTTAGGCATCATATGTATTGTACAGTATAAAAAAAATTGCTATTCAACAAAAAAAATCTACATATAAAAATATGGGACATGAGCATGAATAATTAACTCTCTAATATTGGTCGCTTTGGTACTGATATATTGTGCGTAAGGATATATCTTTAATATTGTGGTCTCCATGAACAATATGAGATAGGTCTATGGGATTTTTCTACACATTTTATCGTCCACCAGGTGAAAATTACAAGTCTGATGGCTGAAAATATCTCTTCAAATGATCAGATTTCTCCACCTTTCATCCAATCAGAAAATTTCACCGTAAGAAAACATACCACCATTTTATGCCTGTAAATGACAGTTCAGCAGTGAAAAAACTACTGTACTGTCAGTTTGTCCTCCACTTAATTTTTTAACTACAGGCTGTCAACAGCAGCATATACAAAACTCATTACAGATACCAATCTTAAAGGGTTAGTTCACCCAAAAATGAAAATTAAGTCATTAATTACTCACCCCCATGCTGTACCAACCCCGTAAGGCCTTCGTTCGTCTTCGGAACACAAATGAAGATATTTTTGATTAAATGTGACAGCTGGATCACTCCTCCATAGGCTCCCTAAGGGAATGAATCCTGACGGCCAAGAAAGTCAATGAAGAAAATGTTTAAATATTCCATGTCACAACAGTGGCTCAACTATAAGTTTATCAAGCGACGAGAATACTTTTTGTGCGAAAAAACAAACAAAAATAACGACTTTATTCAACGATTCCTTTTCTTCCTTGTAGGCCTGAAACGAGACTTCAAGAGATTTCCACGACGCATGTGCGAGAATTGCGATCTCCTTCAACTACTTCAGTTAAGTTCTCGCGCGTGCGCGTCGTGGAAATCTCTTGAAGTCTCGTTTCAGGCCTACAAGGAAGAAAAGGAATAGTCAAATAAAGTCGTTATTTTTGTTTGTTTTTTCGCACAAAAAGTATTCTCGTCGCTTGATAAACTTATAGTTGAGCCACTGTTGTGACATGGAATATTTAAACATTTTCTTCATTGACTTTCTTGGCCGTCAGGATTCATTCCCTTAGGGAGCCTATGGAGGAGTGACCCAGCTGTCACATTTAATCATAAATATCTTCATTTGTGTTCCGAAGGCGAACGAAGGTCTTACGGGGTTGGTACAGCATGGGGGTGAGTAATTAATGACTTAATTTTCATTTTTGGGTGAACTAACCCTTTAATCCTTGAGTCCCGTTTGTCACAGGAAGAAGAAGAACGACACAAGCTAAAATGTGGGGGCCGGGCGTAACGGACTTCGGGACAATAAAAAGGGTGAAAAAGTAAATGAAATTCTAGGTCAAGATAAATGGATGTGTGGCAGAGGTAATTTGAGAAAAGAGATGAAGGAACAATGTGTGAGACAGAGACAGGTGATGACAGAGCTAAAAGTACTGCAGCTGTTCAGCAATAAATGCATTTACTAATGCAATAGTGTAGTCGGATAATAGGCAGTCCAGGTTTATTTAGCTAAATGATTTACACTGCAAGGCCTTATGTACAGATCCTATATTTCTAATCGCTACTGCAGGGCACAGACAGTATATTTGACATCCCTAGTTCTCTGAAAATTTGTGGAAAGAGGTATTTTCAATAAGTATGCTTAAATGCAACACAGAGAGCAGGTACGTATGTAAAATGAAACAAAACTGCTGAAGAGAGACAGTGTTGGGGACGGTACTGCTATTATTACCTGGGGTCCAGGAGGCACTTCAGAAACTGGAACACCAAATAGTCATCCTGAAGACACAGAGAGCTCAACATCAAAATATGATTCAGTTTCAAACAGATTGCAGTCGTGTAGAAGTACAACCCTGGGATCTTTTGCAGGGGATGTGATGACTTTTCATACCCTTCCCACAGAAAAGAAGTGTCAACAGGCGTGGTTGATGTTTATCTATAATCGGATACCGCAACAGTTTAATTCGAAGTTGTTAGTTTGCTCTGCCCATTTCACCACAGACTTATTTTCTAACCTGGGACAATATCAAGCAGGCTTCTCTCAGCGTCTCATAGTGAAGAAGGGGGCAATTCCAACTATATTCCCGCAAAGCGGTAACTAGTGATTTTGTTAAAAAAAATTTACACTGTGTTATCTAGATCCAGCGCAAGATCCTAGTACAGTAACAAATAGCAAACTCCAAGTAACGAGCATACATAACTAAATAGTATGACAAAGTATATACGCTGAGGAGGTTAATATTTCTTGCCTGTGTTGTCATATAAATCTACAAAATAATACTGTAGATACATATGTAAATTCCCTTTTGTCAAATAATTTTACTTTCGTCTATTTCATCAACAACACGTCAGGGGCGAACTATGTTAGTTTAGTTGCTCACAGATAATGTTAGCTCACTCGATCCTTCTAGCTAACGTCACATTCTCCACCACATAAGTTGAAGCTATATTTATTTGACAAGGCATCTAACGTTAGTCTATTTATTAAAATGTTTTAATTTTTGAAACCTGACGTATGATTATTTTGCACGCTTGTATTTCAGAGTGTGTGGAGTGAAACAGTGAAACAGCCAATCAGTAACTCCTCATTACTATTCATGACCCTTCCAAATAAGGTAAAAACAGACCATTTCATTCTAGGGCCAATTTCTAGAGTTGAAAATGGACCTGTAAAACCATTTTAACATTTTAAATGCCCTTAAATAAGCCACATACCCTCTATGTAGATATCAGAGACAAAATTTAAATATTATTTCAACACATTCTAGGGCACCTTTAAAGTTACTGATGTGAGAAAGCAAATTGCTATGTTCATATGCAGCGAAGAGAAACAAATTAACAAATTAGAAAAGCATTCAATTTCTGTTCTTTTTTAATTGCCACTGTAACACATAATTTGTAAATTTGATTAGTTATTAATATGATTAGATATTCAACAAAAAAAAAAATCACAATATTTATTTCCATCAAGAGGTGCATACATTTTTGGTCAAGATCTTGTATTGACAATGCAAGAGTCCAGCACTCTGTAAAGTCTCCTCCAGCACATCCCAAAGACTTTCAATGAATTTAAGGTCTGGACTAAGAGGTGCCAATTCATGTGTGAAAATGATTCTTCATGCTCCCTCCCAAACATTATTTTACTATTAGAGCCTGATAAATCTTGATATTGTCATCCTAGAATATGGCCATGATGTGTCTTCCTACATGGTTTTTAAGAAATGAAAAGCTACACGCTCCATCAATTAGGGTTAGAAGAACTGTTGTCAAACATATACCATATAGCAGAAACATAATAATCACTGCAATAATGATCCAATCATAGACTCTTAAGCATTTGCCTATTAAATCCAAACAGCGACTTTTTTCGGCCAGGCAGTGTATTACTATTTATATTTAAAAAGTACAGTACATTTTCATGGTTCAATACTGTTCCCTTTCAAGGGACCTCGAGCTGCGTCGAGACGCTGTGGGAACGCCCCTGCGCGATTGCGTCGTGAAGCCCATGTATAATCAGTCCAATGGAGAGATGAGACGTCATAGGCGGGTGACGTCATCGACCAGGAAACTATAAAGCACACCTGAAAACAGAACGTGCTAGCTTCTATGCCTTCAGCAAGCGCTCTTTGTGATTCTGTCTCTGTCTATTTATTGTTTGTCCACAAGCATATATATATATAGATAATATATAGAGCAAACAGCCTTGGGTCGTGTGTTCGTCCCTGCCCTCGCTTCATTACACGTGGGGACACGAGATTCATGTGTTGTTTGTTTGGGAGTGGAGCATGCACGGTCAGCTCTAGTAAATTGGGGCTGACAGTGTTCGTTCATAAACTCCCGACGTGTAACATATGCACTATCGAGAGTTTTAGCTCTGCTCTTTTTGGCTTTCTTCTCGAGGGAAATCTCGTGTGTGCCGAGGCAGCGCGTAGATTACGGGTTTGCATAAGAATCTATTGGCTCAGATCACGTGTTTGCCGAGGCAGTGCGTAGATTATGGTTCTGCATCTCTACAATAAGAATCTATGGCTCAGATCGCGCGCTTGCCGAGGCAGCGCGTAGATTATGGGTCTCTGCATATCTGCAAAATATGTATAATATGCACGGGGAACTGAGTTGACAGGAAATTTCCCTTTCTCTCGTTCTCTTATGATTGTGTGAAAACTAATTTTGTATTCTTTATTGTTTGATATTATAATATGAGGTCTATATTAATTCACTATATTCAGCCTTTCAACTAGACAATTTCTAATTGTCTGGTTGATATTTGGCTGCATTTAATTTTTGAGAAAATTAAATATGTACTCACTACTCATCTAATCTTTGAGTTAAATGTCTGTATTAATATACTATTCAGCTTTTTCATCCAGACTGTGTTTATTTGTCCGGTTGATCTTTGAGGAGTCATTTCATTCTGAGGAAATAAATGGTTGTTCCCAGGGGGAAATGGATAACACCTCATTATATGGTGCCCATCTCCATTCGGGTTCTAGTCTCAGTGTCTGACTCGCAGAAGGGGGGTTTAAGAGGGGTCAGTTCGGTTATTCCCTGCCGGTCATCTGTTTCAGGATGCCGGATTGGCTTCTCAAGCTATACTAGAGACCAGTCTCCTTTTACAGGGTATCTGCACATTTTTTAACAGCAAATTTAATGACTTTTAAGACCTTTTTAAGTCCTCTAAAAGGCAAATTTAAGACTTTACCACGACAAAAAAACAGGAAAATGTTCAACAGGACAGTGTTAATTTTGGCAGCCATTTTTTTTTTAGTCTTAGTCTTCAGATGAAAATGCTTATTGGTCTTATTGGTCACATTTTAGTAATTTTGTCTTTCATTGTTTTAGTTGACAAAGTCAAACTTCAGTTACCGACATTAATTTTGGTAGCTATTTTATATGTAGTCTTTAGACAAAAAATGACATTATAATTTTTCGCTTTAGGCCAATTCAATTAAGCTTATGAGACATTTGAATCAAGGTAACAGGCTGTATTGACAATGCACTCTTTAGCAGTAGCAGTTGTGCAATTCTACATATCCCTGTTCCTTAGTTCAGTGGTTCTCCAATCTTTTATAGTGCCGTAACCCCTCTTGCACTTAGACTGCAGTCACACCTTTTCCATTAAGGGACAATATTTGCCCATTTTAATCGATTTTTTCCAGTTCATTTTTTACCTTTATAAATACTTTTATAAAATAAATAATGCTTTAAATGAAACAATGTTCAATAAATATGCAATGATGGTAAAAACGAGGTAATACTTTTAAACATTAAATTAAAATCGCCAGTAGGTGGCGGTAAGTCACTGTCTTTATGAGCGAGTCATCCGTCATCGAGTCATTCATTCATTCAGTAACAAACACAGTCTATGGTAACAAAGCAAGTGGCTGTATTTATGAACGGGTCATTGAATCTCACGATTCGTTCAAAGCCACAGATTCATTCTCGAATCACCGCTGTGTGCTGCAGTTCTGCCGTGGCTTTCGTTGCAAAATAGCAATAAAATGATCAACATTAAAAACACTGCTAGATATCAGCCTGTATTGATCGCAGATATAGTCGCACAAACAGCGCAAGCGGCTCGTGACAGAATAAAGACCAACTGAATGACACTTTAATTAATTTAAGTAGAAAATATCAAATGAAGATCACTGAACTCCAGCTTACTTTTCCAGTAGCACCTCAATGCAGTACATGAGATCCACGGGGAGGAGTCGGATCAAGATCCAAGGGGTGGAGATGGGTAGGATTAGGGTTGGGTTTAGGGATTAGGGGTGTGTTTAGGGATCAGGGGGCGGAGTTGGCTAGGTTTAGGTGTATGTAAGGTGGGAGGAGTTGGATCTGGATCCGACTCCTCCCCGTGGATTTCATGTTCCGCAGTGAGAACCATCTCTACTTTTCTGTGTTTTCAGATCATCCGCGCTTCTTCAGCAGTGTAGAGGGCGCGCGCGCGAGCATGGTTCCCAGATACTATTGACAAGACCGGCTAGAAAACGTGTTATTTTAACAGAAAAGCTCTGACTGGGGATTTAATTATTTACATCTGGCAACCGTAAGCATGAACGCTCGCTCGTAAACACAGTCTGTAATGTGTTGTTGTCTCCTTTATTCGACAAAAAAGTGGTTTTAGTCAAGTTTGTATTTTTTTAAACACACTTTAGTCTCGTCTTTTTTTGTCAACGATATTGTACGTGTTGATATAATACCGGTAGTCACAGTTATCGTTTAATGACGTGGGTCTCGTCTCTCATGGTCTTGTCTTAGTCAGGGGAAAAAAAGTCGTCAACAAACATTTTTCGTCATGGTTTTCAATAACGGAATTAACACTGCGACACGACCCAGAATGGTGTGGCGACCATTCAACGCGACGCATTCATCTTCAGTCACCTATGGAATGAAGCAGGTTGCACCCACATAGAAAAGTGCTGCCCCCAAATGGTGCGCACTGTTCAAAAAACAAAACAAAATAACGGATGACGAGTCGGACAAGAAATTTAAGGCCCGTACATGAAATTTAAGACCTCCTTATCGGAAATTTCAGATTTTAAGACTTTTTCAGGCCTTAAAAAGCGAAAATTTTATTTAAGACGTTTTAAGACTTTTTAAGGACCCGCGGGGACCCTGTTTTAGGTTCCTTTTAGTGGTCTCAGTCATAGCTTTTTTTTTAGATAAGACATATCTGAGGATAGTCGTTATCTCGAAGAAGGCTTCGACTAAGAAGTCCTAACGCCGAGGCTATCAGGCTTCTGAGGATGGCCCCCTCCGGGGAGAGACGGGTTCGAGAATCCGAGTCTCCTTGGCACCCTCTGGGGGGCGACTCTCTGAGGAGGGTCGCAGCGCTGCCAGTTCGGTTCTTCCCTGCCGGTTCGCCGTTACAGGGCACCGAAGTGGCTGTTCGACCAATACCAGAGGCCAGTCTTGATAGACTGGTCCCCTTAGTAGATTTTCTGGCAGTGTGGAAGCTACTGCCAAATATATCTTGTTGGGGCCTGCTAACTATAGAAAAGGGTTACAGAATTCAGTTCGGTTCTCATCCACCCATATTTCTAGGGGTCCTCCCCACGGTGGTGGACCCCGAGCAGGCTCTGGTTATGGCTCCACTCCGGGGTCTAGGGTGCTTGCTTCTTAGTGTGCGCAATGACTTCACACGGAACAGGCATTTGCTATTATGGTGTCAAGGGTACAGTGTTCCCTTGAAACGGACCGTCTCAGGTCACGACTGGAACCCTATTATGAACTAAGCAGTTAATGCAACTGGCCAGAGATTTCAGATTTAAATCGATTTCAAAGTGGTTTCAAACAGAAAGAAAGAAAGAAAGAAAGAAAGAAAGAAAGAAAGAAAGAAAGAAAGAAAGAAAGAAAGAAAGAAAGAAAGAAAGAAAGAAAGAAAGAAAGAAAGAAAGAAAGAAAGAAAGAAAGAAAGAAAGAAAGAAAGAAAGAAAGAGAAAAAGAAAGAAAGAAAGAAAGAAAGAAAGAAAGAAAGAGAAAAAGAAAGAAAGAGAAAGAAAAAGAAAGAAAAAAAAGAAAGAAAGAAAGAAAAAGAAAGAAAAAGAAAGAAAGAAAGAAAGAAAGAAAGAAAGAAAGAAATCATGTTAAAACAACCACCAATCCTTTCTTTATGTACTTTGATGACAAAAACAAACTCTCACATTGCTATGCGAAGGGTTGTCACGATAGTTGGTACCAATACAAAAAACTTTTGGAAATATTTTACTATTATATTTAACTATTTGGGAACTATGCAAGTAGTTATAAAGAATGCATATATCATTAATTGAAAAGAAGACTATTCTACTCTAGGAAAAGTGGTTTTAATTTTTAAGTCACAGTAGTTAAATCTGTAGCTGTATTGCATGTTCAAACTTTAAAATCATTCATATTAACAGGTTAATAGATGTTTTCTCAAGCACAACGACCTCAGTCAGTACAAAGACTGAGACATAATTTTCCCCAAATTCTGTGTTCTAGAGAAGTCATATTACACTTTTTAAAGCCCTTTCTCTTAATAACATATTTCCAGATGATCAGCTATGACACATTACCACTTTGAGATGTAGTCACCAGTATTTATTTGTTATTGTTTTATCCAACCATGTAAAAAAAGGGAAAAAAAGATTTGTTCTGCATGAATACAAAAAAGCATTTAACTCCTTTTATTTTTTATTAAATCTGTTTTTTTCCCATTTACAGATAACTACTTTGAATGGAGCTAAATAAATATAATAATATATATCATAAACACTTTAATTGTGTTTTTATTATGTGACTAACAACTATAGATGATAATAACAAAGTACAGAAACAACATTTTTATTTTGGGACGGTTGACATTCACTTTAGGACGGTTCAAATAGTTTTTCAGGACGGTTTAGGGACGGAGGTGAAAAAAGTTAGTCTGGAGCCCTGCCCACTATACCGCAAATTGCGTGTATTTAAACGCGCAATTGAATGGGCCTCCTCCTCTCACTGCTGATGCTATGACTGTTTGAAATGATCCTGATGCCAATAATTGTAATGTAGCGAGGAGTTTTAACAACTGCTGGAATGGAATGTGAACGCCGAGTCGGAGATTCGATGTCATCTTTGATTTCTTCCAGTAACTGTAATATTGCGTAGCTGCTTAATCTGTAACGCTTAATGATTTCGTTTTCACTCAACTGAAAAAGTGTGATTCTTGTGGCAAAAATCTTTTCAGCTCGTCTCCTTAGCCTATGTCTTCGTCTTGCTCGGATTACTGCTGCCATTTCACTAGGAGGCATATGCCAGGAAACCCGCTTCCTAAGTTACACCTGCTTTTAAGAGGCGGAGGCTTTTACCAGGTTTTTCTGTACATAACGCGGAATACATTATTAGGCTCAGTTTACGCTTCCCCTCCCATCTCTTTATGTGACACTCCCACTTTCCCCTTGACCATCCCATGAATATAACACGAAAAGCGCATTTAGCCATTTTCAGTTCCCGCGACAGGCAGTCTGCGCTTTCATCTCGGTGCGTCCCGTTCGTACATACCTCGCCATTTTACCTCGCGTTTTATGCGCACTTTGCGAAACAAATACGCCAGAAGTGGGCGCAAAAGCGTTAGTACACCTGGCCCTGAGTATCAGATTGTTTTGCACCTTTATGCTAACGCAATGGTTATATCACCATCAATCATTGCAGTTTTGGATTTAAATCACACAATTAAATACATTTATAAATCCAGAAACTTTGCAGTGAGCTAGTGAGCAGCATGGAAAACAAAACTTTTATTCAAATGATATGGTTATAAAGAAAAGCGAGCAAAGAGCGCTCCCTTTATAATCATTAAGGCTATCAATTCAGCGCCTGCTTACCTGCTAATAATAATAAAAAAAGATATAAAATGGTTAACCCTGAGCATGTCATGGGTCTGGCCTATGAGAAAAAAAATCTGCTCAGTTTGACCATTATTATTCTGGTCCTCATCATCTTCATCACTTTACCAAATGCTCCATACTTTAAAGAACTACGAATCATTAAAACAGCATTAATGTTATTCTCACACTAGTCTTTGATGTGAAAAAAAACCCTTAAAACTTGTTTATTTTCCCCTCATTCCCCTTGTATCTTCTTCTTATCGGCACATTTGTTTGAACGAACAGGCTTTTCAATTAGCACCTTCCTGACAGTGTGCGAAAGATAACGCAAATCCAATTACACACAGCACTGCAGATAGAGCCTAATCCATTTACTGACACACACACACACACACACACATGGGCCTCAGGGGGGCCTCTTCCCTCTCACAGACATTCCCTGACACTATCTTAAGATGAGTGAATAGGAGAAGAGACAATGCACAAACACATTAACACACACCAAGGGGAATCAAACACACAATACAACACTGACAGGCTCCTTTAGAAGTGCTTTTCTAAACAGTCCGGCCTGTCGAAAGATAAATTGTGCGTGCGCAACAGAGTGCATTCAATTTAAGTATCTCTGTATTTTTCAGCGAATGTAATATGTAATAAATGTTCTGATGTCATGTAACTGAATGTAATGTAGAATGCCATCAGAAAACAGTATAGGGCGGATTTGAACCTTCATTTCACTGTCTGGAACATGTGCTAATGGGATAGCGGAGCTTTTTAACACTCCCATGAAGCCAGCGTCAAGTCCTAAAGTTAACAATGTTGTATACCTGCAGAGATGTGATGATAGACTGCACCTCATCTGTAAAGTGCACCGCCACCAGCTCAGCTGTCTTAGCCGAGTTTAAGCTGACCAAATCCTACAACAGAAAAACAATGAGAAGAACTGATGAGATTTAAAAAAAAATCAGGTTTCAATACATCCATTTTTTATAAACTCTTTTTTTATTACAAATGTCATTGGCATAATAATTACTTATTTGTATTTTTGTTGTTGCTTTAACCCTGGCATTTAAATAATTGTGCAAAATCTTTTTTATTTTTTTGAAAAGAAACAGTTTATTGAACATTTAGACAAAATAAAAATAAAAATATAAACAAAAGAAAGTATTCAAATACTTAATTTAATGATCAAAGCTTGTTAGTTTTTATTGTGGGGGGCAAAACATATAACGCAGTGCAATACTGAATGTTCCGATCCAATTTGACTTCTGACCTGTAATGCTCCCTAAATCATAATCATACACTGTCCGTTCATTGGCCAGAGGAGAACTGGCCCACCGACTGAGCCTGGGTTCTCCCAAGGTTTATTTTTTTCCCTCCATTCTGTCACCTGATGGAGTTTTGGTTCCTTGCCACTGTCGCCTTTGTCGCCTTTAGCTTTTGGCTTGCTTAGTTGGGGACACTTAATATTCAACAATATTATTGATCTGCCTACATTGACACCATTATATGAGAACTGAACTGAGCTGGACGATATATATATATATATATAAATGAACTAAATTAAAAACTTTTTTTAACAAAAATAAACCATCACTGAACTTACTTAAGCTGGACTATGACTATTTTCTTCTAGAAACAAACTTTGTTGCACTATTTTCCTGTTATCACTGTAAAAGCTGTATTGTAAAAAAACTTATATGAATAAAGGTGTTTTAACAATACAATCATGAGAGATGACCAAATACACTTTCCTCAAAAGCCTGTTGTATCATATTTGATTCTCACATTTTAACATGATTTCTCTAAAACATCAGTCCAGTAAGTGTTCATCTTGAAATATATTACTAACAATATAAAATCTATTCTTACAGTTTTCGAATTATACTAAAAGGCATTTTACTTACTTAAAAAAAAATATAAATTATCAATCAGAAGGCATGTCGAAATGTGTGTACCGCAGGCCTCTCAGAAAAGTTGTGATCATATAGGTAATGTACAAGCCTGTATCCAATATGATACAGTAGGCTCGAACTGACAAGGACTCCACAAGTTTGATCAAAATGATGATCATTGTAGATAGATGATCATGTTCAAAGAGCATCTTTTGTGCTTCAACTGAAGCAACAACATATTTTGTACAAATAAGCTGACATGTTCAGTCACAATTTTGCTAATCATCATTTTCATTTATCCTTTATTTTATGTTTCACGTTTCTATTTCTAAAAAAACAACAATTTATTTCAAAGTTTAAACCCAGATTTTCAATGTGGACTCAACCGAAAGACTGTCAAACGATGTGGCGGCATCGACTGATTTTAGTGTTCTCAATTTGAACAATCAGAGGAAGTCATTTGGACAAAGACCATTGACTGAACAAGATGAGAGAGAGCGGGGCCTGATGAGAATAGGGCTTTAAATAAATAGCTTTCTGAAGCCTGAGCTCTCTCTACCTGGAGTGTGCTCTAAAGGAGGGGTTCTCAACTTTTTGCAACTCATGGCCCACCAACGACTGTTTAAAAATATTCCGAGGACCACCTTTCCAAATATGATAGTATAAACACAGAATAAAATAAAATTAGATGCTATAGATGAAAACTGTCCTTGTATAAAAAAAGACTTGGCAGGTTTACTCAGTAACCATTTATTCCTGTAACATTAACAGGGCAGGTCAGACACACAAGGGGAACACTCTTTTAACAAATGAATTAATAATACATCCTCACATCCAGGCTAACATACCTGTAACAACAGGTCAGACACACAAGAGGGGAACATTCTCTCTATTCATTAGCAGAAATGTTCAACAGTTCATTCACCCCAATTTATACTGTACGTGTATTTTATCAAATACAATTAGCGATATGGGCATGTTTAAAATAATCTTACATAAACAAACATTACGTAAATGTTACATGTATTATACATATTATTTTTACAATTCAACTACAGAAAAACTGGACACGTTACTTATACTCCTTCACACACATCCAAAAATGAGGAAGTCTAACAGGTGTGTGTGTCACATGTCAAAAACAGTTTTCATCAACAACCACTCTAGGTCTAGGACTATTAATAAATCCCAACACATTAATATACAGTATTTACATTAGCAGGTTTTTGGAGTAGTTCACATGAGAAAAAAAATATATATACTGAGACACCTTGCTACAACATGCATATTCTGCATACCCTCAGTGAGACACTTGGGCTTGCTTCTTGGAGATAATAAAATCAAGTCTTGGTGAAATGGCTGAGAGACTGACATGGAGAGTAGCATTCAAAGTAGCTTTCAGTTTGCTCCTTGCTTTTGATTTTGTGATAGTCACAGTGGAGAACCCTGACTCACATAAGTATGTGGTGGTGAAAGGCAATAGAAATTTGATTGCCCGCTTTGACAGAGAGGGATATTCACTTGCAGCCAGTAACCAAAATGAAGCAAGGTCAACTTGTGCGAGTTGAAGTTTTAGGCTACTGTCAGCTGATAGTTCCATTAGTTCATTTTCCAATACAGTGGAAAGAGCCATGTCTTCTGAAGCAGGATCCACAGAGAATGGGTCCAAAATCCAAAGGTTTCCATGTCGAGGGTCCTCTGGGAAGTAGTCAGCAAACTTTTGAGACAACTGAGACAAATGCTGGGTTATAACACTTGATATGTGCACATGAGAAGAGGCTTCCAAAGTTTCACTCATATGTGGAAACATGTCAAATCGTCCGTCCTTGACTCTTCTATTCCAAAGAATGAGTTTTTTCTTGAATCCCTCAATTTTGTCTGAAACCAAAAACACTGTGCTGTTTCTGCCTTGCATTGATACATTCAGCTGATTTAACTGATCAAATATATCAGATAAGTAGGCCAGTTTTGCACAAAATTTATCATCAGTGTAATGCTCAGCAAGAGGGGAGAGTTGCTCTTCCAGAAATGTGTGCACTTCTTTTCTCAGTTCAAAAAGACGATTAAGCACACATCCTCTTGAAAGCCACCTTATTTCACTGTGGTACAAAAGCTGCAAATGATCAGCATCAAGACGTTCACACAGAGCTGCAAAACACCTTGAGTTGAGTTCATTTTTCTTAATATAGTTAACAGTTTTCACAGCAATGTTCATGACCTCATGCAGTTCTGGTGACATTTGCTTTGTTGCAAGACTTTCTCTGTGCAAGAAACAGTGCGTCCACTTTGCTTCTGGCGCTCGCTCTTGGATTTGTTTAACAACACCGCGGTGTCTTCCCGTCATAGCAGCCGTGCCGTCTGTGCAAATACCTGAGCAGTATTTCCAATCAAGACCTTTTTCAGTGAAGTACTCATCAAGGCAGTACATGACATTATCTGCCGCTGTTCTCGTTGGAAGTTCTTTGCAAAATAGCAGATCTTCACAAAGATTACTGTCCATGCAGTATCGGACAAAAACTAACAGTAACGCGGTGTTGCTTATGTCCGTCGACTCGTCCAGCTGTATGGCAAAATAAGGGCTTGCCTTTATTCGTTCCACGAGTTGGTACTCAATGTCATCACTCATGTCAACAATTCGTCTAGCCACGGTTTCATCGGAAAGTGTTATTGACTGAATTTTGGTTGCAGCTGCATCACCCAGTAACTCTCTACACATATCCACAGCACTTGGCAAAATAAGTTCCTCGGCGATAGTAAATGCTTTCTTACTACGAGCAACACGAGCGGCAACCATATAGCTAGCTTTCAATGTGACTTTTGATTGAGTTGATAACGATGTTATGACTTTTTGTTGAGACTGAAGCCCATCTTTTTTCCTTAGAAAATATTCTTTTGGCTTCCCAACACAGCCCGGGTGTTTTGAGTTCAAATGTCTCTGCAGCTTTGATGGTTTTAGCGCCTCATTTGACAAAATTGCTCCACATTCGACACACTGCGCCTTCGGCTTAGTCTCAGTACCTGCACTTATAAAACCAAATTTAATGTATTCAGCGTCGTACTTTCTCACCACACACTTCGAAGCCTTTGCTTGCACAGGTCTGTCTCCTGCATCTGCTTTTATTTTCAAAAAACGATCCATATATATCCATATAACGTAATGTTGTAACATGTAACATCTGTTTGAACGAACTTTCAATCTGACGTTGTGACGTGATTGGTGTTGCGTCATTTAAACATAAATTAGCTTTTAGATAATGCATCTTGACTTGAGTGTTTTTGATCAAATAAATTAATAACAATTAGATAATCAGAAAATAACAAGATTGGTCAATTAAAAAATATAAAATATAAAAAAAATGTCGGTAGTCTACCACTGCCTACACGGCCCACCAGATGGCGCACCGAGGGCCGCGGCCCACCGGTTGAGAATCACTGCTCTAAAGGAAGAATTATTTGAAGCCTTGTTTGACTCACCTTGATGTGTTGAAGGCCTTTGACCCACACCAAATGTTTCTCCTCTGAGCTGTAGCCCGGCATGGACAGAATGTTATGGATGTAGTTAAAGAGCTCCTCCTGGAGTTAGAGATAAAGATTAAGTACAGGAATAACAGGAATTACAGGAAAGAAAAGAGTGAAAAGGAAGGGATTGAGGTCAAGTACCTTTCTCAAAGGGTCTTTCAGGTAGCAGTCGAATATTTTGTCGTAAAGGTGTTTGTTTTCATACATAAACTCACAGATTTGATAACTGAAAGAGAGAGAACAAAAAGAGAAACAACAATAGAAAGGTTTGATCTTCAGTATAAAGATCACAATTTCAATGTCTTCACCTTGAGGAAATCAATATGATACATGCAGCTGCATTCATTAGATTTATTTATGATTTAACTGCAACCTCGTGGCTTTTGGAGTCTAGCTTAGAGTGGATCACATACGCTTACTGTAACTATTTGTCCTGGTAGTAATTTCCATGTGACTATTTTTAGGGCAATTACTGTAACTTTTTTTTTTTTTTTTCATTGAGACATTTCAACACAATTAGCCACATTTTCCCCCTCATTATCCTTAAAGGTGATTATCATTACATTCTCATTACTTTACTGTAATGCAAGAAAAAATACTGAAAAACAAAGTTAGTTTATTTTTAATCAGCATAAAGTCAGTGCAACAAATACTATCATGATATACACTACTGTTCCAAAGTTTAGGATTAGTACGATATTTTCACGAAAAAAAAAAAAAAAGAAATAGTATTTATTTGGTCAAAAATACAGTAAAACAGTACTATTGTGAACTATTATAACAATAAATAAAAAAAAATCACAGTTTCTTATTGTTAGCAATTAAGAAACAACTTCACTACTAAATATTTGTGTGGAAATGGTGATACTTTTTTCAGGATTCTTTGATGAATACATTAAAGGTGCTCAAAGCGATGCTGGGTGACGTCACTTCTTGTTGACGTTCAAAGTATTGTCAAACAAAACGGAGGCTAGCTAGACCTTCCCTCCTCCTCATCCCGTCCCCTCCCTCTGTAGTTTTACTGATACTTCTTTCAAGGATGGTGTAATGTCGCCAAGTGAGATAAATGCTTTCATATTATGAAAAAAAAAAAATAATGGAAACATTACCAGAAAAACACGATAAAACGTTTCGCCACCTGAGGTTATAACTTTAGCTCCCATACCAGGACGCAATAATAGCAAGATAACGTTAGCTTCAAATTTAGTCAAAGTTGTCAATAGGCTATGAATGAACATTCAATTTCATAATAAATAGTTGGTGAAAACAATCATTCACACAAACTGTCGCCCTACTGTGAGTTTGCTTGATTATTTACAATAGAGATCGATAGCTAGCTGCTAGAAACCTATATGTTGTATTCACCAAAGTTAGCGCTGACTGCATTGTTCTAGCTAATTATATCCTTGTGTTTGTTAGGCGAACATGAAAGTCCATTTAGAAAAACCAAACTGGATTGACCCACCTCTCCAGCAAAAACAGAGCTAACGTTACCTGAATGTCGGATTGGAAGCCCTTCTGCCGGCGGAGTTCTCACCACCTTTCAAAGGCTTTTCCAGTGTAAATTCGGGCATGCGTTCCTTCTCCTTTTCCCTCTTCTTTGTATTTTTGCAATCTGTTCATCAGAACGTCGTCTCTTTGGTCGTGTGTCGGCCATATCAAACTTAAAGAGTTAAAATTATGACTTTCCTCTTCATGCTTCTCTCCTCCACACCCCCCATGTACGCTCACTAACCCCACCCCCAGGCTGGAACACTGTTTGTTTTGTTTCGTGGAGCGGGTCGCCGCAGTTTGTTTTTGTTGCTGTTTGTGGAGCCTGCGCTGTCTACAGAAACCGCATTCTTTTACAGTGTGTTCAGGGGACAGGCAGCTAGCGGATAGTGAGGAGATGTTTGCTGTATGTGACAAAAAATGTTTTGGCCTAAAAAACGCGTGACATCACTTAGAGCACCTTTAAGCTCAAAAGGACAGCATTTATTTGAATTGTTTTTGTTTTTGTAACCAATGTAATATGCTTAAAACATCTTTTAATTCATTATTAAAATAAATAAAAAAATCCTAAAATATAATTAAAGTAAAATATAATTTCTCATTTCTTTCTTTTGATTTCAGGGTGAAATATGATCTGGACATAGTCTTGTCTCACCCATGTGCACTTAAGTTATTCTGGCAAGAAAATATATAACTAACATTTATGTATCTGTAACAGGCTTTTTTATGTTGTACTGTAGAAGATGGATGATCTCATCATAAAAAAAAAAAGGGGGGGGGGCAAACTCATTTTGACTATGCAGTCGAAACACTTCAGCTGTTTATTTGTTTGGTGGATGAAGCTAAACTGTTCAGCTTTATGATTGGAAGATTTCTTACAACTCTGCCTTCTCTGCGAGCTCAAGGAGACGGCCCTCATCAAACTGGACCACACCACCGACCTGCAGCAGCTCCAGCAGAACCTGACACAACCAAAATCAACACATCATGTGAAGATCAATCAATCTTTTAACTAATCTTGAGTCAAATTAAGCAGCATTTTAAGACGGGTGTTGTGTTTATACCTGCTGTCTTTCTGTATGTCTAGAGTCATCATCTGGACTACATAGAAACTCTAGAACCTGCAAAAGACAATGAGCAACAGATAAAAGACAATTCAACAAAACATCTTCCCATGTATGGAAGGTAGAACAATACTGAAATCACAAGTGTCAACTTTCCTGACAGCAGCTGAAAAACTTCCAGACTGATTTTAAATTGATGCAATCTAATTTAGATCAGGGCCCAGTGCAGGGTGCAAAATCATGTAATATTTAACATGTAGAAAAACAAGCATAACGCTTCTAATGTGGGTGAGCTATTTTTACAGAAGCTGCTAATTGTCTTCACCAAAACTAACACCTTCTTAGAAATCTTTTGCTGTTACCATTACAGCTCTGATAAAAAAATTAAAAAAGCCAGAATACTGTAGATGGAAAAGGTGAGGCACTAAAAAGATGGACTGTGAAAAAAAAGCATACAGACACTTCACCTGGTCAAACAGCTTCCGGTTAACAAAGAGGGTATTATCTGGTTTGGCAAGTTGTCGTGCCAAGAAGGTGAAAAGACAGCCGACCTGAGATGGGGTGAAGTCGGAATTGTCCACCATAACCTGGAAAGTGTGCACACACACACAGGGAATTAGTTAGTGTGTGTATAGACACTGTATAGACACAGGGAGTTAGTGTGTGTATAGACACTGTCTGTATAGACACAGGGAGTTAGTGTGTGTATAGGCACTGTAAACATGTTTTTTTTTGAAGTTGTAAATAAAACAAAGATTATTTGAGTATATTTTGCAAGAAAATACTATTGCAGTCATTCTACTTCAAAGTCACATTAACACTCACCTAAAGGATTATTAGGAACACCATACTAATACTGTGTCTGACCCCCTTTCGCCTTCAGAACTGCCTTAATTCTACGTGGCATTGATTCAACAAGGTGCTGAAAGCATTCTTTAGAAATGTTGGCTCATATTGATACGATAGCATCTTGCAGTTGATGGAGATTTGTGGGATGCACATCCAGGGCACGAAGCTCCCGTTCCACCACATCCCAAAGATGATCTATTGGGTTGAGATCTGGTGACTGTGGGGGCCATTTTAGTACAGTGAACTCATTGTCATGTTCAAGAAACCAATTGGAAATGATTCGAGCTTTGTGACATGGTGCATTATCCTGCTGGAAGTAGCCATCAGAGGATGGGTACATGGGGGCCATAAAGGGATGGACATGGTCAGAAACAATGCTCAGGTATGCCGTGGCATTTAAACGATGCCCAATTGGCACTAAGGGGCCTAAAGTGTGCCAAGAAAACATCCCCCACACCATTACACCACCACCACCAGCCTGCACAGTGGTAACAAGGCATGAGGATCCATGTTCTCATTCTGTTTAAGCCAAATTCTGACTCTACCATCTGAATGTCTCAACAGAAATCGAGACTCATCAGACCAGGCAACATTTTTCCAGTCTTCAACTGTCCAATTTTGGTGAGCTCTTGCAAATTGTAGCCTCTTTTTTCTATTTGTAGTGGAGATGAGTGGTACCCGGTGGGGTCTTCTGCTGTTGTAGCCCATCCGCCTTAACCCTCTGAGGTCGGCTATCGCGCCGGCGCGATAGTCTCGCTTTTTTCTTATCAGTGCAAAAGAAACTCAAAATACTCTGTTGATTTTGATCTTACATATTAAGTGTTGTACATCATTAGATCCTGATAAGTGTCTATTTTTTTTGTGGATACTCACAATAAAAACAAAGTGTTGTGCTTTTCGCCAAATAAAGAAAAACAAACATGATGCGCGTTCTGCCTTCTCTCTGTCAGTGAAGTCCATTCTGAAACGCGTCCTAAGATTATTTTTAATTCCGCGAATACTTGTCATACAGGCACGAGTGTTTTTCCATAATGAAGCTTGAACTCTCTTCTTTTAAATGAGTTAATTTATATAAAAAAAACAAATATTCTTAGCTTATGTAATCTGTATGAAAAGAGAGAGATGTCAGTATTTTTCTTTCCAGCTCATTATACCTAATTACGCGTTAATGTGCCACGCCCACGGAGAGCGCGCGCTATTCAAACGCAAATGATTTTAGACAAGCCGTTCAAACATGCCAACGCCCACCAGCTGGATTATAAAACACATCGTGTTTAGTAAGTATATTGTACAGCTGTGTACACAGCGTATCCTTTCACTGTGAGGAATATCTAACCCTGGAAAATGTACCAGAAGTGCTGGTAGTTTCATTTCGAGGAGCAACGGATCCAGCTGATGTAGTAAGTCATTTATTCTAGTGCTTTGTTCTAATCGTGATATTGAAGTGTCGGACTGTAAACCGCAAAAAGACTGTTTAAATATGAATTGCGTGTATGTGTGTAGGCTAAATGATGAGTGAACGGCAAAGGCGCGCGCGCTTTGTTTACAGTTATGCAGCGCGTGTCTGTGCCTTGTTCATTCACTCTCGCACCTACATTAGTAAACGTTATGTTTACATAAACACATCTTAGTAGGCTATAGCAATATAGTTTGTATGAGTAAAAATAGACTGAAATATGTTGAAATAAAATGTCTGTATAAGCAACAAGCTGCAAATTCACATGTATATACTAATATATCATACACAATATATTACAGACTAAATATGAATGTTTAGACACGATTTTGTGATTAGTTTTGGATAGCTTATAAAGTTTTGACTGTAAAAAAAGACTACTGTCACATTAAATAGGTACGCTTTTGTACACCAATTTCTGCTCATAGTTAAATATACTATAGTATGATGTTTTGTCAAAAATAAAGTAGGTATATTGAATTATCAACTAAGATGTTATTATAGTGTTTTTTCCAATATTCAAACTAATGAATCCTTACCTTTTTTTTAATACGTATGATAAAATGTATAGTTTTTACAAAGAAATACACTTGAAATATTGTTAAAATTGTAATTGTTGTTGTAATTGTAACCTATTTGTAATTGGTTACAATTTCTAATTGTAAAATATGTATAGGCTATATAGATCATTTCTTTTGTCCTTGCATTCTTTGGGATCCTGTGACACACCTGTGTGAAAGGGCTAATTAATATGCAGCTCATTATGCGGCACATTATCCGGCCTTTGTCTTCTCAGGTGTGAACACGCCTCCACGCATATTGCCTTTCCAAACCAAAGGTCTCTAATAAAATTTAAATCAGTGTATGTGTTTGTGTAAATGATTAGGCAGGATGATTTTCAGATCATTTTGAAGCAAAAATTCTAGGCAACAACACTGATTAGTCACAAGTCTTGTGGACACATATTTAGTATGTGTTTTGTGGCCTTATTTCAGACACTTTAAGTTTTAGTTTTTTCAATAACCATGCATAAGCAATATTCTCTCAAAAATACAAACATGTTTCATAATTGTTGCTGAGAAATTACGGTAGTCCAGTTTGTGCTTTATTGAGTGAATTTACACCTTTGCCATTAACATGTTTATAAATAACTGAAAAAAGCACAAATGTCAGAGCATGTCAGAACACCTCAAGGACCCCAAAAATCTCAGAGGGTTAAGGTTGTACGTGTTGTGGCTTCACAAATGCTTTGCTGCATACCTCGGTTGTAACGAGTGGTTATTTCAGTCAAAATTGCTCTTCTATCAGCTTGAATCAGTCGGCCCATTCTCCTCTGACCTCTAGCATCAACAAGGCATTTTCGCCCACAGGACTGCCGCATACTGGATGTTTTTCCCTTTTCACACCATTCTTTGTAAACCCTAGAAATGGTTGTGCATGAAAATCCCAGTAACTGAGCAGATTGTGAAATACTCAGACCGGCCCGTCTGGCAGCAACAACCATGCCACGCTTAAAATTGCTTAAATTACCTTTCTTTCCCATTCTGACATTCAGTTTGGAGTTCAGGAGATTGTCTTGACCAGGACCACACCCCTAAATGCATTGAAGCAACTGCCATGTGATTGGTTGATTAGATAATTGCATTAACCCTCTGGGGTCTAAGGTGTTTTTGGGGTCCTTGAGATGTTCTGACATGCTGTGACATTTGTTTTTTTCAGTTGCTTATAAACATATTAATGGCACAGGTGAAATTACACTATATTTAGCACAAACATGGCTATGATAATATGTGATATAATATGTATGTACATGTTTGTATATTTGAGAGAATATTGTTTATGCGTGGTTATTGAAAAAACTAAAAATGAAAGTTTCTGAAATAAGGCTACAAAACACATAATAAATATGTGTCCACAAGACTTTTGACTAATGGATGTTGTTGCCTAGTGTTTTTTCTTCAAAATGATCTGAAAAACATCCTGCCTAATCATTCACATAAAACTGTGAATTGGGTTTTATTGTGAAAAACTTTTTTTTGTTTGCCAAGGCAATATGCGAATGGTTTTACAGATACTATTCTATATCGCGATTAGAACAAATCTCAGTAGGCTAGTCTTACTAATGTAGGAGCGAGAGTGAATGAACGCACAGCGCGCGCGCATCTGTGAATTCGTCCATTCATTCGCACAGACACACATTTAATATTTAAACAGTCTTTGTGCAGTTTACAGACACTATTCAATAACGCGATTAGAACAAAGCACTTAAGAATAAATGACTTACTACCATCAGCTGAATCCGTGCTCCTCGAATGAAACAGGTAACTGAGTTAACTTTTCCAGGAATTATTCCTCACTGCGCAGCAAGACGAGATAAAGGTTAGGGCGTTCTGATGTGGGCGTTTTCATGGCTTGCCTCAACATTAACGTTTGAATAGCGCGTGCTCTCAGTGGGCTTGGTCACATTAACACGTCATACCCTATAATTAGGTAAAAGGAAAAAGACCGACATCTCTCTCTTTTCATACAGATTACATCAACTGAGAATAGTTGCTTTTTTATATAAATTACTTCATTTAAAAGAAGAGAATTTCAGCTTCATAAAGAGAAATCTTTCGCGTCTCTGGCTACGTTCACACTGCAGGCTGAAACGACCCAATTCCGATTTTTTTGCCCCTATGCGACCTGTATCTGATCTTTTCATGACAGTCTGAACGACACAGATCCGATCTTTTCAAATGCGACCCAGGCCACTTGGGTATGTGGTCCAAATCCGATATGTATCCGATCTTTTGAAATGAGACTTCAATCTGAACGGCCAGGTCGCATGTATCCGACCCGTCACTAAACGAGCCCCACTGTTGAGATCCATGTTTAGCTACTTCCGCAAACAACAAGTGACGTCGTTGACAGTTGAGTACTCTTCTGCGTATGCGGGTCATTTCTGGGTCATGTCACGTTCACACAGGAGATCACAAAAGGTCGCATTTAATTGCAAATGTGAACGGCCTTGCAAAAAAAAAATCGCATTTTTTCAAAAAATCGGAATTGAGCATTAAGCCTCTGCAGTGTGAACGAGGCCTCTGTGACAAGTATTTACTGAGTTACAGTTCATATTTCAGACGCGTTTCAGAAAGATTTTTGCGGAGACAGAGTGAGCTGAAAGCGCACCCTGTTTATTTTATTTATTTTACAAAAACACAAGGTTTTGATGTTAATAAGAGTGTACACAAAAAAAAGAAGACATTTAACAGTATTGAATGATGTGTAACACTTATATGTAAGATCAAAATCAACAAAGCATTTTGAGTTTGTTTTGCACTGATAAGAAAAAAAGTGAGCAGATCACGCCGGCGTGATTGCCGACCCCTGAGGGTTAATGAGAAATTGAACAGGTGTTCCTAATAATCCTTTAGGTGAGTGTAATTCAATGCGTCTTGTCCAATGGATGTAAGAAGTAAGCACTCAGGAGTTTTAATAAAAAGATTGTAGTAATTAGAACTTTACTTGGGAATTTCTAATTAAAGCCATCATGAATTTTGTGTAGCCTTACTTGAAAACATGCTTGTTTCCAAGCTTTTTTCAATGAAATGCTACTCCGAATTTTTTTCAGAGTAGTATTATCTTACTTCAAAAACATTGACCCTGGCTTTCTATAATCACTCTCAAGTGAGTTTGGAATTTTAGAGAAATTTAATCCAAGCAGAACTTGTAATAGAGAGCTTTTTTTCCTAATTTTTTTTTAATCTGTATAATTCTGTAAAATGGATTAAAAAATGGTAAAAAGTTTGAAAATGACAAGCATTTATGTTTTGCTGAATTTTTGGCAGAGTTATGAGAGATTCAGTTGGGGTCTGGTTACAAGGTTGTGGTCTCTGTCTATTATGAATGAACAAATGATTACAGATGGAGAGAGAGAGAGACAGAGAGAGATGATTGATGATGATTTGAGTTGCTGAGGACTCTTGAATGAGCTGTGATGAGGAAAGGGAGAAAGACTGCAGGACTGAGCTGGTTCTCCAGCAGATAAAATGACCCCATTCACACGATTACATTCCAATGACAAAAGCTTTTTACACAAATAGAGGGAAAGTGTGTGTGTGTGTGTGTGTGACAAAGGGGGGCAAAAAACAAAGAGTGTGAAATATGTTTCAGTAACCTTCAGTAAAATGTCCACAATCCTTTGCTGATACTCCAGAGCCTGTTTGTCATTCTTGAAGTCCTCAAATGTCTGTGAAGCAAGGATATATTAACATTCAGATCTGAAAGGGCAAATTAACTACAGTACACCCTGACTAGAACATATAACAACTTACTCGAGCACTCATGTATTGAGTAATACGTTATTGAGTTATGGATTAACTGATACACACCAGCGCCAGGACATTGAGGAACTCTCGAGTGTCGAAGTGCAGGAGAGTTCGGATGTAGGGATAAACTTCCTCTTCCTGTGCAGCCTCCACCGAGTGCAGACGAATGAGGAACTCAAACACCTGGAATGGATTCAAAAATACCATTTAAAATGCACACTGCGTTTTAATGAATCCTGTAAGTACTGTTGGATGAATGATATATCACTATCATATTGGTTATAGGCAGATATTGGAGGTTTTTTTTATCTAAAAGGTAGAGTATTGGTCGATACTGGATATTTAATTGTGCATACTGCTGAATTATTATTATTTTTATTTTTTTTACATTTAGATTACCTTTGCTGTAATCTAACACTTAAAGTTAATCTTTAAAAACACTAATTAAACAATGTAATTTTTAGCAAATCTCAAAATGAATGTCCATTTTTAAACTGTATATTATAATGTTGTGATGCCTAAATTAATTTATTCACTGTTCAAAATGTTGGTGATAATACGATTTGGAAGAAGTCTCCACAAAGGCTGCATTTATTAAAAAATAACAAAAAATAGTAAACCAGTAATATTGTGAGATATCACTATGGTTTAAAATAGCTTACAATATTAATATGTTTTAGTGTAATTAATTCCTGTGATGTCAAAGCTGAATTTTCAGCATCATTACTCCAGTCTTCAGTGTCACATGATCCTTCAGAAATCAGTCTAATATGATGATTTGGTGCTCAATAAATATTTCTTATTATTATCACAGAGAGTTGACAGTTGCGCTGCTTAATATTTTTGTGGAAACAGTGATACTTTTTTCAGTATTCTTTGAGAAATATATAAAAGCAGGAAAAAAAACTTTTTTGTACCAAAGTAAAAGTCTTTAATGTCACTTCTGATCAATGCAACAACCTACATTTCCTTTATGTCATGTCATTTGTTTTGATCTGTGCCTTATGCATTTATGCATTATTGTGTATCCATGAAAAGGTAACAATTATACCCCCGGTTTCACAGACAAGGCTTAAGCCTAGTCCCGGACTAAAATGCATGTTTGAGCTGTTTTAAATGAAAGCAACTTGCACTGACATATCTAAAATATGCTTGTGCCATTGTTTTGTCTCAAGATGCACATCAGTAATGTTTTTTTCTAAGGTACGTTTATAAAAGCCACTTAAATGTCCTAACTGAACTGAGGCCTAATCCTGGCTTAATCTAAGCCCTGTCTGTGAAACCGGGCCATAATGTATTAACTGAGGCAGTAATTATTGCTAAAAGGATTTAATGTATGACAAGGAATTCTTGAACACATTATGAAAATATTAATTATATAGGCTTCAAGTAAAGTGTTAAAACACTGTAAAATTTAAATCTCTCTCATTTGTTCTGCATATATACACTCGGGGCCCAATCCCTCTACACAATAACTAAATCGAAATTCAACCCATTCTCATCGGAGTACAGTACAGGCCAGGGCTGACTAGTTGCCATGGTGACCAGGTGGTACAGTTTCCCACTAGCGTGTGTGTTTGTGTGAGAGCAGTACGTACCATTCACACACACATAAAAAGATGTAATTGGGCATCATCTGGAGGTGCTCATCTTTGAGAAGCCAATGTTGTGTTTTACAGCAGGGAGGAGGGTGGGCTCAAGGACATGGACCTGCAGATATGACACTGTGTGTGTGTGTGTGTGTGTGTGTGTGTGTGTGTGTGTGTGTGTGTGCGTGTGTTAGTAGGGGAATGTGTGCATGTGTGTCAGTGTGTTGAAGGATCAAAGAGGAACAGGAGTCTCTCTGGGCACAACTGTCTTTGAACATGATCCCTTAAGGCCCAAAGACGATATGCCAAATTCACACACAAGGTCACAAATCCCTCTCTCATTTTAATACTCCCTGTTGCATAACATATATTGTATTGTACTTTGTACACTACTGTGTTTTACATGTATTATATACTGTATATATACAAACACACACATACATATATATATATTCTGCACTCTAAGAAAAGTCTGTATAAATGGGACCCAATGTACTGTAACTATTTTACATAATCATTTTACATATTTTTTTTACACGTGTGCGTTTACATAAGTGTTTTGTTGTGTTTTAGGGTTAAAAGAAATGTTTTTAAACTTAACCGATAATGTCCTGAAAGAAAACTACATGCACAGTTTCTGTTTTTCTATGGATCTTTTTTCTTACAGTGTGTATCGTGCAGCCCATCTTGAAACCCAAAGCTTTTTTCCCAGAACATTCTGTCTTGTCTTTGTACAGATCATTTCTACACATCATCGAGGTAACCAACCCAGGCTGTCACGCTTTTCACTCAAACTTACAGAGTTTGACAGCACTCTATGTGTCTGTATGAGAGCGAGAGAGCGAGAGCGAGAGCGAGAGCGAGAGCGAGAGCGAGAGCGAGAGAGAGAGAGAGAGAGAGAGAGAGAGAGAGAGACTAGCTTTAGGTTGTGTGTGAGATCCATGTCTGTATTTAAGTTCCTTTGGAGGTCGTCCATCCCAGAACGAATCACTTGAGCACTTTGGATGGGCAACAAAGAGGAAAAAGCCCTGCTGAGAGCAAACTGCTGAGAATACTAAACACGCACGCGCTTGTGTTTTCTATGAGATCTGTGTTTTCTATGAGATCTATGCTGTATATAACTGAGGCAGAAAGAGTGGCGTGACTCATACAAACCCCATACAAACAAAACAGACATGAGTGTTGTGGTGTTTAACTGTATGGAACATCAGCGCGTGACTGCAGAAATTAGCAGTACACTTGCTAACCAAACAATACACTTTTGCTCAATGCTATCTGGGTTTAATCAAACTACTTACCTGGTTTTTCACCTGAGGCACCAGATCTTCAGGAATGTCACCTAACGGATAGGCACGTCCTGCCAAACAACAGCTGGCAGAGGAGAAAGAACAGATGTGTTATTATGGCCTACAACAGTGCATTATTGCAGTACTTGTGTACAAAGTCACCTCACCTGATGTACACCAGCAGTTTATTTCCCATCACAACATGTTCATCTGTGACAGGAAACAAATAGAAAATGTGATTATGTACACTGCAGTTTAGCATTAGCTGACCAGATTTAAAAAAAAAATTTTTTTTTACTTTTATTTACACTTATACACTGTTTACACATTTACACTGTTATTACACTTCTAATCATCTATTAATATCAGTGTTCTTAGCAGATTTTGTACCTTTTTGGACCATAGTACATGATACTTTTACAGTATTTATTAATATTGGTTAATGTTAATTTCTGCATATACTAATACATTTCAAGTTGTATAAATAAAAATTGATTTTTTTTTGTTGCTTAAATTAACTAATTCAATTATTGTGCAAGTAAGTACATAAATAAACAAACAAACAAACAGTGTTCACATTGTCTTCTTGCCTTATTCCAATTCACTATGGTAAGATTTAAATTTTGAGCTGTCTGGTCAGATTTCACAGGAATTTACGTCATCTGCTTTTGAGCATTTATGCAAGATGGTTGGCACATGTTGCCAACATTTGCTGTTCTCAAATGCATGTTAAAGCAACCCAAACTCAGAGATGGAGTTTGTGTGGAGCAGCGTTTACTGTGAGCTGAGACGCTGCACACACTGTGCAAAATCAAATCGTACAAGAACACATTGCCGAGGTTCACTCTGGAACACGCAGTGCTTATATTTACTCAATTAAATCACAGCCTTTGTGATTTGATAATCGCAAGCCATATGCCGGTTTTGGTTTTATTTTGACTAATAGTTCAGCTCTATAATGACCATTACTATATTTATAAATTTACATTAACCTAAACTAATAAATCCTTTAAAAAATTGTTAATTGTTAGTTAATGATACCAAATCCAACTACTCTGCCAAATCAAAGCAAATAACTTTTTCAAAGCACAGAAAAAAAAAAAAAAAAAAAAAAACGGAAATTTTCTGGGATAGCTCCAGCCATAAAAACATGGGGAAATCTTTTGGGGAAAGCAGGTGTCTAGATTTATGTGGGATGTGTTTTTTTATGTTTGGAGGTGTAGTTCAGTTCTCTGTTCTACCTGTGAGAGGCTTCCCTTCTTGCAGATGAGGACCAATTGCCTGAAAGAGTTTCTGGAAAGCAGGAAAAAGAAAAGAAAAACAATTTATTTGAATGTAATATTTGTTACAAGTCAACATGATACTGCATTCGCAACCCATATTATTTCAAAATTATGAAAAAGTGTAAAAAAAAAATGTTTCAATGGCTCCATAGCTGCTTAGCTACCGCCTAACTATAATCAGCTATTAAATTAGCGTTAACTACAAAGGATAGTCACTTTAGAGATGAAGCAAGCTGTCACAATTTTATTTTATTAGAGAAGATTGTGTATGATACAACCAGAAAAAAAGAAAAAGAAAAAAAAAAGGCCAGTAAACGGGGTCCCTTTTGATTTCATTTTTTGACTCTCTCATGAACTGCATTGTTTTATTGTTTTATAATGTTTCCTGGGGTGCACTTATGTTAGTGTGATTTTTACATCAAAAATGGTCCTAATTTAGAAATAAAAGGCATTTTTCCTACCCTGAATTTAGCCCTCTGATGTGATTGGCTAAGATCTTTGTATAAGAAATAGCTAAATATTAGTACATGTGGAACTCTCTCTCGAAAACTTTTAGCACGTTTACAGCTATTACCATTACATCTGTCATGGTCAACCAATTGTGGAAAGTGTTGATTATAGCATTATTATTAGATCTATGGCATTGTATTTAGATCGTGGCATGAAAGGTTTGTAGCGAACTTCATGTGATGAACTCCGCTAAAAAAAGCGGGTCTTTCCCTCAATGGTCATTACTGAAACTAATGTTGAATGGATTGAGGAGTTATGAATTTGTAAATGATTTGCACTTTTTATGCTTGTTCAATGTGTTGGGAATTGTTAAACTGGTGGAATCTGTGTATGGGCATTATGAACTTGTATTGCACTTCATGAATATGTGAATATACTGTATGTTGTTTTACCTGCTCTGGATTGTGACAGGTCATTTGATTTGATAAAATAACAAAACAAAATCAAAGAAACAGGATATGATAGGGATCATATAATGCGATGAGAACATTTTATTAGATTCCTTTGGGACGATTTAATTTATGAATATTTACAATTTTGTCTGGATAATATACCAGACTGGCACCCCTTTTGGTACACCTTATATCGCTACATAAGAAATGGCACCCCAGATGGGACTCTGAATAATATCCTGTTAAGGTTTGTTGAAAATTAGGCTATCTGTAGAAAATAAATAAACAAAAATGACCACTTACACAAGCAATTCAGATTTGGAGGATTTGTTATTTGATGTTAATGAAGCACCTGGATATACTTCATCTCATAACTTAAGGCAAAGTTCACAGGCTAATGTAGTTGAATCTGATGTTTTAATTGCTCCACCCTGTCCTGTGCATATTGATGGTACACATGGTTCCCTTTTGGATATGGATTTGTGTGAAGATTCTCTAAATCTTCCCTCCTTACAACCACATCATATTCCTCCTGTGGGGGGCCTATACAAACTAGATACTGATTCTTCATTTCAAGCTGTGGAAACTATTCATCTTTCTCAAAATCATCTTTCCACAGTTGTAAGTGAAAAAATGGAAACCCTCTTGGATACCCAAGAGAAATATAAAGAAGAATTGAAGGATACCATCTCATAACTCTCTAAGTCTATGACCACTGGTGAATGAAAAGCAAATGGAATTAGCTCAGATTGTGAAAAATCATGCTGAACACTTGCAGAATCAAATAACTTCAAACATAAACTGGCGTGTGAAGCACCTACATTCTGAAGTACTGAAAGATATCAATGCTGTTATGACTCCAATGTTGCAGACTGTAAATCAGTTGGAAACTGAAATATCTGTTCTCACGACACGGGTGGATAAAAGAATACAAGAAACTCAATGCATGAAAAACCAATCACTTCCAGTTACTTCTCTTTGATGCTTCTGCTAAAACTATGTTTCCATCTCCTATGGATTTTCAGTTAGGGGCTAACATTAACCCTCACAGATTGCAATCCACGATGCAGAATGTTACTGAAAGAGGTCTTATGACACATAATGATCCTTTTGTGCATGTAGATACAAAAACAAGATCTCTTGGTAAAAGTCCAATTAAACTTGAGTTTCCTTCATTTGGTAGGATGGAGGATACAGCAGATCCTCTGTTGTATTTGGAAAAGTGTAATGATTATCTAGCTCTACAACCCCTCACTAACTGCTCGATATTGGTGGGATGTGGCACGATTGGAAATAACTACCTGGGACGAGTTTGAGCCGAACTTTCAAACTGAATTTTTGTCTGAGGATTCCGAATATGAACTGGCAGAGCGAATAAGAGGTTGAGTACAAGGTGAAGGAGAGAGCAGGGCCGGCTCTAGCCCTTTAGTTGCCCTAGGCGAGATAGTTTTGGGCCAGCCCAGTGTCAATCAAGAAAACAACCAATGGGCCGCTGATCTACGCGTTTCATGCGGTGTCAGAAAAAAAGCTAACGCTGACTTTTTTTTGACCAATGCATTACACCAGCCCCGCCGATTAAGCAAAACAAAACAAAACGAATGGGCTATTTCTATTTTAGCCCCCGGCCGCTTTTTTGCTTTATCCATCTTTTTGAGGGCGCCTCCTCCTCATAAATCGTATGAGGGCGCCTACTCCGCTACACATACCGGTATACCCACTTTTTGCGCCACTGGCAGGCTTATGTGCCGGCACGGGGCTGAGCCCCGGAGAGCCCCGGCCCAATTTAACCACTGGCTGTGAGCTTGATGATATAGTCTACATACCTCTGCTTTGGGCCCGTTTTTCTTCCTCCTCATTCCTTCGTTTTCGGGAAAGCCGATCCCGATGGCTTGGGTGTTCTTTTCATAATAAAAGATTATATAATATATGAACACTTATAGCCTACAACCGCCAAGGGGCGTTTAAAGCGCATTTAAAGCGCTAAAACCAGCTGTCAGATGTTTTCGCGCCACTCCCGGTTGCTGAGCCACACGCGTGAGTTTGACAGCTGCCTGTCAGAGTGACTCAGTCGTTTTTTAGGATTGTATAATCTAGTAAAAGAAATGGACAAATACAAGCAGTGTGTGGACAGTGCACAGTAAAGTGTACAGCGTGTGCACAGCTTTCATAATACGATACATACATTTAATTAACTTTTTATTTTATTTTTATTATGCAATTTTGCGCCCCGTCCAGCAGATGGCGCCCCAGGCGGCCGCCTGTGTCGCCTGTCGGCAAAGCCGGCCCTGGGAGAGAGCATATGTGAATTTGCTTATATGTATCGATCTCTTTGTAAACGATGGAAACCGGACATCGAGGAGGAGGAAATTATAAAGATGATTTTGAAAAACACAAATCCTCAACTGGCTAGTCAACTAAGAAGTAGTGTGGTTACAGTGGATCGACTTGTTCGTTTGGGCCAACAACTTGAAAAGGATAGAGAAAAGCAGAGAAACTATGAACAGAGGAGAGAATTTGTAAAAAAAAAAAAAAAACTCAACCTAAAGCTCAACATAATTCAATGGGTCATCACAGCATTTCACAACCCATTGTTTCCCATCCAACTCCCACTGTGCTTTGCTGGCATTGTAAAAGTGCTCACTCTCCTGCAACTTGTCCACTATTAACATCTAACAGAGGTAGATCATTTAATAAAGCACCTCACTCCTCGTTTGTTCAGAATTACCCGAAAAGAACAGAACATCCTACTGTGAGTACTCTTACTCATTCTAGTTCTTCCAAAGGAAAAACCTCTAAATCTAATCCAAGATTTTCCAATTACAGAGTGACCGTTCCCCAACAGCTGGTTGTTTCGTTATCCATTGGTACATGGAAAGGTGGTGCTTTCCTTGACACTGGTTCCTCGTATACATTGCTAAATGACAGTCTTTGGGAAAAACTAAAAGCACCTACAGATGAATTGAAGCAATGGACTAATGGACCTTTATACTTGGCTGATGGTGGTGCTAGACAACCTTTAGGATGGACAAAGGTAGAAATTATACTTCACAACAGATCTTGTACCTTACCTGTTGTTGTTTTATCCTCACAGACTCTCGCTTTTCCTGCTGTTATCGGACTTGGCTTCCTTTTTTTCAGTGGAATGCAGATTGATGTCATGAATCGGATGTATTGGTTTCAGGATGATAAGAAAAAACATGTTTTCCAGAAAAAACATCATGAATGGACTATGGAGCCCCAGCTTGCTTTATTCTCTGCTATAGCTCCTTATCCAGCAGAGTCTGCTGATGTGGAAGCATATGTTAAGTTTCCTGACCCCATCATCCAAGATGTCACCTTAAAAGAGTGAGAAACAACGTTTTTTGTTTGTACCACAAAGCTGGGATGCACTGATGTGCTTACTCACAAAATCTTTCTGACGCAAGAAATGCCCCTTAAGCAAAAGTCTTATCGTGTTTCCCCATCCAAATTGAGTATCATGAAAGAACACATTAATGACATTTGGAAAATAAAATCATCGAACCCTCATCTTCAGCCTGGGCTGCTCCTGTGGTTATGATAAAAAACAGGAGGACTTAGATTTTGTGTGGATTATTGTAAATTAAATGCTGTCTCGCAAACAGATGCTTACCCATTTCCTTCTATTCAGGAAATCTTGAAATCAGTGGCTGGAGCTGCAGTTTTTTCCACTTTGGACTTAAATAGTGGATATTTGCAGGTCCTTATGGATGAAGAAAGCAAAGATAAAACCCCCTATGTGTGTCCACTAGGGCTATTCAATTAAATGTAATGCCTTTTGGACTTTAAAATGCTTCCGCAACCTTTCAACAGTTGATGGAATGAGTTTTGGGAGAACTTCCTGGTACCATCTGCTTTGTATATTTGGATGACATCATTATTTATTCCCCCTCAGTGGAACAGCATTTTAAGGATGTGCAATCCATCTTGGACAAGCTTCGAGTAGCCAATCTTACTGTTAACATGCATGAGAGTCATTTTTTTCATACCTCTTTGAAATTTCTTGGTCATGTAGTCTCAATGGCAGGAGTGGAGACTGATCCTGAAAAAAATAAAGGCAGTACAGGAATTTCCTACACCTAAATCTCTGAAAGAACTGCAAAGATTTCTCGGAATGGCAGGATGGTATCATCGTTTTGTGCCCAACTTTTCACAGCTTACTAAGCATCTAGATGCCTTAAGACGGAAAGGTAGTCAGTTCATGTGGAGTGAAAAGTGCCAAGAATCCTTTGAAGCTCTGAAGAAACATCTTGTATCCTTCAATTTTGTGGTTGAATATAGAAAAGGGAAGTATAATACTGTCCCAGATGCCTTATCTCGAGCCCCTGTAGAGAAATCTGGAGTATTCTTACCCAGCTGCTTACCCAGTGGTTCATGTAGGTTGTCTACAAACCGGAAGGTTGGTGGTTCAATCCCCAGTCCCACCTGACCAAGTGTCGAGGTGTCCATGAGCAAGACACCTAACCCCAGCTGCTCCCGACGAGCTGGATGGCGCCTTGTATGCCTGACACCGCCGTCGGTGTATGAATGAGTGGATGAATGGGTGAATGTGAGGCAAACTGTAAAGCGCTTTGGTGGCCATTGGGTCTGTGAAAGCGCTATATAAATGCAGTCCATTTACCATTTACCATTTACTTTGCTGTCAACCAAGAATGAAATATCCAAGGATTTGCAAATCTCAGATGAAGAAATATGAAAGGCACAACAAAATTATCCAGATATTCAATCTCTCTATATGACCATCATGGAGACTGGACAACCTATTATGATAAATTATACCACCACCTTTACTATCTTGGAAGACAAGATTTATAGAGTGCAGCAATTACCACACAAAAGCATCTATCAGATTTACATTCTTGCTTCTCTTCGCTCTAAACTCCTTCATAATTTCTACGTAGATTTATTGGACATCTAGGGCATTCCAAAAGCTACAAAAGACTGCAGACTCTTGTATATTGGCCTAAAATTAATCCTGATGTTGTAGAATATGTTCGTTGTTCCCAACAGTGTTAGCTGTACAAACCTGAAGGTAGAAGATTGGCAGGGAAATTACAACAGACTGATGTACATCGACCCTATTAAATGTTAGGAGTTGACGTTATGGCCCATTTCCACAAAGTCCCAATCGGAATGTTTACCTTTTGGTGTTTGTGGATTATTATACACGTTGGGTGGAGCTCTTCCCTCTTCGTCAGGCCACTGCAGAATCAGTTGTCAGAAAATGACAAAAGACATCTTCACTAGATGGGAAGTACCTGATTTTGTTCTGTCTGATCAAGGTTCTCAGTTTGTATCCACTCTCTTCAAAGAAACACGCAAACAGTGGAATGTTTCCCCAAAACGAACGACATTCATCCACAAACCAACATTACTGAGAGAATAAATCGTACACTGAAAACAATGATCTCCATGTACATTGGCAATAATCATAAACGGAGGGATAAAGACTTACCGGAGTTCTGATTTGCCTTGAATTACGCTGTTCATGAGTCGATTTGTGTGACCCCAGCTGAGTTTAATTTGAATAGACCATTGCGGGGTCCCCTTAATCTCTTGTTACAGCCAAGGGAATGTACTCCCAATTCTTCAGTCTATGCTCAAGTGAAGAAATTGAGAAGAATGCAGGAGTTTGTCAGTAAAAACTTATATAAAGCTAAAAAACGCCAGAAACGAAATTGACCAGAATAGAAGAGAAAGCAAGCATGAGGAACAGGACAGAGTTTGGTTACAAACCTACCCTTACTCCAAAGCAGAAAAATTACACTTGCTCCCACATGGCAAGGTCCGTACCGAATTGTTCGAAAAAATGGGCCACCTAACTATGAAATTGTGTTGGAGGATACTGGAGAAAAAGGTCGAATTGTGCATGTGTCACGGATAAAACCTTGCTACCCTTCAGCTGCAGAATTGCAAGCACTATGTGATGCATCAAAGAAAAAAGGGAAAAGGAAAATCAAAAGATCTCAGACCTTTTCGTGGAAGAAGAGGAATTCAAGGGATTTAGTGATGCTGAAACAGAACTTGATCAAGTTGAGCATCAAAGAGTACTGAATATTTTTGCTGAAGAAAGCGGAGAAGAGGAATTCAAGGGATTTAGTGATGTTCAAACAGAACTTGATCAAGTTGAACCTCAAAGAGTGTTGAATATTTTTGCACAAGAAAGTGAGGAGGTGGACTTCCTTGGCTTTTAATAGTTAAAAATAATAATAATTTTCAGGGGAGGGGGAGTGTAGCGAAATCCATATGATGAACTCCACTAATAAAAGCGGGTCTTTCTCTTTAAATAACAAGCATGTAGATGTGACGTAATATCCATAGCGAAAAGAAAAATGTCCGGTGTCAGGAGACACGGTGGTGTTTCACATGGCTCAGTTTGAAGCCGTGTATGGAGAGAAATTGTGCATCTAACCCGATTTACACAGAGACTGACGAAAAAACCAGTCATGCTAGGGAAAGTGTAAGTGCAACTCTCTTATGCTGTTGTTAATTTTCTGGGATAGTGTAAATTTGATAGTTTGTGCTAATTTCTTTCTTTTGAACTGGATACGTTGCAAGCTATGAACTATTCACAAACTCAACGGCACTCCTACAACAATAGTGACTCGAGCTATATGAACTATACACAAGCTCAATGGTCATTACTGAAACTAATGTTGAATGGATTGAGGAGTTATGAATTTGTAAATGATTTGTACTTTTTGTGCTTATTCAATGTGTTGGGAATTGTTAAACTGGTGGAATCTGTGTATGGGCATTATGAACTTGTATTGCACTTCATGAACGTGAATATATGTTGTTTTACCTGCTCTGGATTGTGAAAGGTCATTTGATTTGATAAAATAACTAAATAAAATCAAAGAAACGGGATATGATAGGGGTCATATAATGTGATGAGAAATTTATTAGATTCCTTTGGAATGATTTAATTTTTTGAATATTTACAATTTTGTCTGGATAATATACCAGACTGGCACCCCTTTTGGTACACCTTATATCGTTACAGGTTGCAGTAATGTAGCCGATCACAGATATGTTGAGTGCATGAATGCAGTGATCTCATCATTGCAACTTCATTTCTGCACACTCATGAACGCTGTCTACATAACTAACAGTGCAAACACAATGTAAATAAGAGATTCATCTATTCGAATAGTTTTGGCGAGAGTCCAGAACTCAGGCACTGATAAACTCGTGCTGTTTGATTGACACCTCCAACAATTGTGAAGGGAGCATTCTTTGGTCGCTTTCTATATATAATTTAATCACAGATAAGATAACAGATCATTTTTATCCTACTAAGAGAAACAATGTGAAGTTGACCGTTTAGTCACTGGTTTGATTGACTGAAAGTGAACCAGTGAACATCTGACTGTACATGAATCATTACATATCAGAAATCACTGGTCACAGATCAGGCATTAGAATTAACACATTTACTTACAAGTTGTGGCATTACTGTCGAGTCCATATCTCAAAAGCCAGTTTGCAAAGCCTGCGCGAATCCACATTGAAATTAACTAAGCCATTCACATTGTTAAAAATAAATAACCACATTCCTAGCATTAGGATCCTTTGAAAGGTAATGTTATTTTTAGTCCAGTGATCCTGTATCGCTCTCTTCTCCTCATTTCACTAACACGCCAGTGGGCGGGGCCAAAGTTGCAATGATGAAGTAGGCGTTGATTTTCTTCACCATAGGTGGTCTTTAACCTATCTATTACATAGGCACATTCCACAACGAGTCTTTCACTGGGCTTGGTTACAATAAAAGCTGTGTTAGACTAATAAGGAAGTTTTCAGTTCTGAAACTTGCAGGATATTTTTATAGCATGATGACCTCTTATATGTCAAAAGATCAAGGAAAATTAGATTTCTCAGTTTATGACCTTTAAAACAATCTTTTTTTCTTTTTTTTTCTTTTTCACAACATAATGCAGCCTGCTGAGAAAGTGTTTCTCATATGGTGTTGAAGATACAAATGTATACACTGTAGTCTATTCTTCAAGACATGGTCACATAATCCAGCATAACACACACTAGTGTTTGGTCAGTGTGTATGTGTGTGGCATTTTGGCCATGAAATAAATGTATCCCTTACTTGATCGCCTTTCATCTAGGCTTCAGAAGATTCATCTGACAACAAGCCTTTCATCTTCTTTTCTATCCTAATGGTAAGAAACACACACTAAAAACCCACACTCTATGGGCAAAAACTCACGTGTACACATCAAAAATGTGCACACACACCCTTGAGGTGTCCCCAACGGCTTACCAGGTTTCTGCTTTGTGTGGGAATTAGAAAATAAAAAACCATCAGAAAATAAAATAACGCTGGAATGCATGACAGTTGCCCAGTTTTTGGCCCCAATTTGCAGTTCATGAGTTCATGCTAGTTGCCGTAAGTCAGAGCCAGTCTGCAGATTTTGGCCATTGTAGTTGACAGATTTCACAGAAAATCTGAGTATTTGATGGGCTCAGATTCTGATTATTTTTAGCTTCAGACTATGATTCCATCCAGTTGGAGGATATCAAACATGTTTGATATTTTGAGCTGTTTTAGAAGACATCGTAGTGACATATTGTATCACCCACTTTACTTAAAAGGTTAGCCATACTAATTTGCTATACTGACCACGTCAACCCAACCAAGACCGAATCCAAACGCGCTTGGCTTGATTTCTTCGCGATTCATAACAGTCGCTACAGCAACTACTGCATTTAGCTCTGGTACATACGTGTTTCTTTTCATCTGTCATGTGTCTCCTATGAGGTGCATGTTTCTGAATGAGTTTGTTGCATTCAGAGTGCCATGAAAGTGTGTGATCCTCATTCATTTAGTGTATGATGATGCCCAATTCTTCTCAATAACCAAAATTTGGCAAGTGTACAATGCCTAGTGTTTTAAAATCTGTTTAGATTGTAAAAGTCGTGTAGTGTATTCCAGCCTTAAAACACCTTTTAGCACAAAGCACATTGAACACAAACAATCATACCTCCATGGGGCTGATGTAGTCATTCATGCCACTGTTGAAGACGTAGATCATGGCGTCATACAGCTGGTTATCCCAGCACATCTGCACCACCTACAAGCATCCATGTTTTTAGGTAGACATATGTTGACTCCGGTAATCCAGATGATAAAGTGCTGCAGATATGAAACATACGCACATACACACCTGTTGTATGTCCAGGTTAGTGATGTCCATGTGGACCAGGCATCCCTCCACCCTATCCATCATGCCGTTCTCCTGAAAGTAGCTGAGGAGGTCTCTCATGACAGGTGCAGTCAGACAGCCAATCCGCTCGCTCAGAATGTAGGGCTCCAGACTCTCCAGAAACACACCCCTGGCCACTGAGTTTTCCACCAACCGAGGGTAGATTTGGTTAAACAGTAGGTCCCTTAGCAGAAATTAGATCGTTTTTTATGAATTAGATCACGGGGAAAGGAAGTAATGAGATTAAAAAGAAAGACTTGTTTAGAAAACCAAAAGCAGAAAAAAAAAGCAGATTACAAAACAGTAGAAAATAAACACAGAATCTTATAGTACATGTAAAATCATACAATTAATCATATGAGTATATCAATGTGTTGGTGAACATTGCTTCAATAGATTAAAAGATCTCCACTCCATCACGAGCATAACACAGGTGTTCAACACTGAGCCTCTCTCACCAGTGAGATGATATTCTAAAAATAGCTATTCTATTTTGTTTACACCCCATTCCATTTACAGTTACTGATCATAAAAATGTAATTACTTATGTTAATGTAGCATTTTAGGCCTACTGTACATTTAACATCCATCAAAAACCATACTTAACAGAGTAAAATGTATATTACATTCCTATTATATGGAGCTCTGTCAGATTGAAGCACATGCGCATGCCGCCACTAGTTCAGTAAAGTCTGTGAAGTTTGCAATCTGGACTAGCCTTTATGCTAAATGGAAATACTAGCAAAATAGCCATAAAATGTAAGTCATGCACTGGGTAAAACGTCTTGAACGCTTTAAAAAATATATGGATCTGTTGAAGCACCAATGCTCAATGCTCTAACCTGTTACACTATATGCTTCAGCGCAAGCAGCACGGCAAAAATATACGGTGCGTGAACAATCGCTGCACAGCAACAGACGCAATACTCCTGGAACACATTGCCATACCGCATCCGTGTGCGGTGTGAATGCTCTAACCTGTTAGCATGGGCAACAGAAAAAATACACGCCGCATACGCACTGCAGACGGAGTATGTGTAAACCTGACACAAAGGCCCATTCACACCAAGGACGATAACTACAAAAGATAAAAATAAAAATACAGTTCTAAAAATATTTCTCAATATTAAAGAATATCAGAGTTCACACCACAGCTATAACGATAACGACAGATAAACGATAATCAATTTCAGAACGATTTTTTTCCAACTGACGAAAGATGAAAACATTGACAGCCAATCAAAATCCATCCTGTTGTAACGAGCTTGAGCATTTAAAGTGACAAACAAGCACGCGCTTATAAACAGAACGATATCGTCCACTTGTCTGGACGCTAATATAGTTATCTTTATAGTTATCGATCTTGCTGTGAACAGGCCTTAAGGGTTTGTTTTAAGCTATTAAAGGGTTAGTTCACCCAAAAATGAAAATTATGTCATTAATGACTCACCCTCATGTCGTTCCAAGCCCGTAAGACTTCCGTTCATCTTCGGAACACAGTTTAAGATATTTTAGATTTAGTCCAAGAGCTTTCTGTCCCTCCATTGAAAATGTATACACGGTATACTGTCCTTGTCCAGAAAGAAAATAAAGTATACCGTGTATACATTTTCAATGGAGGGACAGAAAACTCTCGGACTAAATCTAAAATATCTTAAACTGTGTTCCGAAGATGAACGGAAGTCTTACGGGCTTGGAACGACATGAGGGTGAGTCATTAATGACATAATTTTCATTTTTGGGTGAACTAACCCTTTAAGCATTCTCATGTTTAGGACAATTCGGCTCATGCACTTTCCACATTCCTCCACAATTTTCAGAGGCATTTTGTCCAGAGAAATGTGTTATTCATTACTGTAAAGTAAAGTGACTGGCATATGTTTTTAGTGCACAGTGCACAAATTCGTTGTTGATTACTTTATGTGTACAGATGTGACGTAATGACGCAATGACATGCTCGAATCTCCCGCGGAAATCCACCAGTACCACTGGAATTAAAAACATTATTACAAGCTTACCGCTTTGAATCGAGCTACGGCAAACAGATCGTTTTGAACACTGGCTGGGTGGGTATGTATTTTCTCAAATTTATTTTGGATAACTTTTTAACCCAAAAAAGCTATGGACTGCAGCTTTAAGAATGTATTGAAATGCCTATATTGACAAAACTAAATAGGAAAAATACTTGCATAACCAAGGCCACTGAGATAGTGAGTGGCTATTTTTGCACTCTATATAAAACAATTAAAGCTAGATTAGGCAATTTCAGAAAGGCAAGCAACAACAAGCTAGCTATGAAAGCATTTGATCCAAAAGCCTCCTCCAAAACACATGAACGCGCACAGCCAGCAGTCTTCAAAGCATCATGAGCAACAGTGTTAAATTACCTCATGTCTCAAAGCACATAACTTTACAATAATAATGAAAGTAAACAATTAAGAGAGCTCTGACTTGTACCACCTGACTGCTGTAGATTCCTGTTGGCGTTGATAGTGTTGCCATAGAAACGCATTATTAGACCACTTCTATTATTGATTGCTATCAGGATGTGAAGAGTTTCAAACAGTATAACAAAAAGTGTTTATGAAAAACATCACCTACCCTGCCTTCAAGTACAAAACACAATGGAAGGCACATGATCTAAAGTTATAAATGCAAAGAAATGTGAAAATCATACAAGGTTGTCATCAACCTCCAATAAACAAATGGCTGCAAATCTTCCTCTTTCAAAAATCAACCAAATATTATCTGTTTATATTGATCATGCAAGGCATAATTTCCCCGGCAATAGGCAAATATTATAGGCAACTGGTGTGTGTGCAGAGATCTGTCACATGCTATAGAAGAGCTCCTTGATCAAAGTACAAACACTGAACACAGTGTACGAAGCCTTAAAATGAGCATACAAACTACAGCTACAAACTATATGCATCCTTCAGTATAATGCATTAGTGACAGATTTGAATTCTGAAATTTAAAGTATTCAACTGATTAACTGGAAATGCATTTAAAAACAAACCTACTGTGATAAGGGCTTATCAGTTACTGAGGCGGCAGTGTCAGAAGCACCTGAAAAGTGAGAGAGGAACAGAACTCTACCAGAAAACAGGAAGTGATCACAGGGGTTAAAGTCTCTGTGGAGACAGTATGATAGGTAGTGCTTGTTTTCGGGTTAAGCCTTACACGACTGCGCAACTGGGGTATAGGTTGCCATTCTGAGATGACAAACGGGTTGGAATTGTATATGGTGTGTGGATTGTGTGAATATAATGCATTTAATACAAGATCTGGCAACTGGTCAACATTAGACAAACATATTGGTCCGATTATTCATAAAGGAGTTTGGGCCATGCAAATTACGGGAGTTTCCCGGGAGAAATAACAAACCGGGAGGGGTCCGGGAGATAAGGCTAAAAAACGGGAGAAACCCGGGAAAAACGGGAGTGTTGACAGGTATGTTCCCTAGTAAGAAGCAAAATGTATTTGATCCACAACTCTGCAAAGTCACGCAAATCATAGAAGAACACAGAAAATGAGAGTCCATGTTTACACATGTTTATATGCAGCCTTATAATAATATAATAATAATGTATACATAATAATCCTTATAATAATCCGATTTATAGCTCAAAACTGTGAACACCTCATTCAGAAGAAAAATCCAAATGAGCTTCTGTCACGCTGGGGTTAAACAAAGGCGTAAATAACAGTGCTGGATCTATTTGCAAGCAGTTTTTTTAAATCAAAATAAACATAAGGTACAAAGTTCTCAGGTTCTAGGAAAACAAAAACATGATAAACAGAACAACCACAGTAATAATGACAAGATCTGACAAAGAATAACAGAAAATGAAGGCTTCAGATACAGAGGGAAACACTAGGGACCAAACGAGGTAATAAACACAGGTGTGACATGAGGGCAAATCAAAAACCATGGCAACAAATGTACAAATACAACACCCTTTTCAACTAAAAATGCAAATCTTTTTATGCATTTTGGCCATTCATTTACACAACAAGGGCGTATTGGGGGCCTGAAAACGGGTTTCAAAGTACAAGGTTTTGAAAACGATACCGTTATTGTGAAAATGTTGACGTCATGCATATCCGTATTACATGTTCAGTCTAGGTGTGTAGTTTTTCTTCACAAAGTGACCTCGCCATCTACTGGCCTGGCATGTATTATACAGAATTTTTTGTTGTTTTCGTGGATCCGTGTGAATGGGGATCGTTCTGGCGTCTGTACGTGAAAAAAAAAAAGCGAAGAAAACAACTTTTCCATTTTCAGTACATCGTTGTCGTGTAAACGTACCCTAAAGTAAAGACAACAGGAAACTAAAATGGAAACAGTGCAAATCAAACAAGATCACAACTAAACAAAACTCCAACCCAGAACAGACTTGACAGCTTGATCCACAAGAAATTTCTATATGTCTAAAAGAGATTTCTATGTCTAATAATCTGTTAAATATAAGAACAAACGCTACGGAAACCTTCTAATCAGACTAGTTTTAGACAAAAATTCCTTGTGATGTCAAAATAAGAAACACGTAAATTACAGATCATGTAATTGGGGTAACTTGCCACTTTCAAATAACAAAATAAGGCACAGCGTTCCCCAACACTTTCCGTTCTGAGCCCTTCACTCCATCACTAGGGAAAAAATTAATTGATTCTGCTGGTTTGTGGAAAACAGGATTGATGATTTTAATGATAGCATTGTGGATTCAACATTATTATTCACGTCATTCTTTTCCTCAACCTATTTCTTTCACAAAGAAAGAGCCCAACAGAGTGAATGTCAAAAAAAGTGTGTAAAATAAAAACAAAGAGCGAACTGTGTGCCAAGGACAAGTGAGAGACTCAATTACCTGATATGAGGCATGATTACGAGGTTGACAATTAAAGGGTCATTAAACAGTAAACTAACAGATGCTAGCGTGCAACACACAAAAAAATCTCATAAAACTAAGTTTTAATTGTAGGATAAAATTGGTTAATTTTAAGCCATATTGAACTATTTACAAAAAATGAAAATCTGTGTGACAGCAGGATGTGGTGTTTTCTTGCAACTTCTGCAACATCTTCAAACTGATGACTACCCGGTAATCGGTGTCTCATAATTATTTATAAGACTGCATGTCCTTATCTTATGAGAAGACGCTTCTCTTAACTATTTAAGACAGCATATGTTGGTTTCCTTTGACAGATCTGTAAAAAATCCTGTAACAATGTTTTCTATTAAAACAGTAACATACTGTAGAAAACAAAGCATTCTGGACAATAATTTGCATGGTAAGCAACTGTTAATTTACAGCCCATTTTCAACACTAATCTACTGTATTTATGTTTTACGGTTTTGTACTGTAGTACGCAAAGCTTTGTTGGCTAGTGCTTTTGATTACAAATGGCGCTGAATTTCACAGTGAATATAGGAAACAAACTTGTTCATATTCGCTGCACTTTTGACATTTACATTTTTATATACCGTATATAGATTTTTATACTAGGCTATCATTTTTTTATATTGATATATTCTTTCTATAATATAATCTAAAATAAATGATTTAGGATATTTCACTTAAGCAGTGTTGAGTGCATAATGACAGGAATTTCCATGACTCTTAAAGATTTTATTCATAAAATCTAATTACTTTTTATTTATTTTAATAGTCATCGTAATTTAAAGAGTTTTCCAGGTTTGCCATGACCGTGAACTAGACCCACCCATAGCAATTTTCCACCAGCATGGTTCGCATTCGGGGTCTGGGCCGGTCCCAAAGAAAGATCGGCTCATCTCCGCCCCTAAAAACGTGCTGGTCTCAGACTGAGTCAGAGAACGGGGGGCAAAAATACTCATGCTGTCTATGTCAGTTTTATGAGAGATGCCAGTAGCCTAGAATCACTCCCAGTATGCAAAACATACACGCCACACTGCCTGCACAAACACCTGGATATGCAATGTTTGTTTTGACACTGGTTATAGTCAGGTAAACAACAAGTTGCAGTATCAGGTCACTGTTTGTTTGTCAAAGTCTTTGGAGACACGCAGTTAATTTTTGACAGGCTCCAGTTTGCCGGCTAAGAACTGGCCTAGAATGCGCTCTGGATCCAGAACGCAAACCATTCTGGTGGAAAAGACCTACCAAAGAGACGTGTTTTGCTCAAGAGTGGCAGGATCTCACAGTTTGTCCCAATATGACAGAACACATTTCCCTGAAGGGGACGGGTCATTGAAAGCCCCAAAATACACACACACATAAATGTCAACACGCACAGACACACATTCACACAATTATGCTGAGAGACTCTGGCATTCTGTGAACAGCAGGGCTCTTTAAACAGGACAACATCAGGGAATGCATCAACCCACTGTAACAACTGACACACAGCGTCACAGCTGTCAGTATATTTCACATCTAGAGACAGCACCATTAATCTCATCTCTACCTCAAACATGAGTCAACAGTATATATGAGGACAAAAGCAGAAACCATCAAACATGCATTTCCTTGAATGAGACATTTCCTTGCATAACCTTTCGCTCTATGTGCGCATCAATGATGTCCAAGATAATAAAAATGAGAAATAGTTTCAAAATCTAGTTTACAAACATCATCTAACATGTGAATATAAGCCAAGTTCTTAAATATAATAGTTGTATTTTTAGGAGGAAATAAGAAATACAATTTTCAACAAATATTTCATATGTGAGTGACAAGAACATGAATGACATGAACATGAGTGAGATGTCTTTTCATAAATAGGTCAAAATTTACCTTGACATACATTTACAGTTGTGGTTTAGAATTATTGGCACCCCTGGTAAATATAAATATGTAAAAATAAATCCTGCATTGTTTATCTTTTGTTCTTTTATCAAAAATGAAATCACATTGTAAAATAAATGTTTTCTCTAAAGCACGTTGGACACAATTATTCATATATTCAGTTGTCAGATATGAATGGAACTTCAAACAGGACCTGGTTCTATGGTCAAATGAAACTAAAAAAGGAGAGCTTTTTGGCAGAAAACCCACAGGATGGGTTTGGTGCATTAAAAGAACCCCATGTCCACGATTAATATACTGCTGGATCTTTAATGTTGTGGGTCTATTTTTTTGCTGGAGGTCCTGGACACCTTGTTCAGATACATGGCATCATAGATTCTAGAAAATAACCAACCGTTCAAAAAATCTATACCTGATGGCCTCTGCTTGAAATCTTATAATGGGTCGTGGTTCGATCTTCCATCAGGACAAAGATCCAAAAACAAACATCTAAATCAACAGAAAAATGTGTCACTGAGCACAAAATGACCTGAACCCTATAGAAAATGAGTGGGCTGAACTGAAGAGAAGAAGCACCAACATCGATCTGGGAATCTGAAGGATCTGGAGAGATTCTGTATGAAGAAATGATCTCTGATCTCTTGTCTGGTGTTCTCCAAAATCATCAGGCATTATAGGAGAAGACTCAGAGCTATTATCTTGGCAAAAGGAGGTTGCAAAAAGTATTTAATAAAAGGGTGCCAATAACTATTATGGCCAACGTGTTTTGGAGAAAAGCATTTATTTCATAATGTGACTTACCCCCCACTTTCAACTATTTTACTTCAATAAAAGTTTTTTTTTTTTAAATCAAAAATCAAAAGGATAAACAATGCAGATGTATTTTTACAGCCATCTTTGATCATATTTACCAGGGGTGCAAATACTTCTGACCACAACTTTATAAGGGACTTAAGGAGTTTATGGTTTTCTTGTCACACATCAAGAAAGCTACATGTATGTTGGTTTAACACTGACTTGGTTCTGGCAGACACATTCAAATATTATTATTTAAAAACAAAACCGCTATACTGATTATTTAAAAAAAAAAATTATAATACAGATTATGCCAGACTACTTATGCCAACATTTTCTTTTTTCAAGTATGTCCTTTTAATTTAACTTTTTTTTTACAATCTCTAATTTATTTTGACACATTTTTCACAATTTTTACATTTAGAAAAAATTGCATTCAGAAATAAAAATTACAAAAAACACTTTGTATAGAAACAGCTATGACATAAATGACCTGTTCACCTTTCCGCAGTGTATATCACTGCACACAACCTTAGGTAAGTATATTTGAAAGTCAGGGAGGGACTAATCCATGCAGCTGAAGGATGACACCTAACAGCTCTACAAAATAAAGTGTTAATATAAATCTACTGAAATTGATACATTTAAAAAAAAAAAAAAATTCACTAAGCAAGAGTCAAACACAACATATTGCTGTTCAGGTTAAAGGGGTCATATAATGGTACATGCACTTTTACAAGTTGATTGTACTGAAATGTGTGTTGGCAGTGCCTGTACACAACCATCATAAAATGATAAAAATCCATCCAGTGTTTTTGTTTTAATCTCCTTATATGTTTTCCCCTGCCTCAAATTGAGCCGTTCGATTTTGTGACGTCACTAAATCGGACGCCCCTCCCACGATTGTTGATTGACAGCAGCGTTTCAACACAGACCCGCCCTCGCTCGTGAGCGAGCTGTCAATCATAGTCCGCGCGGACCGGCACTGTCTATGAGCAGAATGGCGTCTAAGCGATTGTGGTGTTCTGTTCTTGGGTGTAATAACGAACACAGCAGTCATTTTGATGTTCCTAAATCCGGACCGCTTATGACGCAGTGGCTGAGTTTGTTTTCGAAGGGAATATTCCCCACGAGCAACGTCAATGCTCTCATGTTTGCGCGAATCATTTCACACACCAGACTGCTTTATAAACGAGGATCAGTATAAAGCTGGTTTTGCTAAAGCCTGGTTCACACGGCATGATAATTAGGCCGATTTTAGCCCCGATTTATCCCTTCCGACAATCTTAAGTATGCTCCGATTATCGTAAAATAATCTGATCAGATATCCCTGCCGTGTGTGGTGTGTTAAGAGTGCTCTCGTCTGCTCGGAAGGACGTCGGGATCGCTCCGATCTCAAATCGGGGATATCCAACATGTTGGATTTTTTTGGCCCGATTTCTCCTCGTGTGTGGTGTCCCCCGGGGACAAACGAGCACGCAGCCTGTGGACTGTGGCGTGTAGCCAATCAGAAAGCGAGGTGACGAGGCGCAGAGGAAGCACCGGGAAACAAAATCAAAACAGCCGTCCATGCTCGCGTTGTCTCCACTTCTTTGACCATCGCCTTTTCTTTTGATAACATTTTTGTTTTCGGTTAAAAACAAACTACAAACTATCGCCACTGCATCCTCTTCGTCCGCCATGATTGTTTACTCTGAAGTCACGTTTGATCGAGGGATTTTGCGAGATTTTCCGTCTGACCTGGGAATGCTCTGGAGTCAAATCGGTTCGTGTGTGATGTGTTGATTTTGCCGTGTGGCTGCACACCACACACTGTACGACCAAAACTGTTAGACCCGTGATTTTTTATCGCCGTGTGTGGAGTCTCTCAGGTTGGGAAAATCGGCCGACAACTTTAAAATCCCGTGTGAACCAGGCTTAAGAAGCTGCTCATGAAAAAAGGATCGGTACCAGATATTCGTGTTCCTGCTGAACCTCCAGAAGAACTGAAGTGAGTGTAACGTTTTATTAAACTTTATATTAATATTTATATTAATCTTTGCAAATCGCTAGCTGCACGCTTCACAATGAATGTGTCTAAGGTTTACACTCAGGGTACATTACGGCATGTTTTCTATGTATGACGTTCTCAATATAATTCATAATCCCACGTTTATACTGAACAACGCGTTATGGTTATTGTGTTATTGTGTTCAAACGGTATACGCGCAGAACAGAGAGGCGGGGTGAGCAAAGCTCATTATCATTTAAAGTCATATGCACTGAAACGGCGTGCTGAAAACAGAGCTGTTTTTGACCAGGTAAAATAAGTGTTTTCTTACAATACTAATGAGAATTTTTAATTAAAGTATATTACAAACTTTTAATTTAGACCCTAAAGAATCATATTAGCTTGTTAAAAAAATGGCATTATATGACCCCTTTAAGGTTAAAATCCAATTTCATCATTAACTGGATTCATATTGAAACTGTAAGTTTCATTATCACTATAAGGCAGTGGTTCTCAACCCTGTCCAATCTAATTTCTTTGTCTCCCCAATCAAACACTCCTGATTCAACTCATCAACTCATGATTATGAGCTAATGAGTTGAATCAGGTGTGTTTGATTAGGGAGACAAAGAAAACGCGCAGTGTTGGGGGGTCACCAGGACAGGTTTGAGAACCACTGCTATAAGGTAAACAGTCAACACACTTTGCATGCATGAAGGGTGTGTGACAAATAAAGTTTAATGTAATTACTGGATGGACAGAATGTATAGTTGCAAGTTAAATATACATTATTCAAAATGTTGGACATGGATGGCCTTGGGGTAAAAAGACTGAGAACTGCAGAAGTAGATGAAAGTTAACCACCCAAAATACTCAAGCTCTATCAGTTTTATTCAACTTTAAATCTCCTATACCTGATGGATAACCCCAACTGCTGCTTACAGCTATATTTGCTTATATATCATTTTCAGATAGATTACCATGGAGTGTCTGGTCATGTACAACACAATAACAAGGAATGACAGGAGTGTATGATGATAAGAGAGGAGAGGCAGAGAAGAGAAGAGGTTGAAAGCATGAGGTATGAGGTAGGTCTGATAAAGGCAGTTGCTGACCTTTACTGGCACTGATAATGCAAGAAACTAAATTACACAGGGTGGGAAATTGGCCTGTGACAAGGACAGAAAATTACGATCTGATAATATGAGAAAGACAACACAGAGCATTTTCATTGTCTTCTGCTCGACTGACATTACCACAACATCTGATGAACTGAAAGAACAACCAATGGCAGTAATACAACATTCCCCTATTTGTACAGCTTCTTTACACGATCTAATTTCTTTGCTCTTAATATATTTGAAGAACTGTTGTCATCTGCGTTGTTTTAAGAGTTATACCACAGCTAATCTGGGAACAGGTGGTTTGGGCAATGTGGAACGGAGTCACATGTTTGCCTGAACATTAACGTTAAAGTAGAAAAGAATACACTAAACAACTTTTGCCCAGAATTTCAGTCAGAAGGAGTTGAAACTAGTTTCTGAAAGTCAGAGTCAGTCCACAGATTTTGGGCAGTCAGAGTTGACATATTTCACAGAAAATCAGTGTATGATGGGCTAAAGACTAGCTTCAGACTATTCTCATTTGTCACACATCTACTAGAAACTAGACGTATGCTTCTGCATGAGTTTGTTGCGTTTGTACATCAATAATGTGTAAACGTACCCTTAGTTCCTACAGCAAATACCTCTCCATAACCTCCATCTTTGAAAAGAAGGGACGGGCCGGAATTCTTCGTGTTAATTACCATTTTGTCACGAATGCGGTCAAGTGAGCTTAACTCAATTCTTTCCCTGCCCTTGATAAGATTTCCATAATTTATGACCCAACTCTTCCCTGCCATTGACTAGTTTTTCCGTCAATCTGTATTTTCACTGTTATGTGGTAGGGGTGCTTATACGGATCTTCTGGAATCATACAGCAGCTCTGGATCCTAAAATAAGTGAAGAAGATCTGAGTAAAGTGGTTTACACACAAGTAAGCTAACGTGATCACCAAACATTAAACTGCCTAATGTTACAGAGTAAAAAGAGGTATAGGACTTTGTAAGCTTTGTGGGTGTTGATGGACTCAATCTACTTGATTATGTTTTGATCATGGATCTGAATCTGAATCTGATCGAGGTAAAATCTTTAACAAAAAGCTGAGAAAATTGTGTTTTTGTCAGTTTTTTTTTTTTTTTTTGGTTGGTTAAAACAGTTTTTTTTTTACGTACCCACATTCAAGTGTTCAAAGAATACACAAAGCTAGAATACTTTTTTTTTCTTTTTTTTTTTTTGTGGTTAAAAGCAGAGGCTCTGTTCTTTCTTTTGATATATGGACTGTCTACATATTCACATAAAAAAAATATTGTAGGGGCCATTTCACAATAAAAAATGCTGGTGCTGACTGGCAAAAAAAAATGGGCATGGAAAGAGTTAACAATAATTAACTCTTGACCAAGTGAGTAAGTGAGAAAGTGAGAAATAGAAAACCTGGACTTAATTTGGAGTTGAGACTTCCAACGCAGAGGGAAAACTGCTGTTGCTGCACTCCACTAACATACTTTGGGGAAAAGCTTTAGGACACTGTTCCTGGATCAGAAGGGAGATGAGGTTATCTGCTGACACTGACTAACACTGACACACTTCTAGAGAGAGAACAGATGGAGATGATAATCAGCACAAGAAAAAGAGAGAGCGAAAGATGTGCAGGGCAGTAATGAGATGTCTGAGAGTTTGGCCCAGGGATATTGTGATGCCAGTTTTTCTTTGTGCGTTTATGTATGTGCATGCATGCATGTGCTCGTGTGTGTATTATTCCAAGGTCTTTACAAGCCACAGGCTATGAAAACAATAAGATTGGAAGAGCAGAAAGAACAGAAAATATTTATGAATTGTGCGGTTTACAAAGATATGATTCACTGATCATTTCTTACAGAACTGTAAAATTTATATTATACAAATGAGATATATATATTATAGAGAGAGAGAGAGAGAGAGAGAGAGAGAGAGAGAGAGAGAGAGAGAGAGAGAGAGAGAGAGAGAGAGAGAGAGAGAGAGACTGTCTTCTATTTAAGTTGCAGTTTTCTCATTTGAGGATGTTTATCATTCACCATTATTTTCTAATAGTGTGTGTGCATTTTAATGTTTAATCAGATTGTTTATCCAACCAAGAAATGCAGAGCTTTTAAAAGAACAAACAAGAACAAGTCACCAATAAAACCATGCTTATTTGAATAAGGACCATGGTAATTGCCAGGTATACTTTGAAGTTTCTTTAAATACCACATACTAAATACCATGGTCTATGAATATGTTCATCCTTCAATAGAGGGACACGTTCAACTTTGTATTTTCAATATTAACTAGTCGATGGATTACCAAAATGGCCACTGTGTATTAAAGTCCCCATGAAATCAAAATTGAATTTGTTTGGCTTTTAGTATGAATGTTAGCCTTACTGTTATCTATAAGCTAGTGTGCTCAAAAACAATGAAAAAAATTGCATTTAAAAGATATAAGCATTCAAAACTTACAGTCTCTCACTTCCGTTAATATGGACCAACGATTTTGATGACATCATTATGCTTTAGCTTCTCATTAGATTTTCTGTCCAATCAAATGCTCTCTAGAATCTAAAGTGTCCCGCCCCCTACACTATAAACAGATGCTGAAGCTGTGGCTGAAATTGGTCACAATATTACTATTTTCTATATGTTGAATGGCGCATAGTGCACTATTATAGGGGATAGAGAACGATTCAGGGCAGTGTAAATATGCTTTCAATTGGGAAGAATAAAGTCTGGTTTCGCGTTAGTGTCACGTGAACCGCCGCAGCACGCACAGTCTTCTCCGGTCCAGACACACGATAACACAGAGTGGATCATATGGGCAAGTCGGCGCAGACCAGTAAACGTATTGGACTTATTTGAATTCTGCACAGAATGCTGTATTTTTAAACGATATTGAGGATATTAGGAGGAGAAACGGTTAAACAGACATGGCCATAGAAACAGCACCAAAAAGAAAGAGTCTCATGCATGCACCAAACAATCAGTGTTTTGCTTTAGTAACAGTTTCATTTTAAATCTGAAGTGGGGAATCTATTAGACTGTGGCTGTCATAAACTGTCAAATGCGGCTTTGCCTAGCTCAACAGCTCTGGACAACTGTAAAATAAGCGAAGCGCTATTGGCCATCTTAAAAAAGGGAGGAGCTGCTCTATGTCCTGCCCTGTCTTCCTGTTTCAGTACAAATTACGTCACCACATTGAAAAACGCTGCGCGTTTCAAGGCACTTCAGTGGACCTTTAAAGGTACAACATGTAAGATTTTTGTAATAAAATATCCAAAAAATCACTTGCACAGTGCGATATATTTCCTGCAGTTGTGTACTTACAATATCCCAAAAGTTGACAAAGCAGTTGTGTACTTACAATATCCCAAAAGTTGACAAAGCAGTTGTGTACTTACAATATCCCAAAAGTTGACAAAGATTTTTAATTTCAGAGAAATTCCCTGGTCATTGTCGCCTATCAATGACGTAATATCTGCGTTATCCCTGGTTTTCGCTTGTACTGCCATAGTAACCATGGCGACAGAAGTGGACAATTGCGTTACGTCTAGCGGCACGCTCACGCTGTTGTTGTTTCGTTCAAACATTATGGACCATAGCAAGCAGACTTTGGGACAAAAGGCGAACTAAAACGAGTATCAATATCAGCGTGGAGTTTTCGAAATGCCGAGAGCTCCACGACCTGCTTCATACCACAGCCATGTTAAAAAAAAAAGAATGTTTTCACTCATCCATAAACATTATTAGATCCATCGGCATGACGACAAGTTCTATAATTCCGCTTATCACTGTGTCATCAACCTACACCTTTGTTATTGTAAGAGGTTAGCGACCCCTAGCGGCCACAAAAAATTTTAGCTTTTTTTTTTTTTTTTTTTTTAAATACTTTCCCTATCCCAATTTTATATGCAAACATCAATAAAATAAAATAAGCAAATGTAAAATTGATTTCCCTGAAAAGGGTTTATGACACTCTACCTAAAGAAACCCTCAAGTAACATCGCTTAAGGTGAGGTCACTTAAGTGTAAAGGAAATCTGTGAGCATCGGAAAGCCTCTTTGAAAAGTTGTTTGTTTATTTTATTTGTTTGTTTGTTTATTGCTATTCTGCTCTGGTACTACTGGCTCTGAAATTACAGCATCTGGAAGCCTGTAAATGCATCCAGAAATAAATGAGAAATAGTTCTCAACCAGGGGGTCTAGGCAGAGGGCATTTTTCAAATGGGCTGGAGGGTGACTTAAAAGTGTTTAATATACTAATCTCTCTTATATATATATATATATATATGCGTATATGTGTGCGTGCGTGATAGTTGAGCTAAAAAATAAATATGGCTTCTTCAGGTTGATGTTGATGGTCAGTTTCTGTGCAAATGAAGGTTTTTGACCAACTTTTCCCCACCTTTGAGGTTATTTCTAGCGAGAAATTACTATTGTAGCAACGAAATATTCGCTTGGTTATAGCTCTATTTTGTTGCTCTATTAAATCATTAAACTGTTACGCTGCCTCAGAAGTCTGTCCAAAATCAGTTTCGTGAGCTACCTTCGTTCGCAAACGTTACATGCAAAGTAATTGTCTGAAAAGGCAGCGTGGCAACAAGTCAACTGAGTTGAGATCTGCTCTTCATCACACTTCTTCCTCAAGTTAATACGCTCCACTCTGCTGGGTTATATGTGTGAGTGTAAACACAAGGACAAATAAACTATGCTTTAACACTGTGCAACACATTGTTACAAGACTTAAAGGGATACTCCACCCAAAAATGAAAATTCTATCATCATTTACTCACCCTCAAGTTTTTGCAAACCTGTATTTGCATTAAACCTGTAAACCTGAGTTTCTTTCTTCTGCTGAACACAAAGGAAAATATTTTGAAGAACGATTGGAACCAAACAGTTGTTTGGCACCATTGACTTCCATGGTAGAAAAAAAAAACTATTGAAGTCAATGGTGCCAGAGTTCCAATCGTGCTTCAAAATATCTTCCCTTGTGTTCAGCAGAAGAAAGAAACTCATACAGGTTTGCAACAACTTGAGGGTGAGTAAATGATGACAGAATTTTCATTTTGGGGTGGAGTATCCCTTTAAGATATTCTCCCACCTTTTAATCAGCAAACAAACACAAAGAAGCACATACATGCACATACATCCACTCGCCCTCTTCAGATTCTCATTAACACACACACACGCACGCACGCAAAGAAGATTATATCTGACAGTGACAGAACAGAAGAGGTAGAAGACATAGGAAACACAGTAACAGTCATTCACATCACTTCCTGTAGAGTAGGAACTCTACACATTAAAACCTTAATATATCATTTTTTTCAGAAAGTTAAAGATTCCGGAATCAACTTAAGCTGCTTAAAAACCTGTTCAATACTTGTTTCGAAATTTGTTGTTTCAAAAAGGAACAGTAAATTACATTACAGAAAAAAAAAACTTTTTTTAAATAAATGCTGTTCATTTGAATGTATAAAAAAATGTATCAAACCATCACAAAAAATATGTTTTCAGGAAATATATTAAGCAGAACAACTGTTTTAAAACTGAAAATAATAAAAAAGAAAGTTACTTAAACACCGAATTAGCATATTAGAAAGACTTCTGAAAGATTACTGTAGTGATGCTGAAAATTCAGCTTTGACATCACAGAAAATTAATTACACTTTAAAATATATTAAAACAGAAAACAGTCATTTGAAATTGTAATATTTCCCTATATTACTGTTTTACTGTATTGTTGATCAAATAAATGTGGCCTTAGTGAATATGAGCCTTTAAAAAAATCTTACCATTTCCAAATTTTTAAACGGTAGTGTTATTTATGCATTAAGTTTTTAATTTATATATTTTTTTTATTATTTTTTTTGCACTGAAATGATTTTCAGTGGTAATTGATGTAATGGCACATTTGTTGTCCACAAAGCTTAGGTTGTATTGAAACCTGTATGCAAAGGTTTATGAAACTCCAAAACTAACACACCAAATGAAACAAACACAAGGGCAGAAACAGTGTCATGTTACAGGGCTGATAAGGAGATTTTACGACCTCCAAAAGGAATGTGGCCACATGTGCAAGAGAGAGAAAATGGGAAGACAGAAACCCTCTTTAAAACAGACTTTGCTGCATTAATAATAGACTACCTGATCTATAAATGAACATGCATCATAGCATTGTGTAAATGATTTACTGTCTTGTGTACGATTATGTATATACTATGGTATGTATTTTATTATACAACCAGCTAACGGTCAATGTAACCTCACCTGTATCATGCCTCCTTCCTAATTAATCCTCATTTAATGACTCACACTTTGATGTACATCACCTTCTCTTAGAATGCAATGTGGATTTGTTATCTATCTGAGCATGAATGAACAGTCTAAGCACGCTGGGGACAAAGACCATAAATCAACTAAGAGCCACTTTCCCTCTCAGACATGTCACCTTTCTTATTGGTCAGTCAACCCTTAGGGGTTGGATCTTTCTCAGGCTTTATTAGAGACAGTCCACATGTGACCTCCCTCTCTTGGGTTTTCTCATCCAGCCACAACACTGTTTCTGATGATACTTGGGAACCCCTTCCACCTCAACAGGGCCCAGGGCCCCGCAGTCCTTGATCCAACCAGATATGGGCTCAGGCAGGAGAGAGAAGACTCTCTAACAAAGAATCAAGGACAATCTCAGGAGTTGGAACTAGTTTCTGAGGAGTTTACATGGATCTTCTCATAGTTCCTTTCCCTGTTTCCCATTTCATCCTGTCACTCACCTATTTATGTATTTATGTATGTATGTATGTATGTATTTATGTATGTATATAGGTTTGTTTAGTTTATTAATGTTTATGATTTAGTTAATAAAACTTGTGCACTTTATGTATTTGGTTCTGATTCACTGCTTCCAAACAAAGTCTCTTTTAAGATCTTGATCTTGCTACATGGTCAAAGCGCTGTACATGCTAAGAAATAATTATTCTTCTGTGGCCATGGAAGATACCCTTTTCTTAGAATAAATTAATAATTAAAAGAGATCGTTGGATGAACGTATTAATTGATTGTAATATTAATTTAGCCATGTCAAGTTAATCCAATTAACTGACCCAAATATTCATAATTAACCATAACAAGTTATTATTGATTATTAATATTTCATAGAGCTAAGTTCCTTACAAACCAGAACATTTAACTAATGCTTCAGACATGTTTGGCAAACTCATGCTTCCCAGAAAATAAACAAGCTCAGAGTCTACTGTGTCCCGAGTGCACACATATAACACCATTATATATAAGTGTTTGTACCGTATGTGTGTAAGAAAAAAAGGTGTCTATACACTCACGTCCTCTGTAGAAGGAGACAATAATCCACCATAACAGGAACCATGTCCTGCAGAGGAGAGAAAAGAAAGAACAAGCAGGAGCAAGAAAAGATGGAGTGATAGGGTTTGAAGGAAAAGAAGAAGAAAAGAGAGAGAGAGATAATTCATGAATTCAGATGCAAACTGTAATAAACTGTATAAATAAATATATTTACATTTCCAAAGTGAACTAGAGAATGAGAAAGAAATCTGTGTGTCCCCTAGACTTAATCTAACATGGAACTAGTGTTGGGTTGTATGACAATATATATATATACACACACACACATTAGAGTTATAAAGAAACATGCATGAATGAGAAATTTAAGAACGGGATGTGCATGATTTTAAAAGATTTATTATGCACAAAAAGTTTAGAAAAAAGTACTCAATGCGGTGCTCGCGCTGACTGAGACATACCCGAAACAAAAGCACAGAAAGCTGCCTCTCTCTGAATGCTGCTTGAACAGCCAAATACAAATAATTATGTCAAAATGTCCATCGTTTGGAGATTTCACGTCAACACAGTTGGTTATGTCTTAAGTGAACGCAAACAACTGGATGTGTGTCAGTATAGTAGATCCATGCATTCGGTCTTAAAGTGACAGCAGCCTATACCTGTCCATCAGGTAACAAAAGACAAAAAGTAAAACTCTCACTGCTCTTGACTGAATAACTTTTGTATCTTTAATAAGAATCAATTTATATTTAATTCATACAGTGAATATTATGTGTTTTATTTTTACATTAGATTATTACATTTCTGCAGTGGTGCTCAGTGCAGACCCAAATGATGTCCAGCTCCCCGTCTCTGGACATAATAGGTGGAGTTCTGTTTAGTGATAGTGTTATGGTAGGGATAGGTTGTGGTTGGACCGTCTAGCTCCACCCATTACGTCCAGCGAGGGGGAGCTGGATGTCAAGCTCCACCCATTGGCTCTGCAGTGAGCAGCCTCTCAATTTTAATACAAGTATTTCTTACTACATGTTAAATAAACCTACAATACCTGAAAAACTGAAAAGTTCTATTGAATTTGTCATATTGTTTTTCATTTGCTGCTTTGTTATTTTTAATAACACAAATAAAAACAAAACAACAACTGTATCGTGCCATATATTGTTATCATAAAAGTTCTTGTATTGTGAATTAAGATTTGAGTCATATTTCCCACCCCTATCTGAAACACCCGCTTTCCTATCCAATTAATTGCCAAAGGGTAAAATTTGGTCGGGTCCTGCATTTTAACTTGCTGAGTGTACCAGAAATGTCACGTAAAAGACCTAAAATGGGTTGAGAACAGGGTTTTATAAAATAAATATTTTTGACATTGTATGTTTGAACACAGCTGACTCATTTACCTAGTTTGACTGACTAATATTGGTCTTAATTGTCTATCAAATAAATAAATCAATCAATCAATGTTTATTTATAGAGCACATTTAAACAGAACCGAGGTTGACCAAAATGCTTTACAGTGAATAAAAGAATCACAATGAATTAAAAGGGAACAAGATAGAGAAATAAAAACAAAATAAACAAACAATAGGCAATCAACAATATACAATATACAAGAGAGACCCAAAATAACATACGGTCACCGTCCCACAGGTGGGACGTTTGCCATTATATTTTTAAAACAATAATATCTTAGTAAAAACCTTAAGTAATATTGACAAACTATACATCATTTGAAAGCTTACAATCTCTAGTTTCAATATTTGGTGACTGATTTTCAAAATAAATTACACACGAGCCGTAATTTATCAATTTACAACAAGAATATTTTCATACTCCTAAGGTGTGTTCAGACCTTTATTTTGAAATAGCAATGAACATGAAAAATCATGAAAAAAATGGTAGAAACCTCAGTTTGTTTTCATGCCAAGAGTTCAAAAGATAGCATCCATTCAATTATTTTAGAAAAAAAGGTCTGAAAATGTTTTAATATAAAGAAAAAAATAATAAATTCACCATTTGTGATGTGGCAGCGAGCTATGACGCACATGCGTGTTCTTTGTATGTGTTTCTTAGAGGTTGAATTCATATCAAAATCTGGCAAACTTCCCATACTACTTCTGAATAGGATCTCTACTTCATAAATTGTATGAAAATTGTGTAAATAATTGTTCATATCACTCAAAACACATATGGAAATGGAGGCGCCCTTATATGGGCAGTGATGGAGTCTGGTTGTGACCTAGTGAAAAATTTTGGTACTGCGCCCAAACAAAATCTTACTGAAAGCTCATTTTTTGAGATATCAACCTAATATTTGAAACACAACTTGTTCAGATTTTTGGCTTTGATTTTTCTGCCGTTTTGAAAATATATATTTTATATAAAATATGAATAATTATTTTTTTTACATTGTACATTTCCATAAACTCAAACTTCTCTAACTTTTTTTCTGTTTGACTTTCTTAATTTATTTCACTTCTTAAAAATCTGCCAAATGTCTTCTTTAAAACAAGACCAATCTTACGTCTATATTCCAAAGCATTCTTGAATTACAACCATTTAAGTTCAAAATGTGCATTTTCATGTATATTCAAAAAAAGGGGGGTGACAGTTAACAGGTTAAGGAAAGTTAAAAGTCAGGGAGAATAAATATGTCTTAATATATGATTTAAAAGCAGTGATAGATTGGGCGTGCCTAATATAATGAGGAAGGCAAAGTTTCAGTCCAGTGGTAGAGAAAGTGCGATCACCACAATTTTTTAAGTTTAACTCTAGGGACAGTGAGTTGGTGGTCACAAGATCTTAAGGTTCAAAGAAATTAAATGTGGTCATATCTGCGCTTCCCTTTGAGCAGTCTAGCAGCTATGTTTTGTACCAGCTGCAGATGAGAATCCTGAGAAGCGCCATAATACAGTGAATTACAGTAGTCAAGTCGAGATGGTACAAAGGCATGGATTGCGGAAATTGGTTGTGGATAAAAAAAGTCTCAAATTTACTAAGGCGGCGAAGTTGATAAAAATATGACTTAACAACAGCAGCAATCTGTTTGTCAAACTTTAAACTGCAGTCAAATTGGATGCCCAAATTCCTTGCACAACGTGTATTATATAGGGTGAGAAAGCAGAGGTCAAAATCAAAAGCACTGTTTTTTTTAGTGCCAAATATAATGTTTTCAGATTTCTTTTAGTTTAGTTTTTTTTTTAATAGCTTGAAAGCCATTACTTAAGTTCATTCAAGCAATCTAACAATGGCTGAAGAGAGTGTTTATTGTTATGCTGTAAGTAAGGGAAGATAGATTTAGGTGTTGTAGGCAAATAGATGAAAAGACACACCATACTGTATTTAGCAAAAATAGAGGCCAGGGGGAGCATACTGGGAAAACAACCGAGAGGTATGTTGGAAGATGAGTGATGCCCCAGGAAAACAGTAAACCACCTATTTAGACAAATAAGAAATAAGAGTGAAACCACTGTAATACAGTACCACGAAGTCCCACACAAGACTAAGCATGTCGTAATCAAACAAATCAAATGCAGCATTTGGATCTAAAAGGACTATAGCCATGGATTTACCTGAATCAGTCATGAGAAAGATTTCATTTGAGACTTAAAAGAGCCGATTCTATGCTATGTAAAGCTTTAAAAAACCTAATTAAAAAACGTCATTGATAGAATTATCTGATAAGACAGACAGTACAACTTTCTCCATGATCTTTGAAATAAAAGGCAGGTATGAAATTGGCAGAAAATTGGAAAGATGTAGGAGCAAGATTTTTTTTTTTTTAAGATATGATGTTACCACAGCATCTTTACTGCAGACAGGAACGGTGCCGCTATGTAAGCATTTATCGATTACTGATAACAGACCAGGAAAAACTGCATCCATATTTTGTTTGAGGGAACGCAGAGGAATAATATCCTGTGCGCATACTGTGGGCCTAAGGTGATAAAAAAAAAGTCTTTACAGGGGCTTAAATTAAGTGGCATAATTGTCTCAGTATTTATGCATTAATATTTGGACTGGACAATATGCCTAAAGAAAAATGTTTAATGACACAATATACACATTGATAATTATGTATTTTCTCTAAAATAGCTTAAAAGAACTATTCGCCATTAATGGTCTAATAGCCATTATTGCCAAGTAGGGGTGTGCATTGGCACTGCCCTCACAATTCGATTCGATTACGATTCACCAGGTAACGATTCGATTCAATTCGATTCTACGATGCATCGCAATTCTACTGCACACAACAAGGCAAATTTTTCATCAGTCACGAGGCAATACAAGCAGTCAGATATCGAACAACAGATTTATTGGCTGCTATGTGTGTATTATAACTCTCCTGTATCTTTAACATAAATGCCATTAAATAAAATAAAATTTAAATCCAAGCTTTGGGTGCGTTTTTGATTACCCGTCTATGGGCCTGTTCACATATCGCGTCTTTTGCGCGCTCAAGTTCGTTATTTCAAATGTAGGCGCGCGGTATGCGCGCTCATAACGGAAGCGAGGCGGTCGCGGTGCGACGCGCTCGTTTTTTTGAAGCGCGTCCGCGGCGCATCGAGATAAAAACATCTCTGCTGCGTCCCAATTCGCATACTATCCGTCCTAAATAGTATTCGAAAATAGAATTAGTACGTCCCAAATCGTAGTATGTTGAAATGAGTGTCCCAAAGAGACCCGGATGGTCTACTATATCCGGTCAGAATCCGAAGTGCAGATCGTTGTGCACTCTAACGGCTGATATTGCCCACAACCCATCGCGCGTTGGACGATGATTCAGTTAGAACTACAAACACGACTGAAAAGTGTTCAAAAACTACAGACATGGAGGACGCGCGAGTCCGACGGTTATGTAGAGAGGTTTAGATAAAGGGGTTTGAGTGATTAATTATCAGTATCTAACCTCACGAAAATGTATTTATTCAATGTTGTCCACATTATATTGCATCTGCAGCATTGTGAACTTTTGCAAAGATACGTTTAGCCATTAACTTTTAAATGCATTATTATATTCAAATTCCAAACACATGAGTTCAGTCTCGGCATGAAAGCCCCATGACTGGCAGATGAACGTGCGACAACAATTCTCTCCGAAACGGTAAGAAGTTATATTAGATTGAATGGAGGATTTTAACTGTGACGAGATGATTGACAGGGCAGTTTACGGTGTAGTTTACGAAGTGGTTTGTCCCAAAGCTTGCCTACTCTTTTGCTACACACTCAAAAGTATGTACTTTTTCTTCACAAAAAGAGTACATACTTTTAGGGCGTAGTATAAGTAGGCGAATTGGGACGCAGCACTCAACTTTTCAGAATGCCACAAGCGCACCGTAGGTCACGTGACAAGAACGGTTTGCTGTAACGGAGAGCGCAGCTGATGGTTGCTTCGCAACGACAGACGCCTCCAGAGCGCAACCGCCCTAGCGCTTTGGAAAAAGGAGAACGCGGCGCGCCTAGCGTTTTTAGGCGCTATATGTGAATGGCGCCATATCGCGGTCATCTCCCTCCGCCTCAGCCATCATTATTGTTGTTATTATGCCCCCGGAAGTAATTGAAACTTCAAAACTTTATTGTCCAAGGCCAGAAAATAAACAGTGACATAATCGATTATGGCACTTTGCCGCATCGATGCTGAATCGTACATTTCCCGCATTGCGATGCATCGCCGAATCGATTATTGTTGACACCACTATTGCCAAGTAGATTTAAATCTAAATGCAAGAAGTAAAACAGTACAACTAAAAATCATGGCATGTTTTCCTATTATATATCTGTGAACTTTATGCCTCTATTTTTGCCTTAGTTATAATAAATAAATAGCGATATTTATTTATATATTTTACAAAAACATTTCAATATACACTCACCTAAAGGATTATTTGGAACACCATACTAATACTGTGTTTGACCCTCTTTCGCCTTCAGAACTGCCTTAATTCTACGTGGCATTGATTCAACAAAGTGCTGAAAGCATTCTTTAGAAATGTTGGCCCATATTGATAGGATAGCATCTTGCAGTTGATGGAGATTTGTGGGATGCACATCCAGGGCACGAAGCTCCCGTTCCACCACATCCCAAAGATGCTCTATTGGGTTGAGATCTGGTGACTGTGGGGGCCATTTTAGTACAGTGAACTCATTGTCATGTTCAAGAAACCAATTGGAAATGATTCGAGCTTTGTGACATGGTGCATTATCCTGCTGGAAGTAGCCATCAGATGATGGGTACATGGTGGCCATAAAGGGATGGACATGGTCAGAAACAATGCTCAGGTAGGCCGTGGCATTTAAACGATGCCCAATTGGCACTAAGGGGCCTAAAGTGTGCCAAGAAAACATCCCCCACACCATTACACCACCACCACCAGCCTGCACAGTGGTAAAAAGGCATGATGGATCCATTTTCTCATTCTGTTTACGCCAAATTCTGACTCTAGCATCTGAATGTCTCAACAGAAATCGAGACTCATCAGACCAGGCAACATTTTTCCAGTCTTCAACTGTCCAATTTTGGTGAGCGCTTGCAAATTGTAGCCTCTTTTTCCTATTTGTAGTGGAGATGAGTGGTACCCGGTGGGGTCTTCTGCTGTTGTAGCCCATCCGCCTCAAGGTTGTGCGTGTTGTGGCTTCACAAATGCTTTGCTGCATACCTCAGTTGTAACGAGTGGTTATTTCAGTTAGAGATCGACCGATAGTGGATTTTACCGATACCGATATCTAGGTTTGACCGTACATGCCGATAACCGATAATTCAACCGATATTTTTTTTAATGGATACTGGATTAAAAACAAACATGATACTCACAATAAAACAGTGATGAACTGAAATGTGCTCAATTAAATAAATATATAAATATGAATATATTAAAACTTTATACAGAAAATAATTTAAACATTAAAATATTACAGGTTTCGTTAGCTATAACCTAGAAACATACACATTTCATAGGTAACACTTTGCAAGTCCCATTTGTAAACAAGGATGTATTAACTAGCTTTCATGAACTATATGCATAATGCAATATACCTTTTTACTGCATGTATTAATATGAGCAATACAATTGTACCTTTATCATTCATGTTAGTTCATGCATAGTACATTAACTAAGGTAATAAAAGATAAAATAAGAATTAAAACTCCATTTCAAATGCGTTAGTAAATGTTGAAATTAACAAACTACCGTAACAATGAATAATTCTTCTAGAACTTGTATTAACCTTAGTTAATGCTAAAAATGGAATGGTATTGTAAAGTGTTACCATTTCATTTGATTCCAAAGAGTCGTGCTTAAAGATGGCCATTAAAATGTAATAAAGACCTTATGTATACGTAATATAGCCTATAGTCTCTCACTTTATTTGCTTCTATATTTTAGAACACTTGATAATTATCTAATCAAAATAACAAGATCTATTGTAGTGATTAAAAAGATCTTAAATCGAATGCGTTTCTGATTAGTTTACGTTTCTGTCGGCTGCATGAACATAATGTTGAGAAAGAAATCACGTCACTAGTTTTAAATATGCAACTTCGTCGGCTAATGAATGCATAAAAGTGACCAGCCGGATAAAAATAATGCAAATAGATGGTAACAATTGTGCCATAAAACATTTGGGTCAGGTCTGCGTGTGTTTTTGTCACATTGCATTAACGGTTGACAGGTAATTTTAGAGTCCTCACAGCCTCGACGGCAAACTACTGTTCTTTCTCTGCTGATGCAGCATCTAGTCAACAAATGAACTACTTTGTAATGATATGGCAATATGTAGCTACTTTAGTGTTATGTATTCATACCGTTTCGCTGTCGGTGTTTTAAATGTCAGCGCTCTCTGTGCTGCGTGTTCTCTCCGTGCTGCGCGCTGCCTCACGTGTTAACGTAAACAACTCAGCCAGTGATAGTTTGTTATTTGTCCTCTAGAGGCCGCTCTCGCTCTGTATAATGCCAGCAGTCTCTTCTGTTCTGAGCGCTCTCCTGCTGTGTAATGACCGCGCGCACTTCTCAGCCGCTCCAGCAACGGACGCAACCGGGAAAAACTATCGTGTGGATTTTTGCCGATAACGATAGTTCCACTAAACAACTATCGGTGCCGATTAATCGGCAAAACCGATGAATCGGTCGACCTCTAATTTCAGTCAAAGTTGCTCTTCTATCAGCTTGAATCAGTCGGCCCATTCTCCTCTGACCTCTAGCATCTAACAAGGCATTTTCGCCTACAGGACTGCCGCATACTGGATGTTTTTCCCTTTTCACACCATTCTTTGTAAACCCTAGAAATGGTTGTGCATGAAAATCCCAGTAACTGAGCAGATTGTGAAATACTCAGACCGGCCCGTCTGGCACCAACAACCATGCCACGCTCAAAATTGCTTAAATCACCTTTCTTTCCCATTCTGACATTCAGTTTGGAGTTCAGGAGATTGTTTTGACCAGGACCACACCCCTAAATGCATTGAAGCAAATTCCATGTGATTGGTTGATTAGATAATTGCATTAATGAGAAATTGAACAGGTGTTCCTTTAGGTGTGTGTATGATGCAACGGGTATTCTGAATTACTGAATTAGTGTTTTGAACCAATGCACTGAAACAATGCTTGTGCAATGTGTCAGAAGTTTAAATCAGAGATGAAATAAACAGGCATCTTAAAGGCATAGATCACCCAAAAATTTTCATTCTGTCATTTACTCATTTTTGGGAGAAGTATCCCTTTAACACTCATGAATGCAAGTCAGGAGTCAGTGAAGGATTGTGAAGCAACTCTAATAACATGTTCTGTTTTCCAAATAAAACATCCACATTAAAAAAAAATTAAAAATAATTTTACATTTCTTAATTTTATATCGGCAACATTCAATTGTGAATATATTGTGAATATCCTAATTACTAAAGAATCATAGTCCATTGAACATGGGTGAAGTAATTAAATGTGCATATTCCTTTTGCGGTAAAAAAGTGTGTCAGACAGACAGGCAGTTAGAGTAGCATAACCTTCCACATTGCCCTAGATATACAGAGCTAAATCTGCCATTTGGCTATGGTGAGTGCCTTATTTTTTGTGATGACAGAGTGCTTCTTAATGGCAAAAAGAAATCTGAGAGCGAGCGAGACCCAGAGGCAGAGGAGAGATGACATTAGCGAGCCATTATTGTATGTGGTTTCCGCCTTATGATGAGATGCAGTTTAAAAATGGATGCCGCAGGCCAAAAATCTGACATAAAGGAGCCTGCATTGCTCTCCAAGTCTGCTCTCCTCTCTCTCATCTCACTAAAAAGATTCTATTACACTGAAAAACTCTTCAGCTCAGTCTAACTCTCTCATTAAATAATATCAGAATTGTTAAATAATAATATGGAAAAATATTTAACTTCTTGAGCTCTGTCTAAACCTAATGATTCCCTAAAATAACACCATTTGAGAGTGCTTCTCAGGGTGACCCATTACCTGGAAGTGCTGCTCCATCACTTGGATTTTCCCTTGCTCTGGACACTTTTTCAGAGAGCGATCCACATACTGTAACAACATTTCCACCATCTGTGAAGAGAGAAAAGCAGCAGAGGAATTTGAATTTTGTTTTGCTCAAAAAAATAAATTGTGAATAGTTTTGATATACCTATAAGAAGTTAATTTAGCCATCATAGCTATCATTTACAGCACTACAGATAGATATAACTTGATTCTGAAATCGAGTCTCAAAAGAAAAAAAAGTTCTTATTGTAATAGAGGCAGGATTCCAATTAGATCATTTGTTGAGTTAGAGAGTAGAACTCAAAAGAGTTAATTATTGGATTTATGGATAAGTTTGAAGTTATATATTATACAAGAGAGTCTGTGTGTGTGGTCTAAATTTAAACATATTTAATTAACATACCGTAGTAGGTAAGTATTAGGTATTAGATATGTTAATTTGTATGAACCTTTATAGAGCTAAAAAGTTCACATATGTGTAAACTAAAAGGCGTGATTTAAGGTACAACACGAAAATTAGCACTTTGGCTAATGCCAGACGAATAAACAAAATAAATACGCATAATTCAGAACAGTTATTTTTAGGTATTACCAATTAGCAAACTAAAGTAGACCAGAGGGAGCTGCAAAATGTCCTTTGGCTAAGTATGCCGACACTGGATACAGCAACAGAGCCCCAGACTACCACTCTTCCCCCTCCATGTACACTCACCTAAAGGATTATTAGGAACACCATACTAATACTAGTTAATACTAAGCAATACGAGTTTAAAGTGACCCTCAGCAACAAATTCCAAGCTCTGCAAGACATGTTGGAAGAAGATGACAGTAGTCTTGAAAAGAGGTGGGACACGTTAAAAGAAGCAGTGATAGGGACATGCCAGGAAGTGCTTGGCACAAAAAAACACCAGCATAAAGAGTGGATCTCTGCAGACAGTCTGAAAAAGATCAAGGAGAGGAAGGAAAAGAAGATGGCTGTAAACAACAGTCGCACGCGAGCAGAGAAGGCCAAGGCACAAGCAGAGTATACAGAAGCAAACAAGCAGACGAAGAAGAGCATTAGAGCAGACAAGAGGAAGTACATTGATGACCTGGCAACATCAGCAGAGGAAGCAGCGAGAGAGAACAACATGAAAGAACTGTATGACACCACCAAGAAGTTAGCAGGGAAGTACAGCAGACCGGAAAGACCAGTGAAGGATAAGAACGGAAGGCCAATTATGGGAGATGAGCAGCAAAGGAACAGATGGGTAGAGCACTTCGAGGAACTTTTGAACAGGCCAACACCACAAAACCCACCTGACATAAAACCAGCGAACGCAGACCTGCCGATAGACTGTGAAGTACCAACTAAAGAAGAAATAAGGAAGGCCATCAAACAGCTTAGAAATGGAAAAGCAGCGGGTCCAGATAACATCCCAGCAGAGGCGCTGAAAGCAGACATAGAAACAACGGTTGAGATGCTCTACCCACTTTTTGAGAAAATTTGGGAGGAAGAACAAGTGCCTGCAGAATGGAAAGAGGGATACCTCGTAAAGCTTCCAAAGAAAGGTGACCTTAGCAACTGCACGAACTACAGAGGAATCACACTGTTATCAGTACCAGGCAAAGTCTTCAACAGAGTCCTGCTGAACAGGATGAAGGACCCCGTCGACGCCCAACTCCGTGACCAGCAGGCCGGCTTTCGCAAGGATAGATCCTGCATTGATCAGATCGCGACGCTGCGTATTATAGTTGAGCAGTCGATAGAATGGAACTCACCCCTGTGCATCAACTTTGTTGATTACGAAAAAGCCTTCGACAGTGTGGACCGCGAAATCGTCTGGAAGCTCCTCCGGCATTATGGTGTGCCTGCAAAGATCGTCAGCATCATCAGAAACTCATACGAGGGACTGACCTGCAAGGTCATCCATGGAGGACAGCTCACAGAAGCATTCCAAGTGCGGACCGGCGTCAGGCAAGGCTGTTTGCTGTCACCATTTCTCTTCCTTCTAGCGATCGACTGGATCATGAAGACCTCAACAGCCCACAGAAAGCACGGGATCCAGTGGACGCTCTGGAATCAGCTGGATGACCTGGACTTTGCCGACGACTTGGCCCTATTGTCACACACCCAACAGCAGATGCAGGAGAAGACGAACAACGTAGCAGCTGCCTCAGTGAGAGTAGGCCTCAGCATACACAAGGAAAAGAGCAAGATCCTCAAGATAAATGAGAACAGCAACACCCCAGTTACACTTGATGGAGAAGCCCTGGAAGAGGTCGAGTCCTTTATATACCTAGGCAGTGTCATCAACAAACAGGGGGGCACTGACGTGGATGTTAAGGCTCGTATCGGAAAGGCGCGCGCAGCATTCATACAACTCCGGAACATCTGGAGCTCCAAGGAACTGTCCGTCAAGACCAAAATAAATTTTTTTAATTCAAATGTCAAGGCAGTTCTCCTCTATGGAGCAGAAACATGGAGGACCATGGTAACCATCACCAAGAAAGTACAGGTGTTCATCAATAGCTGCCTGCGAAAGATACTCCGCATCCACTGGCCAGAGACCATCAGCAATAGCGAACTCTGGCAGAAAACAAACCAGCTACCCGCAGAAGAGGAAATCAAGAAGCGACGTTGGGGATGGATTGGACACACCTTACGTAAGCCAGCGACAAACACCACCAGACAAGCCTTAAAATGGAATCCGCAAGGAAAGCGAAACAGAGGTCGACCGAGAAATACCTGGCGCCGAGACTTGGAGGCAGACACAAAGAGCATGGGAAAGACCTGGAGTCAGCTGGAAAAAATGGCCCAGGACAGAGATGCCTGGAGATCCCTTGTTGGCGGCCTATGCCCCAGGAGGGGTAGTAGGCGAAAGTAAAAGTGATACTAATACTGTGTTTGACCCCCTTTCGCCTTCAGAACTGCCTTAATTCTACGTGGCATTGATTCAACAAGGTGCTGAAAGCATTCTTTAGAAATGTTGGCCCATATTGATAGGGATAGCATCTTGCAGTTGATGGAGATTTGTGGGATGCACATCCAGGGCACGAAGCTCCCGTTCCACCACATCCCAAAGATGCTCTATTGGGTGGAGATCTGGTGACTGTGGGGGCCATTTTAGTCCAGTGAACTCATTGTCATGTTCAAGAAACCAATTTGAAATGATTCGAGCTTTGTGACATGGTGCATTATCCTGCTGGAAGTAGCCATCAGAGGATGGGTACATGGTGGCCATAAAGGGATGGACATGGTCAGAAACAATGCTCAGGTAGGCTGTGCCATTTAAACGATGCCCAATTGGCACTAAGGGGCCTAAAGTGTGCCAAGAAAACATCCCCCACACCATTACACCACCACCACCAGCCTGCACAGTGGTAACAAGGCATGATGGATCCATGTTCTCATTCTGTTTACGCCAAATTCTGACTCTACCATCTGAATGTCTCAACAGAAATCGAGACTCATCAGACCAGGCAACATTTTTCCAGTCTTCAACTGTCCAATTTTGGTGAGCTCTTGCAAATTGTAGCCTCTTTTTCCTATTTGTAGTGGAGATGAGTGGTACCCGGTGGGGTCTTCTGCTGTTGTAGCCCATCCGCCTCAAGGTTGTGCGTGTTGTGGCTTCACAAATGCTTTGCTGCATACTTCGGTTGTAACGAGTGGTTATTTCAGTCAAAGTTGCTCTTCTATCAGCTTGAATCAGTCGGCCCATTCTCCTCTGACCTCTAGCATCAACAAGGCATTTTCGCCTACAGGACTGCCGCATACTGGATGTTTTTCCCTTTTCACACCATTCTTTGTAAACCCTAGAAATGGTTGTGCATGAAAATCCCAGTAACTGAGCAGATTGTGAAATACTCAGACCGGCCCGTCTGGCACCAACAACCATGCCACGCTCAAAATTGCTTAAATCACCTTTCTTTCCCATTCTGACATTCAGTTTGGAGTTCAGGAGATTGTCTTGACCAGGACCACACCCCTAAATGCATTGAAGCAACTGCCATGTGATTGGTTGATTAGATAATTACATTAATGAGAAATTGAACAGGTGTTCCTAATAATCCTTTAGGTGAGTGTATGATGTCACACAGTGAGGACTTATTTTACTTGGGGCCTAAAACCCCCAGCATGATGAACTGATGACTGGCCATAAGACCTCCTAACTGTCTTCAGAACACCTCTAGTGGTACTTTATGGCCTAGACAAGCCTCTTTTTCTTATTCAGGCCCTGTTTACACTAGTGTGTAGGGCTGGAACAATAAACAGATGCATCGTGAAATGATTCTGGATCGATTCTGAGATTTTCCAAATGCATCACGATTCATTTTCGAATCAACTCTGAGCTTAGATTTTACAGACATTTGATACAGCCAAACTCTGCTTTCTTCCAATGCCTTACACATACCACTTGAACCTTTTATAAAATAATCATTCATAAAGTTCAAAAAGGTTGAAGCGAATTACAAGGGTGTTTGCAGTGGGTGGTTTACATTAATCTCGTGTCATAAAAGCATTCTGAGGTGCAGGTACATTCTCAGACTCAGTCGAACGCACATACGTTCTTCTTCGTGACCATTTGAGCATGCGGTTAAAAACTATCCTAGAATGCCATCTGCGGTTAAAAACAAAGCTCAGAATCGATTCGAGAGAGAATGGCGATGCATTCGGGAAAATATTGGAATCGATCCACGAATCGCGATGCATCAATTTATTGTCCCAGCCCAACACTAGTAGTGCGTTTTTGTTTTAAAGGGGTCATTAATGCCATTTTTGTAAAAGCTAATATGATTCTTTAGGGTCTAAATTAAAAGTTTGTAATATACTTTAACCCTCTGGGGTCGGCAATCACGCCGGCGTGATCTGCTCACTTTTTTTCTTATCAGTGCAAAACAAACTCAAAATACTTTGTTGATTTTGATCTTACATATAAGTGTTACACATCATTCAATACTGTTAAATGTCTTCTTTTTTTTGTGTACACTCTTATTAACATCAAAACCTTGTGTTTTTGTAAAATAAATAAAATAAACAGGGTGCGCTTTCAGCTCACACTGTCTCCGCAAAAATCTTTCTGAAACGCGTCCGAAAAATGAACTGTAACTCAATAAATACTTGTCACAGAGACACGAAAGATTTATCTTTATGAAGCTGAAATTCTCTTCTTTTAAATGAAGTAACTTATATAAAAAAGCAACTATTCTCAGTTGATGTAATCTGTATGAAAAGAGAGAGATGTCGGTCTTTTTCCTTTCACCTAATTATAGCGTATGACGTGTTAATGTGACCAAGCCCACTGAGAGCGCGCGCTATTCAAGCGTTAATGTTGAGGCAAGCCATGAAAACGCCCACATCAGAACGCCCTAACCTTTATCTCGTCTGGCTGCGCAATGAGGAATAATTCCTGGAAAAGTTAACTCAGTTACCTGTTTCATTCGAGGAGCACGGATTCAGCTGATGTAGTAAGTCATTTATTCTTAAGTGCTTTGTTCTAATCGTGTTATTGAATAGTGTCTGTAAACTGCACAAAGACTGTTTAAATTTTAAATGCGTGTCTGTGCGAATGAATGGAGGAATTCACAGACGCGCGCGCGCTGTGCGTTCATTCACTCTCGCTCCTACATTAGTAAGACTACTGAGATTTGTTCTAATCGCAATATAGAATAGTATCTGTAAAACCAAAAAGACTGTTTAAATATGAATCGGGTGTCTGGGTGTGTGAACAAACGAACGAACGCAAAGATGCATAGCCTACTGTTACAGACAAAATAGATTAGAAAGTTTTTACTATAAAATAGACATCAAATAAGCTTTAGCTAGACAGTTTCTGCTCATATGTTAAATATATAGTAGCCTATGTTTTGTAAAAAATAAACTAATCAACTGTTATCCAATGCAAGCTTATAATAGCCTACTTTATATGGAAAAAAAAATCTTTTCAAGATGTTTCCAACTCTAACTTTGAACCAATTCTATACAATGACCCATATAACCTATTTGACCAGGATTTGTTTCCAGGTATGACTAAAAATGGGTTTTTGACTTTCATTTATATTTTGATTATATGAAGTGTTCAGATGCAAAAGCCTCTAGTGCCAATTGAAATTTTCTTCTAGAATGATAATTTTTATCAAGCTTGTACATTTTAAGTTCAGTAATTTCACTTAAATGACAATTATTAGGTAATCTTCATTGCCATTTAAGTGAAATTCCTGAACTTAAATATACAAGCTTGATAAAAATTATTATTCTAGAAGAAAATTTCAAATGGCACTTAGAGGCTTTTGCATCTGAACTCTTCATATATATATATGTATGTATGTATGTATGTATGTATGTATGTATGTATGTATGTATGTATGTATGTATGTATGTATGTATGTTGTCCTTTCAATTTTTCCTTGTGTAACACCTGAATGAAAGGCTCATTATTATTCGGGTCAGGTGAGAATCACCTAATTATTCATGATGGGGTTTGGACTGTTCACGCCCATTCGCATATTGCCTTGGCAAACAAAAAGTTTTTCACAATAAAACCCAATTCACAGTTTTATGTGAATGGTTAGGCAGGATGTTTTTCAGATCATTTTGAAGAAAAAACACTAGGCAACAACATCCATTAGTCAAAAGTCTTGTGGACACATATTTATTATGTGTTTTGTAGCCTTATTTCAGAAACTTTCATTTTTAGTTTTTTCAATAACCACGCATAAACAATATTCTCTCAAATATACAAACATGTACAAACATATTATATCACATATTATCATAGCCATGTTTGTGCTAAATATAGTGTAATTTCACCTGTGCCATTAATATGTTTATAAGCAACTGAAAAAAACACAAATGTCACAGCATGTCAGAACATCTCAAGGACCCCAAAAACACCTTAGACCCCAGAGGGTTAATTAAAAATTCTCATTAGTATTGTAAGAAAACACTTATTTTACCTGGTCAAAAACAGCTCTGTTTTCAGCACGCCGTTTCAGTGCATATGACTTTAAATGATAATGAGCTTTGCTCACCCCACCTCTCTGTTCTGCGCGTATACCGTTTGAACACAATAACACAATAACCATAACGCGTTGTTCAGTATAAACGTGGGATTATGAATTATATTGAGAACGTCATACATAGAAAACATGCCGTAATGTACCCTGACTGTAAACCTTAGACGCATTCATTGTGAAGCGTGCAGCTAGCGATTTGCAAAGATTAATATAAATATTAATATAAAGTTTAATAAAAGGTTACACTCACTTCAGTTCTTCTGGAGGTTCAGCAGGAACACGAATATCTGGTACCGATCCTTTTTACATGAGCAGCTTCTTAGCTGCTATGAAAGCTATGAAAGCTTCTTAGCAAAACCAGCTTTATACTGATCCTCGTTTATAAAGCAGTCTGGTGTGTGAAATGATTCGGCAAACATGAGAGCATTGACGTTGCTCGTGGGGAATATTCCCTTCGAAAACAAACTCAGCCACTGCGTCATAAGCGGTTCGGATTTAGGAACATCAAAATGACTGCTGTGTTCGTTATTATACCGATGAACAGAACACCACAATCACTTAGACACCATTCTGCTCATAGACAGTGCTCCAGCATATCAACAATGACCGCGCGGACTATGATTGACAGCTCGCTCACGAGCGAGGGCGGGTCTGTGTTGAAACGCTGCTGTCAATCAACAATCGTGGGAGGGGGGTCCAATTTAGTGACGTCACAAAATCGAACGGCTCAATTTGAGGCAGGGGAAAACATAAGGAGATTAAAACAAAAACACTGGATGGATTTTTATCATTTTATGATGGTTGTGTACAGGCACTGCCAACACACATTTCAGTACAATCAACTTGTAAAAGTGCATGTACCATTTTATATGACCCCTTTAAAACGCATAACTTGTGCTATGGATACGGGTCTACAAACCACTCCGGAGTTTTCGACCCTCGACAACTGAGACTTTTGGAAACGCTGCTGACCCTGTTTTAGTTTGAAAACTCAGGGGTTGCGTTTCATTGTAAACGGACCAAAACGGAGACTTTTGAAAATGAAGGCATGGCAGCCCACATTACACTACCAGAACACTCTGGTCTGTTACGGTGCATAACCACTGCCGCAGAGCAGAGCGGGTGTTTTCAATTAACTCCTATGGAAGTTGAGTTTCACACTCGCGAGCTTCCATAGGAATTTATTGAAAACGCTCGCTCTGCTCTGCTCTAGTGGACACGCACCGTAACAGACCAGAGCCATCTCTCTCAACAGATTGTACCAGTCCAGTCTCGATGACCGTGTAAACAATAACATGGAGACGGAACGGCAAGCGTTGCTGACTTTGTTGTCCTTTTTAGCAGCCATTATGAAGTTAAACTCTGCATTTTATAGGCTAATTTTTAACAACATTCCAGCTTCTATGGCTATGTTCATGGTGAGACCCAGATTTCAGATACCATTGTATTAACTCCAAGAGTCTTACCTTGTCCGCAACCACACCTTTTCTCTTAGCAGGGTCTGCAAATAGACCTGTAACATAAATATATCACATTCGGTCTTAATTCCTATTTATTTTGTGATAAAATTGGGGAATTCAAATCTGTTTTAACCCTAAATCTAATCAAACAGCATTCTTTTTTCTTTTTTTTGGCAGGAGACTTTTTAAAAAATATTTTATGGTCTTGGAAAACTTTCACAGAAATAAATAATAAATAAAAAAAATCAACAGAAACACATTTTAGAGTGGATGTGTACAGAAGGACTGACCTAACACAGCTTTGGCGGTGCCCTCATGGAAGGACCAGGCCAGAGACAGAGCCTCCATGAACTTCTCCTGCTTCAACAGATGGTCCACACGCTGCAAAATATCAGAACGACTCCCATGACTATCAGATTCAATAATGCTAATCTGATATCAGTGATGTGTTATAAAATAATGCCTTACCTCTCGCCAGTTCCTCAGGGTCATGATATGCACAGACTATAAAAAAATAGTGATTAATTAACAAATCTAATACAGGGCTCAACAGTAAGAGTAGCCTAATGACCTGTGGCAGTGTAAGAGAGTTTTAAGCCAAATGATAGAACTGTCATTTAACGAATTGGATTTTTATATCTTGCAGGCTTAAACATTTGTTTTTCTGTATTAAATTAAACATTGTTATTTCAAATTGTGCTGATATAAATAGATTTATATAGATTTTTAATAGGGTTGATATAGGAATGGTGAAATTTTAGACGAGTGATGCTTTTTGAGGGAGAAAACAGAAAATAAATCTTTTAAAGTAATAAATATATCCTGCTGTGGCAAGAAGGACGGGGCCGAAATCCATGGGAACGGAGCGAGCCCGGTGGCGCGAGTGTTAAACAGTCACCAGCGCACCACACTGGTCTCGAGTCCCATGGAGGAGCTCTGGAAGGATAAAAGAAGGAGTGACGACAGTGCAAGATGAGAGAGGACCAGGCCTGGACTTTATGTTGTTGTTTTGTTTTAGATTATGAGGCAGTCGCCCGTGAGGGGCTGCTGCTTTACTTTCGTTTTGTTGTGTTTATTTTTTTATTAAAATTGTGTTAAAATGTGCCGGTTGCCGCCGCCTCCTTCCCTTATCAACAAACTTTTTTAAAAACTGCCAGTCAGTAAGATTTCTTTCTTAAGAAATTAACTTTTGTTCAACAAGGATGCATTAACTTAATCAAAAGTGACAGTAAATACAAAAAGAAAAAAAGAAAAAGCACCAATTCAGCATATTTGAATGATTTCTGAAGGATCATGTGACAATGAAGACTGGAGTAATGATGCTGAAAATTCAGCTTGACAGGAGTAAACTACATTTTCAATATATTAAAATTATTTTAAATTGTAATAATTGAAAATATCACCATTTTACTGTATCTTTGGCCAAATAAATGCAGTCTTGGTGAGCATAAGAGACTTTTTCAAAAACATTAAACTTGACTCCAAACTTTTGATTGGTAGTATGAGAATACTACTACTAATAAATAAAAACACTAGAATATTATACTTTTATTCACATATGCTGCTGAAATATGTATTATATTTATGAAAGGACAGTGAGAATGTTGGCAATGCAAGTAAAAACTAGAACAAGCAGGGGAAAAAAAATGTCTGAGCCCAGTGATGTACATATATTTGCCATTCAATGTATTGGTAGAGCATGAAATTAGACCCATTCATAAAACTGAGGTGTTTATTCAAGCACTGGCTGAACTATTAAATAAGCACCACTTGGGTGAAGTGATACAGGGCACAAGAATTAATGTGACCTCCCAAAGCTACCCCACTACCATGTCTAATGGATAACCCACGGGCAATTTTAATGCAATCCTTCTTCCTCATTCTCCCTCCAGCTGCCCCCTTCTCCTTCCATTTCTCTTCTCTTCCCTTCCCTCGCGCTGGCTGCAGGTAACAGGAAGTTCAGCAAGGACATTGCGGAGAGCAGACCTCGATGAATATTCAGGGTATGCATGATGTGTGATTAGCATAATAGCACTTGAGTGTGCCAGAGCTCAGTCAGAGGGGCACTGGAGGAGTCAGCCAAACACAAGCCACACAGCATGTGCTACCAGTCTCAGAGTTCACAAGATACCCTTGCAAATCTCATGTATCAATTACACAACTTTTACAAATGTAAAACAAACAAACAAAAAAAGATTTATATAGTTCGGATGTAGACCTAAAAAAGAAATACAATAAAGCTAAATCTTCATAACCAATATCTATAAATGACAAGTTCCAGTGTCTTTGGCAAGGCAAATATTGAGGATCAAGTTAAGCAGGGACAACACATGGAGTGTCATGGTGACTGGCATAATCCCTCATAATCTAGTTCAGATCAAAACATTTAATTAGTTTAATATGTACATCAAATCAGATTTTTAAAGACGGAATTTCCACTAGCCAGTTTTTCAAATGATTTGCCCAACACTTTTCTCAGCCAGTATTTTTTTACGTCGTGTTCTTTTCACATGCGGAAAAACATATTACACACTGTTAAAAATCGACTTCTCATTGGCTAAACGTTTTGTCCATCAAAAATGTATCACAAAGGCTGGTGGTATACAAAGAAACTGATCTAAAGACATCACACTGCTTGTATATTATGAGTAAAACAATCACCTTATACAGAAACTTTGGAGGCGGACTAATTTTGTTTGTAATAGTCTAATTTATAACATCATACACGCAGTTAAATGGTGTGCGGATTGCATAATTTCTTGAAGAAAAATTACAGGATAAATCTTTAATTTTCCAAAGTTCTGTGGATTGGATTCATATGGGTGTTATGGATTTCATTTTATTTTGTGCTCTCAATATAAATAGCTATATTACTGTTGCTGAAGCATCTATATCATAAAACAAAGACTGGATATCAACGTTAAAATATAAGATCTATCAAATTATTTATATTTTGAAACTTTAATAACATTTTTAAATAGCAGTCAATTACATTAACTGACATAACCGGGAATAGGCTTTATGCACAGCTTCACTACTCCCTGAACTTTAGCCAGCTCCTTTGTTTCCTGTCTGCCATTATTGGACAAACTGATTAATCCAGGTGTGCCTGATTATTGTTACTGAGGCCTGGCACACCTGGATTAATCAGTTTGTCCAATAATGGCAGATGCTAAAATATTTTGTTTTTCAATCATTCTATTATTAGCTGTGATTGCTAGTTATTAGCAATATGACAGAGGGAGTTTGCTAGTAACTATGGGAAAATACTAATTAAGTAGAACTGAAATTTTAGCAGAAATACGTAGGCAGTAGGCCATTCTTATGTGTTTGTGTTCAGTGTTATCATGAGTGGCTTTACCTTTGTTCCCAGATACATAATCTGCCCTGCATTGCTGCAAACAGACTGGTAACATGTCTTCTCTCCAACTAGTGCCTGAAGATGAACATAGGAATAGTGATTTAATGTCTTCACCACTATATACTGACAACAAAAACTCATTTGTCTCTATATGACTAACACAGAAAAAGTAGAGAAACTATAGAAAGAAGCTTCACATCTCATAAATTGGGTTCTTCGTGCGTTTCTGAACCTAATGACCCATGAATCTTGAATCTCTGCTCTCACAACCTGGTCTCAGCCTAAAGTATATTGTGTATCAGATGTAAATTGTATACTGCTGGGCTCAAATTAACCTTCATGTCTACATGAATGGTTCAAGGCCAGAATAAAGCAGTAGGATTCTAGAAGTAAAAAATTCCATTCATTTCCTCCTTAGAAATATATGACGGTCTAAAGAGAAATCTTCCTTGATCCAACAATTAAAGTTGTTACCATGGAAATGAGAAATGCAGCAAAGACTGCACTGACATACAACTTCCATGAAGCAACATGAATAGACATAGTAGAATTATAATTGAAATTTCACAACAAACTTAATTTTTTTTTTTTTTTTTTTACTTGACTATGACTGAGTATATTGTACAGTTGTTTTTGATCAGTTCTATTTGGCATTATTTATATACTATTGTAGTATTTAGTAATTAATTTCAATTAACATTTATTTATATTTTATATGATGTTGTCTTTTTATTATTTTTTTTATATATATTTAGCTTTCATTTGTTTTATTTCAGTTTTACTAATTGTATTGTTAATTTATTGCAAAGGGGTTATGATTTATTTTACTTTATCTTTACTTCAAATGACAAAAATTATTTATAATGCTTTTTAATGCCGTTTTTGTTCCAATGACATCATTCACATTGTTTACTATATCTAAAGAAACAACAAAACTAAGACTTTTTCTCCCACTCTTAAATACTTTTATGCTTCAAATAAAACCAAGCTCGTGAAAAAAGGGAGCATTTGCTGTTGCACATTATAAGCTACAACATGCACCCGACCAAATGGTAAAAACTTTGGCATGTCATCATCCTGGTCCTTACCAGTGCTTGGCTGACATTTCCACCGGTAGCAAGGGATTTAAAATGGCTGCTGTTGTAAACCAGCTGCAGCTCAGCCATGTCCACTGTTTCCAGCTCCTCCTGACTGGGCCGATCCATCACTCGCAGCTTCTCTGTGCTGTCCATTAACACAAGCGTGCGGGGGTTTATCCACTGCCAATAGACAAGAGAAAACATGAAACTACACATTGCCATAAAAGTAATCAAACTCAAATGAAGGTTAGTGAGGGTCTGACTCACGCTCAGATTGATGAGGTCACAGTTGAGTTGGAGCTGTCTCTGTTTGATGACATGGATGGTGCCAGACTCATCTTTTTTAACCTGTGCACCAAAACAATAGATTGGGTTGATTATTGTATGACCTTTAATAAAGGTGAAGTATGCCACTCGTTTGCCACGGTTCGGACCAAGGGGTCTAGGTTTGATTGGTTAGCCTGGTCCAGTTAGTCCATGCTGTAAGATGTTGTAGCTACGCCATCTGGTTCCAAAAAGCATTGTTCGCCATTGACGCAAACCAAGTATGCATATTTGGGCTTTTTTGATAGTTAGTTAGTTAGTTGTTTTTACTTATTTTATATTCAATAGCGTTTATTTATTAATCCATTGTATTTTTCTATTCTGTTTTTATTTTATTTTATTTTATTAAATGGCTATTGTTAGATAGTGCTAAAACTCAAAAGTTTTTGCAAGCAACATATGTATTACTGATTTTAATATATTTTAGCAGATGTTAAACTAGTGCCCGGATTTTCTGTTGCTCCAGAGTGATTAGCCACATGGCAATAGCAGTAGGGCTGCACAATTAGAGGGAAAAAATCAAATTGAATTTTTTCTGACAAAAATTGTGATTGCCATTTAAAATTAAATTGACACAAACAGGCTACAGGTTTGCTGTGCTTTTTTTTCAGGATTGCACAATTTGGCCAAAAATGTCTGAGCACACCCTACTCCGAGACACATCGGATCATAAGCTTCTCACATGTAAAAGTACATAGTGCCTCTCTCCACACTGAAACACACAGCGCATACGGTAATTTAATTAAATCACAGCCTTAGCAGTTTGATAATCTCACCAAGCCATATTGTGATTTCAGTTTTAATTTGATTAATCGTGCACCCCTAATTTAAGGCTCAGGTAATTTGGTCCTAAAAATCCTTGTGTGCCAATCAGCAAATGTTTCTCCGTATATATACACACACTGATGAGCCAAAACATTATGACCAGTCACAGGTGAAGCGAATACCATTGATCATCTCCTAACAAAGCCACATATTAGGGTCTGGGTAGATTAGATGGTAAAGTAACAATCAGTTCTCCTAATCAACGTGTTGGATGCAGGAGAAATGGGCAGGAATAAAGATCTGAGCAACTTTGACAAGGGCCAAATTGTTATGGCAAGGCGATTGGGTCAGAGAATCTTTGAAACGTGAAGGCTTGCTCCAGGTTGCTCCTGGTCAACAATGGTGAAAATTTACCAAGAGTGGTCTGAAAAGGGACAAACCACAAACCGGCGACAGGGTGTTTGGCACCCAAGGACCACTGATGCATGAGGGCAACAAAGGCTATCCCGTCTGGTCCGATCCAACAGAAGGTCTACTGTGGCACAAGTCAGACAAAATTTTAATGATGATTAAGGGAGGAAGGTGTCCCAACACACAGTGCATCACACTCTGCTGGATATGGGGTAAAGGTTCCTGTAGCCACAGACCAATCAGAGTGCATATGATGACCCCTGTCCAATGCCGAAAGCGCCTACAATGGGCACGCAAGCATCGGAACTGGACCTTGGAGCAGTGGAAGAAGGTCATCTGGTCTGATGAGTCCCATTTTCTTTGATATCATGTGGACAGATGTGTACATGTGTGCCATTTACCTGGGAAAGTGATGGCACCAGGATAGTGTGCATGTGGAAGATGACAGTCGGTGGAGGGAAAGTGATGCTCTGGGCAATGTTCTGCTGGGAAACACTGGGTCCGGCCATTTATGTGGACATAAATTTGACATGCCACCTACCTAAACATTGTTGCAGACCAGATAAAATCCTTCATGACAATGGTGTTTCCCTGGAGGAAGTGACCTCTTTTAGCAGGATAATGCACCCTGCCACACTGCACACATTGGTTAGGAATGATTTGAGGAACATGATGAAGAGTTCAAGGTGTTGCCCTGGGCTCCACATCTGTGGGATGTGCTGGACCAACAAGTTTGATCCACGGTGGCTCCACCTCGCAACCCACAGGCCTCGAAGGATCTGCTGCTAACGCCTTGATGCCAGATACTACAGGACACCTTCAGAGGTCTTCTAGAGTCCATGCCTCGGCAGGTCGGCGCAGTTTTGGCAGCACACAGAGGTACAACAGCATTTTATGCAGGTGGTCATGATGTTTTGGCTCATCATTGTGTAGTTTTCTCCTTAAATCATATATGTCCTTGTTTTGGACAAACAGGTACAGTTGTCCCTCCCCAAACCATTAGTATGTCCAACCACTTGAGATGTTCGAACAGAATAAAAATGACACAGTTCACCTTTAAATCAAGATTCCATTTATCACTTTTAAAAGAGTGTTGCTCAAACAGACCAGCAGGAAGTGGATGGTGTCTCCTCTACAGAAGGCTAGAACAGGGTTGATTGCTTTCTGTACTGCCACAAACTGCCACGCCAACAAGGGAACGCTCGTAGGATCCGTCTGCATACAAAACCGTAAAAATGTATGAGATGGTTAGAACTGCAATGATTAAAGTCCAGACCAAAAACACATTTATCCTGCCACTTCATTGTTAACACTATGTTCATACTGCCACACTTGCTGGTGCTTTTTCGACTTTGCACTTAATTGGCATCTTTTCCTACCAGCAGAAATAATCATCACTCCTCACTAAACTGACTTTTCCTCTGTGAAAAGGATACAAAGAAAATGTTTGCAGGAACCTCAAAACTCCATCATAACCCAAATCAATCATGTGAAGGCAAAATTGAGTGATATTTGCATGCTAATGGGCAGCTGGTCCAAGTGCTCTGTAGTAAATGAATCCAATTTAGCTAAATTTAATTGAAGAGAGCAACCTCCACACAGGCATAAAGGAGACGATAGACCAGATGAATCCAGCTAAACAGTCACTTAAGGACCTATGTGGAATTTAAATGTAACTTCCAATAAAAAGTTGTACAATACTGTACATAAAAAAGTGATTATCTAAAATGATGTGGCAGAAATAATGCACTGACATGTCTAAATTGATATCATATTTGCAGATAATTTGCTCTAAAGCATGAAATGAAAGTTAAGACCAACTTTACTTCCGTATTGTGAAGTATTTCTGAGTGAAATTAATTATCTGGGGGAAAATGTGCAAATGTATGTGCATTGGTGAATCAATTACAGTAACACCAGTAACATAAGAAAATAAACATGATTTTTCTATAATTTGTTTTGCATTAATATTTTACGGCAACTTTAAAATCGAAAACTCACTCTCATGTCGCTCTAAATTCAACAAATGCAACAAAACTGATCTTTTTCATAAGCATGATCACTGGCTGTCAAATGCAATTGCAATTTTGAAGTTGAACAAAAGTCTAATGGGTTTGGAATGAAATTACTGAGTAAATGACAGAATTTTCATTTTTGGGTGAACTAACTCTTTAAAGGCCAATTCACACCACACAGACAAACGCCAATAAACACCAACAAACAAGTCTGCAGTTGGATTTAGAATTTTATGAAAAATAATTGTCATGTTCACACTGCCCCAACAGACACCAACAAAAGCTGATTGAACACGTTCAGTCGGGTGAAAACAAACCCCGACCAACACAACGTACGCCGACAGGGTTCACATACTGATCCGACAAAACCCAACAGACGTGTTTGCTTGCGTTTGTCTGGGTGGTGTGAACTAACCTTAAAATATGCATGATTACACTGAGATCAGGGCTGTGTAAAGTTAGGTAGGTACTGCAGGATAAATGTATCAACCTGTACATTGTATTTGCAGTTGTTGAGAAGGGGAAAAACACTAGAGATGCAGTCGATTAAATGTACGTGCTGTGAAAACAAATACTAACATAAATCTTAAATACAGAGGGTATAAGTTCATGATTTAGATGCCATGTCAATAGCTGCTGGAAAAACAGAAACAGGCATGAACACACCCTGAGAATGAAAGTGTGTACTGCACCTTGCCGTAGGGAAAAGTCATCCACACTTTGAGTGAAGGCTTCAGTCCTATCAGCAGAATCTGTCAAAATAAAGAGTTCAGAGGCTAAATAAAACTCCAGTCAGACAGAGGATCTGATTGTGTTTCGATGTTAGTGGCTGACTGGTGCCTCAAACAAAGAAGTAATTCATCTGACAATACTGATATCAATTTCTTTCATGCTAAATAAAACTTAACTTATTTTAAAGCAAATAAGCCTAGAACTCAGCACAAGATATTATAGATTTCACCCAAATAAAAGAAAAATATAAGCCCTTTGACAACACAAATTTCACCCAATTGAATGCAGTGATACAGTGACATATACATGTATGATATACACTTCCATTCATAAGTTTAGGGTTGGCAAAATTGAAAACAAGTAATGATGCTGAAATATTTTTTATTTTATTTTTTTTGGATATGACAAACATAAAAAATGACCAGTGTCACATGACCCGAAATCATTCTAATGTTGATTTGGTACTTAAAGGTATTGTAGGTAGGAATTTTATAAAAACTTTTTTCCAAATTTGTTTAAACTTTCTGTATATATCAATGCATAATTAAAATGTAAGTACTCTGATAAAAACAGTATAAAAATCGAGTGACTCTAGACCGTTTAATCTGCACTAAACACAGCTCATTATTTACATTCGGGACGAAACAAGGAATTGGCTTAGGCGACTGTCACTCTCTCGCAACCATGGCAACCACCCTTTTGCCACACAGGACCTGCCCACTTGCACGCGCATCTGCTTGATTTGAGGAATTCAAGAGGCACGGAACCTAGGAATAGCAAAACAATGGCAGAGATTAGAAAGACCAATCAAAATTCACATATGCAGTTCGCGAAGGCAAACCAGGCAAAAAAAGGAAGACAGTAACGTTACTAGAAAAGCTAATGAACAAAAAGTATTTGGATAAACAACAAAATAAAACGCATGCCAATATCGGCGTGGCTTTCCAGCGATGGCGAGAACTGAGAGACCTCAAGGGGCTGAAAAGTGACGCCTGGATGGCTATATTTCTGCTGGACAGGTAAATCTTTCTTTTTGTATTTTGAGCATACATATTTTTTTCTTTATGTTTTCATGAAGCATGTGTCATTAGCACACGTAGCTGCCTAATATAGCTAACATAACATTACTTAGCGATCCGTAGTAGAGAGACGATAAATAATATATATGCCTAGCTCAAGATGATAGCTATAGTGTTGAATTGTGCATAATTTTGCTTTAGATAACTAAATACATGTTTAACAGATAGTAGGCCGATCCGCATCCAGGAACTTTTCTTAGAATTATATTTACCCTCTGTCTAACTCTTTTACCATGTTCACCTGGAAGTTTACCTGCACGGTTTTTTCGCCTTTGTTTTGTTTTTAAACAAAAAATCCCTCGACCCCGGATCTTTCCTCGAGCTGACGATGCGGTACTCTTCTCTGGAGTGTAGTCCTCATCAGAGTCAACAATGCTTTCATTATGGAAACTCTTACGTGCAGAACACCATACATGTTCTGAATCTTACACGAAATTCATCTTCATCACAGTGTAAATGATGGCAATGGAAAAACGTGTATCATGCAACCTGTTTTTAGCTTTGCCTTATAGATAAAGCTCGTTAGTGAATCAATAAATATATATTTTAATCTTTACCAATATCAATATGCTACTTGATAGTGAGTACTAAAATACATCTTATTTGTTTATCTTCATAATGATAAAGTTAGATTTTTTTGTTACATGTGATTCTGACATGATGTCACTACATGCACAGCGCTCCTTCCTCTCCGCTCGTCTCAGGTAAATAATGCGTCTTCAGCTCAGCGGTCGGAGTCGCGCGTTCATGTGTTTTGGAGGCGTGGCTTTGGAAGGAGCCCAGAAGGGAGGGGGTAGAGTGAATGGAAATAATGAGCTGTCTTTAAAACAGTCGTGAGAGGTCTACAGACACTCGATTTTTATACTTTCTTTTTCAGAGTACTTACATTTTAATTATGCATTGATAAATACAGAAAGTTTAAACAAATTTGGAAAAAAGTTTTTTTTATACAATTCCTACCTACAATTCCTTTAAGAAACATTTCGTATTTCCAATCTAGAGAACAGCTTCCGCTTAATATTTTTGTAGAAACAGTGATACATTTTGTTTAGTTTATTTGGATGAACAGAAGGTTCAAAAGAACAGCATTTATTTGAAATAGAAATCTTTTGTAACATTATAAATGTCTTTAGTGTCGTGTATGTTATGGGAGTAATCAAGATGTATTAAAATATATTCCTAATTTTCATTCATTATTTTAATATATAAAAACAATGAATGAAAAATATGTTGACAGAATTTTCAAAATCCTACTTTACAGTATGTGCTTAATGACCCAAATTGTACATTAAATGACAACCCAACCCAAAAAGTGTAAATTAAGTAAAAACCAAAGACTGCAATTTATCAATGTTGATTTTCATCAATTCAGTAAGCCAGGGTGAACAGGAAAATTGACAATTTAGTAAAAGTAAAAATAGTAGCAGAGATGTTATTTGACAGCCGAACAAATGAAACAAACAATGGGCCAAAAAAAAATTCTGTTTCAAGATATTTCAGTTGGCACAAACCATGTTTATTCTCGATGTAAATGAACCAGGGCTCCAAAATGTAACTAAATGGTTCAATTTAGCTAATTTTCCTACAGGTACAACTGCATTTTAGATCGCATTGGTGTGATAACAAAACTGTATTTGATTATGTGCTGCCATATTATGGGAAATACCTAAAGCCAAAAAAATCCAAGAATGGGATGAAACAATTGAACCGACTGAATTATCTGAATAAGCCAAAGGACAGTGTAGCATGACCAGGGCTGGACTGGCCATCGGGCATATCGGGCATTTGCCCGGTGGGCCGACGTGCTTTTTGGGCCGATACAGATCATTCTTTGAAAAAAATATAAAAACAATTTTTTCTCTAAACGGCCCATAATACTCGTACATCGGCGGCCCATATGTTTAGTTTTGCTTAATTGGCAGCGCTGGGATCTTTGTGCCGGTGTAATGCATTGGACAAAAAAAGTCAGCGTAGGTTTTTTTGTTTTTTTTAACAGACCGGCCCATGAAACACGTAGATCAGCGGCCCATTGGTTCTTTTCTTGATTGGCACTGGGCTGGTCCAATCACATTTTTAAACTCCTCCCCTTTGGGCTTTGAGCGCGCGTGCAGTGTCAGTGTGTATCTGTCAAAATAGTCAGAGATGGAGAAGAAACGCAAGGAATGTGCAGAGAAATAGCGTGAAAAAAAGAAACTGGCCATTCAAGTGTCTGATGAGGATACTGATGAGGATCAGGAGAGAATGAGTGAGTGTAGAGAACTGTGGTAAGCAGAACTAGGCAACTTTCAGAACACAGAGGCGATGAGTGTAGGAACCCATCACCCACCTACGCATTATTTACACATCGGCATAGTTGATGATTACGCATTTTATTACAATTGTAATGAGACGCGTTTGTAAACCATGTTTTCCGCCAAAATAAAAGATCATGTGTTTATCTCTTTCAAGCATGGAAATTAGTACAAAACTAATTATGGAAGTTCCTTTTATTTTCCAGTGCATTTGTTTTACAATATATGGCTAGTGGAATTAATATTATAACTAGTATTATGTAGTAGTGTGATGCAGACAGACACTATATCACAGCTAAAAGAGTTTTGAGTTTTTCTTTGTTCAATTTGCACACTGATTTTGCGTTGGAGCTCTTAATTTTTAACTCTCAAAGTGCACCAGATTGATGAATTTAACGTTAAAAAGCACAATTTTTTCTTACGGGGGGCTCCCCTGAACCCCCCTAAAGGGACAGAGGTCCACTCACCACAGATTTACCAAAAATCCTTTGTCAAACACTGGTATTGCTATGCCAATGCAGCTTATAGCTTGTTTTAGGATTAATCATTGTGGATTAGTTCGATTGTATTTTACAATTAGTAGTTATTTCATCTATTAACTATTAATTATCTATTACTCATTAGGCTACATGGCATTAGTGGTTTTAATAGGAGTTAGTATACATATTCAGGGGCATGAAAAGATCGGTTGTGTTTATGATTATATCTAGTGGGCCAGTCTGGACCAAAATGCCCGGGCCGATTTTTAGTCCCAGTCCAGCCCTGAGCATGACCAACTATGCATTGAGCTCATATCCTATGAGTTTCAACTATGCATCCCAGCACAAATATGAACAGCACTGCACACTTTAATAATGATTAAAAATATAGTTAAATAATATTTATTATAGGGGAATGAGGGGATATAATCATTTTTATTACAATAACGTTTTTTATGTAAAGTTTCAAAAATTTCCATAGTTTAGTCTACTATTTTTTTATACCAAATACTAGAGCTGCTCAATTAATCGTTAAAAGATCGTAATCTTGATTCAACCACACACACCATCTTATTCCTGAATGACAACGATTCTATTAAACCTTTGACAAGTATGATCACGACCCAGAGAGAGCAGTTGTCATGTATAAAACAGCTTCACAAACAGTCTTTTCAGCCACACAGTACCATCATTTCTTCAAGAGAGTCATTCAAAAATGCAGATTAATCTAGTATTGAAACAAGTGAAGTCTTTGAGTGAGTCGTTGAATCATTCATTCAAAACTATTGTTTTAATTAATTCAGATTATTATCTATTTTAAAGTCCCTGTAAAGTCAAAATTAAGTATGTGTTCTGAGTTTGTCACACCACAGAAAAATGTGTTAATAGCCACCCAGTTTTAGCCCCGTTTTAGCCCCGCCCAAAAAATCCGGAAAATAGCAATGGTGAAAAACTGTTTAACGGTCTAACTCCACAATTCAGTACTTCACAGTTCACAGTCTTTGTAATATGTTTTAGCAATACATTTCTAACATTTATAATGGGTTTAGAATTTTTTTTTAGAATTGCCTTTACAGGGACTTTAAATAGATTGCAGCAATTAATGTTTTGTCAGAACCTCAAGTAAATTAAATGTTATTGTTTAGTTGATTATTCACAATCGTGGGAGAATCGTGATCTCTACTTAAAAAAAGAAATTGGGCTTCTCATTTTATCTGGAATCGTGCAGCTCTACCAAATACAGTAATTTGTTTTGTGGAAACCACAGCTGCCATTGTATTATTATAATACCACATTTAAATGAAAGATACAATACTATAGCCGGTATTGGGGATTTTTTTAAATCTAAAGATTTCTTGGAGTCAGCAGCTGAAATCATTTCAGAAAATTCTGAAATTAGAATAGAAGTCATAACGACACATCCACACAATAGTTGAGATATCGGGGACACAAATGAAGGTATTGTGACAAACCTAGTGAGTAGACAGTAGTAGACTGTACTGTATGAGTGTACCTTAGTGAGTGATGCCATGGCCAGAAGGGAGTACTGGGTAATGGGATGATCTTTAAGTTCAGGTCCAGCATGTAGAGGCTCAACACAGCAAACCTCACCTTTAGAACCACTGAATAAACACCTGGATTCACACGTCCTCATTCCCATTACCCTCCTAGAGAAGGAGAGAGAGAGAGATTATGAACCACTGATAATAGAGTGCCAGCATTGCAGCAGTGAATGATAAGATGCCTTGACAGGTTATAAAGATGTTTTTTGTTTTTTTTACTAAACAAAGACATTCGGTGGAGAATGAAGGAAAATGTCCTTCTCCAATAAGGCATGAAATACTACAGAGATAACAGCATTCATCAATTGATACAGATTCAGATAATTAGATTTCTGTTGGCATCTATTGGATTTTGAATGATTAAGTCGAGGGGTGTGACAGAGCTCTATTCTAAGCCATTGGGAGGAAAAGCAATGAAAAATAAAACGAAAATAAATTAGAAATATGATGAAAATTTTAACATAATACTAAAAATTTCAGTTAGTGCTTATAATCAAAATAAATGTAAAATAAAATTGCAGCTTTAAAAAAAAAGATATTTTTGTCTATTTTTAATATAATATTGAAACAACAAACTTCATGTAACAAACAAATAGAAACTTTTAGGGCAAAAAATGCGAAAACCCTTTTAAATGAGCCATGGTATTCTGTTTGGCATTAACCAATCACATTCAAACTCTTAATGAAAAGTAATTATAATAATCCAGTCATCAAAGTGATTCTGATTAATGCTGAATAAATTTCAGATGCTTCTGTAGGACATTCTTAGTATTTTCTTGGCTGTATTTTATTGTGAAAGCCTGGCTTGCAAATAGCTTACAAAGGATGAGTTGGGATCTCTCTGTGGATCAGGAGAAGGGTACAAAAGTATTTCCAAAACATTAGATGTGCCGTGGAACACCATAAAGTCAAGTGATGAAAATGTTGTTTTAGGTTTTTAGTTTACAGTATCAGCCTATGGGTCATTGTCAGAGTGGATGAAGCTCTACTGCCCCCTGCCCAACAGTTACGTGTACTACAATGTTACAATGCCACTTTTGTTTATCAAATTAGCAGAGGTGGAAAGTAACGAATTACATTTACTCGCGTTACGTAATTGAGTAGTTTTTTTGTGTACTTCTACTTTTTAAAGTAGTTTTTAAAATCTGTACTTTTACTTTTACTTAAGTACGTTTTGTTTGAAGTATTTTACTTCGCTACATTTGAAATCATATCCGTTACTGAGGAAAAAATAATAATACAAGGGAGGAAAAAAAAAAAAAAAAAAAAAATCACACTCCGGAAACTACTGCATTGGTTGAAGGGCGGGAGAACAAACGCGCAAGAAAGGTGACGCAGACCCAGCTGAAGCTGAAAGCGAAGCGCCCTCGAATTCTTATGAAGCGGATTATGGCCAGTATGAAAATACTTTGTAGAAAAAAAACGTGGTTGTCCTCAAGGATAAATATCCAATTTGCAAAAAATGTGGACGCAAAGTGGCTGCAAAAGGAAGATACATAGGACACACCATCCCTCCTGCAGATAAAGGTATGTCCCGATTATAATTTAAGGCCGAATGATTTACGTGATGCTGAGGGAATCCCAGAATCCAGTCATGAAAATGGAATTCACATAACGCAGATGTCTCGTAAAACACGCAAAATAATGGATGCATGGAATACATGGAAAGTAGAACTGTGCAATAAATCCAATCGCGACATGGTCTTTGAATATTTAAGCACAAAAATACTGCATGTAAATATATCCCTATTTGTTCTGCTGTGCTGCGACGCTTTTTCTACTACATACTCAAGTAGGCGTGACGTTTCATGGTGTTTTCAGCGTCTCACAAACAATTTGAGGATATAAATACATGAACATTTCCAGAGCTGCTCTGAGAGAACGCCTAATGAGCATTTTCATCATTTTATTTGAGAAAAACAAAACCATTATCAACTAGGCTACACTTTGAAACACTTTTCTACATTTTTGGTCTTAACTACAACCCGTCAAAATAAAAGTTCGGTTTTACTAGGAGAAATTATGACAGAAATATATTACTACTCTACTTCTCAAAATAATAATAATAACAACAATAATAATACATTTTATTTAAACATTAAAGGAATATATTTTTTGTCCATGGTTTAATTTAGTAAATCCGTTTTTGCAGCGCTTCCCCAAAAGGACACAAGTTTAAATTCAAATTTGATTACCACCGTTTTTGATAATATATTATTAAATCATAAAAAGAAACATTCATTTTCTGAATAAATACATTTCATAGGACAATATTATTCTTAAACATTTTAATAAATTATTAACGTTAAAAATAAGTTGTTAATCTAATTCATTATCAATTATCAAATTTAATTGATTGGACATGTTTTATTGAAATTAAATTTTTTTCATTAACAAAACAAACAAATGGTTTCAAGTTTGTTATAATAAAAGCAAAAAAAACAAAAAAAAACCTGTTTTCATTAATTTAACTGTCATTTTAACTGATGATAACAATAAAAATAATAATAACCATAATTTAATAATAGTTTATTTAATAATTGATTAATACTGTAAACCGTGATATTTTCTGAGACCTTATCATACTGTGAAAATCTCCATAACCACCATACACGGGAGAGTCCCCCACCCCCGCTGTTAAAAAAGTAACTTTACTCTGAGTAAATTTTAAACAAGCTACTTTTTACTTTTACTTGAGTAGATTTTTTGACCTGTAATTTTACTTGTACTTAAGTAAAATTTCATTGAAGTAAGAGTACTTTTACTTGAGTAGAATATTTTATTACTCTTTCCACCTCTGCAAATTAGATTCAAGTTATTACATGTAATATAAACCGAATCGATGTACTTCAATTCAGTCATATCTTGAGTTTTATAAAGCACATCTCACCTGAATGACAGCTCAAACACTGATCCGCCACTGTCATTACATACAGCTAGTGCCGGGTGGTCAGTGAACTGCAGAAAGAGAGAGAAGAAAGCGCTTTATTCAATGTCAATGAACAACAAAGTGCGTGAAGTACATACATAAGTGCTGTGCAGAACCTTCACATGTAGTATGGCAGTGCCGGGTGGATGGGCGTCTGTGATAGTGCGGAGCAGCTTCCCATTGGCCAGATCCCACATGGTGATCTGCATTAGAAATAAATGGACACTTCCCGTTAAATATGTACATAAATATTTTATCTGACCAGATCATTATGAAAGTTATTCGCAATCGAGATTGTTTGTCAGTTTAAGGGTTTGTTGCCGCTAACCTGTCCTTTGGCAAAACCACACAGTAGTCGTGTGCAGTCGTGATTGATACTGAGAGCTGACACCGCACCGTACTCCGCTCCTGTCGCTGTGGTGCCCAGGCAGAGTCGCAGAGCCTGGTTCTGATCTGAAATCATAATTTACAAATTAGGAAAAGGAAAGTCCAATCAAAGAATTTACGCAAATAGTAATTTTGTAATACTTTCAAACACAGCCGCAAGCAAAACGCAAACAAACAAAAAGCGTGCAAACAGCCATGGCAAACTTATCAACCCATATTATTCTTCTACAATTAAAAAATGCTTTAGCTGGTTTAACATGCTCTTATGTCATTTCACACTAGACATGCAAGCAGCATGTATTTTTTGGTGCCCATATTAACAGGTTAGAGCACTCACACTGCACGAAGTGCACAATAATTTTTGCTGTGCTTTTCATGTTGAATTAAAGTGATAGTGCACTGTTCCTGGCCAATTAGCAACTTCACTATAAAAGCATACAAGGATCAGCAACAACATTAAGACCACTGACAGGTGAAGTGAATAACACTGATTATTGTGGCAAGCCGGACAGCGCGGAGAGCCGTGGAAACGGAGCACAAACTCGAGTCCCACGGAGGAGCTCCACGAGGATAATGGAGGAGTGATGACAGTGCAAGATGAGAGGACCAGCCCTGGACTTTATGTTGGTGTTTTGTTTTTAATTTAAGCAGCAGTCGTCCATGAGGGGCTGGCGCGTTACTTTTGTTTTGTTTAGAGATGCACCAATTGGTCAGGGATTGGAATCAGCCAATTGTCCACATGATTGGCCCGGAACGGTAAGCGGCTGGTTAGTCTCATGTCTTTCTGATTCCGATCCGGTCCGTTTTGTTGGCAGCGGCACAGACAATAACATTAGTTGCGTGTTCTCGCTCTCTTCTCTCAGACGGCGAAGTGACACACACCCGCCTCCTCTCACTCACTCGTCTCATTCGCTCCGATTAATAAGGGCTTGTATTGTGCATAATTTTACGAATTCCCACAGGTTTCGCACTCACACCAAAAGCGTGCATACCAATGATCTATATAAGTGGAGCGCACAAACCGCCTCTCAGTCTCAAGCAGCTTGTGAGTTGCAAGTTAGTGAAAGGAAAAATTAAGCTTCACAAAGCTTTGAATCAATTGAACCAATTGCTTGGCAAAATGATTCACTGTTTCGAAAGGTTCGAAGTGGCACACGCTGGTGACCCCTGCTGGTCAGATCAAGTGTCTATAATATGTGTCCTTTTATCAATTTTCAGGGCTTGTTTTGTTTGTTCCATGGATGGCTCAGCTAAACAGGCCAATAAGAGACTATTAACTACTAATATTACTTTTAATTTAAGTAAAGTAAAGTAAAAAGGTCAACAAAGGTATAAAACTGATCAGAGATCAGGTAAAACCCATAGACACCTTATCAATGGTTCACTGCTGGGGGGGCAATCTCAGTAAATCCACATGATTCATGGGTTCACAGTGATCATCGCCGCCCAGTGGTGAACCATTGAAATTTAGACCCATATGATGTAACGAAGACTTGTTTACTGAAATCACGTGATTTTGGTACTTTTGGCTTGTCTCTGTCTCTCCTCATCCTTCAGTCTCCTTTTCTCTCGCCTCGTCTGTCCTTACATGTTCAGTATTGAGGGTACCCCCCAGCCTGCGAGGGGTGATGGGGGTATGTGGCAAGCAGGGTGGGGCAGAGAGCCCTGGAAACGGAGCGAGGCCGGTGGCGCGAGTGCTAATAAGCCCATGGAGGTGCTCCAGAAAGATAAAAGGAGGAGTGACGACAGTGCTAGACGAGAAAGGACCAGGCCTGGATTTTATGTTGGTGTTTTGTTTAATTTAAGCGGCAGTTGCCTGTGAGAGGCTTTCGCTTTACTTTCGGTTTGTTGTTTGTTTATTTTATGAATAAAGTAACATTGATCATTTACCGGTTCCCGCCTCGTCCTTCCCTGAGCCTTTAAACCTTGTTACAATTATATTGTTACAATGGCACCTGTCAAGGTTTGAGATATATTAGGCAATCACTTCTTGAATTGCATGTGTTGAGCAAGATGGGCAAGTGAAACGATCTAAATGACTGACTTTGAAGGACCAAATAGTGATGACTAGTCGACATCCATATGACTATGGACATCTCCAAAACGGCTTATCTTTTGGTGTGTTCCTGGTATGCAGTGGTTAGTACCTACCAAAAGTGGTGCAAGGAAGGACAACTGTTGAACAGCGTCAGGGTCATAGTCATGGTGCCCAAGGCTCATTGATGCATCTGGTCCGTCCAATCACACAGAAGAGCTACTGTAGCTCAAATTGCTGAAAGACTTAATGCTGCCCATGATAGAAAGGTGTCAGAACACACAGCACATTACAGTTTTCTGCGTATGAAGCTGTGTAGCTGCAGACTGGTCAGTGTCCATGATGACCCCTGTCCACCATCAAAGTGCCTACAATGGGCACATGAGCGTCAGAACTGGACCATGGAGCAATCCGATCCATGGAGGCTCCACTCCGCAACTTGCAGGACTTAATGGATCTGCTACTTCTGTCTTGGTGCCAGATACGACAGGACACCTTCAGAGGTCTTGTTGAGTCCATGTCTTGTTATATCAGAGCTGTTTTGGCAGCATGAGGGGCCGTAGATATATGCAATATAAGGCAGGTGGTTTTAATGTTGTGGTGGATCAGCGTATGTCTACTGCAGTGGTTCTCAACCAAGGGTCCTGGGTCCACTGGGGGACCTCAGCAAACTTCCCAGGCCTTAAGACAACTTAAATGATTTAAGAATTGATTTTAACTAGCATTATTATTAAGTGTGATTTCTATACCTGGTCACGTAATGTAAAATAATAAAAAATTCTAGGTATGCCAATATCTAAAATGTGTTATTTTGTAGAAAATGGGAGAGTAAAAAAAAAAAAAAACAATTCTTAATCAAGAATCATTTGCAATGTATTTGCCCGTGTGATGTTTTAGATCCCGTAACATCAAAATGAGACATTTTTGGAGCTTGATTAAATAAATGCTTTGTTTATAATGAGGACGACATTTTAATCTACGAAATTTGCAGGATGTTTTAACAGTACAAACAACTCTTATATCAAAAGATAAAGGCAAATTTGATTGACCCCTATAAAACTTATGGACTCCTAAAATTAAGTTATTTTAATTATTTTAATCCATACTGTTTTCACACTTACAGAAACAGTCACTGTTTTTGTAAATTAAATGAACTATATTGTATCATCAGTAGCAACAACCACAGGAGCTATTTAAATGATTTAAACTAGAAGAATATGTTAAGTTGAAGACTAATTTTACCATACTGTAATAGCTACACTACACAGAATGCTACAGTATATGGCTTAACATCTTATATGGTGTGTGTGTGTGTGTCTGTGTGTGTGTGTGTGTGTGTGCGTGTGTGTAGGGGGGACATAAGCGCATCAAAGAAGAGTATGGCGGTGATCTTAAACAAAAAAAAAGTGCTGACAGGCCGACGATGATCAGACGACTACACAATAATCTGCGACTCAGTGGTGCACTAGAAACTCCCAGTATGAAAGCACAAGAGTGCCGCTTCTGCTCTGCTTAAGCATCCGGTGTGAAACGGGCATTACTGTATTGCAATGCTAAACATGATGGAATGGAAAAAAAATTCAACTGTGATATTATTATTTTTTTTACTATATTAATACATTACCTTTTCCTGAAAAATCCACCCCAGACAAGCCAAGACAGTGAGATAGTAGTTTAAAACACTCAAAAGACATACTATTATAGCAGTACATTTAAAAAGTTTGAAAACTGCATTTTGCTGTTAAGAATGACTGATAAGCACAGTGATAAAGCACTGTGATAAAGTACAAAAGATTAATAGATTAATAGAAACAATAGATTAATAAATATAACATCTTTGCAAAAAACCTTAAAGTCCCCCTGTGGTGAAAATCAAGTTTTTAATGTTGTCTGTATGTCTGTGGTGTTTTTAATATGCTTTAAGACAAACAATGTGCAAATTCATAAGTCAACACCATTGTATCTCCAGACAGTCGCAGTCTTGTTTCTGCGTCCGAGTATTTTCTCCTTAAAACTGCAGTGAAAAAAAGACCGTGGTTTAAAATCAACAGTGTTTCTTACGTCACAAACTACCTTGTAACCAATCACGTCAACGTGCCGGCGGGCTTTAGCATATCATTTACAGCAAACTACCAGGGGAGTCTCGAGAGATGCCAGGTTATCCCGGTATTTTTTTTTTTGTTGATATGAATAATCGGGTAGAATTAGCAATATAGCAGGTGATTGCAGTATGTTTAGAATTAGCAATATAGCGGTATGATGTATATTACGATGTTATAATGAACTATGTCTTTCTCCACTGACGTTCTGAGTTGTTCAAACCGTTTCTGATGATTGTTAGAAGGCAGACTGAGATGGTGAATGGGAACATAGTTTGTGTAACATTAGCAACACATTATTAGCTGTTTGATAACATAGTCAAGCAAAAGGCTAATCACATTAATTACCGTTATGCGTCCAACATTGTAAAGAGCATTTTACATTGTAAAGACCATTCTGCAGCGTTTACCTCAGTAAGTTGGCTGAATGAGTCTGTGAGCTGGTGTGAGAGAGTGGAGGCGGGGCTAATTTGCATATTCATGATTCCGCGTATACTTAACGAAGCAAGGGTGTAGGGTTGCATTCAAGCTATTTTAAGGCATGAAGGATTTTTTTCACAGGAAAAAAACATTTAAATATGTTATTTTGGTGATCAAAGATGAGCTTTAAGGGATAAAATGATTGACTACAGGGGGACTTTAAATAAATTCCACTGTAGTGTCCTTTATCAACTTTAACACAACAGGACAATATTGAATGATGTGCTTACCAAATACTAAGGCCAGACCATGTGACGTCCCTACAGCAATCACATTTGAAACAGTCTGCAAACACAAAATAATTTCAGACATGAAGAAGAAAAAAGAAAAGAAAATTAGAAAACACAAGTAAGTCAAATACTCACTATTGCAGTTGGCAAGCCAGCATCAACTTTATCCTAAAGAGAGTTGGAAAGAGTAAAAGCACAGAATTAGAGTTAAGAGAGAAACAATTTCACAGGCATAGAGGAAATTTCTTTTGAAAGACCCTCTGGTTTACAGCTCTAAATAATTTTTTTTTTAAAGGATTGTGCACTATTCAGAACTGAATTGACAATGCCTGAATTTGAACTAAGGAATGCAATGGAATTAAATAAAAACACGTGCATATATATATATATATATAAATATATAGTACTGCTGTATAGTATACAAATATATTTGTTATCATGCATACAACATACTGTATTTACACACAGCATATTTAGTATAGTATAGTATAGTATACACCAATGAGCCCAAACATCATGACCACCTGCGTAATATGCTGTTGTACCTCTGTGTGCTGCCAAAACAGCGCCAACCTGGTGAGGCATGGACTCTAGAAGACCTCTGAAGGTGTCCTGTAGTATCTGGCATCAAGACGTTAGCAGCAGATCCTATGAGGTGTATATATCCTTTGTCCTGTGGGTTGCGAGGTGAAGCCACCGTGGATCAAACTTGTTGGTCCAGCACATCCCACAGATGCTCAATTGGATTGAGATCTGGGGAATTTGGAGCCCAGGGCAACACCTTGAACTCTTCATCATGTTCCTTAAATCATTCTTGAACAATGTGTGCAGTTTGGCAGGGTGCATTATCCTGCTGAAAGAGGCCACTTTCATTGTCATGAAGGATTTTATCTGGTCTGCAACAATGTTTAGGTAGGTGGCATGTCAAATGCATGTCCACATAAATGGCCGGACCCAGTGTTTCCCAGCAGAACATTGCCACGAGCATCACATTCCCTCCACCGACTGTCATCTTCTACATGCACACTATCCTGGTGCCATCACTTCCATAGGTAAACGGCGCACTGCTGACCAGGAGCAACCCACAAGCCTTCTCGTTTCAAAGATTCTCTGACCCAATCGCCTTGCCATAACAATTTGGCCCTTGTCAAAGTTGCTCAGATCTTTATTCCTGCCCATTTCTCCTGCATCCAACACGTGGATTAGGAGAACTGATTGTTTTATTACTGTCTAATCTACCCTGACCCTTATTTGGCTTTGTTAGGAGATGATCAATGGTATCCGCTTCACCTGTGACTGGTCATAATGTTTTGCTCATCAGTGTATAAGCAGTAGATTAAGTATTATTACTCTTACCGCAGCAGATACTATCTGGGCTGAGATGCCTTTCAGCACACTGCGTCTAAGAACAGATCCATGTACTGTAGCGTTAGTTTCCACTGCTTTCCTCCTCCTGAAATGAACATACACAGACGAATTACTAAAAGGAAAAATACTATATACAATCACAAACATGCATTACAACATCAATATAAACCATGTGTTGTCGATGTGTAGCCAGGTAAAGAAAGTGTCCGTTCCTCTTTAAGTGTGTGCGGTCTCCACTGTCAGAGCTGGCCAGAGAAGAGGTCTCACAGGAGTGGGCATCAATGTTCTCTGTGTTCAAAAGACACGTATCCTCTAGAATAAATGGCTCGTCCTCATCTTCAGGCTAAAAAAAAAAGTTTTGACATTTGAAATATTAAGCATGTTAAAACAAAAACACTAATACAAAACAAAGACTATAAATCTTACTGTTAAACCAAATGGTTTTGGTTTGTGAAATACAGACATAATGAGAAAAAAAGCATACATACTTTACCAGTGAAAAGTTTGGATGAATATAGCTAAATATAGATGATAATGGCCTAAAGGCTTATTCTTGCAGTTAGTTTAATATATTATCATTAAAAAGTTTGGGGACAGGAAAGATGCTTTAAATTGATCGAATCAAACAATATAGACATTTACAATGTTAGAAAATATTTATATTTCAAATAAATGCTGTTTGTTAAAGTATCACAGTTTCCACAATAATATTAAGCAGCACAACAGACCGTTTTCAACATTTATAGTAATAAGATGTTTCACATCAAATCAGCATATTAGAATGATTTCTGTAGGCTAATGTGGCACTGAAGACATGTTAAAGAGTGAGTAGGTATGCCCAAAATTTGACTGGCATATCTGCAAATCTAAAAGGGTGCTGCTGTACGACGACTATAAAGGTAAAAGATAACCTGACATACTGACCTCATTCAGAATGCTCTCCAGGGTCGGAGGAGTGTCCACTTGAGGGATGTCAAACTCTTTATCATCAATCTAAGAGGTAAATAATGCTTAATAGTAATATCCTTAATAGTAATACATACATGTATCAAAGTAGCAAGATGTCTGTAATGACTGAATACTTTAGGCTTCTTACCACACATACTAACAGCTTAACATTTGAAAATAACATTAACAAAAACATATGACACAAATCACGAACTAATTAACTAAGAAAAACAAAAACACATAAAACGCAGTGATATCAAACACTGCACGAGTAAAGTGTCTTTAAGGACAACAACGAAGCTTGTTAAAATAATTAACAAAATGAAACAAAACCATACAGACAAACACTGAAGCAGATCAGTCTTACCGCCTCTATTTCCATTAAATTGAGCTGTGAGGACGCAGAAACAAGACTGCGACTGTCTGGAGATTCAGCCATTATACAGTCTTAGATCAGCTGTCGGGTTTAATATAATTTATAATATATGTTTTTCAGTTGTAGTCATAATGCTCTGCAGCAACAGTCTACATCCTTGAAAGTGTCGGAAGAGGTGGGACTTAACGGCATACGTAACCATTCCACTTCCTGTTTATGTTCCTTTTAATTTAAATCGTACACTATCAGTGTCTATAATTATTGTTATATTATTATTTTGATTAGTTTAATTATTTATTTATTTTTACTTTTCTTTTCACTTGTGACTGTAAAAAAATTGTAAAATGGTATTACATCTTTTGCCGTTTTTAGTGAAACAAAACAACATGGACATTAGAAGTTGCATTATGTTCGGACCCTAAATAGCAATAATTTTAATGTTAATAATGACAATTTCAATTAATTATTATTTTTTCTTAGTAAGAAGTTGTTTATTTACAATTAGCCTAACTTACATATCTACATAAGCATAGAGCAGATTAAACGCAGATTAAACTCATAAACCACACAGACTGCTTTAATACGAATAGTTCGTATTAATTATTACAAATAGCTTTTTTAAAGGAGCCCATGTATGTTAGCTTCTCAACTGGATAATATATTTACAAGCTATATTTGACCAGTCGTCTCATTGCAGAGGTTTGCTGCCCCCATGCGTTTATGATTATAATAGGCATAAGCATTTCTGAAATTATTCAATTTGTTGATATTACTTTACACATATTTTTTTTTAATTACATATAGCCTACCATAGTGTATGATTAGGATTCACATGGGAATCAGATCCCATTCCCGTTTACACATAACTGACTCCATATAATTCCATCATAGCCAAGCTATGTCTCACAACAGGCATGTAATGCTTTCAAATTTCTTTGTCACACAGTGCACTCCATTTAAATGATGGTTATTTTTGATCAATTCAGATTAGATACTGTCACATCAGTCTGAATTGGAGTGACAGTTCTATTGAAAAACAACCTGCTTATGAAACTGTGGGGTATAATTAGTGTATAATGCATGAGATGGTACACTAACCCATCCTTTGTTAATGAGACCTTTTCCTCTTTTCATCTGCTGGCAAAGATACACCAGAGACAGCAGGCAAATGTCAACCTCATCATTTCATTGCTCTGAAAAAAAAGGACACTGGTACTGTTGCGGTATGTAATGACAGACCTCACATTGTTACTGTTCCATTCAGTTCTTTCTGATATGCAGAAGAGGTGTGACAATATAATTACAAAAGTGCAGCCAGTTACTGTGTATGATTAATGCTAAACAATCAGCAGTGTGCATTTGTTGTCTGAGTGGTAGAGTTAGTGAGATGCCACTTTCTCTCATTTAGAGATATTTCAGTTCTCAGGGTTCCAGGAGAAGTATTTGATTGCTAGTCACAGATGGATGATCGTACACACAGCTCTCTGTTTGGCTGAAGATCTGGAGAGGAATCCAAAGACGGGGTGGTGTTTCTGGGCCTGGTTCAACACGGTCACCCTTCTGGACATATTTAGAACCAGCATCTCAAAATAGACTACTTTTTAAAGACCGATCCAAGAACACTATAAGACCAAATTTCTGTTTATGCAATTGAATACTGTATTGCAGTCTAGACCAGTGGTTCCCAAAGTAGGGGTCGCGACCCCCCGGGGGGGCGTGAGACAGCTCGGGGGGTCGCGAGATGATTTCCAAGGGACCGTTCGGTATTTATGGAAAGGTCCACTGGAGGAAAATAGGGGAGGGTCATGTCTTTTTATTCTTTGTTGAGGGGAGGGTCATTCAACTTTGTGTATCCATGAAAACAGCAAAATTTCTAATATTTTTTCCATGTAGCTGTATGTAGCTCTCTCGGTCTCGGTTCCCCATCGCTATCATCAGATGGGTCTCCCAACAAAAATCCAGTTTGGCGCTGTCTGACAGTGCGCGCGCGCGCTTCGGTGCGCGCTCAGAAAAAGTACATCATGTACAGAACGCCAATGAAATGTTTACCTGGCATAGCTTTAAAGCACGATTAAATAATTAACTTTTGTGATTGCGAATAAGTGCAGTGTCCTGTGAGTGTAACTCTACCGCTGCATTAACATGTGATATGAAAGTGTTTGAGTGTATTGGGACTGAAGCGCCAGAACTGCAGCTGATATAGCCTAATGTGCGCTGTAGCACGATACTTCCATATTTTAGTTTCCATTCTTACTGTGTTTCCACAACAATGTTAGAGAGTAAATACTGAAATTGCCACCATAACAGTGGAGTGTGATGTGACGTAGGGCTATCACATTTTAAAATGACTATTAGTATTATTTGAAGTTAAAATAATATGAAATAGGCCTACACAGACCTACACCAAAAAACTATTTGAGAATAGATTCTTTAAAATTGGGCAATTCCAGCGTTATGGACGTGACATTTGCAGTCAAAACTTGAAATATAAATGATCAGAAAATGTATTAATACTGAAACGTTTGTGTATATATCCATACCCCCTTAATAAAGGAGTCAAGACATTAGAAAAATATCAGTCTACACATGCGTTTTATATTTAATATGAGCGAAATACACATGTGACGTGACACAAAACATCTTTAACTTTTATGTGGCAAAATATTTTTTAATAATTCTACGAATTACACTGAATTACACAAAACAAAAGTAGGCTAATAACCGGATGAAGAAGGGTCGGCCTCCACAGAACATAAAATATTCTTTATTTTATTTTATTTTTCGTGTTCGCATTTATGAGGGAAAAAACAATATGGACGTGGCAGTTCTCGGTTTCGGACATGACCGCTCTGAAAGCGACTTTAAAACTTCCACAGAGACTTCAGAAAGCACAAAGCCTTTCTTTAAAGTAAATTTCGTTTTTTATTAATTTTATCTTAATTTTAATTAATGTTTCATCAACCATTTGCCTGGATTTAATGAATAAGAAGTAAATATAGTAGAAAATAGATCATCAATTACACAGAGTCGCCGGCGCGTGAACTGGACTCTTTCTCATGAACCGAAACTCAGCGTATAATCAGAGGCGCTGCAATAGGGCAGGCAAGGCAGGCAATTGCCTGGGGCCCCGCATTTTGAGGGGGCCCCCGAGGGCCGATCATTTCAACAATCAGAAATGTTCATATTAATATAACACGCAGTGACGCCGCCGCATCCCCCTTAGTGGGCCCCCCTCTCTCGCAAGGCTGCGTATGCTTTTGCTGCTTCTGGCGCCTTTTTCAAACTGTCGCAGTGCTTACTCGCGTTTCTGTCTTTCTTTTACTGTCTGTATTCGAAAATGCATGAATTCGTGTATTAAAAATGAAGAGGACATATCCATCTGGCAGCCAGAAGCGGGAAAAAAACAAGATGATGGGGAAAAGAGAAAACATGACTGCGGTAAGTGATGGAGAATGAAATGATGATGATTAACGTTAGCTTAATTGACTTAACATTTACGTTAAGGATGATTAATGGCAAACAAATCGTTTCGTCGTTCAATTCACATTTATTTTTCACAGTAGTACATATCGTTTTAAAGCACCTTTACAGAAAATACATGCAAGTTATCTCGAGTGATCTGTTATCAGAGGTGACTGATGTTAAGTAATGGTAGCTAGCTATTTTAAGAAATGTAACTTACAAAACAAATCACACAATCCACGTTGTTAATTTCAGTTTAGTTTCACTTAAGATTAATTACTAGTAACGTTAATATGTTACTGAAAAACTGTTTAGCTAGGGGGTTGCACTTAGCAACAGCATGTAAAGTGTTAGACGGTATTAATGCAGGCTGAAATAGAATAACGTTAACGATTAACGTTGGTTCACCTCAAAATGAAACTTTCCTTCCAATTTACCCCAATGCCATCCAAGATATCCATGTCTTTTTTTCCTCAGTGGAAGAGAAATTATTATTTTTTTTTGAGGAAAACATTTCTGGATTTTTCTTCGAATAATGGACTTCAATGACAACCAACGTTTTTAAGTCCAAATCAATGCAGTTTCAAAGGTCTTTGAAGTGCTTCAACGGGCTGTGTACGATCGCATCTGAGGAAGAGGGTGTTATCTAGCGAAATGATATACTTTTTAACTACAACTGTTCGGATTGAGCTGATCTGCAACGCGCCGGGAATACGTCATCACGTTGAAAGATGTGTTTTGACTACTTTTTATATGTTGTATAATTATATCTCTAGGTAACAAAGATATAATAATAATAATAATAATAATAATAATAATAATAATACATTTTATTTGAAAGCGCTTTTCTGAGTACTCAAAGACACTTTACATAGAAAAAAAAGAAAAAATCGGGAACAATATCAAATAAATGCACTAAAAAAAACACACTGGACTAAGCTAAACATTAAAAGCAATTTTAAAAATGTGAGTTTTTATCAGTGATTTGAATGTTGAAAGGTCAGTGCAGTCACGGATATATTTACAAAAAAATATTTTAGAATGGGCTCTTTGATTAATTTTGCCTGGGGCCCCCACTTAATGTTGGTTCGCCTCTGCGTATAATGTAGCTACTTGCCTCACAGAATTGAGAAATATATAGACAGCTTGATGTCAACTTTTAAACAGAATGTTTAAAAACGAAAAACAGACTCTCTGCTTATGTAATCCGTATGAAATCTGCATTTCTCTCTGGCGCGTTAAGATGGCGAGTCAGCATCGTCAACTTCATCTTGAAGCCGACACACTGACACAGAAAAACATTGTTTATTAATAAACAATTAATATCTCTCCTTGCTATATTTGACATATTCATAATCATTACTTTTGCCGGTTCTTTGTGGCAGCTTTTAGATACTTTATTGGGAGCGCCACCCTTGTTACATGAACCATTGCATCAGCACCGAAAACATGATTTTTCTTTTTGTTAAATCTAAAATAAAAAAATCATGATACGAACCGAGTTGTAGGTTTGGTCTATCGTTACAGCCTTAAAACGAGAAAGTAGGAGTTTAGTCGTTTGTCATGGTTGTAAAAAAAACAATGGCTATCTGAACATCTTTGCCAAGCGCAAACCAGTAGCAGTCAATAAATTATCGGGGAGGGGACTAATGCGGTCAAAACTAGCCTATTTTAGCCGTGCGTTTCCCTGAAAATAATTGCACACCTTATAACTTTCTCAACCAATCAGAATCAAGCATTCAACAGCCCTGTAGTCTAATATAAAATAATATAATGGTTGTTTTGACTGTTGTGTTCTTTTGTGTTGTAAGTATGCCTATTAGTGCGTGTGCACAGTTTCACGCAATGTTTGTAACCACCTCCGAGGATAGTAGGGGTCGCGAGTCACTCGCACCTTTATTTTGGGGGTCGTGGGCTGAAAAGTTTGGGAACCCCTGGTCTAGACCATTCTATCTATTACCATTTCAGTCATATCCGACTCTTGGTGATATGCAAGGATGAAGAAACCTTCACCCCCATTGTGCTGTTCCTGGGAAGCTCTGCATGCTTGCATAAGTTTGATTTATGGAAGATCTATAATAATACATGCTTGAAGAGGTATTAAATGTCTATTGCCATCAGACAATGATGCAAAGTGACTAACCATCAGAGTTCCTTTGATACTGAAAGTAACCAAAGGCTTAGAGAACAGGGGTTGTGAAAAGTACATTTCCAATAATATTGTTTTCAAATCTGTAAATCTGTATATTAATTCAAATGAACTGCACAAATGAGCAATCGAACCGAACCTGGTAAGTGTGAAGTCTATAAAACCAAAATTTGACTTTAAATCCATACTACTTTTCAAAAATGGGTTGTACGATTTTTTAAGCTCATTAATGCTGCATGTATTGGATCAAGTTAAAATATAAATGTAATATATTTCAAAAAGTCATTTAGGCCTATTCCTGTTATGGCAAAGCTGTATTTTCAGCATTAGCCTACTCCATTCTTCAGTGTCACATGAACCATTTCTTATTATTGTCAGTTGAAAACATTTGTGAGAAATATTTCTGTGGAAACCACAATTTTTTTCAGGATTAAATGAATTGAAAGCTGAAAAGAACAACATTTATTTAAAATAAAATAGTAATCTTTAACAGTGTAAAATGTCATTTTCCTTGGTAAAAAAAAAAAGGTATTATTTTTCTATCAATTAAAATAAAAACATATGCTACTGGCCTATATCATCTCGGCCAGTCCTTTGAGAATTTGTAGATGGCTTTTATGTAGATAGCCTAGTGTTCAAGTTTAAACATGAGATATAATTAATTTGGGGTATCAAACGGGCAATCTTTGGTCTTATCAATCTATTACTTGTTCCAGACCAAATCGATGTTGGTTAAGGGGAACATTAAGTTTCATAACTTTATATTAGGCTATATATTTCACTAAAAATCCTGTATAGTCTGGAGTGCTGCTTGTACGTTTGACTGAATTGTTTGCCTGTTTATTTCCTATTGTCTTTTATAATAGTTATTGTTGTTAATTTAAATGTTGTTGTTCAAATTATGTGATGTGATGTGATGTGGACTTCAGTGAAAGTTACATTATTACGCCATTAAATGGCGGCAAAGACCGTCTTTATGAGTGAGTCAGAACAAGGGAGGAAGTTGTTTTAGCTAGCGCTGTCAGGGAAATGACAATAACCAACATATCGTTTTTCTCGGCAGACACTCAACCTGATTTTTTCTATATGATATTATGGATATCGACCTGAAGAATGAATGCTATATCAGATGCAGGTAATAGCCTACACTCGACTCATTAAGCAGATCTCTCTCATAATACTCTAGTAACTCTACTCTACATAATACAACAAGCTTCAAGGAAGCGACTCAACGTTCCTTAGTTACTAATTCTAAAGTGAGTTTTAGAATTAGTAGCGGAGGCTTGGGCTCAGCTGTTTTACTGTCAATTTGAGTTGAGATTTTAATCCATGGCGGAAGGAAGTAGTTCTGCACAAAATAAAACCCTAACCCCCTGCCTAAAACCCCCGTAGCTGTTCTAAACTCACTGTAAAACACGGCTTCAAGGGGCTTTATTATTAAATATTCATTTTAATATTTATTTTATTCATAAAATAAACCCCAGCAACAAAAAAATAGAACGTTATAACACATATATTCCTCCGCCAAGCAATGTAGTTCCAAAGAGGTTGCCAAGCAACATGCATGCATTTTTACAGTCTATCTATGGCATGTGAATCACAAACGGTTGCGCAGTAATACCATGAGTAATACTAATGTAATGCGGTCACAGGTGTATGTTTGCTTCGAAGTTCGAACGGGGCTCAACCAATCAGAATAACGTGTACATAGAATATATAGCACATCAAGTAGCCTATTATATAGAATTCCTCTTTCAGAAAAATGGTTCAAAATATTAATGCTAGTCCAATGCTAGAATGAACATGTGGCCATGAAGTTACTAACATAATGCTATATTTGGGAAGTTTCTACATACTAGTTCAGATATTGATTTTGATTATCATAGTGATTTTGGTATTAGACTAATTTGATATGTCTCTCTTTCTCTTACCCTCTTCCTCTCAGCAATCTTCATAATATTTACAGCATAAATGAGATGAATTGTCTTCAAATATGTACTAGAGAATGTATGCAGTGTGAGTTTTCTTTCAAATGCATGTTTTTTTAAGCCAGCCACATCAACCACAAGGCAATTATTTCATTTGAAAAGCTCTCATTTTAACATAATTGTAATTACGAGGAGGCAGGGTTGTGGTTAGGGTTTATTAAGAACACCATCAACCTCTTCAGAAATCCAGCTGCATATAATTAAAGAGAGACAAATAAAAGTTTTTCAACATGCAATGAAAGCACTGTTAAATATGGCTCTGCGCACCACATGCACCTGAGAAAACTCAAGGTGATTTTTCCACATTAGACACGCAATAGAGATGATCAGGCTTGAGATGTAGCCAGCATTGCAAGAGTAAGAGAAGGTGAATCTGTCAATGGTACATCGGAAATTGAAATTGGGAATGTCTCCATGGTGACACAACTATTCTGGCCATGATTCACAATTCACTTCCAAGGTTATTCTCACTGGCTGTCTAGAATAAGGCCAGATTAATCAATCTATTATTCATGATTCAGTTCAGAGTCTTCACAGAATTCGCCAAAACTTGTAGATGACAAAACAAGCTCTCTTTGCAAGATCTTCTGTTCATCGTGGTGAAAGAAAGTGGCTCGTCAGCTCGGCTGCCGTATAATAAGGTGATGACTGGCCATGCAAGGTGTAATCTGAAAAGCACAAAATGAGCCTGAGATCTTAAAGTGAGAGCAGCATTAAAGAGAGTAGAGAGATGAGTGAGGTAGAAACGCTGATCAGATGGACTGATAAAAAAAAGAGGTGAGTAGGCTATGGGAGAAAGACTGACTCAGAGTCAAAGGCCTATCAATAAAAGCAGCAGAAACAATTATTGCAAGAGTGAATAAGTGATCAAAGGATTTTAACCTGGTTAAAAAATAATAATAACAAAAAGCCTGTGCATAAAGGAAAACTTGTAAAAAATTAAAAACAAAGAAAAATTAAGCAAATTTGTGACACTAATCATGTTACTAGATTACAAAAGATGTCCTTGCTTACAGTGAAGCACACCACGATCCTTGTTGGAACATTCCCCCAAAAAGGAAATACAAAAATATTTAAAAAATCATTTGTTTCTCAGTCTTTCACATTTTCACGGGGGCATGCAGCAAAAGATGTCTTATAGCATGGCATATGTCAACATCATCTCAATTCACTGCAACAGAAAATGGCATATAGGAGAAGGGGCGGAAACATACATTTAATCGAAACTCATAAAGACAGAATAACTCAGGGAATCAGATATCATTTCATCTGGCTGAACAAAGAGAGCTGGAGAATTCACGGAGAATTCTCTGGTAGACTGTTAACTGAGCAGGGCCAGTTTTAACACAGGACCTGAGATACTTGCAGCACTAATTGGCCTTCCAATGTCCCTAGAGGAACAGAAGGAATAAGAGAGAGAGAGAGAGAGAGAGAGAGAGAGAGAGAGAGTGTGTGTGTGTGTGTGTGTGTGTGTGTGTGTGTGTGTGTGTGCGTGTGTGCGTGTGTGTGTGTTCATAAGTGAGTGTGAGACAGTGAGAAAGCAATAGAGAGAAAGAAAGAGCAAATGCATTATAATTTCAACCAGGGACTGAAGCAGGCAAACCAACTGTTCCTTCAAAACGGAGACATGCTTTCTCAAAAAACTGGTTGAAGGTTCTTCACAAATTCATAAGATATTGATGTTTGTGCAATATACTTCTTTATATGATGCAATGCTTAATAGATGGGATTTTAAAAGAAAATATTTAATGTAATGGTATACATCAGCAAGATCAGTATCAGTATCCACATCAGGGTCCAAATAATTGTATTTTTCTGAAGCATTCCTTTGTTTTTTGTTTTTTTGTTGTTGTAAAATGCAGTCATCACATTATAATCATGTGTATATTACCGACTACATTGTGTTTAAATGAATAAAATGTATACTAAAATTAATTGGAATTCATATTCCGTAAAGCATGTAAACATAACTCAGTTAAGCCAAATGTTCGCGTTTCTAAAAATCTGTATTACATAGCTCGCAGAGTCTTGTAAATACCGTATGTAGAAAATAAATGCACTGTAACTGAACATAAATTCACTGCAACTGAACATCTGTGTATAAAGGAAATTCTGTGTGGTGTTATGTACAGAAAATTGTGAAAAGTTTAACTTAAATACATTTTAGTAGCAAGGAGGAGACTGGATTTCTCAGACAGCCATACAAACCGTTAAAAGCAATTGAAAAGAAAATTAAAAGAAACATCCTGGCCTTCATTTTTCAATTAATTTCACTTGTATAAGGACGTGAATGAGAATTCACAGAGTTGATTAAATTACTGCGCAGAATTAAATGCCGCATAATAAATGGCATAAGCGAGCATCTCCAGTCTTTCTCAAAGAGAAAAGCACACTGAATTGTTTTTTTGTTTTGTTTTTTACATATTTTCCAGTATAGAGGACCTTTTGCACAAATAAGAAATTTGAATTACTTGAAATTACCTAAAACCCATGTTAGACCAACAAAATGCCCCCAAATGTTGTCTCAACTATTGTATGAACAAAGAATTTCAAATTTAACAATACTGATAAAATGTTAAAGGGTTAGTTAACCCAAAAATGAAAATTAAGTCATTAATTACTCACCCCCATGCTGTACCAACCCCGTAAGGCCTTCGTTCGTCTTCGGAACACAAATGAAGATATTTATGATTAAATGTGAGAGCTGGATCACTCCTCCATAGGCTCCCTAAGGGAATGAATCCTGACGGCCAAGAAAGTCAATGAAGAAAATGTTTAAATATTCCATGTCACAACAGTGGCTCAACTATAAGTTTATCAAGCGACGAGAATACTTTTTGTGAGAAAAAACAAACAAAAATAACGACTTTATTCGACTATTCCTTTTCTTCCTTGTAGGCCTGAAACGAGACTTCAAGAGATTTCCACGACGCATGCGCGAGAATTGCGATCTCCTTCAACTACTTCAGTTAAGTTCTCGCGCGTGCGCGTCTTAGAAATCTCTTGAAGTCTCGTTTCAGGCCTACAAGGAAGAAAAGGAATAGTCGAATAAAGTCGTTATTTTTGTTTGTTTTTTCTCACAAAAAGTATTCTCGTCGCTTGATAAACTTATAGTTGAGCCACTGTTGTGACATGGAATATTTAAACATTTTCTTTAATGACTCTCTGGGCCGTCAGGATTCATTCCCTTAGGGAGCCTAAGGAGGAGTGATCCAGCTGTCACATGTAATCAAAAATATCTTCATTTGTGTTCCGAAGACGAACGAAGGCCTTACGGGGTTGGTACAGCATGGGGGTGAGTAATTAATGACTTAATTTTCATTTTTGGGTGAACTAACCCTTTAAGGTGTGAGTTCCCAGCATGCACTATAGCATGAACAAAAATTAAACTGTTACTGTTATCAGATAATTTTTTCGCTGTTAGCTGACTTTATTTTTTATTACTGTTGTTATTGTTTTGTTATGATTGTCAGTTATGTTTTGTGTTGTTATGTTCAAAGCTCATCAGTAGTGTTATTATAAACGTTAAGTCATTTTTTATAATTTATGATGTAATTTATGGCCCTAAGTTGGTGCATGTCGGTCAAGACTGTATCAAGTAAAAAAGTGTTTCTGATTTACGGTGGTAGCTGACAGGCGTTGGTATGTCTGGTAAGTTTTACGACGTCTTAAATGGGGGTCACACCACACAAATTGCCATTGGCCCCTTTTTTATACTTTTATAGTATGTTCCTTCCTCGACTAACATCCTTACCCCAACTACGTCACTACCTACATCATGATGTTGATTGTTTAAATAAAGTTAGGAGACATGCTGCTGAACACAGACAACATTTTCTACAAACTTTGCTGACACAATGGCTACTCCGAGAACACCTAAAACTCCTAGAAAGGTTATGTGTATTTCACCAACAAGAGGACGCGTTGAAATGAGAGAGGATCTAACTTTTGCTCCAAAGAAGAAGCAAAATATTAGCTTGACAAAGTTTCTTCATGAAGACTCCGGTTTTGTGAAACGTGATTTCACAATATGGCGGGTAATCGTATGGTGAGATATGCTTTTGACAAAGTGTTGCGTACTGTGAAACTCTACACGGCAGATGTTGGAGACGATTTTACATCGCAGGGCCCATGTCTGATTTTTCACGACAAAGACTGGTTTCTGTTTTTCAACTACGTTTGGAGAGATTTGAACGACTGTGGTGATGATCCGTTGTATGTAGCCGAGTGGGATGGCTTAACTCCTAACACAAGATTTCGTGTAGTCGGGGATCATAGTAAAAAGCTACCAGATGAATGTGTTTACATTTTTTGCTGCAACGATAAGACAAAGCTCTGCGAGCCTGCTTGGCCTATTCAGGAATCTGAGCATCACAGATGCTACGACATGAAATTTTTGTTTCAGTGGAAAGATGTGTGCATGCTTGACAGCATATTTACATGCATAGACAAGATGTTTAGATGGTGCAACATGTATGATCGTTACAGTTCTGTAAAGATGAAATTGTTTCACCCGGAGCAGGGCGTTACCGCCACTGAAGACCGCCTCTTAAGCCCTCCCACATATTACAGTCATTAAAAAGGTCTACAGCTCGGTACAATTGCTACACTCATTCACCATGTCTCAAGAACCTGCAACTGGCTACTCCTACACCAACAACCCCGAGGCTGCCCCCGCGATGCCTGATGACAATGCTACACCGATGGAGCCCCACCCACAAACTTGTGACAATAGTTGGTTGGATAAATTTTGCATGGACCTCGTATATCACAACCTGACCTTCCTTACAACCCCATATGGCAACACTGGTGCAATAGCCGGAGCAGCATCCTTTGCTGGAATTGACAACACAGACAGTTGTATCCGCTCTGACGGATTCAAAATCATAAAAGCAACAGTTGTGGTCCTTCTGGAACACATCATCAACAAAAAGCTCAAAGAAATCTGTTTGGGTTGTGAAGTGGATCACCCCAGTCAGATTAGACACTCCTGCTTGTTTGAACCAAGCCCCTATTTCTTTGATGCATACTTTGATGAACTGACCCGTAATCTCGTGAGGCCGGACCTTAAGCACTTCGTTGCTCAGGCATTGAGCCGTTGTGGTTAAAGGGTTCATCCACAGAGGATTCAGGGGTCGGTGGATGCTATTTTACACGAATTGCGGGACGAGGTTTTCATTGTGGAAAAACTTCGTGAGGTCAGAGAGAAAGTTGTGGACGTCGCCAGCGAACAAATTGTTTATAACGCTGTGGACAGTTGGAAAGGTATTGTCCAAGCTGAGTGACTGTAACAACAACAACATGGGGAACACATGTTTTGCAACTGGACTGGCAAAGTGTCTACTTAAACAACTTATTAGATGTGAGATGACCAGCTTATTGTATAAGATCATTAATGAATCTGCCAATGTATCTGTTGCTGTAATCACATGCTCTGTTGACACCAAACGTTTTACAAACCTCAAGAAACAAATGTCTGTTGTGAGAACTGTGTCAAATGAATGGACAGATATGATGCGTTTATGTATTAATGCAGGCAAACCAATTTGTGTAACTATCAGAAAAATTTTAGACCTGATAACAGAATGTGGCAGCAGTATTAGAATAGCCGATATATTGTGCTTGTGTACGTATGTGAATGATCTATGTGTAGACATGTTGACAAGAAACAATCAGACTGATGTTTGTGAAATTATTGAAACACTGATTGATTATATTCTTGAGAAAAACATTGTGGTGTGTATAAAATTTTTACACTACATCGATGCTGTATGACACCTTTTGTTTTTGTTTTGTTTTGTTTTCACTGTTTCAAGAAATAAAAACCTGAGACGCTTAAGCCATCGGAGTTATTCTTTTGTGGAGCGTAAAGTGGAAACATGTCAGAAGAAATGAAAAAGACTTATTACACACCATCTAATCCTGGTTCTTTAGGGGGGAAAAAACGTTTAAAAGAAGCTATTTTAAAAGAAACGGGTGTTCGTTTAACCGATAAAGAAGTTTCAGACTGGCTTGCTGGCGAGGACGCATATACATTACACAGAACCGCACCAATAAAATACAAAAGGAATCGAGTTTTTGTCTATGGTATTAATATGCATTTCCAGGCCGATTTAGTCGATATGTCAGCTTATGCACAGTTAAACGGCAATAACCATTTTCTTTTGACATGCATCGATCTGTTTAGTAAATATGCCTGGACAAGGGCTTTAAAAAACAAGAGCGGGGCAGAGGTCTCTAAAGCTTTTGAATCCATACTGAAAGAGGGCCGTGTACCACAGAAATTACAGACAGATAAAGGAAAGGAGTTTTTTAACAAACATTTTCAAAACGTAACAAAAAAGTACAACATCAACCATTTCGCAACAGCCACAGAATTAAAGGCATGTGTTGTCGAGCGGTTTAATAGAACCTTAAAAGGTAGAATGTGGAGATATTTAACGGCCACAAACTCCAAACGTTACATCGACATACTTCAAGACATTACACAAGGATACAATGCGAACCATCACAGAAGCATCAAGATGAGGCCGATTGATGTGGGGAAAGAAAATGAGTCTGTGGTGCTACATAACCTATATGGTGATACCAGACCTCATAGTGTTAACCCCGTATTTAAATACAAGACTGGTGACGTGGTTCGAATTTCTAAAGTCAGAGGACCGTTTGCAAAAGGGTATGAGGAAAACTACACACAAGAGTATTTTAGTATATCAGAGTGTATCCCACGAGAACCCCCTGTTTACAGATTGAGTGATTACGACGGGGATGTTATCGACGGTGTCTTTTATGCGGAAGAATTGCAAAAAAATATTTGTCGGTAAAAACAAGACATTTAAAGTTGAAAAAATTTTTGATAAGAAGACGAAGAGTCGCAAAACATTGGTGCTGGTACAGTGGCTCGGATGGCCAGCGAAGTTTGCTTCATGGATCGACCAGAAAGAATTAGTTGATGTACAGAAGCCATAAAAACAACACACACACACAGGATGCATACAGTTGCATAAAAACCAGACATGGCTGAGGGTGGATTTTATGTCACATTACCCTGCAACGCATCGCTGTCTGTATACCCTGATAATAAAATCTCTAATTATAGAACAAGACTGGCTACCACTATAAATATAAAAGGAGAATGGGAGGTGGGGCTTGTTCAAATTGAATATCCTAGAAGCTGGTACACCTTTAACAGCAACGATGCCGTTTTCGAGATAAACATCGGACCCACCACGACCGATGGTGAAAAGCACACTAATAGCATACGCCATGGTGTAGATGTGAAGAAGATCAGCTTGTCGAAACTACGCACAACAATAAAAACAAGGTATTACGACAATGTCCCATCTCTAGTTAGTGTGATAAATGATTTAGTAGCGCCTCAGGGGGTATTCGGTTATGACCGTGTAAAAAACAAAGTATTTCTGAAAGCAAAACCTAACATTTCAATGACCTTCAATGGAAAACTAGCCATTATTTTAGGATTGAAACCAGGCGTCCCTATAGGAGATTCTATACTGCAAAAAACTAATCCTGAAAAAAATAATTTTGAAAAGGACGTTGTAACATATGCAATGCATCAGGCGGACATACACGGTGGTTTCTATACTCTTTATATCTACACAGACATTATCCGCTACCAATCCGTGGGTGATGCTTTTGTGCCGCTCCTGGAGTGTGTACAAATAACCGGGGACAACAATAGCACAGTCAGTGTCCGATACGACAAACCCCACTACGCGTCTATCAACAAATCAGTCATCACAGATATTGTTATAGAAGTGAAGGACGATCAAAATCAACACGTCCCATTTTCTTACGGGAAAGTGTGCATTAAACTTCACTTCAGGCCTGTAAAACACTTTGTTTAAAATGGCATATTTCAACAATCACAATGTTGACCCTATGCGTTACGTTGCCTATTACCAGAATCAGGCAGGCAGCGGGCTCCCCGGGTATGCAGGAGGTGGAGTCATGTATGGGGCAGGTTTGGGGGGCCTTTTTAGAGGCCTCTTTAGAATGGCTATACCCCTACTAAGGCGAGGATTTAGCATAGCCAAGCCGCATCTTAAATCAGCTGCAAAAAACATACTAAGTGACGTTGTTAGTAATACGTTATCAAGATCTTTTAACAACACCTATGATGCTCAAGACGGTTCCGGACTAATGGTAATGGCTCGCAAAAGAGCATCTAGGCCACCTGGGGTGCGGAGGAGTGGCCAGAGGCAGAAGAAAACAAAACCACCTCCCAAGAAAACATCAGTTGTAAAACGCAAGCGCAAGGAGACAACTAAGCGTCCTACATCAAAAAGATCAAGGTGCTCTGTTAAAACAATATTTTAAATCATGGCATTACTACACAACATGTCAGAAGAGTGTTTAAAGACAGAGCTGGATCTGTTTACTGTACCACTAACTCAAACAGCAATTGAAAAAAACACTTATATAGAAGTTTATTATCAGCATTATCAGCGATTTCTGACACATCTCCACTGGAATTTTTTATTGCGGGGAATGGAGAGGATTACATAGATCTAAACAACACATTAGTTTTTTTGCGCCTCAAAATCACTAATGCTGACGGGACGGATATTGCAGACGGAGATCCCGTAGGTCTTGTGAACTCTCCTGGAGCTACGATTTTTTCACAAGTGGATGTATCGCTTGGAGATCGGCTTATATCACAGAGTTCTAGCACACACCCATACCGCTGTATGATAGAATGTCTCACCAATTATAGTAAAGAGGCCCTTGAAACGCTTTTCTCAGCAGGGCTCTTCTACAAGGACACAGCGGGTCAGATGGAAGTGGCTGACCCTGCTGGGGGAAATCACGGTCTGACAAAGAGAGCAGCCTTCACCAATGCTAGTAATGTGGTCGAACTACTCGCACCTGTTCACAGTGATATCTTCTTTTAGGAAAAACTATTACTTAATGGATTAGATCTTAAAATTAGAATGACTAGAGGTAAAGATGAATTCTGCCTGATGAGGAGCAACGCTACAGCCTATAAACTAAACATCCTGTCTGCATCGCTATTTGTGAAAAAAGTGTCTGTGTCACCAGCTGTGAGACTGGGTCATGCACAAGCCCTACTCTCAACCACAGCCAAATACCCCATCGACAGAGTGTGTCTGAAAAACTTCTCAATACCTGCAGGCTCACGTGTCTGCAATCAAGAAAACTTATTCTTAGGAACTCTACCGAAATCTCTGGTTCTAGCTATGGTTGATAATGATGCATTTGTGGGTGCCTATAATAAAAACCCATTTGCGTTTAAAAACTATGATTTAGAATTTTTGGCCATTTATCTGGATGGGCAACAGTACGCAGCGAAGCCCCTGCAACCTGAATATGAAAATAGTTCTGCAGTGCGGGAGTTTTACCAGTTAGCCCTGGCTTCTGGAAGGCATCTTAAAAACCAGCCTCTATGTATCGATAGAGAGGACTTTCTGCACGGCTATACTCTACGCGTTCAATTTCGCACCAGACGAAGAGTGTAGCCAGCACGTATCGCTTATCAAAAGTGGCAATATTAGACTAGAAGCCCGTTTTAGACAGCCACTACCACGCACGGTTAACTTAATTGTTTATGCATTGTTTGATAGTTTGATTGAGGTGTCAAATCGCCGACAGATCCTGGTTGATTACTACTAATACACTCAAATGAACACTGTACAGCTTACGGCTGTCATGGATAAGGTTTCATGCGATACTTATTTTCTTGGAGTTCTACCATGTGACTATCTACCAAAAACCCCTTTAAGAAAACTACCAGCAATGGTTTTGATCAATACACATCCTTCAGGACTCCCAGGGGAACACTGGTTGGCTATCTACATAAACGAGGATGGTGTAGGATGTTTTTTCGACAGCTTCGGTAATAAGCCAGATTATCATGGTTTTCCTCCGATTATCAAAAACTTTTTAAAGCTCAACTCTAGCGAAGTACAACATTCAACTGTGCAAGTCCAAGATTTTTCATCAGACACATGTGGTCAACATTGTGTGTTCTTTCTCTACCACATGGCAAAGGGCTTTGATTATGGTTATGTGTTGAAATTGTATACCAACGATTTTGTTAAAAATGACAAAAAGGTGTCAGCATTTGTGAAAAAACTAAAACAAGCTCAATGTAATGACAATGTTTTCAAATGTATACAGTGTGTGCAAATTGGTGAAATGTTCTTGTCTCATCCTTAATATTTTTACAATAAAAAATTAAATAAAAACTACAGAGCAGAAATGTGTTTTCTTTAACTATCTTTTTTTTTATTACACAGACATAACATTCAATATTACAGATCATAAGTTCTCAAAAAAAAAAAATACATACAAACAGCAAGATTAAAAATTTAACCACTGACTCTTGTCAAGTGTGGGTGATTTGTATATGATGTCTTCTAAATATTTTGAATGTGTCGGGGTGTTCGGATGCACTTTCTGTTTTTTACTCTTCTTAGATGAGTCGTTTATAGTCGGGGGTGATTTGGATTTGAAAGAGTTAATTGTATGTCTGACATGATGGTTTGGTACAACAGAGTATGGCATATTTAAACTAGCAAAAGCCTCCAGAAACTCATACCATCCACCGGGTCTCCGTTCGTCAGCAATCTTTTGCGGAGCTGTAATGCTTTTAACTAAGTCAAGCATGTGTGAATCAGGGATTGTCCTGCCTTTAAATACAAACTCCCCCGACTCGGTCCATGAAGTGATATCTTTAGTTTTAGACATTTTATCTAAAATGTAACGAACATTTTTCACACTCCTCTGTGGTATATTCTTTAAAATCTCATCTGCAAAATCACTTAAATCGCTTTGATCACTCACATGTCCTCTTGATGGTGTGTCTTCTTTTTCAAAGCTGCCATGTTGTGGAAGACTTAATGTTAATGTGGCAGATTCTCTATCCCCTTGTCTAGATAGTGTTAAAAACCTCTGCAAAACACTAGTGTACATCTTAGCTTTTTCATGGTGATCCAGATCAGACCTTTGCAGAATATTTCTTATAGTCATGTCCAAGTCGTTCTCTACAACCTGGTGTATAGACTCACGGGTGCAAGAAGATTTCAGTTTATCCAGCTGGTGTTGTGGGACTAAAAACATCTTCTCAGCATACTCCATTACCAAACTTATTTAGACGTAATCAAACTTGTTATAAACGGAATTGCTACATATAGTAAAGGTAATAAAAATCCTCCTTGCTGGTTGATCAATCGTCTTTTACGTCTAACGCCAATCTTTTTATCTGCAACAATTTTGATCTCGCTTCTTCTTCTCTTCAGTTTCTGATATTGTTGTGGTGTTAGGGGAATATTACCATGGACCACGTTGAGAGCTACTTCACACAATGTCACAATGAGCTCGTCTGTGGCTGCCTCTAAAATAACACGTCTTTGTTTAGGGGTTGCTTTTAATAACAATTTTAAAAGAGGTAGGTTTCTTAAAAGTTTTGCAGACATTTTTCAAATCTCTCTCTCGCTCTCTCACGACGTCACGACGTCAGTGTTTTCTTTTCTGAACGTACACAACAGGATATTGTGACAGTATATCTGTTCTGAGACGGTACTGTTCTGGTGTTTTTTCTTTAAAGTCAATCAATAAATACCCGAAAGGAATGCTGGTCGCATTTTCATAACAGTCCATAAAGTATTTTGTGTTTCTGGGGTACATCTGACGTGCTAACACATTAATTTGGGTATTGTCTCTAGGGTTTTTAAACAATACCAAATAATTAGTGTCCAAACTGATAGTCCTGCTGGATTTACCTTGAAAAAATAAGTTTTGTACAATATATATGGCACTCAAGCTTCTGTGGTGCACATAGTTGGTAAACAAACGTTCAACTTCTGAATTGCTGCTAGCATCTTTCATAACATCATCCAATATCACAAAATTTGTCTTGTTGGTGGGAAACAAATGATCATCATTCAGAGTCTGCGGGATACCTTCAATAAATTTAATATCATACAGTTTCAACAGTTCATCATACATAGGTTGCCAGCAGTCATAAATGTACACAATGTTTTCAATATTTTTAGAAATTACACTTTTAGCATTTTCCAACAACTTTTTTACAAAAAATGTTTTTCCTGAGCTAGAGGGACCACTTAACACACATGAAAATGGATGTTGTAATCTAAAATCAAAACCATCTGGGTCTAGCACCCCTCGATGACCAAAAGCGTTGTCAGAAGCCATATGGTATTGTTGTTAGATCAGGTAGCAGTACATGCTTGTTGTACACGACTTTGAATTTTTTCACAACTGACTTGTTGTGTAATGTGAACTGCTTTTTGTTTCGCACTATTCTATCGGTGTGTGCGAGAATGTAATTGTCGTCGTCCCTCCCCCGCACATACTGATCAACAAGCTCGATTAACGAGTCTAGCCTAATGGCCTCAGAGTTCACAGCATTCAATGTGATACCTTTGGCCTTCATACAGACATCGCCCTTAGCAGTACGAAACGCATAACTTTTGGGACCACTTGAAGAAAATTCCACTATAAAGTCCCCGCCCCCTATTTCATCAGTAAGCTCACCAAGGTATGGGCCTAGCGGTGGTTCATATTCACCATCTTTAGATGTGAATATAACAGAATCGGTGTCGCAATAAAGCAGTCTATCACCCAACCTGTCCATAAGATCATAAAGCTCTAACCGCGCATGGGCTGTTGTAAAAGCACCGAGAAAGACGTTAATGTCATGAGTCTGGGCCCCTTTCCCATCACCGTAAGACCACTGAACAATTGCTACAGTGTCCGACACAAATGAGAAATGTTTGATGTCATACTCTGTGCCAAAAATGTGACAGGCAAACTGTTCAGGGTCTGTGAGTATTTCGGTTGTCGGCAAATGTTCGTTCATAGAGAACCTTCCCCAAAGTAAATTTAGCAGGAGCTTCATGATTGATCTGCGGGCAGCATTAAACTCGATCTTGTCCAGATTAAGCTTAATCCCCTCTTTCTCAAAGTAATCTTTTACATAAGATTCTTTGTCAGCGTCGGTCACAACATCTTTTGGAAACCCCGAACTCTCCTGTTTGAACTGTAAAAATGTTTTAACATAATCATAAAACAATGTTTCAGATCGTTGGGGGAAATGCCAGACCTCATCAATTTTTGTCACTACATAACCCTTCTCAATAGCTTTTATTAGCTCAATACTAACCCAGGTCCCATGAATGGATCTTTCCTCATTAGTATGCGTACACGCCTGTGTCTGGTTCTGATGTTCAGCACATGTCCTACAGAGTGGAAACATTAACTTACCCCCTGTCCTATAAGGCAGTACAGGGTGAAGCAACTTCCGAGGTGGGAGCACGATTGCCTTGACGAGGCCATAATAATCTTCAATGTTTTGAAAATCCTTGTATATTATTTCAGGATGGCCAATTGGGTAGCATTTTCGAGCCTGACAGTAGGGGTATAGCGATGTAAAGTCAACGTACCTAATGCGTTCGCCCTCCGCGACTTTGTGGTACAGTTTTAACGTGTTCGTTCTTCCGCCAAAAAGAGCATCACGTGGTTTCAATCTTTCAGAGTGTTTGTATGTGGACATGAAATCCAGCACTGCAACATCACTCTGTTTAGCGCGTAGCCAATCACATTCCCAAATCACCTCGACCTGAAGACCGTACGCACGCTTCAAAATTTCAATCTTGTCCTCGCATTGTCTTCTCAAAACGCCATAAGGCACTTTTGATAAAGGGTTTAGGTCGTTGGGGTTATAACAACGTTCGCAACCGTGAAAAAAACAGCCGAGAAAATCGAATGCTTTTTTCACGTAGCCATCGTCGTAGAAGCCATCCACATAGTACTTCCCAAATGACACCTCACCAGTGTTTAAAGCATGTTGAATTTCTATGCCCCGTGATTTTCGGAGGAATTCGAGCCATTCAATTGAAATGTTCGAATATGTTTTGTTCTGGTTGGTATAAGCATTGTTATGTGTCAGAGCTACTGTGTCTTTTGGGATGTAGTGCATTTTATATGTAGCCATACACGTCGCAGCCAGAGTGGTGTAATTAAAAGGATCAAGGCCTGTACACAGAATGAATTCATCGCGGTATTTCATGCATGCCTCCCTCAGCAAAACAACGTCGTTTTTACCATAAATCACAAGTTCTTTTTTAAAATCAAACATTTTGTCAGAGGTGGTGGTGTACCAATCATCAAACGCTACCCTGTCTTGGTTCGACATTGTTGCGTACCCGTAAAATTTCTTGTCAGGGTATGGGCCTATGTAGGTGTCATTTTCAACACGGTTAAAGTGGTGTGGAAAATACCCCTTCTCTGCATTAGTCAGATTAAATGCAGCAGGTGTGTTTGCTAAACGCATGGGCATGAATGAGTACGAATCAATGAAACGCTGCTTGAATGTACAATCATACATTAAGATTAGACGACAGCCTCGCATCGTAATTTTAGGGGCAATCCCCATCTTAGTAAAGAATTCCAAAATGATGAAATTGTCAAAGCCCGATGAATTATGCGCTATCCATGTGTAATTACTGTAACGAGGTTGTCTGAATTTTTTAACGAGACGATCCACACAATCAGGGCCTTCAGCCACAAATTCTCGGACATCAAACGTGATAGCACATACAAAATTCGCAACATGTTTACCGTTTTCATAACGGGTCTCGAAATCGTAGAAAATGTAACGATCGTTTGGAGTCTTCGGTTTAACTGGCTGAATAAAACACTGATGTTCACCATCAGTGACCAAGCTCTCGTCACGGTGCACACAACGATCTGCAGAGCATTTATGGGGTTTGGGTTTATCACCGTTGACATGATAACGTCTATTACATTTTCCGCAGTATTTGGTGACTTGGCACTGTGCGTATTGCATACCTTGAGGTGGTTTTTTATGCATCTCAAAACAATAGTCAGACTTACAGTACCGCAGACAGTCATTGCAGTGTTTGGGCTTTTTGGGCTGTTTGTGACATTCTGGCGCATTACAGACATCGCAGATGTACCGACATCTGTGATCTCTCCTACAGGTGAACCCCCGGTAGCAAAACTCACACACATATGCTGTGCCAATAAACACTCGTAGATTTTTAATCATAAAATAATGATTGTCATGCAGATACAAAAATACTGTTTTAGGATGTGGATCATCGGTGTTTGTATACCTCTCCAAAACACCTGTATCAGCCCGATAAAAGACGACTATTTTAACATTTAGCATGCTTTCAAACTGTCTGATGTCATTAAAAGCTATCTTGTGTTGATCAGAATATCCAACTGACGCCTGCAGTGAAGATGCTTCAGACTCTAGCTCTACGTGTGGTTTCTGGGGGTTTAGGAAATGTGCCAGACAGATCGCGAAACAAAGATTGTTTGAAATGTTCGTAGGGCAGAACAGATTAAGTCTGTTTTTGGCAATCACTTCATTGTGGGCAAGATCGCGTATCTTTCGATAAGCACCACCTCGTTTACTTCTAGCTATCGACACTCTTAAATTCAATCTCTCATCAAACTGTACGTCAGAATTGCTCTGCATTATTTTTTCAAGATCGTTTATAAATACATCTACACTGTAACCATTGCTACCCGTCAAAAGTGTACTAACATCTGATGTCAAACTCGGTCCCCTCAAGGTGATGCTGATTAAACTATCATCACCACCTAACAGTCTGGAGAACGTCACAATTTCAGAAAGCGTATCGTGTAAAAATATTCCATAGGCTGATAAATCTGTGGAAGGTATCTTCCGTAGATTTATAAGTCTATGGATTTCCAGACCATTGAACCGATTTCGCGGCAGTACAGTGTACCCACTCACATTGCCACCCTCTCTTACAAGTGATTCTATATCACTATCACTGAGACCCATGTTGGGGGCAGCAGGATTGAGTGTGCGATGTGGGTGGGTACATGACCCCTCCCCTGTCTGGTGAGAAGATACAAAATGTTCAAAATCAATATTTGGTTCTGGAGGAGGTTCTGCCACCGCTCCCGTGTTTTGGGTATTTACAAAATGTTCAAAATCAATATTTGGCTCAGGATCCCCATCTGACATCGATCTCACGGTGTTTAATAATTCTAGCAATGTGTCAGTAGTAGACTCGGACCTATTCATATCCTCCACTGTCCGAATTAAATAAAGCAACGTTTCTGTGTTACTGCACTGATCGTGGGGGCCCTCAAGGTCATCGTCGCATCTAAACCTTCCTACCGCACCCTGATCAAAACCATCTGGTTCTCGACAAAGTTTAGGCATTTTTAAACCAATCCTTTTATTTTTATTTTATTTTATTTAAATTCACTGCTATGTGTACATTTAAAATAACTATGGAAAATAAACCCCTTGTGCCCATACAGTGAACAAAAAAAAAAAGATTTATACATCAAATATGCAGTTACGGTAAAGTTACATACAGTGTGTTACAAAAAAAAGAAAGAAAAAAAATTTAAAAAAAGAAAAAAAAAATTAAAAAAAGTTCACAACTCACCCAAGTTTCTTTTTAAGCGTGATTACGACCTGTTTTAATACCTCTGTCGTAAGGCATTGATCTCCGCCTACTTTTTGGACAGCTCCACTAAGTAAACACTGTCTGGCTATGATTTGTTTAAGCCAAATACCCTGTTGTTGTTGTTGTGTGGTGTCAATTACATTAAGAATCTTGTTAATCTGAATACCTTGTTGTTGTTGTATACTCTCAATTGCATCAAGTCTTTTGCTTAGATGTCCCTCGATGCCTTTCAACGCAGCCTTGACAGAGTCCTGTATCGCTCCGGTTATGTGTTGACTGTCTATATTGTGTTGTGATTCCCGTCTGAAAGCCTCCTGGTTTGAAGGCAGCGCATGTGGGTCAGATTCTGTCACAGATGCCAGACCATCGTTGGACGGTACAGATTGTTGATCTTCTTTAGGACATGTGTTAAACACACATTCATCCCACGTTTGTAGAAGATCATCACTCAACCTCTGGACATCATCTATATCGGGAACAGCGTTGTCAACCACGACCGTCTCTGTTAAGAAGAAGTAAGATGGTGTGAAAAAACAAATAAAAATTAATATTATATTATTAATATATTTTTGTAAGACTAAAAATTAAATTCAGACTGGTACGGCTAGTGGTATCAAAACTCTATATATCTACCCACAAATCAAATAAAAAACAAAAATGACTGTGAAATGGTCCCTGTAATACTAATGCACACATATAGATGGTGCAACAGGCTAAAAAATCACCATGTCAACACGTTTACACACAGTTCTCATTGGAGACAGGGTTTTCAACAATTAAATGTAATTATTAACAATAATGTTAAAAACAGTACTAAACTAACGTATTAGCACAGTATACGGCTACAAACACACCCAATCTCTCACTATTACATCTAAATACAAATGTAATTTGTTTCGTTACATACTTTTAACAGCTGTTCGTCTTGGTTTCTTCGGGGCAGATGTCTGTGGTACGAAATTCACATCTCTCGAAGCCCGGGAGTCCACCGTTGCTTTACGTTTCATCCTATTTTTCGGTTTTGCAGTTATTCCACTAAAGACACTCTTATCCGGATCATTCGTACATTCAGGAGCAACAACCGCACTCACTACGTTTGATAATTCTTCTGGAAATACACATGTTAAAGTTTTTAAAAATTAATTCAAACAAAACCATAGCCACATATACTAATATAATGTTTGATAAATGCGAAATACAAAAGCACTTACCAAGGGGCGTAACGTTAGAGCTCGCGCTGTCACACGGAGGTGAATGTATTAAAGCAGCAGTGATAGTTTTCCGTTTCGACCCTGGTAAAAAAAAAAAACACAAAGAAGATAAGGTATTTTTTACCTTGTAAAAGGGTGTAAGAGTGTAAAGAGTGTAGCAACATTTAAAATTACCGGGGACATGTGAGCCCACACTCTCTCTGATGCAACAGTGTTGAGCGGCGCAGCAGTTGCACGAACCGTCCTGTGAGACACGCCTCCTGGTAAAAAAAAAAAAAAAAAACACGGTTATCAACAACACACATAAATTACACTATGTAACATTTAAACACAAAACGTAGCTATACATACCACTAGCTTGATTCAGGAAATTAATTTCATCAATAAGCCCGGTGAGACTGACCTGCAGCGCAGAGAAACCTTAAGTAACGCAATAGAACAACGACTCATATAAACAGATAAAAGCTTCGTAATAATATTACTAAATAAAATAAACAAAACTTACTGTTAAGACTGGCATCCATCTTCTTGCACAAGCGTTTGAGAACGAAGAGAGAAAAATCCAGAGACGCGAGATGCAGCGCTGGGTCAGATCAGTTTAAGTGTTGTTGCGTTCTACGTGTCTTTATACTATTGACGCATTTTGAAAAGCGGCATAAGTTTGAACTCCGGCGAGACCCACAGCCGCCAACATAATTAACACACATTTATAACAACTATAGCCAATACCTAAAGATACAATAGAACACTGAAACATATGGCCAAACACCTTTAAAAATCCCCCCGGATGACGCTGCATTGGGGTGCCAAGCTGACGAGACACGCTGCCGCCAGCACGAGCCGTAAATCAGAAACACTTTTTTACTTGATACAGTCTTGACCGACATGCACCAACTTAGGGCCATAAATTACATCATAAATCATAAAAAGTGACACAACGTTTATGATAACACTACTCTCATCTTTTCATATTTGTTTATTGTCATCGTTGTGTGTGTGTGTGTGTGTGTGTGTGTGTGTGTGTGTGTGTGTGTGTGTGTGTGTGTGTGTGTGTGTGTGTGTGTGTGTGTCCACAAAGATGGTAATATCTGAAATCCTTGGCCTTGTGGGGACATTTTTTTGGTCCCCATGAGGAAAACAGCTTATAAATCATAAGTGATGTTTTTTGAAAATGTAAAACTGCAGAAAGTTATAGTTAAAAAAATATGTATTAGTGCAACTTTCATGAAGTAAAATCACTAAAAGCCTTCCATCCGCTTGAAAAAAAAATAGTCCCTGACCGTGAACAGCAACAGCGTTCCAATGTGTAATATGCATGAAAGCTCAAATAAAAACAACATAGGAACTGCAGTGTTGCACAGTGATAAATAGAACCGTTGGGTGAAGCGGTCATAGCTGTTTTTTATCATGAATAAAGCACAGCTATTGACCAATCAGAATCAAGGATTGGAACTAACCGTTTTATAAGTCCCAATAAAACATGAAAAAACTAAATATGGATTTGCATGTAAACATGGTATTTTTTTTCCATCATGCATTAAGTTATTTAAGCAAATCAGTCTAAAAATCAAATATCATCAACCAACTGTTCCATAAAGCACAGACCATTTAATACAGAGATCTGACCGCTTTTGCACTCCTGAGAATAAGTGTATTTGTGTGTACATATGCTGGTGTGTACATGTTTAGTAGACATGTATGCGTGTAGAGCATCTCGTCGGTTAGATCTAAGATAATCCTCCCTAAAAATACCTTTTCCAGCTGAATGCTTGTCAAATCTCAGCTTGTCAAAGAAACCGGTCTGGAAATCAGTGCACACAGCTGGGTACCACTTTAGCTGGGATACTCTCCCAAGCTGCAATGACGAAGGAATATACACTATATTGCCAAAAGTATTGGGACACCCCTCCAAATCATTGAATTCAGGTGTTCCAATCACTTCCATGGCCAGAGTTGTATAACATCAAGCACCTTGGCATGCAAACTGCTTCTACAAACATTTGTGAAAATGATTTTTTTTCCCGCATCCTGCTCTGCTACTGTTCGGACGCTCTTGCTTACCGCTCCGCGCTTTGCTCTATCGCTTTTATATTTTTATATTTCATCTCCTTTTATCACCTAATTTTAACTTCAGCTAATCAACACAGTGCTCAAACGCTTGGATTACTAAAAAAAAAAAAAAAAAAAGCAGAATACTTTTATTCAACCAGCCTCCCACTGCTTACATTCTGGGGAGGAAAACACAACTGCCTACATTCTAAAGGATAAGAGAAAATGCCTCTTCTGGAATCTACTTGCTGCACTAACTGCCACAGACTTTTACAAAGGATTGTAGCTCTTGAAACAAAGTTATTTGTGGGACCACCAAACCAGACGGAACACACAACAGAGCTTCGTCATCCTCAGCCTACAGCCGGTGAGTCCCATGAATCTAGTCCTCCTCGACAGGCCATACTGAGTGTAGGGAAACAAGCCGATCGACTTACAAATCGGTGGCACAAACAGGGAGTGAGACCCAAAGGCACTCGAGACATCAGATTGTCACGAGCATCACATATTTCCGCAGTAGCCTCCTCTACCCCAGATACGGCTCTGACAAGGATTGCAAATACTGGTCTCCTACCACCGCCTCTACATCTTGAGAACAGATTTGAAGTATTAGTGAATGTAAATGAGGAATCCTTAAACGTGATGAATGTGTTTGAACAAAGACTGAATCAGCCAGTAGCTAACACTGATGCTAACTGGCGCTCAAGGTCAAGCAGACAGCGTCACTCAGCTCAGAGCGCAGCCTAGCACAGGACTCTGATAGTGGGTGACTCCATAATCAGAAACATTATTAGCAGGGATACAACTACGTGCTGCCTTCCACAAGCAACGACTTCTGATGTAAACAGGGAACTTGAGAACATTCTGATGAAACATAAGACTGCAAATCGACTCATCATTCATGTGGGGAAAAATGATATTCATAAAGAGCAGTCAGAACTCCTTAAGAAGGATTTCAATGAACTTTTTGGAACACTTAAAAGACTGAAAGTACAAACATTCATCAGTGGACCACTCCCAGCAAGAGGAACAAACAGATTTTCACGGTTGCTTGGGCTTAATACATCCAAAAAAACCTGCAATATAAAAGGAATGAACTTCAATGACAACTTCAATCTTTTCTGGAGTCAGAGGCAACTGTTTCAACAGGATGGGCTCCACCCAAACAAACTTGGTTCAAGAGTGCTAAAGGACAATATCTACTTCTCCCTCAATCATCCTTCTGCAGTGTGTGCCAATACACTCAACCTGAATGGCACACACACACACCTGGACACAGTATGAATGACCACAGGACTTCACTTCAGCACCTGGATGGACATGCGGTTGAGACGTCAAGCAAGGACAATGATAACACCACTCAGCCAAAACAACATCTGCTCACGGACACAATCTCAGCTGAGCCCTGCCCACGCCAAACTAAGACAAAAGTAACAAAAAGTAAGACTGTTAAGTTAGCACTTTTAAACATCCGCTCACTTAAAAATAAATCACTTCTAGTTAATGACTTAATAACCACATACAACCTGGATTTTATGCTTCTAAATGAAACTTGGCTAGAAGACAGCTGCAGTGCAACAGTCCTAAATGAAACATCCCCTCCTAACTTTACTTGTATGAGTGTCTGCAGAGCTGCTAGGAGAGGAGGGGGAGTCGCTGCTCTTTTTAAAGATGTCTATCAATGTAAGCAAACATCATTTGGTAACTACCCCTCTTTTGAATATCTGGGTATTGTGTTAAAAGGTGCCCCACGTATTTTACTTACCATTATTTACAGGCCTCCAAAATACTCTCCAGCCTTTGCTGAGGACTTTACAGAACTGTTATCAACAATTTCCTCAGAGTTTGACTGTTTTGCTATTACTGGAGATTTTAACATTCACATAGATAATGCAGAAAACAATGGCAAAAGAAATCAAAACTGTTTTAAAAACTTTTGATCTGACTCAGCATGTACATGGTCCCACACACAATCGTGGACACACTCTAGATTTACTTATCAGTAAGGGTTTAAACATCTCATCGATTGTTATTAAGGATGTAGCACTGTCTGATCATTTATGTATTTTCTTTGATATATTGATCTCTCCTGCCATTGAAGCCAGATCTGTGTCTGTCAAGAAGAGATGCTTAAATGAGAACACTAGTGTGCTATTTATGAAGACTATATCTTTAAAACCAAGCATATCTGCTGACTCTGTTGATTTTCTCCTTGATTCTTTTAACTCAAAAGTCAAAAGTGTAATTGATGATATTGCTCCTGTGAAAGTCAGGAAGAGTGTTAGACAAAAAGCACCTTGGAGAAACACAACAGCTGTGCAAAATATGAAAAGAACATGCAGAAAAGCAGAGCGCATGTGGCGGAAGACAAAACTTGTAGTCCATCATAATATCTACAAAGACAGCATCCATGCTTTCAATATTGAACTAGGCAAAGCTAGACAGACTTTCTTCTCAAATAGTATAAACAGCAACTTAAACAACACACTCACTCTTTTTGCTACTGTAGAGAGACTGACAAACCCCCCAAGCCAGATTCCCAGTGAAATGCTCTCAGACGGCAAGTGCAGTGCGTTTGCTTCTTTCTTCTCTGAGAAAATTAATAATATCAGAAAGGTGATCAGCACATCATTGAGCCGCACTGGGGTCAGACAGTTCAGACCACAACCTGAGAATGTAGTTACTATGTCTGATTTCAAAGAAATTGATGGCAAAATTTTGGAAGAAACCATACAGCACCTTAAAACATCAACCTGCGCCCCTGACGCACTTCCCACATCTTTCTTCAAAAGTGTGTTAAACAGTTTAGAAGCAGATCTCCTAAAAGTGGTTAATGCCTCACTTCTTTCTGGTAGTTTTCCAAACTCCCTGAAAACTGCAGTTGTCAAGCCCCTCTTGAAAAAGAGCAATCTGGATAAGACTATATTAAGCAATTATAGACCGATCTCAAATCGTCCTTTCATGGGCAAGATCATTGAAAAAGTTGTCCTCAATCAGCTGAACAAATTCTTAAGCTTGAATGGATACATTGACAATTTTCAAGCTGGATTCCGATCGCATCACAGCACAGAGACAGCTCTCATAAAGATAATAAAAGATATTCGCTTGAATACTGATACAGGCAAATTATCAGTGCTGGTACTACTCGACCTCAGTGCTGCATTTGACACTGTCGATCACAACATACTTCTTGACAGGCTTGAAAACTGGGTGGGGCTTTCTGGGATAGTCCTAAAATGGTTCAGATCATACTTAGAAGGGAGAGGTTATTATGTGAGTATAAGAGGCCATAAGTCTGAGTGGACATCCATGACATGCGGAGTCCCTCAAGGCTCGATTCTTGCACCACTCCTATTCAACCTGTATATGCTCCCAATGAGCCAAATAATGAGAAAGAACCGAATCTCTTACCACAGCTATGCAGACGACACACAGCTCTACTTAGCCCTATCGCCTAACGACTACAGCCCCATTGACTCCCTGTGCCAATGCATTGATGAAGTAAACAGTTGTATGTGCCAAAACTTTCTTCAGTTAAACAAAGACAAAACTGAAGTCATTGCGTTTGGAAACAAAGAGGAAGTTCTTAAGGTGAATGCATACCTTGACGCTAGGGGTCTAACAACTAAAAATCAAGTCAGGAATCTTGGTGTGTCTCTAGAGTCAGACCTTAGTTTCAGTAGTCATGTCAAAGCAATAACTAAATCAGCATACTATCACCTGAAAAATATTGCAAGAATTAGATGCTTTGTTTCAAGTCAAGACTTAGAGAAACTTGTGCATGCTTTCATCACCAGCAGGGTGGATTATTGTAATGGACTCCTCACTGGCCTTCCTAAAAAGACCATAAGACAGTTGCAGCTCATACAGAACGCTGCCGCCAGGATTCTGAGCAGAACCAGAACATATGAACATATCACACTAGTCCTCAGGTCTTTACACTGGCTCCCAGTTACATTTAGGATTGATTTAAAGTATTATTACTGGTATATAAATCATTCAATGGGTTAGGACCTCAATATATTGCAGATATGCTCACTGAATATAAACCCAACAGATCACTCAGATCATTAGGATCACATCAGCTAGAAATACCAAGGGTTCACTCTAAGCATGGAGAGTCTGCTTTTAGCTATTATGCCAGCCGAAGCTGGAACCAGCTTCCAGAGGAGATCAGATGTGCTCCTACAGTAGTCACATTCAAATCCAGACTCAAAACACCTCTGTTTAGCTATGCATTTACTGAATGAGCACTGTGCCACTGTTCGTCCGACTGTTTTTACTGTACTTTATTTTATTTTTAATCTAATCTGTTTTAATTATTCTTATTTGTTTTGATTATTTTAATTTCTTTATTCTAAACTGTTTTAATTATTGTTATTTCTTTTTCTTTTTTCTTTTTTCTTTTTTCTTTTTTCTTTTTTTTTCTTTTTTCTTTTTTCTTTTTTCTTTTTTTTTCTTTTTTCTTTTTTCTTTTTTCTTTTTTTAATTTCTTTTATGTAAAGCACTTTGAATTACCATTGTGTATGAAATGTGCTATATAAATAAACTTGCCTTGCCTTGCCTTGCCTTGAAAGAATGGGTCGCTCTCAGGAGCTCAGTGAATTCAAGCATGGTACCGTGATAGGTTGCCACCTGTGCATTAAGTCCATTCGTGAAATTTAACAAAGTGGAAGCAATTGGGAACAACAGCAACTCAGCCACGAAGTGGTAGGCCACGTAAAATCACAGAGCGGGGGTAGCGCATGCTGAGGTTCACAGTGCGCAGAAGTCACCAACTTTCTGCAGAGTCAATTGCTACAGACCTCCAAACTTCATATGGCCTTCAGATTAGCTCAAGAACAGTGCGAGTTTCCATGACCGAGTGTCACATGCCTGTCCTGTCTTGTGTTGCATATGGGTGTTTTGTTATTTTGGGCCATGTGCTCTTGTCATTGTCTTATCCCTCCCCCTCGTTACCTGATTATTGTTTGAGTTCTTCCACCTGTCCCCTCTTGATTTGTTCACTTCTTAAGTCTCCTCTTGTTTGCAGTCTTTGTCGGATCGTTGTCTAATGTTTCCTGTTCCCTGTGATCCTCCAGTAAGTTTCATGTTCTGTTTTTGTTTTATATTTATTAGTCATGTTTTCCCCCTCGTGGGTTTTGTTTTGTGTTTATGTTTTCTTTTGTAAATAAATATAATTTCTCCTGCACTTGAGTCCTCACACCTTTTTGCCTTGCACGTTCCGTGACACCGAGCAGCTGCATCCAAGCCTTACATAACCAAGTGCAATGCAAAGTGTCGGATGCAGTGGTGTAAAGCACGCCACCACTGGACTGTAGAGCAATTGAGACGTGTTCTCTGGAGTGACGAATCACACTTCTCTGTCTGGCAATCCGATGGACGAGTTTGGGTTTGGCGGTTGGCAGGAGAACGGTACTTTCCTTACTGCATTGTGCCAAGTGTAAAGTTTGGTTGAGGGGGGATTATTGTTTGGGGTTGTTTTTCAGGGGTTGGGCTTGGCCCCTTAGTTCCAGTGAAAGGAACTCTTAATGCTTCAGCATACCAAGACATTTTGGACAATTTTATGCTCCCAACTTTGTGGGAACAGTTTGGGGATGGCCCATTCCTGTTCCAACATGACTGCGCACCAATGCACAAAGCAAGGTCCATAAAGACATGGATGAGCGAGTTTGGTGTGGAGGAACTCGACTGGCCTGCACAGAGTCCTAACCTCAACCCGATAGAACACCTTTGAGATGAATTAGAGCGGAGACTGCGAGCTAGGCCTTCTCGTCCAACATCAGTGCCTGACCGCACAAATATGCTTCTAGAAGAATGGTCAAAAATTCCCATAAACACACTCCTAAACCTTGTGGAAAGCCTTCCCAGAAGAGCTGAAGCTTATATAGCTGCAAAGGGTGGGCCAACTCCATATTAAACCCTATGGATTAAGAATGGGATGCCTTTCAAGTTCATGAGCATTTAAAGGCAGGCGTCCCAAAAATGTTGGCAATATGTTCAGTCATATTTTTCTCAATAATGATTAGCAAAGATAGAAAATGTCTATAAGTGTTTGCAATTGATTGCAGTCATTTATTGAAAAGACGCTTTAACACAACATTCCATGTACTAAATGTCAGAAAGTTTTCAATGTAATTCATATACAACAAAAGTAAAAGTAGCTTATTATTTTCATCTGGAAGTATTTTAGAACTAAGGGGTACTTATTCTACTATTACGATAGGCAACAGTCTTACCTAATCTGACAAGTCTGAATGAAACGGTTACAGATACAGTTATCTTGTCCTGCCTTTTCATGCAAAAGGTGGTGTAAAAAGATATAAGGCTGAGCTCGGGTTGGGATGATGCATCAGTAGTTTGCAAATTGCATTAGAGGAAAGTATCTTCTAAATGACTTCTTATTTTCAAAATATTAACATCATGTTGATCATAAACTCTTCTCTGTTCAGTCATAAAATGCTCTCACTGTCAATCAGTTGTAAACTTCTCACTCTACTATCAACAGCCAGTCAGACAGGGGCATCGGTTCACACATGACTGGCTCTCTTAGCTCTTGGTTGGTCGTTGCGTGACTCTTTATCCATGATTTACCATCTTCTGTCTCCATGGCTTATCTTCACAGGAGTGTGGAAGAGGCTGTGAGCCACCACAACTCCTCCCAGAACATGCACAAAGACATTCATTATGATAACTTTTCCCATCACTCCAGTGAAATCTGCTAAAGCTGTAGTATCCTAAAGCAAAAAAAAAGCCAGTCAGCTCAGGAATCTCAAGGGATATTTAATGAAGCATGAATTTATTTAAAACTCCCTAGCTTTTTGTTAAGATAAATAAGCAATGAAATTCCTGAGACCCAAGGGATAATTCCTACAAATGTTTGAATAACAAAGGTATGTTTTGTCTCTTTGAGCATAATGAGTAATAGGATCTTCTCTGAAATGCTGAAATCTTCCAAGTTGAATTTCTCCTCCACATCATGGGGGAAATGGCTCACAGCCAGTGAAAGATACAGGCCAGTCTGCCATGGATGGTTAGTGTTTCAGCTAGACAAATGTCTATTCAATCTATTCTGTGTATTTCCCTCAATTCTCTCAGCTTCAGTTGTAGAGGATTTTTATACTTCCTTCGCTGGGCAGTTTTTGCCCAACAGGACAAATCTATATTTTTGCTTTCTTGATAAGTAGAATTTACCTGTATTTAACTGTATTTTTTGTCATTTGGTCAGTATAATATACAGATTTTCTGCCAATAACCCAAGTAATAAAAAGCAATTGTTACCGGAACTATTTCTTATTTTACCCTTAAAATTACTTTTGCTGCATGGTGTAACCTAATGTATTCAGGTGTTTTTTGTGCTATTAAATCATATTTTTTGTATTTGAATAAAACGTCTCGGTTACGGATGTAACCCTCGTTCCCTGAGTAGGGAACGGAGACGTTACGTCGGATGACGGAGAATGGGGGTTTCGCCAGAAAGCCAATCCTCTTCGAGTATTAAAAAACGAGCCTATGGCAATGAAATGCCATGGGTCTGCGGAATTTGCATAATGTATCTCCGCCTCACTGCGTGAGTATTTAAGGAGAGACAGCTGCAACAGCAGATCATGTCTTCGCTGAGGAGCCGAGACTGAACTCAGGCGTCTACCCAGCGGTACAGCGGAAGTGGCAGGGAGACGTAACGTCTCCGTTCCCTACTCAGGGAACGAGGGTTACATCCGTAACCGAGACGTTCCCTTTCGTAGTCACTCCGAGTTACGTCGGATGACGGAGAATGGGGGTCCCCGTGTAATCACGCCACCTTCACAGCTGTCTTCCAGTGCCCTGCGAAGTCTGACCTCCCTGTCGTGATATAGGCACGGACGAAGGAGTCCTACTTAACACAGGAATACCAAGGTACACTGGGAAGCATAACTCATGGGAGATATGCCGCAGCATGCCTACCCATAGGGAGGACTTAAGAATACACATATGGCCCAAGGGGGCTACATATGGAGGAACACTGGAGTGACCAGCCCGTAGGGTGGCATCTACTTTCAACTCCAGGAGTGGCAGGTGACTTGCCGAGGGAAAGACACATGCTCAAAGAGGCTTACAGTGGAAAATACACATGTGGGGGTTACTCAGAGGAGGAACCATGCACACGGAGGCACCTAGCCGACGCACAGGCAATAGACACTGGCGCCAGCGTCAACAGTGCTGGAGGAACTCAGGGCTTCAGAGAGGAAGGCTCACCTGAGGAAATATCGCACGTATCCAGTCCGTGGAGTGGAATGGCGAGCAAGCGAGACACTTAACATCTCCCATGTTAGCTTGAAAAAGACAGTACATGGGCGGAGACTGGCTCCACTCGGAGATTGTAAAATCTGGCGAATGTGTTAGGTGTCGCCCAGCCTGCAGCTCTGTAGACGTCTGTTAGCGAGGCGCCACGCGCTAAAGCCCAAGAGGACGCCACACTCCGGGTGGAGTGGGCGGTCACACCAAGGGGGCATGGTCGACCTTGCTGCTGGTATGCCAAAGCAATGGCGTCCACTATCCAGTGAGACAACCTTTGTTTGGAGAGAGCCTTTCCCTTCAGCTTCCCACCATAACAGACAAAGAGCTGGTCTGAGGTCCTGAAACACTGCGTCCTGTCTACGTAAGCACGGAGGGCGCGTACTGGACAGAGCAGTGCCAAGGCTGGGTCTGCCTCCTCCCGGGGCAGCGCTTGCAGGTTCACCACCTGGTCCCGGAAGGGAGTGGTGGGAACCTTGGGCACATATCCAGGCCGGGGTCTCAGGATCACGTGAGAGTGACCGGGCCCGAACTCCAGGCACGCTTCGTCAACGGAGAATGCGTGCAGGTCCCCTACCCTCTTGATGGAGGCCAACGCAACCAGGAGCGCTGTCTTCATTGACAGGATCTTAAGCTCAGCTGATTGCAGAGGCTCAAAGGGATCCCTCTGCAGGGCACTTAAGACCACTGAGAGGTCCCAAGAGGGAACGAGAGGAGGGCGAGGAGGATTCAGTCTCCTCGCTCCTCTCAGGAACCTGAGGATCAGGTCGTGTTTTCCAAGAGACTTACCTTCAACTGCTTCGTGATATGCGGCGATAGCGGCCACATTCACCTTCAGGGTGGAGGGAGACAGCCTTCGCTCCAACCCATCTTGCAGGAAGGAAAGCACAACGCTGATCGAGCATCTCCTGGGGTCTTCTCGGCGAGAAGAGCACCAGTTAACGAAGAGGTTCCACTTCAACGCATAGACATGTCTCGTGGACGATGCTCTAGCGGAAGTGATGGTAGCCGCCACCGCTGGTGGCAGGGTACTCAAACCTGCCTCGTCCCGTCCAGGAGCCACACGTGGAGTCTCCAAAGATCGGGACGAGGGTGCCAAAGGGTGCCCCGTCTCTGAGAAAGGAGGTCCTTCCTCAAAGGAATTGGCCAAGGAGGTGCTGTCGCGAGGAGTATCAGTTCGGAGAACCAGGTCTTGGTGGGCCAGTATGGGGCGACCAATAAGACCTGCTCCTCGTCCTCCTTGATCTTGCACAGAGTCCGTGCGAGAAGGCTCACTGGGGGAAACGCATACTTGCGTAGGCCCTGCGGCCAGCTGTGCGCCAGTGCATCCGTGCCGAGCGTGCCCTCGGTCAGGGAGTAATACAGGGCGCAATGGGATGAGTCGTGGGAGGCAAACAGATCTATCTGTGCATCCCCGAACTGGTCCCATATCAGCTGGACCGACTGGGGATGGAGTCTCCATTCGCCAGAGGTTGGCCGGAGCCGAGACAGCTCGTCGGCTGCACGGTTCCGCACTCCAGGAATGTAAATAGCACGAAGGGACCTCAGGTGCTTCTGACTCCATAAGAGGAGGTGGCGTGCGAGTTGCGACATACAGCGAGAGCGTAGACCACCCTGACGGTTGATGTACGCTACAGTCGCTGTATTGTCCGAGCGGACAAGTACGTGTTGACCCAGGAGCAACGCACGGAAGCGGTGCAGGGCAAGGCGTACTGCCAGCAACTCGAGGCAATTGACATGCATGAGGCGCTGGGGTCCTGTCCAGGAGCCCGCGGCTGCATGTCCATTGCACATGGCGCCCCAGCCCGTGGCAGAGGCATCTGTGGAGACGACAACATGCCTGGAAACTCGTTCTAGGGGAACTCCGGCCCGTAGAAAGCTGAGGTTCCGCCACGGGGTGAAGGTCTGACGGCAGGTCGGAGTTATTAGAACTCTGAGCGTACCGCGATGCCATGCCCACCTCGGGACTCGATCGCGAAGCCACAGCTGAAGCGGTCTCATATGAAGCAATCCGAGTGGCGTTGCTGCGGCTGCGGATGCCATATGCCCCAGGAGCCTCTGAAAAAGTTTCAGTGGGACCGCACTCTTGCCCTCGAACTGTCGAAGACAAGTCAGCAGTGAGTGTGCGCGCTCGCTCGTAAGCTGCGCGGACATGGCGACCGAGTCTATCTCCATACCGAGAAAAGAGATCCTCTGCACGGGGCAAAGTTTGCTCTTCTCCCAGTTGACCCGAAGGCCCAGACGGGCTAGGTGCCGGAGCACTAGATCTCTGTGTTCGCAAACCTGATCTCGAGAGTGAGCTAATATTAGCCAGTCGTCGAGATAATTCAGGATGCGAACCCCGTGTTCGCGTAGGGGAACAAGGGCTGCCTCGACGACCTTCGTAAAGACGCGAGGAGACAGAGCCAACCCGAATGGGAGAACCGCGTACTGGTATGCCTGCCCCTCGAAAGCAAACCGAAGAAACGGTCTGTGTCGAGGTAAAATGGAGACATGAAAGTAGGCGTCCTTCAGGTCTATCGCTGCAAACCAATCCTGTGGCCGCACGCATTCGAAAATGCGTTTGGCCGTGAGCATCTTGAACGGCAGCCTGAGAAGGGAGCGGTTCAAGACGCGCAAGTCCAGGATTGGCCGTAACCCACCGGTTTTCTTGGGGACAATGAAGTACGGGGTGTAAACCCGTAACTCCACCTCGGCTGGAGGGACAGCCTCGATTGCACCCTTCGCCAGCAGGGTGGCAACCTCCGCTCTCATGATCGGGGCATAGCCACCGACCACAGTAAGCGGACTCCCCTGAAGCGGGGAGGAGACCGTGCGAACTGAATCGCATAGCCGAGCCTGATCATTCGGGCGACCCAACAGGACAGATTGGGGAGCTCTAACCAAGCCACCAAACACTGATCCAGTGGAATCATCCGAGCCACAGGCGTTCCCCCCGGAGGGGCAGCGGAGCGGAGTGACCGGCACAGGTGAGGGTGGCATAGCGGCCCAGCACGCGTGCACAGTCATGCTCCGCGTCCTGACAGAGGAGACCAGGGAAGGACCAGCGTTCCGCGGGGGTCTGCTCTGCCAGGGGTCTGGCGATAGAGGGGGACGAGAGTGGTGTGGTCTGGAGACGGCACGCACTGTCATCCGCACCCTCAGAGACAGAGGGGAACGAGAGTGGCGAGGCTCGGGGGCGTCGCGCACTGCCGTCCAGCTCTGCGTGCTCAGAGATGGGATGCAGCTCTTTTTTAAAAGATTCTCCCCCAGCCCTCCACCGGGGGAAGGAGTGGGCCTGCAACCACTCCATGAGAACTGCAAGCCATAACTGAGCTGCCCGTAACGGGAGCGCCGCATAGCCTGGCGTACAGCGGGGCTGCGGGGCTGGTACGGGCAGGGGCACCTCCCTGCGACCACCTCCACGGCCCGGCCCGGTGCTGCTGGGGCCGGGCGGGAGGGGGCGGAAGTCGCAGGAGGGCGCATTCGACGGCAAGCGGACTGAAGCGTCTGAGCCGCCGGCTGATTGGCAGCAGAAGCCGCAGGGTCAGAAAAAAGCCACAGTCCACTTCTGGGCGGCCGAGAACTGTTGGGCAGAGTTCTCGACCGCGCCGCCGAAGAGGCCAGCCTGGGATACGGGGAAGTTGAGGAAACTGGTTCACTCAGCCTCGCGCACATCAACCAGGTTAAGCCAGAAATGTCTGACCACACATGTGGACATCACCTGACTCAGGGAGCGTGCGGTCACCTTCGTCGCTCGTAGAGCAAGGTCGGTGACGGCAGGCAGCTCAAGGATGAGCCCTGAATCAGCCCTACCCTCGTGCATGTCACTGAACACCCAGAAGGATGGCAATAACACACAGTGAGGTGGCAGCCTGCCCCGCAGCTCTATAGGTCCCCGCCACCGGAGTAGACAAGAACCTACAGGCATTGGGGGGGTGCTTAGGGTTGCCACGCCATGTGGAGGCGCTGTGGGGACACCTAAGTGTTGCCAGAGAACACTCCACAGGGGGGAACCCCAGTGTACCGTAGACTGCGGCCTCTACGAGGGCAGAGAAGGCGGAAGAGGCCGCAGAGCAGTCGCGAAAAGTCAAAGGAGACTTCCACGATCTCATGGCCTCTTCATGCACATCCGGGTAGAAAGGATTTGGGTTCGCCACCCCCAAAAACCAATCATCAGCCTCAAGTGCTCGGGATATGGCAGAATTTTCCACACAAACCCGATACTCGTGGCAGCCCGGGAAAGCATAGCTGTGAATTCTGAATCAAGCTCGCTATGCTAGCACATCCGAGGACAGCAGCACAGACGAGCCATCTCCAGAGGACTCCAGCTCACCTTGTGATGCGGCGATAAACATGATTTCATCAGCTGGTGGACCGAATGAGAACGCGGGCCCGCGGGTGGGTTGCAACGCGGGTGGGCCCGCGGGCCAACCACGTGGGTTGCAACGTGAAAGACGGGGTGTGGACCGAGGAATTTTCGTCGGTTAGTTCCAGACCTGACGTCTTAGTCACCCTGGCCACCAGCCGAAGTATTATCTCACGTGGAGAAAAATAGATCGGGTGATGGATGAGGGGACTCTCACTCAAATGAGCTCACAGAGTCTCGACCGTATACATTGCGATGGTCACGTTCCCACTGAGAGAACGTGACACACCCACGAGCGCTGTCCGAGCGTGATCAAAGCCCAAACACGCCAAACAGCGCTCGCGCCCAACAGCTGAATCTATCAGAATACCGCACTCAGAAATACACGGGCAGATCGTCTTTAGAAAGACGCGTCTTTAAAAAGACGTGCCGCGTGCACGCTCTTTTAGTGAGAGAAAAAAACTCTGCGGATGCTGAAGCGACCAGGGAGAGACACACAGACCGGCAGACCACTGCTCAGATCGCAGGCAATATGAAACTCGCTGGATACCGCCGTCACACCAACATCAGAGAGTTCGCTCGTCTCGAAGAGATGTAGTCACTGAGAATACTCAGGATTTGGCTTGTGGAGTGAAGAGATTCTCTTGGCTCCGAAGCGAAAACATGATCTGCTGTTGCAGCTGTCTCTCCTTAAATACTCACGCAGTGAGGCGGAGATACATTATGCAAATTCCGCAGACCCATGGCATTTCATTGCCATAGGCTCGTTTTTTAATACTCGAAGAGGATTGGCTTTCTGGCGAAACCCCCATTCTCCGTCATCCGACGTAACTCGGAGTGACTACGAAAGGGAACTAGTACCGCATGTTACCTCATGAATTACACTTTTGTCTCTGACAAAAGTTTTTCAGTGGAGTGTAAAACATTTTAGTACTTTTAATGGAAAAATAACTGATTAACTGTTACTTACGGTTTAAAATGATATGTTCTTCAAAAGACAGTATATTAAATTTTACTGCAAAATATTGTTACAAATTTTCTCATTTTAAATCTGGATGGTGTGTGTGTGTGCATGTGCCTGTGTGCGTGCGTGTGTTGTCCTTGTGGGTAAATGTTTTGGTCCACATGAGGAAAACAGCTTATAAATCATACTAATTGAGGTTTTGTGGAAATTTCGTTCTGTGATGGGTAGGGTTAGGGGATAGAATATACCATTTGACAGTATAAAAAAAACATTATGTCTATGAAAAGTCCCAATAAAACATGAGAACACAACGTGTGTGCGTGTGTGTGTGTGTGTGTGTGTGTGTGTGTGTTGTTCTGTCTTTATGTTATTATTACAGTTGCTGGAAAGACAAATTTTGATGAACTTTAAGTCATCATGTGGCCATCTGTTACACCACCTGCATTATTATCACTGCATTTACAGTAGCAAATAGACTTTAATAGCTCACAGTGGTTGGTAAATTAACATGATATAATTTAATGGCATAAACAGATTGTAACTGTAAAACATATCATAATATAATCTGCTTATAACATCCACGCTATTTTATGACAACCAAAACTTTTTACTGTAAGTTTAACAAAGTATTTTCACAGTGCAAACTTAGAGCTAAAATCAGACCAGATAATTCCAAAGACTTATTCCTGTCATCTACAACGGCTGTATGCTGGAAAATGTTAGGGAAATACAGTATCTGCACAACGTTTAGGCTACTTGATATCTTGAGTTCAGCGGGTTCAGCGTCTCAGAGGGGGCGAACGCTGGTAACACTGACCTAGAAACATGTGCTTGTGAGTCGGTCTCACATGAGGGCTGAAACCAAATCCGTTTGTGGCTCGTATAGATGAGGAATGCAGACTACAAGAACGATCACCACTTTTCATTTCGAAACATATTTGAGTCCCACTGGATGAGAGTAATGTCTTCATTTATACCGTAGCACAAATTGTAAGGACGTGATTAAATTCGTTTTGCTTGCCCTGAGCTCGCCACCTTTGCTCACATCACACTCTCAGAGAGAGAGAGAGAGAGAGAGAGAGAGAGAGAGAGAGAGAGAGAGAGACGGGCCCGCGCCTGGGAGCTGTCCCAGGCAACATGGTGCTGAAACCGCAGCGAGAGCGAGCATCCTCCGGCTTTACTGATAATCATCATAAACAACTCGTGTTAGAACTGCACAACGCCTTTCGTCGCACGAACCGCAACGCGTTGGATTACAACGCAGGAGCCACTTCAGTATTTTAATTCAAATTAATTACGAAGGAGCGTGGATGGCAAAAACATTTCCTCATCGTCGACTGCGAATCTGTTTCTTTTTAGGACTGATTTTCGAGACATGTTTGACATGATATGGGACAGTGATCGAAACTGCCTTGGGATTTCTGCAACAAGGGCTGGGTGTTTAAGGAGATAGGCTGCCTGTAGGCTACTAGCATTGGCACCTTAACATTTTCAGAAGGGGACTTGTGCGGGATGCATTTGTAAACGGTCGGACCTGAAACATGAGATGAACGCAAAGGACAATTGCTGGCTAATTGTCAAGATTGTGGCTGGATTTCGTTTCACGCAAGACACTTTGCGTTCACAGTAACAAAAAATTACACGGTAGTCCGATATCGCATCGCTTTTGAAGATTGCTAATGATCGTGGATAATGTGAAGTGTAGAACAGAATTGATATTTCATGGCTGGTCCACTGAGCGTGCGTGTGTATCGTAGATTTAGTTTAATTAGGAAAAACCAAGGCTGCCATTTGTTTGGCTCTGCTTGCGAATATCCTGCATTTCTGTGTTCCTCCTTTGATGAATAGATGCCACTACCTCAGGAGCTCTTTGTCAGAGGCCGTTCGCGGGAATCCCCGACATTTTTCCATTCAAAACGGTACTTGTCCCCAGTTTCATGTGAAAATGTTCGTGTCTCTGTGGATATAAGACAATTTGTTGTAGGTAACAGCTCTAAAATCCCAGTAAACTGTTTTGTAAAATGTGAAACCTAAAATGTGCTTCACGTGGTAACATCTTAATGAACTGGTTTTATCCAAGTAAAAATATAATTTAATATAAGAGGTTTGTTAAGATAACAACTGCACGTTTCCACTTTTGCCATCTACTATAGCATGTGCGTACAATTGTCAGCTTCTCAGTGGAACACCAGCGCGAGGAATCGAATCTGATGTAGCTCTCAGAAGAACTGTTGAAAATAAACACGTTCTCCGTGTTCAAACGGTCACTTGGGGTGAGGGTGAGTAGAAAGCGGTGTTGCTCACGAGACTGAACCGGCTGCACAGGTGTTTCTAGCTCGTTGGAAACCAAACAGTAAGTTCTGTTATGTGACCTGCTGGAGACCAGTAACAGATAGCCTTAGTTTTATAAGCCGTTTAAAAACATAGACCGCCTTTCCATTATTCATAAGACGGGCACATGTTGTTGGCTATCGGTGTCATTGTATGGTGTTGGGGATTGTTGAATCGCAGACCGATGCTGCGCCACCAGGGCAAGCAGAAAGGCCGCTGTTGCGTCTTGTTCAGTGACCTGAAGGTTTTCCTACTCAGGCCACCGGCATCGTCGGCATCGCCAGCTGTCTTCACACCCATGAACGAACTAAACGCGGAGGGCAATGCGACGAGCAGCGCCACGGAGAGCCACTCTTTAGCCAACGGACATTATCAGCCGGTGACAGGTGAGGCTTTGGACACACTAGGGCCCGAAGACTGGACTCATAGCGCAGTGGATCCGCCGAGGACGCTGGACTGTTGCAGCTCATCTGAGGATTGCTCCAAGGAGAAGCTGGACGAGAGATTATCCCTGAACAGCTGCACGGACAGTGGAGTCAGGACTCCGTTGTGTCGGATCTGTTTTCAGGGCCCAGAGCAGGTAGGGAGTTAACTTCATGCATTCTGTTACTAAGGCTGAATGGATGTAGACTGTTTATTGTACATATTTGCTCAATACATATGTGATTCAGGGTGATTGGGACACTTTTTGGAATCAGTGAAAACCTGCTGTGCACTTTTTAGATCACGTTGAATGTAATTACTGGTGAAGAACTCTGAAAACTGAAGTAGAATGACAGCAATTATTGTGTCGCATTAAGTTAAATGGATGAAAACAAAGATTTTGTTAAAATATAGGTTAATTTTAAGAACATTTTCACTAACAATTTCACTGCATGAATATCCAACGCATTCTCATCCTTTGGGGTCATATAGGTGGGCTCAAACAGTTTTTGGATACTATGAAATGTAAGTCACATAAAAATATATGAATGCGAATGCATTATAACAAAATAGCAAACCAGTAGCATTTATTTTAAACAGATAGCACAAGCACATTTAAAAAAAAAAAAACATCTCATTAAAGATGTTTAAAATGATAAAAACAGTATACCGTTCAAAACGAATGCAAGTGCATTTGGATATTTTATTGGTGGATACTTAATGTTAGTTGAAAATGTTCATTGAATAGTTCACCCAAAATAAAAAATTCTGGCCTTGATAATGTTCCTTCTTCTGCAGAACACAAAAGAAGATATTTCTTGTTGTTCTGTTCTTGTCCAAAGTCAGTGGGGTCCAACAACAACATTTGACCCTGTTGACTTTCATTGAAAACAAAACATAACAAAAATTAAAACACACACAGATTTACCAAATATATTTTTCAATAGCAATATCTTTTTTTTTTAGTTCCAGGGAAGAAAGAACTGCATTATTAAATCTGACTTACAATAATCACCAAAAGTGCAGGTAGTTCTGTGAAAAAGTCAAGCATGATGTTTTTTCCCATTACGCTTGATATATTTTTATCCAAATGTGTCTTACTCTATGTGAGATTCCACGTCATTGCTGCTGTTCTTGAAGTGATTTGTCCCCATAAATCTGACTGTTACTCTGCTTCAGTGGTTTTATCACAGTGGCATTTATCCACATGCAGCTATGGTGATTTTTTTTTTCTAATGGAATGCACCACATGACTGAAAGGTTAAGGGTTTGGACACAAAACATTGCTCAAAGATATAGGGCCAATAAGCAGAACATTCTGTGACATAGTTACGTACTTAGTATTAACAAGTCCTCTTCACAGGCCTGATTTAGGCTAGCCTGCAAATGCATGTGACATTATTTTAATTCATCTTCCTCTCCCCCCATCCTATCATTCTCTTTTTCAGTTGTTTCCTGTCTTTTTTCCTTTTCACTTTCCCCACGTCTCTTTCTCTTTCCTCTTTCCATTAATGTGGGCTGTGGTAGAGTTGTGTGGCTGCGGGCTGATGGATGGGCCTGTGAGTGTAATGAGAGCTGTGTAGAGAGCAGATGGGACTGAGGAGATTCTCTCCGCTCTGACTGATATGTGTATATGTCTCCAATCCAGACACACATTCCCCTCTTTCTTGCTCTCCTCTCCACTGTATGCTTTGACTTTCTTCAGCTGTCTCTCACTTTTTCTATCTATCCGGTTTACTTTCAGAACCCCAAGAATGTCTCCTGTTCCGCTAAATCCGTCAGGGAGGCAAGAAGTGTCCTTCTCTTGTGTACACAGAACACACAGGAACAATTACATGCTTTAGACAAGAAATAATATTTCTCACCTGTTCTCTTGCACTCTCTCACCCACAAACCCACTGAGAAAATAACAGTGGCTCAACTATAAGTTTATCAAGCGACGAGAATACTTTTTGTGCGAAAAAACAAACAAAAATAACGACTTTATTCGACTATTCTTTTTCTTCCTTGCAGGCCTGAAACGAGACTTCGAGAGATTTCCACGACGCATGCGCGAGAATTGCGATCTCCTTCAACTACTTCAGTTAAGTTCTCGCGCATGCGTCGTGGAAATCTCGTGCTCAGAATTAATGGTAACCCTGGTAAATATGATCAAAACTGGCTGTAAAAAATGAATCTGCCGGGGGGGGTGTTTCTCCAAAACACGTTGGCCACAATTATTGGTACCCCTAGAATTTTTTACGAGTAAAATATCTCTGAAGTATATTCCAATTAATGTTTACCTTTTTTAGCACACCAGGGTGACCAGGAACATGAAATTGTCCAGCCATGACTTCTTGTTTCACATGAGTTTAAATATGAGGAAACACAAAGGCCAAATTCCCTTAATCATCCATCACAATGAGTAAAACCAAAGAATATAGTTCTGATGTGCAGCAAAAGATTGTTGAGCTTCAAAAATAGAAAGTGGCAGTAAGAAAATAGCTAAAGAATTGAAAATACCCATTTTGACCATCAGGGCAATAATTATGAAGTTCCAATCAACTAAAGATGTTACGAATCTGCCAGGAAGAGGACGTGTGTCTATATTGCCTTAATGCACGGTGAGGAGCAAAGTTTGAGTGGCCAAAGACTCTTCAAGGATCACAGATGGAGAATTGCAGAGATTAGTTGATTCTTGGGGTCAGAAAGCCAATTAAAAAAAAATCAAACAACCCCTACATCACCACATGTTGTTTGGGAGGGTTTCAAGAAAAATCTTCCTGGCTCATCCAAGAACAAACTCCAGCACACTTCGCGTCGTGCCTAACAACGCCCTTCAGCCGTTACTTATTCACGATACAGCACAACCTCTCGTACCTTATTTCTTATAATATAAATGTTCTATTATTTTATTTGTAAAATGACAAGAAATGTATTCATCCTTGAATAGGAAATTATAGCCTAATTAGTCGGTTTTATTTCATGAAATATCTGTTTTATCAGGGCTAATAGTATGGGCTAAGAAACTCTAAAGATCGCAGCCTAACGTATGGAACATTTGCTGATGGAATAATATAATATCAGCTGATAGAGAATTGGAAGTGTCCAGTCTGTTTTTTTTTTTACACTGGGGAATTATCTCTAAATCATTCTCAGAGCCAGTGTCAGATGAACTTTCAAGAGACCAGGAGACATCACTATCGGAACCTGCTTCTCCATCGGACTCATCAGGGCTCTGAAGCATGGCTAAAGCCTCTGTGGCAGTCATTCTTCTTGCTGACATTGTTCTGATATTCTCTTTTCAATTTTGTTTTAGCTCGAAGCTAAAGCTAGATTTCAGTTTTGCGATAAACTAAACAACTAGAATAAATTTTTGCTAGGAAACGGTGATGCATCTTCAAGAGCGGGGAAAGGAGCAAATTATATTCTGTAATGCATACACGCACACATATGAGTGACTGTTATGGCCATTCAAGGTAATACTCAGAACTATTTTGTATCTTGTAATTTTAATGAATAACAATGATAGAATAAAATATAGACACATTTAGGAAAAGTCAGGGTCCTATAGTTACATGGGTTTTATTTCAACAAAGTTATTACACTGCAAAATTTTAAAACAGTCAAAATGACTGCCATGGGAGTTAGTGTTAATAAACCGTTGGATCTTTAATGTTGTGGGCCTATTTTTCTGCTGGAGGTCCAGGGGCCTCATGTATCAACACTGCGTACGCACAAAAACACGGCGTACGTCAGCTTTCACGTTCACGGCCAGATGTACTAACAGTGAAATTAACGTAAGAATGTGCGTTCCTCCAAGTAAACTTCATGTCTGGCGTACGTATATTTGTCGTGATTTTTGTCCGTTGGCGACTCATAGAGGCAATAAAGTGAAGTGGCAAACATTACACTACGAATTGTTCTATCACACCACCAGCAGTCAGATATTGCTTATAATTTGTAATTGATAAATTATTTGACATATTGTCACACGAGTTTTATTAAAATATTATATTATGCAATTAAGTAAGAACATAGGCTATATAAAGCATGTCCAAATTGATACAACACGTCTAGCAATGGCAGCGTTGGCTTAACTAGGAATAAAAAATAAACTTCATTAATTCGGTCAGTAAAGATAAAAAAATTAAGTAATATTTTTATTCAGCAAGGACACATTGAATTTGTTTAAAAGTGAGAGTAAATGCATTTATAATGTTACAAAAGATTATAAGATTTCTATATCTGTTTGAATTAAATTTTTATTCATTAAAGAATCCTGAAAATACTATATCACGGTTTCCACGAAAATATGAAGCAGAAGCACACCGGTTTTCAACACTGATAATACTCAAAAATGTTTCTTGATCATCAAATCATCACATTAGAATGATTTCTGAAGGATCATGTGACACTGAAGACTGGAGAAATGATGCTGAAAATTCAGCTTTGATCACAGGAATAAATTACACTTTACTATATATTCACATAGAAGACATTTTCAGTGAAATTTCGTTTCTTGCTTGCTTTAGCCATGTTCTTGCAGGTTTCTTTTGCCAAATTGGACTAATTACCATATTTAAATTAATTTAATTGGGGGAGGAGACTGGGTGGGGCGTTGTGCTCGTGCATGTGCGCTCAATTTTACGTTAATTGGGATGTACAAAGAGAATATGCGTGGGATCCTTCGTACGCAGAGATTCATACATCTGCTTTTTTTTGTGCGTACGCACATTTACAGCTTTGTCCGTACGCAATGTTTTAGTATGAATTCAACGCAAGTCTTTGTACATGAGGCCCCTGGACTTCTTGTTCAGATACATGGCATCGTGGATTCTATCAAATATCAACAGATAAAAAATCAAAACCTGACGCCTTCTGCTAGAAATCTTATAATGGGCCTTGGTTGGATCTTCCATCAGGACAACGATTTAAAACAAACATCAAAATCAACACAAAAATTTGAATATGAGCACAAAATGAAGCTTCTGCCATGACCGTCCCAGTTCCCTGACCTCATAAGTGGGCTGAACTGAAGAGAAAAAGCACCAACATGGATCTGGGAATCTGAAGGGTCTGGAGAGATTCTGTATGGAGGAATGATCTCTGATCTCTCAATGATCTCTCATTTCCATTATATTTTTACATTTGCATTACATATTCAGTATCAGTCACAATAACTGTATGTGTATTTCCATTATATTTTTTACAGTTGCATTACATATTCAGTATCAGTCACATTAACTGTATTCTATGATTTTTGTGTGTTTTTTTTGCAAAATGATCAGCAAATTCATCTAGATTTAAGGCCTTTGCCCTCCTTGACTCAATACTTAGAACACCTAAATTGCTTAATCTGTCATCTAACATTGTGGACCTGGTTTTCACCAGCTTTAGTGCAGAAAAACTCTGAACTATAATATTCGCGCAAAACTTCCACCAACTTCTGAATAGAAAGAAAACCTGCAGATGCTGGTGTCATAGATATCCACAATAAAGGCTAGATGTCTTACGGCGGAGTCTCTATCGTCATCACCGTCGGCCATCTTGTCACAGGCAAGCTTTCTGGCGGGCTCTGTGGTACCTGATGTAAGATGAGTGATCAGCACGAACACAAATACTCTTATCTCGTTGAAATCTTGACGGATTTACAAACGGTTTGGTTTCTTACAAACGTTATTAACGTGGCTATAATTCTGGACGATTATTTATTTATATACGTATTCTTCATAAGTATGCAGTGTCATAACTACATCTCTGACGTTTATAACAAACCAAACCGTTTGAAAAACGGTAGAAAATTTAGCAAGTTATGGTTATTTAAAAAGTACCATTAACACACTGTTACGAGTGAGCGAGCTGCCTGTGACAAGATGGCCGCCAGGTGCAGACGTCGACCTCCATTGGCCACCAGCGCGGACGAGACATCTAGCCTTTATTATGGATATCTATGGCTGGTGCTACCTTACTGTTGTGTTTCGCTTTAAGCAGTCCCTCTAGAAAATGTGTGGAATCTAGCGGAACATTTGTGTTCCGCTTTGCCACTGTCAACAGATGTAAAAGGGCCAGTGACAAATAAGGTTTTCAACTGATAAAAAATTCAAATAGGTTAAAACTGCACATTAAAGTAGTTATTATCTTAATGGGGATGTTTTTTACTTATTACTAAAATCTCAATTTTAAACAATGTATTTTAAGCGGTTTAACTGAGAAATATGTGACGACACCAGTCAAAATGTCATACGGGATAACGTTAATGCATTTTCTAAATATTATGATATTAAAACTTTTCAAATCAAAAATACTTAATGAATATGTAAAGTGATGCAGTAAACAATATTTAAAGCTCAGAAAAAAAATCTGCACAACTATTTTTTTCTCATTATATTGTGATTTCTTTAAACGTGACCCTACTTGTTCAAGTTCTTTACACACATTTTAACACTGCAATGTGATTTAAAATGCAAAATGTCTTAAAAAGTTTTACAGGACTTGATATCATGTTATTGTTGTTTCCTCAACTCCATTAAGTGAAATTATGGAATCAATGGGAAAAAACAGCGTTATCCCGCCTGACTTAAATTGTTACCCGGTATGACACCATATGAGTTAACACATGAATCGTCATTTTTACAACACTTACACATAATAATGTTCATAAATAATTAATGTTATGCAATGTTTTTCCAAGGAAATTAATTAGGCTCCACTTTAAAGAAATACAGATGTGGTTTTCAGTGTGTAAATTGTTACACACAAACTCAGTGTGGTTTCTTCCCAGATTTGGCAAGTAAATACATTTAAACCATTTTTTTTTTCATGTTTATGAATATCAAAACAGCACAACTTTTCAACATTAGGTTTAATTTATTACTGAAAAGTACCTTGAACCATTTTACTGATCATAGTCACTCTACATCAATATTCATAAATAATGTAAAGGGTTAAAGTAGGCGACCTTCACTGATTTCACTGAACAAATTTACAAAAGCATCTAATTGAACAACATATTTATAAAGAAAAATCGTATTAATGGGTTGAACACTGAATCACTAAATTTCATTAAATGAACTCTAAATGTCTATAGTTAATGTAACTGTAATTGAATATTATTATGAATTATATCATTTGCTAATATTCAACTAAACAATGTTAATGATATGTTAATATCACAATTTGAATGGAAATTATGCAAATTAAAGCTGAAAACTGTATAAGAATATATTGTCAAACACGTCATCCAAGATAACTGGTGACATTATGGGCTAACAACTGTTATCCTATATGACAAAATTGTTATCCAGTATGACAAAATTGTTATCCAGTATGACAAAATTGTTATCCGGTATGACAAAATTGTTATCCGGTTTGACAAAACTCAATTTAAATCTTAATCCGGCAGTATTTCTGGCTACCTATAGAAATCTGCAACCTTTACCTTCAACTTCCAAATATGTAAATTCATGCTAAATAAACATATTGACATAAAATCCACATTATATATGTTATTTTAGCGTTATCCCATATGACACAGGATTTTACTACATAGTGTGCTAGTGAGGAAAAAGGGGAAGTTAAACACATTTTATGAAAGATATAAACGACTTTAACCATTGTTTGGGGGTCCTTCAGGGTCTTCCTGATTGTGTAACATGCTGTCTCACATCATGTCAAAATAAAATTTACAATAAAATTGCTCCAATTTGCTTGTTATCCCGTATGACATTGGCTGACAGCCAGTTTTGGGACAGAATGCTCCAAAGCATAACAATCAACTGGATGTCATATTCTTTGTAATATTTAAATATATTCTTGTCAAGACTCATACAATAATGCCTGTGGTAGAGATGTTAGGGTTTATTCGATTTTTTACAGTTTGTTTGGCTTTTTTGTATGTCACTCTAAGGTCCGGACAGTTATCCGGTATGACACTATGAGACTATAATGTCTAATAATTCTTACACTTTGTAATACCCTCACTATATGTTCATATCATTTGATAAACAGAGATTAATCGACTCAATAAATGTGCTTTTTATTAAACATTTCCTTATTTTGACTTCATAAAGGGGTTTGGACATCAAAATCGCACGTCACGTCATTGGGCCAAAAAACAACTATAACAAAAAACTGTTTCAGGCCCCTCAAGTTTTGAAGACAGGCAGGAGTGACACCCCCATGATTTGAAAAGTGACCTATAACATCGACTATGCAATACACTTTAATTTAGTGCTAATAAAATTATTAAGCCTATTTGGAGAGAGAGAGATGTTTATAATGTGACAATATGTCAGTCATCGTGTGATAACGAAAATATGACTAGGCCTAGACTACTTGTTCTGAGCAGGTGTTGTCAGTGAACATGCTGTAAAACTGTTGGCTAAGTTACAGACACTCATGAAACACTGGTGCTAATTATCTGGGAAACATTCTCTTAACAGCAGTCAAGTCATCATTGTTTGTGTCAAACAAGTTGTGAATTTGTTGTAACATTAAAACAGGAGATCATGACTTACTCTGTGATGCTCGGAACTCCAGTGGTTTCCTCTGTGGGTGAACAAAACAAAACAAAAATTTCGGAAGATGTTGTAGCAGAATCACGTGAACAATTCCAGGATATGCTTTTTTTTTCATTGGTTGTTGCGTTAAATCTTACCCAGATACAATAGTGCTATTTTCTGATTGGCTATTGTGTAGCCCCTTTCTTTTTTTTTTGATTGGCTGATAAGTGGCAGGCTCGACTAAGAACTCCAGGGGATACGCGCTTGATTCCTGCCAGTTCCATAGTGAGAGCGGCCCGGCCAGAGAAATTTTGGGCACTGCGGCATATTAAATATATTATAAATAGTTTTTCCGCGTGAGAAATACAATGTGTGGCGGGAGTGCTTGACAAAAGACCGAAATGAGTGACTGTCACGCTCAATGCGTGACACTTGAGAGCCCTGCAGTTTTGTAAAAATTATTTCACACTCCACATTTAGGGGGTCCAAGCTTGTATCACACTTTCCCCCACCCCCCAGAACCGCCACTAGTTATTAAACATTTCATAGAGAGCAAAAGTGTGATGCTTTAGACATAGAAAAAAATAGTGACTGCAACATTGCCTGAACATTCCCTTTGTGTTTGTGCCAAACAGGTAATATCACCTAATATTAACATTGACCAAAATTGTAAGTATTTATTATGCTGTTTACTAAATCGAAGAGATCTAACAAGTATTTATAGAATAATGCATGTGGGGTGAAGGTGGTGGTTAGGTGAGAAAGAACAAACTTTCTTCATGTCCTCCATAATCAATCTCTTCTAAATTTTCTCAAATTCTTTCCTACTTTTCCATTTGCTCTTTCTCTCTCTTTTTCTTTCAAAATCACTTTTCAAAAGTTGGTGCTATAGAATGCTGATGATGCAAAATCCCTATGTGACCTGCATTAACATGAGATTTTTTTTCTTACAAGATGCCTTCATCTGTATACTAGCAAAAAAGCATAAGCTTTTATAGAGAGAGGATGCTGATGTAAACGTGCAGACGGATGATGACAGTTTGAGCTTGCATGAGAAATATTTACAGTTTTACAAGTGTAATCTCTTACAACTGTACTCATTTACCCTACATAATAATGGCAATAATCATGACTGTGAGACATGCCCCTTGAGCAGCTCTGGTGCCTGATTATTAGTAGATTAATCTTGGACCATGTTTCTTTTTTGTAGAGTCAGCACACCTTTAAGTAATATTACACCAGCAACAGTGTTGTTGATTGTGTGGATTGCTTTTTATAGGATTCGGCTGTACTGTATATAATCACAACCGTGCAGTAACAACAGTTCAATAAACAAGTTACTGAGTGACTTATCATTTACACAGATTCTTGCTGGTTACTGTGTCTGCCACAGCAGAATTAGCATACACCAATGTTTTTGAATGACTTGATTGAGTGAATGATTCAATGACTCACTCTTAAAAACAGCCACTTAAAGCTACAATATGTATTTTATTTTCGCCTTTAGGGGTTGCTAACCTCTTACAATAACAAAGGTGTAAGTTGATGACGCAGTAATAAGCGGAATGACCGGACTTGCTGTCATGCTGATGGATCTAATAATGTTTATGGATGAGTGAAAACATTCATGTTTTATTAACATGACTGTGGTATGAAGCAGGTCGCGATTGCTAATAAGAGACAGATATCAGCGCCACACGCGAGTCCCGCGGATGTAAAGGATAGAGGACATTTAATTCTACTGAACTACCCGCAAGTGGTGAATTACTACTCGCACAGGTCAGTTTATTTGACGAATTAAACGTGTGAGGTAACACAGCGCTGTTTCATTTTGTCTAACGTTACATTATCATACCAAACAGTATTTGAGTGTGTTGAAAGTTATAATGTTATTCTATGTGTTAGTTTGTTTGCTATATGAGACTACCGGTAAGCTAGATCAACATTAGAATAACATACTAATCATATTCTAACATTTCATCATGTTGAACTATACAACATTGATTTGTTTTATGTACATTTGCTCATCTGTCTAATAAAGTACATTCAAGAGTGGCATCTCTGTCAAGTCCAAGTTAGTTGCGGTTAGGGGTGTGACGGTTATTATATAACCATGAGACCGACGGTTATAGTTCAACACCGTCATTAGAACTCTATAACCGCCAAAACCGTGTTATTAAAATATCTTGCAGATAAGTTACTAATATCAGTGTTAGGGAGTAACGGAATACATGTACTGGCGTTACGTATTCAGAATACAAATTATGAGTAACAGTAGTCTCCACAGAACATAAAATATTCATTTTATTTTATGTTTCGTGTTCGCATTTATGAGGAAAAAAACTATGTTACGGATGTGACCGGTCTGAAAGCGCCACTAAAAGACGTGACATTTAATCACATCTCACAGAGTAAAATGTTCACAGAGACATCAAACAGAAAGCACAAAACCTTTCTTTAAAGTGAATTTTGTTTTGTATTAATTGTATCTTAATTCTAATCAATATTTCATAAACCAATTGCCTGGATTTAATAAATAAGAAGTAAATATAGCAGATGATAGATAATCCCGAAACGGAGGCGCCAGAGCGTGAACTGGAGCTCGTCTCATAAATGAACCTAAACTCAGCATATAAGGTAGCCTACTTGCCTCACAGACATGTCTACTTTTAAACAGAACAATTCGAAAGAAAACAGACTACAGACTGCTCTTTGCTTATGTAATCCGTATGAAATGTGCATTTCTCTCTGGCTCGTTGACTACTGCGAAGATCGCGAGTCAGCATCGTCAACTTCATCTTTACAGCCGACACTGACAAACAAAGGCCTGTTTTTTTTTGTTAAGGATTCGTTTACTGTGTGTGATTCATTTAATGGAAAGCACATTCACTGCTAGTTGTCTTGCTGTTAATTTAAAATAAACTCGCGTCATAACCGTCATCACCAATTCTGAAACCGGCACACCCCTAGTCACGGTTGTGGAGCTCTCGGCATCTCGAAAACGCCACGCTGATATTGATCCTCGTTTTAGTTCTCCTTTTGTCCCAAAGTCTGCTTGCCATGGTCAATAATGTTTGAAAGAAACAACAACAGCATGCCGCTAGACGTTGCGCACTATGCAGTTGTCCACGTCTGTCGGCATGGATACTATTGCAGTACAAGCGGTAACCAGGGATAATGCGGATATTACGTCATTGACAGACGACAAGTGAACAGGGACTGGCACTATTTAAAATTGTGAATTTCTCTGAATTTACAAATTCTGGAAACATTTAGGAAGTACACAATTGAAAGAAATATATAACACTGTGTAAGTGTTTTTTGGATATTTTGATACAAACGTATTACATATTGTACCTTTAATTCATTCCTGAATGAATCTATGTTTTTGAATGAATCTGTTGACTCCCTTTTCAAGTCCCAGTGCTATTGAACTGTTTACCAAAATGATAAGGATTTGTCCTAATATTGTCCAAAACCTTAATTTTGCCTTGGTTGTTTTCAAACCTTCGGAGGATACTGTAATACAGAAGGCAAATTTGTATAATATGCATGCGATAGCTAATACAGTTGGGGTTGTTTTGTGTTTTTGAGTCCCAGTCCACCCTTAACTGCAGCCACCTTTACCATCTAAAAACACTGCGTCCTTCTCTAGCACTGTGTGTGTTTAATAGAGGATGATCTTGGCTAAAAAGAATCCCTTAAAATTTGCATTGCAATAAGCTTTTAGAAAGCACATTAAACACAGTCCAGTGCTAAAGCAAGAAAAAAGCATCCCTCTCTCTCTCTCTCTCTCTCTCTCTCTCTCTCTCTCTCTCTCTCTCTCTCTCTCTCTCTCTCTCACTGTCTCAAACACTCTCTCACCACCCCTCAAGTATGCTAATAACATGAAATACGATTTATTTTATCTCCGCTCAGGGCTGTTTAGGATTCTCTCTTTCATTTCTCTTCTTCTCACACTAGCCTTGCTGGTTCTTTTACTGTTTCTCTCCTTATTTTCTGTCCCTTCTTGTCTCTTTAACTCACAAACTTGTGTATAGGTTGGTAGTGTCTCTCTCTCATTATAAAACACGGTTCTTACTCATACTCGGTTCCTACAGAGGGCTCTTTCCTTTCTGCTCCCATGAATGAGCTGCTATGTAACCCTGGCCTAACACCAAGCTCAATAAATTGAGGCTGCGCTCACCGCCGAGGGCTGTTAGGGGTTATGTATAAAGGATCAGTCATTCAGATTGTATTGATAGTTCTGCTTTAATACCACAATCAGATAAAGTGGCCTTCTCTCCCACTCTGACGAGCCGCTCTCTGATCTCCCATCACACATCTCTGCTGCACAACGTATCATTACAACCCCAAACCATCAGTGATTATGGATAGGCTAATTCATGTTGGATCAAGTGATTCTGAATGTAGGCCTACATTCACTTCCAAAATCTCCCCATCCTCAGATTAGACTCATAACAACGCATGCCAAATGAAATCAGAGGGACTTGATTTCATTTGCTCGGGTAATTATCTGCATTCAGTTTTTAATGTTCTTCAGTATGGATTTACAGAGAAATCAGTCGAGTGAATCTGAATAGCAGTGTCCGCATTTGATACCGGTTTCATAACTGTAGAACTGCATCAAAGACACAGATTTTCCCAAAGCTAATATAATCTGTTTAGAGCAGAGACTAGTGCTGAGATTAAGGCCTATCATGGTAATCCTGTTAATTGATGTTTGTTCATGACGGATAAAATGACACACATTCATACTGTGTTTGTTAACCTAGAAACTCTAATCCTCTCAAAGAGAGAGGAAGTGATGGAGAAAGCAATAAACGCCCTTGACACACAGAATACACAGTATACAGATAAACATAGCAGTCATTGGATAAGAGTGTCACTTTGTCTCTTAAAGCCAAATCCAGCTATTTTCCATTGAAACTTCAGCAGTGTGTAATGTATGAATGTGAATTTATGTTTACAGCTTAGAGGTGTGTCTCTGTGTGTTTCAATTATAACAGGTTTAAATTAAATTAACTGTGATGTTAAATACACTACTATTTAAACGTTACAAAAACTTTATTTCAAATAAATGCTGTTATTTTTCACGTGCTATACATCTAATAATCCTGAACAAAATGCATTACTATTTCCACAAAATATTAACTGCACAACTGTTTTGATTTTGATGTTTGTTTTTGGATCACTGTCCTGTTGGAAGATCCAAACATGGCCCATTATAAGATTTCTAGCAGAGGTTGTTGGGTTTTGATTTTTTTTGTTGGTATTTGATTGAATCCATGATGCCATGTATCTGAACAAGATGTCCAGGACCTCTGGCTGAAAATCAGGCCCACAGCATTAAAGATACAGCAGAGTATTTCATTTTACACATAGGGTACTTTTTTATCCCTGTGTGCACCAAACCCATATTAAGTGTGTTAATGTTTCTTGAGTAAAGAAAACACTATGAAACACTATATAGGCTACTATTCAAACAACTAAATCTTTATTTACCCTTGCATTGCAAACAAGCAGAGATGATCCAAACTGTGTGCGGCACTTGATCCATGATAGAGGCTGGGTGGAGATATGAGGTTTTACTGACATTTTGAGGATCCAATGAAGTTACAAGGTTCAGTCACAAGCTCTTTTTAACACTTGTCATTGGTTAAATATTTGCAAAATCCACAGAAAAATTGAAGGGTGACCAATAGTGATAATTTATGAATTTATTTTTTTAACGAAATATGGAGATACGAAGCTTCCCCCCAACAGCAACAATATACTCTCTTAAAATATTCATAACAGTTTTTGAGGTCTTTCAATCAGGATTCAGAAAATATGATTCTACAGAAACAGCACTTTAAGGTGATAAATGATGCACTGCTAACTGTGGATACTGGTAGCTCTGTCGTGCTTGTGCTCTTGGCTTTAAGCGCTGCCTTTGACACAGTGGAGACCGTCTTGTTGTCTCACTCAGAGAAATGTGCAGGCATCCAAGGGAAGGCTCTAAATTGGAACAGTCTTTTCTTGAAAATAGAACTTTCTCAATAAATATTGGGGAATTTGTCAAGTCAAGTCATCTTCATTTATATAGCGCTTTTAACAATGGATTGTTTCAAAGCAGCTTTACAGAGATAAACATATAATTTAAGGTAACAGAGATTGTTTTGGCTTTATAGCGGTTCTTGAATAATGTTATTTCCAGCTAAAGTTAATTTTGATTGATTCACCTCCGTCGAAATGATCAGACTTTAAACGCGAACCTGTGATAAACGCTGACGCCGTTCACATGCACATTCAGAATTGATTCTATAGTTATGTACTTTTGAAAATATGTGCGCAGGTTTGTAATTCCATACAACCCATGCCTAAACAAACTACTTGTCTTGCCTATAAATTTTGACACAGAATTTTGTTTTATTTTATCACTTGGGGGTACGCGAACCAAAATTCACAACGCTTTATCTGTAGAGTGGGAAAGGGATCCTCCATAGGGAGAGGATAGTTGACACTTCAGCACTGCATTGTCATTGGGTCCAGGCGGATCTCCTTCATCAGATCTGGACACGGCCTAGATCCAGCAGGCTGCGGGAAAACCTTGGGATAAACAAAGACACTAATATTAGCGTAGATGCCATTCTTCTTATGATGTAACGAGTACATCAAGATTTAAGGGAAGTGTTCCCAGTTCCGGCTGACCTAATCTATGCAGCCTAACATTGAAATATAGAAGTCTATAGTGTATTATGTGTATGCTAGGTCAAAGAGATGTGATTTTAGTCTAGCTTTGAACTGACAGAGTGTGTCTGCTTCCCGGACAATGGTAGGAAGACTGTTCCAAAGTTTTGGTGCTAAATAGGAAAAGGATCTACCGCCTGCAGTCGATTTAGATATTCTAGGTATTATCAACTGGCCGGAATTTTGAGATCGCAATAGACGGGAAAGACTATAATGCGTTAAGAGCTCGCTCAAGTACTGCGGAGCTAAACCATTTAGTGCTTTGTAAGTAATCAACAATATTTAAAAATTATACAATGTTTAATAGGGAGCCGATGCAGTGTTGACAGAACCGGGCTTATATGGTCATATTTCCTGATTCTGGTAAGAACTCGAGCTGCGGCGTTTTGAACTAGCTGTAGTTTATTTATTAAGCGTGCAGGGCAACCACCCAGTAGAGCATTACAACAGTCTAGCCTTGAGGTCATGAACGCATGAACTAATTGTTCCGCATTTCCCAATGAGAGCATATGGTGTATTTTAGATATATTTTTAAGATGGAAAAATGCAGTTTTACAGACACTAGACACGTGGCTTTCAAAAGAAAGGTTGGTATCAAAGAGCACACCCAGGTTCCTAACCGACGACGAAGACTTAACAGAGCAGCCATCAAGTGTTAGACAGTATTCTAGGTTATTACGTGTGGAAGTTTTTTGTCCAATAATTAGAATCTCTGTCTTTTCAGAATTTAGTAGTAGGAAATTACTAGTCATCCAATTTTTTATATCAGCTATGCATTCCGTTAATTTTGTGAATTGGTAAGTTTCGTTGGGTTTTGAAGAAATATACAGCTGAGTATCATCGGCATAACAGTGAAAGCTAACTCCATGTTTCCTAATGATATCTCCTAATGGTAGCATGTACAGAGTGAACAGCAACGGTCCTAGTACTGAGCCTTGTGGTACGCCATACTGAACTTGTGATTGATAAGACATCTCTTCATTTACTGCTACAAACTGATAACGGTCAGTTAAGTATGATTTAAACCATGCTAGTGCAATTCCACTAATGCCAACATAGTTTTCTAGTCTATTTAAAAGAATGTTGTGGTCAATGGTGTCAAATGCAGCATTAAGATCGAGTGACACTAATAAAGAGATACAACCACGATCGGATGATAATAGCAAATCATTTGTGACTCTAATGAGAGCAGTCTCAGTACTATGGTACGGTCTAAATCCGGACTGAAAAACCTCGCAGATATCATTTCTTTCTAGAAAGGAACATAGTTGTGAAGAGACTGCTTTTTCTAATATCTTTGACAGAAAAGGCAGATTTGAGATCGGCCTGTAATTTAATAAATCTGTAGGATCAAGTTGTGTTTTTTTAACAAGCGGTTTTATCATAGCCAGTTTAAAGGTTTTTGGTACATATCCTAGAGACAAAGATGAATGAATGATATTAAGTAGAGGATATATGACCTCTGGAAACATCTCTTTCAGTAGCTTAGGATCTAACATACAAGTTGTCGATTTAGATGACTTAACGAGTTTGCAGAATTCTTCCTCTCCTATAGCAACAAATTAATCAAATTTTTCCTCAGGGAGACTACAATGCACTCCCTGGTGCGATACTGTAGTAGACGGTTGCATAGTTATAATTTTGTCCCTGATATTATCAATCTTATAAGTGAAGAAGTTCATAAAGTCATCACTGCTGTGTTGCTTGGACACTTCTGAGCTTGAAGCTTTCTTTTTCGTTAGTTTAGCCACTGTTTCAAATAAATACCTTGGATTATGTTTATTTTCTTCTAATAGGGTTGAAAAATAAGCAGATCTAACAGCTTTTAAAGCCTCTCTGTAAGCAATCGAGCTCTCTTTCCATGAAATCCGAAATACCTCTAGTTTAGTTTTCTTCCAGTTGCGCTCCATTTTTCTGGCTGCTCTCTTAAGGGCCCGTGTGCTCGTTGTACCACGGCGTTGGACTATTTTCTTTAATCTTCTTTAAGCGCAATGGAGCAACTGCGTCTAAAGTGCTGGAAAAGAGAGAGTTAAAAGTTTCTGTTGCAATATCAAGTTCTTCTAAGCTACCGGGATGCTGAGATGATGAAACTGATTAGGAAGATTATTGATAAAGCAATCTTTAGTGGCAGAAGTATCAAGTATATTTTTGTATCAAGTACAGTACATAATGTGGAATCCCCCAGGGTTCCATTTTGGCTCCAATTATATTCTGCATTATGCTGCCACTAGGGTCGGTTTTTAAGAAATATGACATTTCCTTTTCCTTTTCACTGCTTTTCCTAGACGACACTCAAATTTATCTCCCCTTAAAACAAGATAAAAATTGTTTAGATTCTCTATACTAGCCTGCCTTACTGATTTAAAGGCCTGGATGGCTGTAATTCTTTCTTTCTTTTTTTTACTTTAAATGAAAATAAGACAGAGTATTATAGTATTTGGGCACCATGAGTCCCAAAAAACTTTCAATTTAAGATTGGCCCTCTCTCCCAATATGTAAAAAATCTGGGAGTCTATTTGGATAGTGCTTTGAAGTTTGATATACAGGTCAGCTTTGTGGTTAAATCTAGTTTCTTTCATCTAATAGCACTGGCAAAGGTGCAGTCTTTTCTGTCTTTTAAGAACTTGGAAAGGGCTATTCATACCCTCATTACCTCAAGGCTCGACTACTGTACACACTCTATATAGAGATAAATCAAGTTACACTTTCTGGCTTCGAGTGGTTCAAAATGCAGCTGCCAGGCTCCTGACTGGGGTTAAGAAATATGAACATATTACACCCAAGTTAATATCATTAAACTGGTCGCCGGTTCGCTATAGAGTTGATTTTAAAGTCCTTTTAATGGTTTACAAATCTCTAAATGGCTTAGCACCTTCTTACCTTACTGGTCTTTTGTTGGAATATGACTCAGGGAGGTCTGAGGTCCTCAAATCAGGGACAAAATTAAAAGTCAGCGGTGACAGTTAGTATTAGGACTGCTAGAACTGTAGGTAATTTGAAATCAAAACTGAAGTCTTATTTGTTTGAAATATCTTTTAGTCAATGATACAGTGTCATGTTATCTGTTTTATTGTCTGTTATTTGTTTTGTTTTATTGTGTTTAATGTTTATGTGATGTACACAGAGAGAGAGAGAGAGAGAGAGAGAGAGAGAGAGAGAGTGTTTCTTGAGTAAAGAAAATGCTTATGAAACACGATACTTTTCAAACAACCAATTCTTCATTTACCTTTGCATTGCAAACAAGCAGAGATGATCCAAATTGTGTCCGGCACTTGATTCACGATAGAGGCGGGGTGGAGTTATGCGGTTTTATTGACATTTTGAGGATTCAATGAAGTTACAAGGTTTAGACACACACTCTTTTTAATACTTTTTATTGTTTAAATATTTGCAAACTCCACAGACAGAAGTAAAGGGTGACCAATAGTAATGATTTATGAATAAAAATATAAATATGGAAATATGAAAACATGGAGGTATGAGGTTTCCGCCTTACTCTCTTAAAATATTCATAAAATATACACAATAAAAAAGTTATTCATTTTAGAAAATAACTCATTTATAATGATGATATTAATGCACTTAATAGCAAATTTTGATAGTATAGTCAGACAGTATAGTCACACACGATAATCCTTTCATGGAATGACACAAACATACACCCACACACAAGTTCGGCAACAACATCAGTAGTGTTACAGACATTAGTATGTAGTCTGATGACCATTGTACCCTTTGTGAACCCATATGTTCTTCAGAAACATAACTCATTTTCATAAAGGTAGACAGCTGTACTGTGCGTGTGAGAAATCACACTTGAATCATTACAGGCCTGTATCATTATTTTATTATAAGCAGCTTCAAAACACACAAGAATAAAAATGACAGTAGCAGCAATAGCTGAGAGCTGAGGCTGTCACGGATAGAAACACATTACAGTTGGGGTTTAAATGTTCACACATTGCCAATGTGTCAGAGACGACTGAGAGGAGGTGAGAGGTGTAACCTTGACAAAAAGAGGATGTGGAAAGATTCTTCCTGCTTTTTTATTGCAGAGGGTAAATGTGACCCTGGATCACAAAACCAGTCACAAGTAGCACAAGGATATTTGTGGCAATAGCCAACAATACATTGTACGGGTCAAAATTATAGATTTTTCTTTTATGCCAAAAATCATTAAGATATTAAGTAAAGATCATGTTCCATGAATATATTTAGTAAATTTCCTACCGTAAATATATAAAACATCTATTTTTGTGAGTGAATGCAGCACAATCGTGAACATAAATGGACAACTTTAAAGGCGATTTTCTCAATGTTTCGATTTTTTTGTACCCTCAGATTCCAGATTTTCAAATAGTTGTATTTCGGCCAAATATTGCCCTATCCTATCAAACCATACATCAATGGAAAGCTTATTTATTCAGCTGTATAATTCTCAATTAACAACCATTTTGAGATTATCGCATTGGCGCATGGCAGATTAAGTGTCAACAGATAAACAATTACTTGTTTGGGAGGATTTTATATTGTATAAAATAAATGTTCTTATGTTGTATTGTGTATATGTCAACATTACTAGATCATCATCAGCCTTGCTCTCTAGATCAGGGGTTTTCAAAAAATTGTTAATGCCAAAAAAACCTGCAAAGGCCCCCTTCCTAATGTATATTACAGCTATATATATTAAGACTTATTTATAGCTTAGAAAATAGTAAGAGTGACATTATGAAGACATGTTGTTTTAAAATTAAAGGGCACCTATTATGGTATTTAAAATGTTCCTAATATTGTTTTGGGAGTCCCCAACAACAGTTGTACATGCATCCAATGACAAAAAACACTTTTGTTGTCTTATAATATGCATTTATTTTTACCGGATTTGCTCACCGACTCCCAAATGATTCGTTGAACGACTCATTTTTCCAAACCCCTCCTTTGCGTGACGCTAATCTGCGGTGATTAGTCAGATGACCCAATCAGTTATTGTTTGCGTTAGCCCAACGCATAAACATATTGATAAAGCACAGCAGTACTACAAGGTATTGCTCTATTCTTTATGACAACTCCAATAACAACGACATACATTTCACACATTTAAAAAAAAATTGACATTGGAGACCTAGAAGCTGCGCTGAGCGTAACTTACACAACACACAAATACTTATTGAGCATGCTACAAAACACATAAAAGCAACAATTATTAATAATACTCACAGGTTGTGATTCGGAGGAGGAAGCTCATCCAAATAAAATTGGTACTGAACCTTCCTTCAGTATCAACCGGCTCGCAAATTCACACTTGAAAGCATTTATGTTTGTAAAGCAATCGTCATTAAAATGACGCGAACACAGCACAAGGTTCGGGCTATACTTGTGTGGTATAGTTGTATATGAACTGTAGCCACTTAGTCTTCAAATGCTCCTCCCTGGGCAGTGAAAAAAGCTCGCTTTTGATTCGCACTTCAGAACACAGCTGTCGACATGATGTTTTCAAGTTTATGTTATAATAATAATAATAATAACTTTATTCTTATATAGCGCCTTTAAAGCAGCTTCTCAAGGCGCTTTACATAATAAAACAAGTTAAATTAAAATACAACACTCAGAGAAAAAAAAAATAAACAAAGATAAAATACAATAAAATAAAAGTCAAGTAAAAGCTAAACTAAAAAATGCGTTTTTTAATAAAGATTTGAAATTACTTAAAGACTGTGCATCTCTAATATTTGGAGGGAGTGCATTTCAAAGCCTAGGAGCATAGGATGAGAAAGCCCTATCCCCTATAGTACGCAACCGAGTCTGTGGGACTGCCAATAGACCAGCTTGTGAGGAGCGTAAATGACGCTTGGGTGTGTATAAAGTTAAAAGCGCAGACAGATACTGCGGTGCCAGACCATGCAGTGCCTTATATGTGAGCATAAGGATTTTAAAGTCAACTCGGAACCTTACCGGGAGCCAGTGCAAAGACTTTAAAATTGGTGTAATATGCTCATTTCTTCTGATTCCAGTCAAGATCCTAGCAGCAGAATTTTGTACACATTGTAATTTGTTCAGTGTTGTTTTAGGAATCCCAGCGAGAAGTGCATTGCAGTAGTCAATGCGAGAAAAAACTAAAGTATTAATAAGCCTTTCAGTCACCGAGAGGGATAACATAGAGCGGAGTCTGGCAATATTTCTGAGATGAAAAAAAGAGTTCTTAACAATGTACCGCACATGAGAGTCAAAGGACAGACTAGAATCAAATATAACTCCCATATTTTTTAACTTAGTCTGTGCCTCCAAATCAGAGCCATCTATGTTCAAAATTAGTGAACCAGCCTTACGAAGCTGATGAGGAGTGCCAATAAGCAAGAACTCAGTCTTATCACTATTGAGACTCAAGAAATTTCGAGACATCCATATTTTTATCTCAGAAATACAACGTGTTAAAAAAGGAACATCCAGATTTTGACCAGGCTTAGAGTGAATATAAATCTGAGTGTCATCTGCATAACAGTGATAATTAAGCCCAAGGGATCTTAATAGCAGTCCGAGTGGAAATATGTAAATGCTAAAAAGTAAGGGGCCAAGAATTGAACCTTGAGGAACACCCGTACGGACAGACCCAATCTCAGACCGAAAACCATTCATACAAACAAACTGTTTACGATGCGAGAGGTAAGATCTAAACCAGGTTAAAACAGTCTCAGAAACACCAAAGACAGTTTCCAGACGGTTGAGTAAAAGATTGTGATTAACAGTATCAAAAGTGGCACTAAGATCAAGAAGGATAAGAATAGAAAGAGAACCAGAATCTGAGGCTATTAACAGATCATTGGTGACCTTGACCAAGGCTGTCTCAGTACTATGAAATTTTCGAAAACCAGACTGAAGGGGCTCAAAAAGATTATTTACTGTAAGATGACTATGTAGCTGCAAAGCCACAACACGTTCCAAAATTGTTGCCAGAAATGGAAGATTTGATATAGGGCGATAGTTATTTATGTTATCCAACTCTGCATCACGCTTCTTCGGAACAGGCGTTACAGCAGCAGTTTTCAATGCTGCTGGAACAACACCAGAACACAAAGATTCATTGACAATGCCAAGTACAACTGGGCACAATGAGTCAAAACAGGATTTAAACAGGCTTGTAGGGAGTGGATCAAGTAAGCAAGTGCTAACTTTCATACCTGATACCACCCTAGTGAGCAGCTCAGAGTCAACTTCAGAAAAGATAGTAAAGGATGTGCAGGAGAAACAAGGCAAGCATAGTATAGAAGAGGAACCAGGTATAGCATGAATCATTTTGTAAACATTGTCAATCTTAGAGCTAAAAAAATTAAGAAAATCATTACACACCTGATTTGAAACAGACAGAGAGGTACCAACATTAGCTGTAAGAAGCCTGTTTATAGTATGAAATAGATGTCTTGGATTACTTAGATTATTATCTATTATCTGGGAAAAATAAACAGATCTGGCAGACTCAATCGCAGATCTATATTCCCCCAAGTGATCTTTCCAGGCTTGATAAAATACATTCAGGCCCAAGTCACGCCACTTGCGCTCCAATTTATGGCAAGCTGCTTTCCTAGAGCGCAGGTCATCATTATACCATGAGGCAGAACGAGAAAAAGAGACCCTGCGTGACTTCAAGGGAGCAAAAGAATCAAAATTAGAGGCAACTACAGCATTCAAGTTTAAAATCTTATCTTCCAGATGAGCTGACTGAAGACCACTAAGAGAGGAATCAACAGAGTCTGCAAAATCTGGCGGATTAATTGATTTCCATTTACGGAAATGAACAGAGTGTGAAGAAGACGTAGAAGGAAGAGGCAGTTCCATATTAAAAAAGATTGCCAGATGATCAGAAAGACCAATATCAACTGTGCACTGCTGTGATATAATTGTTTCGTTTGCAATCACAAGGTCTAATGTATGACCTTTGTTATATTGTAGGGCCATTGATAAACTGTTTAAGATTTAAACAGTCTAATAAAAATAGGAAGTCCTTTGCCATCACACAGTCATTTTCGTCAATGTGTATGTTGAAGTCCCCTAGGATGAGGATTCTCTCAAATTTATAACACAACATTGACAACATGTCAGCAAAATCAGTCATAAAAGCTTCATTTGCCTTTGGTGGTCGATAGACAGTAGCGATGGTAATTGCCTTTGGAGCAGAAACATTTAAAACAAGGCATTCAAATGATGAGAACTGTGGTACACTCACAGCGCTGATGTTAGATTGCAGATTATGAACCACAATAATTCCACCACCTCGACCAGTAGATCGCGGTAGATCAAACAGTCCATACCCCTCAGGAGTGATTTGATTGAAGAGGAGACCGTCATTTTGTTTATGCCATGTTTCAGTTAAAAACAATAAGTCCAGTTTTCGCTCTGCGATAGTGTCCGATAAAACCAGGGCTTTATTGTTTACTACTGAGCTGCATTGAACAACGCAACATTTACGGGGCTCTGGTACATCACAGAATGCAACTCCGACCGAATGAACGAGGATAAATTACTCAGGACTGCACCAGTACGAGACACGCTTTTAGCCTGACGCCGACACATAGGCACGCAGATGTTGTTAAAGGGAGAGAGGTCATATCTGCGGCCAAAACTCCGATGTATGTACCGTCTTCGTCTCAGCAGGCCAGCGTTTCGACAGAGTTCATAAACATCTTTTTGTAAGTAGTAGTTTTGTTTTAAGTTCAGCAACTGGTGTGCAGTGTACCTTAAAGCGATACTCGGTTACTGACGTAACCTCGGTTCTCTCTAGAGAGGGAACGAGTATTGCGTAAGTTTAGCTTACGCTACGGGAAAGATTCATCTTCTCGAGATATTGAAGCCAAAAAATTATCCTTAATTTTGTATTCATTGTCAACGCAGTGCAGCAGCTAGCAGACCTAGAGCAGGCCATCTCGCGTGCTTATTGGCTGCCCTGCATGCATCTGCTGCAGCCTACCAGTGAGCCTCGCGTGACGTCACGCCCAATTGGAGGCGCTCGCGCCTTCATAGCGTCATAGCCCGCTAGGATGGGCGTGGCTTAGCGTATATAAGAAGGGGCTCGTAGGCTGAATCCCTGGTTTTTCGACCACTGAAGCGAAGTCGCTCGTGGCGCGAGCACGGCCGGTTACGCAATACTCGTTCCCTCTCTAGAGAGAACCGAGGTTACGTCAGTAACCGAGTATCGTTCTCTTACGAGAGGTTCTCTCGTATTGCATAAGTTTAGCTTACGCTACGGGAACACTTTGTCAACGCCGTGCGCGCCAAGCATCCACCATGAAGCCCCGAACTTTCAGGGAACCCTTATAAGGTGGAGAATAAGGTGGCCAGCCAAGCGGGCCATCACTTGTACATAAGCACACATAGGGAATACAGAGCAGCGCGCCGGTCTGTATAGGCACATGGCACATACCCTACTTAGTGCAGCTCAACCAGGAGAGCTGGGTCGTGTAAGAGTGATCTGAGCAGGAAGCCTGGGCAGAATACACCTCTCCATTAAACCGACAACAATTTAGCCTGCAAGGCAGGAACTTCCAGGTTATAAAACCTGATAAAGGTAGACGGGGAGCTCCAGCCCGCCGCCACACATATGTCATGGATAGAAATTCCACTGGACCATGCCCACGAAGAGGCCACGCCTCTCGTGGAATGAGCCCTGATGCCCAGCGGGCATTGCAGACCTTTTGACGCATAAGCGGCTGCTATAGCGTCCACTATCCATCTGGACAGACTCTGTTTCGAGGAGGCGAGACCTTTGGCGCGCCCACCGAACGAAACAAACAGCTGATCCGAACGCCTGAATGAGGCGGAGCGCGTAATGTAAGACCTCAGCGCTCTGACAGGGCAGAGGCGGCTCACATCACTTTCGCTGTCAGATGCTGGGAGCGCTGACAGCGAGATAACTTGCGCTCTGAACGGAGTGCCCATCACTTTCGGAACATAGCCATGTCTAGGTCTGAGGATGACTTTCGAGTCATTCGGCCCGAACTCAAGACACGACGCGCTGACAGACAGCGCATGTAGGTCCCCCACCCGCTTTACTGACGACAGTGCGGTCAGAAAGACGGTTTTCAGTGATAGATATTTCAACTCCACGGAATCCAGTGGTTCAAAAGGAAAGGCTTTCAGGGCCTCTAGGACCAGAGATAGATCCCACATGGGAACCGACGGGGGGCGCGGCGGGTTCAACCTCCTAGCTCCCCTAAGGAAGCGGATGACCAGCTCATGCCTTCCCAATGACTGGCCGTGCGTCGACTCTGCGAACGCTGCCACGGCCGCCACATATACTTTGAGCGTGGATGGGGACCTCCCCTTTTCCAACAGCTCTTGTAGGAAGGAGAGCAGTTGCGCCACCCCGCATGTCCGCGGGTCCAGACCTCTGTCAGTCCACCATTCCGAGAACACCGACCATTTAGACGCGTAGAGCCTTCTCGTGGAAGGGGCTCTAGACTGCGTGATCGTGTTCATTACTCCTTCTGGCAGGGCAACGAGTATCCGTTGATCACCCATGCGTGCAGAGACCAGCGCTCTGGATGGGGATGCCAGATCGTGCCGCGAGCCTGAGAGAGGAGATCTGCCCGCACCGGAATCGGCCACGGAGCTGTGTGTGACAGCCGTGCCAGCTCCGGGAACCAAATCTGATTCTCCCAACGCGGGGCTATGAGGAGCACCGAGTGGCGCGTTTCCCTGATTCTCTTGATTACCTGTGGTAACAGAGAGACCGGAGGGAAAGCATATAGCCGGAGGCTGGGCCAGACTTGGGCCAGCGCGTCCTCGTCCTTCGAGAAGAACGTCGGGCATTGAGCGTTGTCTTTTGACGCAAATAGGTCGACTTCCGCCCTGCCGAACAGGCGCCACAGTTTCTGGACCGTTTGGGGGTGCAGGGACCATTCCCCTGGGGGAACGTTGCCCCTGGACAGTTTGTCTGGGCCGTCATTCAAATGGCCCGGCACATGCGCTGCCCTCAGCGAGCGCAGGTGCAACTGGGACCAAATAAGGAGGCGCTCCGCCAGATTGCAGAGATTTCTGGATCTGACACCGCCCTGACGGTTTACATAGGATACCACAGACATGTTGTCCGAGCGGACGAGAACATGTTGGTCCTGTATGAACGGGAGAAAGCACTTCAGCGCATTCTCGACCGCTATCATCTCCAGACAGTTTATGTGAAAACCCCTCTCTTGGTCTGACCACTGGCCGAAGACCAGTCTGCCCTCGAACAGCGCGCCCCAACCCCAGTTGGACGCGTCTGTCGAAACAACTTTCCGGTAAGAGACGGTTCCCATCGTCACTCCCAGCTGGTACCAGTCGGTCACTAACCAGGGCTGCAGAGCCGCTATGCAGGTCTGAGTCACTCTGATTTTCTGACCGTCAGAAACCCAAGCTCGGCGGGGCACGCGAGCATTCAGCCAGCGCTGGAGCGGGCGCATGCGCAGTAGGCCCAGCTGAAGCACCGCTGCAGCTGAAGCCATACAGCCCAACATCCTCTGAAAAGTTTTCAAAGGGAGAAAGCTGCCCTTCTGGAAAACCGCGGCTAAGTGGCGAACCCGGAGCGCGCGCTGCGCCGATAGACGGGCCGACATGGTCACCGAGTCCAGTTCTATTCCTAAAAAGGAGATTGACTGGCTGGGTAGTAATGAGCTCTTGGTCCAGTTGACCGTGAGACCCAAACTTTCCAGGTGACTGAGAAGCACTGTTCTGTGAGACAGCAGCTCCGCCTCTGACTGTGCCAAAATCAGCCAATCGTCCAGAAAGTTCATTATCCGCAGCCCCTGACTTCTCAGGGGGGCGAGCGCTGCGTCCATGCACTTCGTAAATGTACGGGGTGCCAGAGACAGGCCGAACGGCAGGACGGTGTATTGATATGCCTGACCGTCGAAGGCGAATCTCAAAAATCGCCTGTGACGGGGTATTATCTGTATCTGGAAATAGGCATCCTTCAGATCTAGAGAAATAAACCAGTCCCTCGGGCGAACGTGCGCGAGGATTTTCCTGGTCGTAAGCATTTTGAACGGTCTTTTCGCAAGCACCTTGTTCAAATGTCTCAGATCTAGGATCGGTCTGAAGGCTCCGTCCTTCTTGGGCACGAGAAAATAACGGCTGTAAAAGCCTGACTCGCTCAGAGAAGGCGGCACCTTTTCTATAGCCCCTTTGCACAGCAGCTTTGCTATTTCTGCGTGAAGTAGGTGTGCTACTTCCGCATTCACTATCGTCGCGGTCCGGGCTTGAAAGCGCGGGGGACGGCGAATGAATTGAAGTGTATAGCCCTGCTTTATTGTGCTCACCACCCATTCTGAAACCCCCGGGATAGATTCCCACGCAGCTATGTGAGCCGCTAGGGGGCGAATGGCCTCCGGGTTCAGATCGCCGCCATTTGCGGGCATGTGAAACTGAACCGGAGCTGAGAGCGCGGCGCGCGCTCTCTGTTCTGGGCAACGGCTGCTCGCTGAAAGCCGAAACCGGCTGCTTTGTGTGAGATGTCCCAATCATAAGGGATGGGGAACCCTTTTTCCTCACTTTTTGAAGCGCGAGCGGCGCTTTGGGCAGAAAAGCGTTCTGTAAGCGTGAGCGCGTTTGCGCGGGCACGAGACTTACACATGCATGTGACGCCCCGATCAAAATGGATGGGGAGCGTTTTATAATCGCCCTCTGTTTCATGATAACACTTAAACTTGCGGGCGGCGCCCGGGGGGAGGTTTGTGATAGCAAGCGTGAACGCTCTCTGGCGGGCACGGGACTTACATTCATAACCTGCTGTTTTGACCGTGCAACAGAGCGGGCAGATAGTGGGCACAACACTGTGGACACATTTCTTACATTCAACACTCGAGCGGCTTTTCTGCGCTTTATGAGAGTGTGCTCTGTGGGTGACACGATATTTGATGTGCTTGTGTGTAGGGGTGAACACTGGGGCGTGGGCACTTTCACTACACTTAAAACACTGACGGCGGGAGCCGGACCAGACATAATGCTCTTTTTGAGATTTCTCTGGGTCGCCGTAAAAACGGCGTTTGTGTGCAGGCGAGAGGGTGAACAAACCGGCTCGTTGGCTGCTAAATGAACCACTGCAGTAGCCTGACTGAAGGGGACTGACAGGGAGATGAGCTTTGACGGCGGTCCGGCCGTGGCGGGACACGCGCGTCTTTTTTCTCTCTTTGTTAGGAGGATTTCGCATGCTCAGACTTCAGCGTAATCTTCTGCCGAGGCCCCCTGGGGGGCGGCGGTCTGTGGCGGCTGTCCGAGCGCGACCTAGGGCGGCCGCCCTGACGTCGCTGCGAAGGCTGGGGTTGTGCTGGACGCTGGGTGTTATCTCTTACAGGAGGCTGGCTTTGTTTCTCGCGAGAGCGGCCTGTAGCGGAGCTCGAGCGTCGCGGCAGGAAGAGATTCATGGCCTGCGTGGTCTTTTGTACCTCAGAGAAACGGTCAACGATCCCGTTAACCGCTGGGCCGAAGAGACCAGTGGGGGAGAGCGGCGCGTTCAGAAAAGTGGCTCGCTCAGCTTCCCTCATATCCGCGAGCGTCAACCAGAGATGCCTCTCTGTCACGGTTAACGCGGCCATGGCTCGTCCGATAGCCTGAGCTGCGGTCTTGGTGGCGCGGAGAGAGAGATCCGTCGCACTTCTCAGATCTGTAACCGCAGCCGGATCCCGGCCCTTCTCGTCCCATTCACGAAGGAGGTCGGCTTGCAAGATCTGCAACACAGCCATGGAGTGGAGAGCAGACGCGGCCTGGCCGGAGGCGGCATATGCGCGGCCGACCAAGGCGGACGTGGCTCTGCAGGCTTTAGACGGGAGGGCTGACCGAGACCGCCATCTCGCGGAGGGCGGGCAAAGGTGCGCTGCGACCGTCTCTTCCACGGGGGGAATAGCCGTATATCCCTTCTCGGCGGCGCCGTCCACCTGGGAGAGCGACGCGGAGGCCTGGGACTGAAGTCTCGAGGAGAATGGTGCATTCCAGGACTTCGTCAGCTCCGTGTGAAGTTCCGGCAGGAATGGAGCGGGCCTGCTCGTTGAAGCTGGACGGCGGCGACTCTGAAGGAAACAGCCGTCGAGCCTGTTCGGCGCGGGTTCCTTCGGTAGCGACCACTCGAGCCCGAGGCGGTCGACGGCCTGCGTCAGCAGGCGCATAAGTTCCGCGTCAGCTCCAACGCGGGAACGGCTGGATTCCTGGATCGACGAGGAGCCGGAATGAAGCGACCATTCCTCGCTGTCTGATGCCAGGATAGAGCAGCAATCTCTCGTGGCGTGTTCCTCTGCCTCCCCCTCCGATGCGACGGCAGTGAGGCTCTTGAGCGGCAACTGCGCGTCGGGGAGGGGAGGCGGGGAGGGCGAAAGCGAGGCTCGAGGGAGATCCTCCGGCGAGCGCGTCGCTGTGGCCACGGGCTCCGGCTGCCTCAGGGAACGGCGCTTCTTCCTGCGCGGTCCCCCGGGGGGCGGAGCGGCTGCATCCGGGTTGAAAGCCTCGAGTCGAGCCCGTAGGGTCGACAGCGGAAGCGCTTCGCAGAGCTCGCAGCCGCCGGACGCGAGGGCGAGCTCTGCATGTTCCAGGCCCAGGCAGAGAGCGCAGATAACGTGGCGGTCTCCAACGCTGAGCGGGGCTCTGCACGAGCCACAGGAAGTGCGAGGCATCTTTAGAAAGACGCTCGCGCTCTTTTAGAAATTCCTGTGAAAGCAATGTAAAAAGGATACGTCGCCGGATAGCGTAGCTTGCACGGCGGCTGAAGGTGGCGAAGACGGCCGGCTTCCTCAGCGCTGTCCTGAGCTGGCTGTTCGCTGTTCGACGGCGGCGGTGGCTTCTCTCTGATTCAGCGATGCGGAGAGCTCGCTGAAGAGTCGAAAAATCAGGGATTCAGCCTACGAGCCCCTTCTTATATACGCTAAGCCACGCCCATCCTAGCGGGCTATGACGCTATGAAGGCGCGAGCGCCTCCAATTGGGCGTGACGTCACGCGAGGCTCACTGGTAGGCTGCAACAGATGCATGCAGGGCAGCAGTGGTGGAATGTAACGAAGTACAAATACTTTGTTACTTTACTTAAGTACATTTTTCACATATCTTTACTTTACTTAAGTAGAATCAATAGTCCATACTTATTACTTTTACTTCGTTACATTTTGCAGCAATTATTATACTTTCTACTCCACTACATTTCTACAACGTTCTGTTACATTTTCGTTACATTTTCTGATCAGTTTTGCCCTGGCAAAACGTCATCCTGGCCGTCCGTTTGTCTCACGTTTGTCTCACCAGGGAAGTTTGGTTGCCATATCAACCCGGTCACACTAAATGCGTCTCTATAGCACGCAGTGTGTTTATCGTGCAATTTATACACGGAAATTTGTTTTTACGTGCATAGGATACGCACATATACGCATGGGTAGGTTTAGTAGTGGTGTGGGGTGCGTGTATACGTTTGGTTAGAATTAGTATGGCAAGCCAAGAGGTTCAGAATTACGCCAAAAATTAATCGCGTTTACAGCCAAACCCCGTCAAATTAAGCTTGATGTGTATATTGCTTGATTGCAAGCTTGTTCAGAAATGGTTACAAAAGCTTAAAAAAATAACGGCTTTTCTATCATTATTGAACATCATTATAGGATTATTAGGTTGAATGAGTTAGGATTAACTGTTTTATTAATCATTAGAATAAAGACATTAAGAGAATAAATTGTTATGCAAGGACTTTTACTTTTAATACTTAAAGTACATTTAAAATCGGGTACTTTTTACTTTTTACTTAAGTAGGGTTGTCATTGTGGTACTTCTACTTTCACTAAAGTAAATATGTCTCTGGTTATTTGTACTTTTACTTAAGTACTGAGATTCAGTACTTCCTCCACCACTGCAGGGCAGCCAATAAGCACGCGAGATGGCCTGCTCTAGGTCTGCTAGCTGCTGCACTGCGTTGACAATGAATACAAAATTAAGGATAATTTTTTGGCTTCAATATCTCGAGAAGATGAATCTTTCCCGTAGCGTAAGCTAAACTTACGCAATACGAGAGAACCTCTCGTAAGAGAACCATGCTTCGTGGATCCAGGATCGCAACAGTCTCAAGGCAGCGAAAGTTCAAAGTAAGGCCACAGGGTAAACTCCTCGGATAGGGCTCCAGGGTCCTCCAGAGAACGCAAGCAGATATAAGCAATAATCCAGCGAATGTAAAATAGTCCCGCGACATAGCAACAAGTCGAGAACTAAAAACAGCAGGTAGAAAACCCCGCATCAGCATAAAAACAAACAAACAGTGAAACAGTTTAGGAGCGGCAGCCAAAGCGCGCCAGCGTACCCCCCGGACTTCCGGTCCCAGTTATGTGTGTGTTACACACTACATGAAAAGTAATTTTCAAAATTCCATAATAGGTGCCCTTTGAATCATTTATATACGTTGTCATTTTACTAAGCCAAAAGAAATTATTGAAATGTTATTTGGAAAATGTTATGATTAATTCAAAATAATTAATAATCATTTCAAATGTTGTATAGCATCTTTTATTTTGTCAGCGTTAGTTGCCAGCAATGATGATAAAGTTAGGATCTAGGTGCAGCAATAATAAATACTCAGATAACTAGAACAGGCAACACACAAACAGAACAGAACAGAACAATGATATCCAGCAAAAAGACTGACAAAGACAGTGTTTCCTCTAGGATTTTTTCCAGCCGTGGTGGCAGGCCCATTTCCCCAGGGGGCGTGGCCCATGAGTGATATTCCAATTGGCCACGCCCCCTTGCCACAGGTGTTCAAACATCCCCTAAGTATTATAATATGAAAGTCTCCAATAAAAGTGGCAAAGCGATTATGCGCATCCCGTGCGCAGAATGATGCACTTGAAGCATCGTGAAGTCACAGCGCGCAGCACTTCGCATTGAAAAGTTCAAAGCACAAAGCGAAGAGATTATATCCATCTATGCTTAATGTATTATATCTATGCAACAGTTTATCGAACCTTTTCTTTTAACAGTTTTAAATTTCAGTTACAGTGTGCATGAAGAACAATTCATAGTGCTCTCAACTCCAGTGCTGTAATCTAGCAGACACCCGGGAGAAAGGAATATGATTTAGAAAGCGCTATAAACTCCAGCAAGATAAAGTCATTTTATGCAAAGTGCAAACCATAGACCTTTATCTACAAATAAAGAATAATAATGGGAACATTGATCTTGAAGAGAGTGTCGTCGTGTTGCTGTCGTATCCGGACGCGACGCGCTGTTTGATGCTTAATGGAGAATGACTGAGGAGAGATGAGTTTCCATAAACTTTCACTTACAGACTTAAATATTAATTTTTACCTCACATTATGCTATTGAATGACTTTAGAAGTGTTGGAATATAGTGCGAAAACTTTATGGTGCTGTTTTTTATGCCTTTAGCTTTACAATATCAGAGCTCACTGAAGCTGCAGCCGTGGCGGGATGATTTTAGGTGTGGCGGCCCGCCACGGCAGAATGAATGTAGCGGAAACACTGAAAGAACTGAGGAAAATACAGGACTACACAGTGACTAACGAGTTAATTGACAAGACACACCTGAACTGAAACTCGACTCAATCTGTTATGGAGACAAACAGGCAGGGAAACTGAGAGAACTGAACTAATTAACAAACTGACAGCAAAAACTAGAACTGAAATACAAACATGATTCAAAACACGTGACATATTTTACAGTAAATATCAGTCCAGCATAAATAAATATAAATAGTTTTTCCTGATTTTTTCCATGGACCCCATTGAGGCCCATACAATCTAGATATTTTACATCAGCCATTGAAAAAAAAAAAAACTAATATTGATGTATTTTGATCTTGAATGTTGAAAAATACATATCTTTTTCTGAAATGGATCACTACTTGAGGACATTGTACTGATTTAAAAGGTGGGGGTTTGTCTCTAGTTGTGCTTTCTGAAACTCTTGTCAAATTATATCTGGATCATTTGCCCCACTGAATTGCAGTAGGTGTTATGAGCAGGGAAGTGATGTGGTGAGTGAACGTGTGGGCATGCATGTGCGTGGTATGAGCCATTGTGTGCATGTACAGGAGATTGCCACAATTTGAATTTGCATCAGTTGTCAGAGGAAGTAAATAAATCAAGTAGATTGTGCAAAAAAAACATAAATAATAATAATAATGAATAACATCTCTAAACCAGTGAATCAGCATGGTGTGTTTCAACCCAGAAATGGGTTGTATGAATGTTCTGATGCAGACAGTATAGCAAACGAGCAGGCAAATAATAAAATGCAAGATAAAGAGGATAAAGGATGGCAAAATACACTGTAAAAATATCATAGATTTCATATATGTTTTATACAGTGTAAATGGGTGGATGACATAACATGCAATTCTACCTGTCCATGATACTAATAAAAATGGATATTTGTTATAAATATATACCTTTATGTTGTTCCTCTGACAAGATATTATTACAGCATACCATAGCTGTAGTTGGTGTATAAAGACCTCTACTTCAAATTTGTATCTAAACAAAATTGTCATATGGTGTGACTGTCCGGGCTATGTCTGACCTTACTAAAATTACAATATATCTTAGCAAAGTATAAATAATTGATAGATTTACAGCTTAAGTAACATAATTAGACATTTTTAATGGACACAGAAAGTGTTGATGTATATGCATGATTTTAAAGCAAGTTCTCGCCAAATACATTTTGTCCGTAAAATGGGCGTCATATGGTGTGGCACTGCAATCTATATTTTGAACGGGCAATAGTTTGGACATCATTATGATGAAGAGGTCCACACTCAACCAGGAATCTCTGGAGTGGTTTAGAAGATCAAGAGGTGAGTTCTGACTTTTACCTTTTTAATTAAAAAGCTCCGTATCTGATATGCTCACTAGAGGTCAATATTTTGTGTCTTATGGTGTGACATTATTTACATAAAAATTAGACACTTTTTTTTCTTTTACAAATTTGACTTATTAATAATTATTAAAATTCATTGCTGCCATGTGGCAATTTACATGCTAAGTATAAGCTAGATGCTTTTAGTTATCCAAGAGATTAGCTTAACTGAACGAAACGTCATATGGTGTGACACTTTATCATATAGTGTGACCGTTTTTTCAAGTCACTCCATATGATATATTTGTCACACAATATTACATAGATTTTTTTAATGATAAATAAATATTCAAAAATAGTGAATGAACTTAATGGTGAACATTAAATTACCCATACAATTAATGTAGCCTATTCCTTTTTGATTTTATACATAATTTAACCATGTTTGCCATGCTTTGCATATTAAAAGATGCAATTTTTTTGTCTGTGACAGGCAAAAATGTCAAGTAAAGAGAGTATACAAAAATACAGGACAATGCAAGGAGAGTGGAGGTCCTGAGGGAAAGGAGGAAAATGTAAAGAGATCATGCCAGTTCACACAGAACAGACACCTTCTATAGGGATTGGAATCTGATCTAAATTATAAACTGTCCATACTGAGTATCGCAAATGTTCATATCCAGATTTGTGTCAGATTTGATATCTGATTGGAGCAAAGATCTTTTACAGTGAAGGTTGGTAATGGTTTTTCTTATCCAGCACCCATCACCAGTGGGGTACCACAGGGGTCCATTTTGGGCCCTGTCTTGGTTTCATTATATGCTTCCCTTGGGAATGATTATTTTTTTTTTAATATGGTATTTCTTACCATCCATTTGCCTTTAAGACCTAATTGTAGTGTTTCTTGTGCAACACTCCGTAGGTTTCTGGTTTTTCGTAGGTTGTTTTTGTTTGTTTTTATATTTTATTATTGCTTTATGTACTTGGGATGTACAGCACTTTGGAGTTACTGTGTAGCTTGTAAAGTGGTCTATAAATAAATAAATACAATAGAATGTATGACCCGTGTCGTCTTCTGTAATATCTGCATTGGTTTCTATGGGTATACGCCAAAAACAACAACAGCAACAGCAACGCGGAGGGGTTTGCAATAGAGATCTTTTTTGTCTTATATACAACACGAAAGTAGCTGTTACCCTTCAAATTGAGCTAATTGAAATTGCGAATTGAAAATACGACCATTGGAAATGCATCAATTTTGCAAAAACTCCTGTAGATAAATAACTATATTCATAGCATCATACATTTCAGAAGGTCAAAAACACTTGTTCACACTGTCAGTCCAAATCCGATCACCTCAGTATTGTCTTATTTTATGTCTCATTCCCTTCACCCCTCTTCCCCGATCTCTTCTCTCCACGTTGAAATGACCTGAAATTCACCCAAAAATCTATATGGTTTAATGTGAACAATTATCATACAGCACTACACATGTTTGATATCATTTGAATTGTAGATTGATCATATTTTTACTCTTTAACAATTATAATTGTTACAACACACACTCTCTTCTAATTTTAAAATGTTCATGTTGAAGGTTCTTGATGTGAGATGGTTGATTTACTCATATTTCTGAGTTTCAGAAAAAAGTTTTTAAAGTTTTAAAACGATGTTAGTATGTTTGATGATTTTTGTTCTTATTAATAACTGAATTGAAGTAATTGAATGTTGAATGCATATAAAATACACTTTTTTGCATTGACAAATTGTGGTGTGCTGCGGTTCATCATATTCATAGATGCCACCTACGTCACTACCAAATACAACGCCGCCATATTTACGACCGATCTCGCCCGGTATGGCCGCCCAGACTGCCCATTTGAATGAGAGAGAGAGACAAAGATACCTGAAGAAAATTTCAATTTTAGGCTCCGATCCTTATTTGTTACCCCAGATTTATTTTGTCCATTATTGTCTGCCCCAGACTTGCCTCAATGAAAGAACATGAAGGGAAGGGAAACGAGGCGATTGTGACTTTATGTGAACAGTATGTGGTGGGGTTACTCTGATCATTGTTGATTGTCAGTGCTGCTAGTGAGAGAACCGGTTCTAAGTTTTATGAACCACGCTCCTGCTCAAAGGCGAATTTTTGTCCCACCATAGTCTTATTTGATCGGTGAATAATGTAGACGACCTGCTGCGCGTGTGACAGGGCGCATGTTAAACTGGAGAGAGAGAGAGAGAGAGAGAGAGAGAGAGAGAGAGAGATACCCCTTTTCCACCAACAAGAACCGGGTGCTGGTTCAGAGCCAGAGCCAGAGCTGGTTCGGAGTTGGTTCGACTGACAAGCTTACTAAGAACCGGTTTGCCTTTCCACCGGCTTGAGAGCCACAACAGAGCCAGATCTTACGTCACGGCATACGTCTCATGTTGCCCAGCAACGCTAGTGCGGTAGCGCCAAACACAAACACGCCAGGCTTGTTCGAGATGCATCGGCTTCTCGCAGATCGATCGCCGCATGACATCAAAGCACTGCGAAAGCGATCCAAAAGCACAAGGAGATCTCCATGATCTCCAAACACTCCCGCAGCTCCGATCGGTCCGCGCCGCTCCGATGCATCTCGAACAAGCCTTCTATCAACAATGGCGGCCGTTGCATTACTATTGATGCTCATGGCTTTGCGAACCTAACGTACATCGGCATCCAAACACGGCGAATACAACGTGTTCGTGCAGCTCGCCGTAACTTGCATAAACGGAGATTACAATCGAGCTGCTATTAGCTCGATTACCTGCTAATTCAAAAATGGCGGTCACAAGTTTCTGTTCGTCTTGTTGGCCACGGTAACCCCGCCCCCCAGCCGCTGACGTAAGCGGTTCTTACTTCTAGACCAGCAATGATTTGGTGCTACTTAAGAACCACTTTTACTGGTTCGGAGCTGGTGCTTTGGTGGTCGAAAACCAAAGAACCGATTTGAAACTAGGCTCTGGCTCCGAACCAGCACCAGCTCTGCCTTGGTGGAAAAGGGGTAAGAGAGACCCGGTCGCGCGCGCACTCTTTCTCTTCAGAGCCAGGCGAAAGTATAACGTTAGGCTTCACCGTCTCCTATGCGCTGTCTTGCTCTCTCTCCCTGGCACATACTAATCAAAATAAATCGACAAGATGGTAAAAGGTCGGAAGACCATAGTATCAGTGGAGCATTCGGATATATTATTTTCCTGAATTGCCGCTGGCTGTGAATTGTGCTAAATACCTTATCTTCTCTGAAAAGCATTCCGCACATTAAATCTTTGCCGTTATCCGGTCGGCAAAACTCTGAACTTCCTTAAAAACTTCTCTGAAAAATTCCTTTTTAAGAATGATTCCAGTGCCTAGACCCCCCCTGACAGCTAACCACGTCTTTCTTCTATCCTTTTCTTTTGGTATAGAATAAAATACCAGTTCGGGGTTCCTCTTTCGGCTGTTGTTGCAGCCAACTGCACAACATATTGCAGGCATTACTGAGACCGTCGGTCGTAAAGATGGTGGCGCAAAGCTAAAGTGACGTCATGTGACCCGAACGAATAGTGTGACTATATATAATTTGGTGTGACATTCAGAATTGCTACAATAAAAATACTTTTTTAAATGATAAATCATGAAAAAAAGTCAATGGAACACGAAAAACAATATCAGCAAGAGTCACAAGCATTTTGATAGATTTATAACTGGGTTTAACCCCCTGGGGTCTGAGGTGTTTTTGGAGTTTTTGAGATGTTCTGACATGCTGTGACATTTGTGTTTTTTTCAGTTGCTTATAAACATATTAATGGCACAGGTGAAATTACACTATATTTAGCACAAACATGGCTATGATAATATGTGATATAATATGTATGTACATGTTTGTATATTTGAGAGAATATTGTTTATGCGTGGCTATTGAAAAAACGAAAAATGAAAGTTTCTGAAATAAGGCTACAAAACACATAATAAATATGTGTCCACAAGACTTTTGACTAATGGATGTTGTTGCCTAGTGTTTTTTCTTCAAAATGATCTGAAAAACATCCTGCCTAATCATTCACATAAAACTGTGAATTGGGTTTTATTGTGAAAAACTTTTTTTTGTTTGCCAAGGCAATATGCGAATGGCCTTGAACAGTCCAAGCCCCATCATGAATAATTAGGTGATTCTCACCTGACCCGCATAATAATGAGCCTTTCATTCAGGTGTCACACAAGCAAAAATTGAAAGGACAACATACATACATACATACATACATACATACACACACATATATATAATATATATATATTAATATATATATATATATATATATATATATGAAGAGTTCAGATGCAAAAGCTTCTAAGTGCCATTTGAAATTTTCTTCTAGAATAATAATTTTTATCAAGCTTGTATATTTAAGTTCAGTAATTTCACTTAAATGGCAATGAAGATTACCTAATAATTGCCATTTAAATGAAATTACTGAACTTAAAATGTACAAGCTTGATAAAAATTATCATTCTAGAAGAAAATTTCAAATGGCACTAGAGGCTTTTGCATCTGAACTCTTCATATAATCAAAATATAAATGAAAGTCAAAAACCCATTTTTAGTCATACCTGGAAACAAATCCTGGTCAAATAGGTTATATGGGTCATTGTATAGAATTGGTTCAAAGTTAGAGTTGGAAACATCTTGAAAATAATTTTTTTTCCATATAAAGTAGGCTATTATAAGCTTGCATTGGATAACAGTTGATTAGTTTATTTTTTACAAAACATAGGCTACTATATATTTAACATATGAGCAGAAACTGTCTAGCTAAAGCTTATTTGATGTCTATTTTATAGTAAAAACTTTCTAATCTATTTCGTCTGTAACAGTAGGCTATGCATCTGTGCGTTCGTTTGTTCACACACCCAGACACCCGATTCATATTTAAACAGTTTTTTGGTTTTACAGATACTATTCTATATTGCGATTAGAACAAATCTCAGTAGTCTTACTAATGTAGGAGCGAGAGTGAATGAACGCACAGCGCGCGCGCGTCTGTGAATTCCTCCATTCATTCGCACACAGACACGCATTTAAAATTTAAACAGTCTTTGTGCAGTTTACAGACACTATTCAATAACATGATTAGAACAAAGCACTTAAGAATAAATTACTTACTACATCAGGTGAATCCGTGCTCCTCGAATGAAACAGGTAACTGAGTTAACTTTTCCAGGAATTATTTCTCACTGCGCAGCAAAACGAGATAAAAGTTAGCGCGTTCTGATGTGGGCGTTTTCATGGCTTGCCTCAACATTAACGTTTGCATAGCGCGCGCTCTCAGTGGGCTTAGTCACATTAACACGTCATACGCTATAATTAGGTGAAAGGAAAAAGACCGACATCTCTCTCTTTTCATACAGATTACATCAACTGAGAATAGTTGCTTTTTTATATAAGTTACTTCATTTAAAAGAAGAGAATTTCAGCTTCATAAAGAGAAATCTTTCGTGTCTCTGTGACAAGTATTTATTGAGTTACAGTTTATTTTTCGGACGCGTTTCAGAAAGATTTTTGACATGTCATTTTGACACCAATGACATGGTGTCCTTTGAGAAAAGGGAGAAAGTGATGCAGAGCCAGGAAGACGGCTCTCAGCTCCAAGCTGTTTATGTGCCAAGAGAGGATCTCGCCAGCCTAGATCCCACATGCTGGTTTGCCTTCGAAAACCACTCCCCAGCCGGTCAGAGAGGCATCCGTCATAATCATCTGGCGACGGAATACCGCTCCCATGCTGACCTCTTTCTGAAGGAAGAGGGGGTCCCGCCAAATTGACGGGGCACGGAAGTAACTGCGTGACACCTTCAATAGGCGAAGGGCTGGACCCGTGGACCGAGCCCCTGAGAGCTTCATCCACCACAGAAAAGGTCTCATGTGGAGCAGACCTAGGGGTAGCACGGGGGAAGCTGTGGCCATGAGGCCCAGAAGCCTGTGGCAAGTGCCCACAGAAACATGATGGCCTAGCGTGAAGCGGGCCAAACATGTCACCAGACTGGAAATTCGCGCAGGAATCCATTTACATCCCCAAGAAAACTGTGTGTTGAGCTGGGATAAGAACACTCTTCTTCCTTTTTAACCTCAAACCGAAAGACTGAATATGACGAAGGACAATGCCCCTGTGGTGAGTCACTAACTCCCTGGAGTGGGCTAAAATGAGCCAATCGTCCAGGTAATTGATAATTCGGATGCCCTGGAGCCGCAACAGGGCCAGAGCAGCATCCATACACTTTGTGAACGTCCTCGGTGCTAGAGCGAGGCCAAAGGGGAGGACCCTGTATTGGTACACTCTTTCTCCAAAGGGGAACCTGAGGAACCTCCTGTGTCGTCATACAACCTGGATGTGGAAATATGCATCCTTGAGCTCTACTGTCACGAACCAATCTCCCGACCGAATTTGAGATATGATAGGTTTCAGCGTCAACATCTTGATTTTCCCTGTCAAGGGAGAAATTTAGTCGGCGGAGGTCTAGTATGGGTCGCAGGCCGCCGCCCTTCTTTGGGACTAGAAAAAAACGGCTGTAGAAGCCTTGTTCGATTTCCCCCAAAGGAACCTCCTCTATCGCCCCTTTGAGTAGAAGGGACGAAATCTCCTGCTGTAGTACAGAAGCCCCTGTCGACTACAGTAGGAAAGACCCCGTTGAAGCAGGGGGGGTTGCGACTGAAACTGAAGCGTGTAGCCAAGTCGAACTGTGCGAAGGATCCAAGGCGATACCCCTGGTAGGCGCTCTCATTTTTGAAAGAAATGTGATAGAGGAAGAGGGGTGTTGCAGTGCAGAGGATATACTTGAGTCACGGTGTTTCGCTGATTCCCGTGGGGTGGCATGGTTGTATGTGGAGGAGAGCATCTGGCGTCCTGACATGTGATGGGAGGTACCACTGCCTGGATCAGAGTGACTGGGTCTGCCTCCTCCTGAGGAAAACGAAATGTGCCTGTGAGGATGTGATCGGCAGGTATAGAATGCGTCGGGGGTGAGGGGAGAGAGCAAAATGCGTCTCCTTCCTCCCGCGCCGGACTGAGTGAAAAGGGTAAAATAGGGACTGCACTTCGAAACACGCTGGGTGGCGAAGGTGACAAGGTAGGAAAAGGAGAGCGGGATAGAGGCAGGCAGAAATGCTAGCGGGGTCTGTCCCAACCTCTTAGATGGAGTGGAGCTCTCCTTTTTCTGACCAGAGGGTCAGGAACGGCTCGAGGAAGCTGGAGCGGCCGGTTTGTTGGACCGCTTCAACTGAAGACGCCTGTGAGGTCGCTGGCGGGGAAATGGGCGGCCACGGGGTCCCCAAACTGTGGTTGGTGGGGGATGAGCCGGGTCACTCCTCCTAGTAAGGAACTCCGCTCTATTAGAGGTCCGTTCTCTGGGTTGAGAAGGGGAGGGGTTGGAAGATTCCCTGACCCTCCTAGGCATAAACTGCTTAAACGCAGCCGACTGAGACTTAGCAGCTCGGAATTTATCAACCACCGTGTTGACCGCCTCCCCAAACAGACCAGACTGTGAAATAGGGGTGTCTAGGAGAAAAACTTTCTCCTTGTTGCGGATCTCCGTGAGATTGAGGCATAAATGGTGCTCCGCGGCAACCGCACCCGCCATAGAACGGCCTACAGCGTGTGCGGTGTGCTTGGTGGCTCTTAGGGCCAGATCGGTGGCTTTACGAAGCTCTTTGACAGCTTCAGGAGTCACTCCATTTCCCTCGTCCATTTCCTTCAGGACATCCACCTGGTAGGCCTGAAGAATGGCCATAGGGTGTAGGGCCATGCCTGCCTGACCAGCTGCCATGTAGGATTTGCCAATAAGGGAGGAATAAGTCCTACACTCTTTAGAAGGAAGGAGGGGACGCGGCTTCCAAGACGGCGCAGACGATGGAGCGAGGTGATTAGCTAACGTGTCCTCGACCGCTGGAATGGCGGAATAACCCTGCTCCACAGAACCCACGAGGTTGGTGAAGTCAGCGGCTGCCGCATTAGTCAGACGAGCGGAGAAAGTCTGCTTCCAGAATCTGGAAATCTCGTGGTGCAGATCACTGAAAAGGGGCAGCTTTCTTCGCTCTGACCTAGAATTAGGGCCACTAAGAAATCTCCCATCAAGTTTAGATGACTGTGACTCGCGGGGCTCGTCAGGCCAGTCGATAGCGAGCTTTTCCGTAGCGCGCAAAAGCACGTCTATAAGTTCCGTGTAAGCCTCAGTAGGCCGCGTTTCCTGGCCGAAATCCTCAGAGTCGGAAGCTGCAGTATAAATTATGTCTTCCAGCCCGAAAGAAACCGTCTTGCGTGCTCCCGGGCTGGGGCATAAATAATCATGCGCGAACTCGACTGGCATGCCACGGGCGTGCTCGGGAGAGGGAGGGAGAGAAAGGGTGAGGCCTGTCTGCTCATACTCCAAATCCTCGAGCTCTACATCCGAACCCCAGGTCGCGGATCTTCGAGAGGCCTCAGCGGTCTCGGGAGCGCGACGTTGGTGAACGAATGACTCCTTCTCAAAATCCGCGATCCTAAAGCGGAGGGTTTTGAGAAGCAGATTGTCACAGAATGTGCATTTAGACTATCCTAAAACAGCCTCACGCCAGAGGTGGGAGACTCGAGTCATATGACTTGACTCGAGTCAGACTCCAGTCGCAATTTTCTGGACTTGAGACTTACTTGACTAGATCTCTGAAAAGGCTCGACTTGACTTAAGACTTGCTCCTTGTGACTTTAGACTTGACTCGGACTTGTGCCTATTTACTTGATTTGACTTGTGGAAACTTTTTTTTTTCAATTATTGTGATATTTGTATAAGAGAGAGTGTGGGCGGTAATGCACTCACTCTGTGTGTTCGGGTTGAGGGAGAATAAAACGATTCGCGGGACTCCCGCAAACTAAAAATATCTATGAATATAACATAAAAACTAATATATTTTTATTCATCTGTTGCAGAAAAGCAATAAGAACAACTAAAACAAAATAGAAACGATTTACAGGCCAGAGTTTCTATTCCTAACATGTTTGCAGCGTTGAGCGATGTAGCCAATCACAGCAATGGCCAATCAGAAGCATTTACGATAGACTTCCCTCACCGCTCAAAACTGACTTTTTGGCCAGTGCTGAATTCTGTATGCTGGCAAATCCTCTAATTATAACAAACAATGTGTATATATTATGAAAGCTTCATTGATAATAACAGAGATGTGTGAGATCGCGATGAACTGATGTCAGCTTTTTGGGAATTATTAAGGGAGCGCACTTTGCGCGCAGTCATGCCAAACCATGCATGCAGGAGCTGCATGCTTTTATTTTATAAAAGTGGTTTGTGTGTTTATGCTTTAATAACAAATCATTTATCAGGAGCATTTATGCTGATGTGTATGGTGGCGACACGTATAGGCTAACTTGAAAGTATTTGGAGGTACAGAAAAAAAAGTATTTTTGCGGGCGGAGTGGGACAAAACCTTTACAGTCTATGGACAAAACATAAATGTTGCGGGTGGGAGAAAGTAATATAGAAAGTAGTTCAGAACGTTAGTTATAACGACCTACGTATTAAAAAATTGTCGGGTTTAAATAATTTAAATGATTAGATTTGTTTTCTTAAAATTTCAATATAATATTTTGTGTTATGGGATCAAATCACCTTAGCGTAAGAACATACAAACTTTGGCATACTGTACTAATTTAGAATGCAATATCTTTTTAGTTTTTTTTTTACAAGATGGGACAAGTTTTATTAATTTTTGTTTACTTGTGTTCATTTAATTTATTTTTATTTTAGAGCATTTAAGTCCTTCTTAATGATATTTTATTTACTACACACAAGTTAATTTATTTATTTTTGTAACCCATCAGCCCTCAATCCTTATACGTAATAAAAGTCCCAGAGTTAAAAAATGTAGAACTAGCCTGTGTGCGACTTGGTATGACTTGATGACTAAGTTGCAACTTGACTTGACTTGACTTGACAAAGAGTATGACTTGACTTGACTTGACCTGACCCTTACAACAGGATGACTTGACCTGACTTTGACTTGCAATGTTAAGACTTGGACTTGACTTGGGACTTACATTTAGTGACTTGCTCCCACCTCTGCCTCACGCGCATGCGAAAAACCCAAACATTTAACGCACTTACTGTGAGGGTTGTCGCTCGCAATGAAGCGAGCGCATGGCGGAGAGTAACGACGATATTCCATTGCACTTCACCATAAGGAGAACAGAGTTCCACTTATTCCAGTCGCTGAAGTGCAGAAGACGACGAAGCAGGTGTAATCCGAATTTTTCCGAAAGCGAAGGGCATGAAATGGCCGCTTCGTGAACTCAGAGAAATCTGAGGAGCAGATGGCGCGCGGGTGACGCTGTGGGAACGCCCTCTGGGTGTGCCGATTGTCTGAAGCCCTTATAGAATCACGCCAATTCATTGGCTGATGGCACGGGCGCCGCCCCGACGCTCTTACGTCGTAACACTAAAGCTACGCAGCGTTGAGTGAACCTATGAAAGAGAACACTTATATATTTAATAGTTGATGTCAATGAATGGTTAATGTTTATAAGGATTGTTCTAAGTTTTTTTAGAGCTCTGAAAGGAAAGACAACTTTTGCTCTGTTCCCCTTGTGTTTCTGTGATTAAATGGAAAATGTTGTGTAACCTAATTTTGACACTTTTGGCAAAACATTGATAAAGGTCAACTTTAAATGAGAGAACAGAACACAAAGACACAAATGTTTTGTCCAGGTCCTCTTCACATTTACACAGCCTTGAATAGGCTGGCCCAAGTCTACAGAACAGTCTGGTTTTTATAAAGAGGTTTGCAGTGCAGACATACTGATATGACCTTATACACCTGGGTTCTTCAACAAGTTTCTTGTGGGGACCAGAAAAAATTGCAAAGGAACACTTTTTCCGAGGAATTATTCAATTTTAACACAAATTGTAACTAACATGTTAACATGAAAAACCAAACACCACAAGACTTTAACAAGACTTTAACACCCTTAACATTATAAAAAAAAGGAAGAAAACAATGAATGTAACAGTTTAAAATGTAAGAGATCCATTGTGTTTGAGAACAACAACCATAAAAAATTATCTACTAAAAAAAGGCTATCTAATATAGAATTGTAATTTTAAATAAACTGGGTGTGGGGGAGCAGGGAGAAAGAAAATATCTGTTCCTCGTTTTTGTTTATAATCCTTACATGAGCAAAATTCAGCCTTTTTCCTTCTGCAAATTTTGCACACAGTGTATTCGGATTTTTGAGCAGATGATCATTAGTAAACAGAATTAACCTGATCACTTTTTAGCACTGCAGGCTCGAGACAAATGACACACGTTTAACACTTGAAGCAATGTAATGAAAGCAAACTCTTCTCTTTCATTCTTTTTTATATAAAAAATAATATAGAATTCATATACAATTGTAAAAGTTTTTGGGGTAGACCTGACCTGTTGAAAAGAGATGGTATTCATCCCTCCTGGGATGGTGTTGCTCTTCTCTCTAGTAATATGGCACATGGTCGTAGAGCTCAAACATGACAATCTGGGGCTCAGGTCAGGAAGCAGACAGACTGGCTAATGCCTGACTCACACTACAGGAGTTTTAGGCCGATTTATGCCCGATTTTCCCCTCACAAGAATCGGAGAAAAAATCTTGTTGATTACCTCGATCGGTTCCGATGTTCGGCGCAGATTATCTGGTAATGTGAGGCTTTCACAGATCGACTCTTGCACCTCCCGATCTGCTCTCACACAAATCAGGCTCGCCCCGATCATATCAAACATGTTTGATATTTATCGGGATGAGCAAGATTTTGATTGCCTACTGTCTAGCCAATAAGAAACAAGTAGGGCTGTCGTGGTGAAGGAATTTCCATTGTTGTAATTTTGAGTGACTCAACAGCGCGATATGCGGTATTATCTTCATTTATTTATTTATTGCTAAATAAATAAGTGTTACGCTGTGGTCAGCAGGCACGAAGACGAGTACATGTTCAGTAATGAAACCGAAACTAAAAAGCCCATTGAAACGAAGTATAGTAAACAGAAGATAATGTCAAAATAAGGGTCCACTTAATATAATAACAGAACATAAACCTGACAATAAGCTTTTTAGGCCATTGTTGTATAACAGTTAGTTTCGATCCTCAAATCTCTCTTTACTAAAGGCTTTCTGCTGATATTTTACCATTTACTCGGCACTCGCTCAGTCACATTGTTACGCCACTAGGTGGCGGCAAGGGACTGTCTTTAAGTGAGTCATTAAACTGTTCATTCAACGGAAATGTAAAAAAAATGCGGATTCAAAAGATGTAATGAAACAAGCTGTTAATTATTTTAATATTTAATTTTAACTTTGAGCTCCACTTTACAAGGCTCAGCTGAGCAGCAATGCGGCACATGGGCAACGCGAAGCTGATGCTTCACTTCATAGAGATCAATGGCATTTTTTCATTGTATTTACAAGAGCTGACGCCATTAATTAGAAATAGGCTATCCTAACCTTAAATGTTAAAAGGATGATTTTATTTTTTTAATTCTCTTTCCTTGGTCACGGCAACCTTTTCACGAATATGACTTAATATGAAGGACAGATAGGCTTATTTTGTTTACATCCACTTTTCTGCTTCCGATCTGCTGCGTGAGATCACGTGAGGCGCTTCCTCTGGCACGATAATCTTAATAACATTGTGTAGTGTGTGATGCGCCGCGATTTTCAAATCTTGTAGTGTGAGCATGTTTAAGATTTGAGGGAAGAAAATCTGCAAAGATTCTCCTTAAGTGTGAGCTGCAACCAGATTTCAAAATCGGTTAGGATTTTAAAACTCCTGTAGTGTGAGCCAGGCATAAACCGACCGTCTGCCAGCTGTCTCACGTCACCAAGGTCAGATAAATCCCACCACATAGAGACTCTTTCACCTAGATATCATCATATAGAGACTGTGTCTGTTCCCCGAATTAGGACATACAAAAAACTCCCAAACCCATTTAAGGGTAAAAATGTAATTGATAAAGCTCGGGTTGCTGAAAATTCGATCCTTTACTTCAAAAGCACTTATTGTTAATGATATGATTACAGATTATAACCTAGATGTGCTGTGTTTGACAGAAACCTGGCTAAAACCAGACGATTACATTACTTTAAATGAGTCCACCCCGCAAGATTACTGTTATAAACATGAGTCTCGTTTAAAAGGCAAAGGGGGAGGTGTTGCTGTAATTTATAGTAATATCTTCAGAATTACTGAGAAGTCTTGTTTTAAATATAATTATTTTGAAATGTTGGTGCTTAATGTAACACTATCTAGTGTAAATGATAAATCACATTTGAGATTTGTGCTGGCTACTGTATACAGGTCACCAGGGCACCATACAGTTTTTATCAAAGAATTTGCAGATTTTCCATCAGAGTTAGTACTGGCTGGAGATAAAGTCCTAACTGTTGGTGATTTTATTATACATGTAGACAACGAAAAAGATGCATTGGTAGTGGCATTTGAAGACAACACGTGTCACGACCAACTCATTGTCGTAATCATACTATAGATCTAATATTATCTCATGGAATCAATCAATGTTGATGCTGTTGAAATTCTACAGCACAGCGATGACATCTCATATCATTATCCAGTCTCGTGTAAACTCCATCTAGCCAAGGTTGCAAAGCAGACAAATATGTTGTTAGACCTATCAATTCTGCCACTAAAGATTGCTTTATTAATAATATTCCTGATCAGTTTCATCTCCACAGCATCCCAGATAGCTTAGAAGCACTCAATATTGCGACAGAAACATTTGACTCTCTCTTTTCCAGCACTTTAGACACAGTTGCTCCTTTGCGCTTAAAGAAGATTAAAGAAAACCGCCCAATGCCGTGGTACAACGAGCACACTCGGGCCCTTAAGAGAGCAGCCAGAAAAATGGAGCGCAACTGGAAGAAAACTAAACAAGTTTTTTCACATTACATGGAAAGAGAGCACGGTTGTGTAAAGAGATGCCTGCTAGATCTGCTTATTTTTCAACCATATTAGAAGAAAATAAACAAAACAGGTTTTTATTTGAAACAGTGGCTAAATTAACGAAAAATAAAGCTTCAACCCCAGACGTTTCCAAGCAGCACAGCAGCAATGACTTTATGAACTTCTTTACTTACAAGATTGATAATATCCGGGAGAAAAGTATAACTACGCAACCATCTACTACAGTATTGCATCAGGCAGTATATTGCAGTCTCCTTGAGGAAAAATTTGATTCATTCCTTCCTATAGGAGAGGAAGAATTCTCTAAACTCGTTAAATCATCTAGAAGATCGACAACATGTATGTTAGACCCTATACCGACTAGGCTATAGAAAGAGATGCTTCCAGAGGTCATAGATCCTCTTCTTAAAGGGATAGTTCGGCCAAAAATGATATTTAACCCATGCATTACTCACCCTCAAGCCGTTCGAGATGCATCTGTCAATCTTGTTTCAGACGAACACATTTTCAGTTATTTTAGAAAATGTCTTAGACCCTTCAGTGGATATAATGTGAAGCAATGGGGTCCACCTCCTTCAAGTCCCAAAGTGTGAATACATCCTTCACAAAAGTAATCCATCCGGCTCCAGGGGGATAAACGAAGGCCTTCTGAGGGTAATCCGTGCGGTTTTGTCCTAAAAATATACATATTTAAAACTTTATAAATGAAAATATCGGACTACCGGCAACGATCGACGCGCGTTCACAGGTGATGGAAGTCGGCGTACGAGGTAAGACGTAGCGTAGGAACTGTCGTGACGTAGAACGAACGCGCCAGCGCAGCCAGAGAGCAGTGCAAAACAAAACACGAAAGCGCGTGAACGCACGCGCGTCGATCGTTGCCGGAAGTCAGACATTTTCATTTATAAAGTTTTAAATATGTATATTTTTACGACAAAACCGCATGGATTACCCTCAGAAGGCCTTTGTTTATCCCCCTGGAGCCGGATGGATTACTTTTGTGAAGGATGTATGCACATTTTGGGACTTGAAGGAGGTGGACCCCATTGCTTCACATTATATCCACTGAAGGGTCTAAGACATTTTCTAAAATAACTGAAAATGTGTTCGTCTGAAACAAGATTGACATATATATCTCGAACGGCTTGAGGGTGAGTAATGCATGGGTTAAATATCATTTTTGGCCGAACTATCCCTTTAATTGTAGCGAATTAACTCTATGAAATATTAATAATCAATAATAACTGGTTAATTGATTATGTATATTTGGATCAGTTAATATAAATTGAGCGTCAGCGTCAGTTCTGGCAGGCCAAGTAGTCAAGATGCTGCTATTGCTATCGGCCGTCAACAAGGTCTCATCAGCGATCTGCTCAGCTGAGCTGCATCTGCTGTTCATCTCCCCTCGCTGCTAATGACTACGCTCAAATCAGGGCGCCCTATTTAAGCAGATTCAGTTCGCTCCTGCTCGCTGCCCGCTCTCTGCAATATTGAAACAGGACTCGATGTATTCACTCTTCAGTCTCCATTCATCTCTGAAAGTCTTCACGAAGCTAAGCTAAGTTTCTTTTTAATGCTCATTATTAAAAGCTATCAGGATATGGGCACCGCACCATGCTGTTGCTAATGCTATCCGTGTGCTTGGGCTTATCTAGTCGTTTTTATTTAAAGGGATACTCCACCGTTTTTTTTTTCATATTAAACTATGTTATTCCCTTAACTATGTTATTCCCTTAACACCTCCACGTTTTCCCTATTTAAATACAGTTACACGAGTAGTGTAACTCGACTAAGAATGGTGACACAAAATAAAACGTTGCGCTTTTCTAAGCGTGTAAATTGGATAATGTATGGCGGAATACCACAGCAAGTGCTTGGGAGCACTTCGACTCGGCGCATATATCTATGGACTCGGCGCAGTAATATCATCACTCCGGAAAGGGAGAGGATTTTTCACGAGTGATGATATTACTGCGCCGAGTCGAAGACTGCGTGCCTACATTTGAAATAACGAACTTGAGTGCGCAAAAGACGCGATTATGTGAACAGACCCTAAAGCGCCATTCACATATAGCGCCTAAAAAAGCGTAGAAAACGCTGTGCACCGCATTCTACTTTTTCCAAAGCGCTAGGGTGGTTGTGCTCCAGTTGGTTCTTGTCACGTGACTTACGGTGCGCTTATGGTGCGCTTGCAGCATTTTGAAAAGTTGAGATGTTTTTATCTCGATGCGGCGCGGTTGGAAAAAACGAGCACGTCGCACCGCGACCGCGTCACTTCTATTATGAGCGCGCATACCGCGCGCCTACATTTGAAATAACGAACTTGAGCGTGCAAAAGACGCGATATGTGAACAGGTCCAAATTCAACCTTCGTTTATTTTTATCACAGGAGGTTGCTTTATGGTCTGTTTTGGGGGAAAAGTTCAGTTCTCCTAGTCCTAATTCATGTGAGCGTCCCCTAATGCTGCAGCTGTCCCCTGACTCTCTGCTAAATTCATGGTGCTCATGAATGGTCAGGAGACTCATCTGAACCGAAACATGTTGCCAACTAATTCGTATTTATTCATAAAGATTTTTAAGCATTTCAATAGTCTAATTCCATCTCTTGTCTATTCACAAGAGGTTGCCAGGTATGGTTTGTTTGGGGGGAATAGTTCTGCTCTCCCAGTACTAAACTGTGAGCGTTCCCTAATGCTGCTGCTGTCCTCTGACTCTCTGCTATTTCATGGTGCTCATGAAAGGTCAGAGAACTCCCTGAACAGAGCCATACCGCCAAATTTTAATTATCAACTTGAATTGCATTTTATTCAATACAATTTCCTAATAATTTATTGTCATGTGTGTTCTTGACTTAAAGGGTTAGTTCACCCAAAAATGAAAATTAAGTCATTAATTACTCACCCCCATGCTGTACCAACCCCGTAAGACCTTCATTCGTCTTCGGAACACAAATGAAGATATTTATGATTAAATGTGACAGCTGGATCACTCCTCCATAGGCTCCCTAAGGGAATGACACCGGACGGCCCAGAAAATCATTAAAGAAAATGTTTAAATATTCCATGTCACAACAGTGGCTCAACTATAAGTTTATCAAGCGACGAGAATACTTTTTGTGCGAAAAAACAAACAAAAATAACAACTTTATTCGACTATTCCTTTTCTTCCTTGTAGGCCTGAAACGAGACTTCAAGAGGTTTCCACGACGCATGCGCGAGAATTGCGATCTCCTTCAACTACTTCAGTTAAGTTCTCGCGCGTGCGCGTCGTGGAAATCTCTTGAAGTCTCGTTTCAGGCCTACAAGGAAGAAAAGGAATAGTCGAATAAAGTCGTTATTTTTGTTTGTTTTTTCGCACAAAAAGTATTCTCGTCGCTGTATAGCCAAAACAATCTCTATTACTGTAATTTCCTATTTTCACTGTAAAGCTGCTTTGAAACAATCTATATTGTTAAAAGCGCTATATAAATGAAGGTGTTTTAAATTGACTTGACTTTGAATGTTCAGATGTAATCATCAATTTCTCTTTTATTGAACAGGACACCATTGTGTCACTGCTGTCTCATTTAATTTCTGTTCTCATAACTTGTATAAATGCATTTGATTGGATAAAGATGCAATCAAATATGTGAGTTTAAATGTGTTTGAGGAAAATAGCATATTTGAACTATGGCCAGAAAAGTATTAAACATACACACTCTGTTCTGGATTTGGACCGCAGATTGGTAATCGATGACGTACTGGTTGTCACGTACGTGTGTCATACTCAGCGTACTGTTGAACTCAACACTGAGTTTTCTGATGTATTGAGCAGCACCGCAATTTCATCAAAATCAATCAATATAATTAAATGTAGTTTTATTTTAAAGGTGCTCTTACCCAGGTCAGACCAGACGATGGACTTGATCTTCCCTGCCTAAGTTTTGATCATCGTTCTGAATCCCATCCAGATGTATAGTCTTTGACAAAAACTCAATGTTCAGCTTTTTGCAAAAAATGTAGCTTTTTTATGAAACTTACCCACATTCAAGTGTTGATAAAAAAGGACTCTACATGAAGAACTTGTTCTTTACTCAAGAAACTATACATATATTAGATAAATACTACAAAAGTATATTTGTCATCAAGTCATAGTATAGCCAGTACTGTCTGTAAATAGCCTGTGTTAAATACCCACTTTTATAACATATTTTATAACATGGGACTTTGGCCAAATGAGGGCCCTAACCCTAACCCACATAGCTACAGTAAACTTAATGAAATTGTAATGCAATTCACTTACTGCCTCAGATGTGGCCGTTCTAATTACGGACAAAACACTTCCAAAATTCTCAGGAATGTACTGGTCAAAAAACATTGTTTCCATTGGAGCTTAATTTTGGTAAAATGTTAATAATATGATGACGCATGCAAATGTCTGACCATATATAAAGCCACAATATCAACTTTGACAGTTTAATTATTTTTAAGAAATACAGTGTTTTTTTCATTTCCTGAGAAGTAGAGGTTTTGGATGTACAAGGTTTCCGACTGACAGCAAAGATATCTTCCAAAGCCATGACAATAAGGAACAGACAAAAATCTAAGCAACTTTGCCCTCTAATCTTGATTTGTGTCAATAAAAGTAAAACAATAAAAGTAAAAATGCAACAGTTGAGCGAAAAATTTAAGATTTTACATAGTCAATTTTCCCCCAAGAGACCAGATAAACAGCTGCTTATACGTGAGCAAAATTGGACTTTTTTTTTGTTTTTTTGCAGTTTGTGAATGAGTCAGTTCAGTGAGGGACATGAAGCAGATTGTTGGAAACATTGCTCATTAGCGCTGCTCCTCAGAGCTCCAGGGCAAAGTAGTGATCTGTGTTTTCTTACCCTGCAAAACTAGAAGGGAAGTTGAGTTGCTGTCCTGATCTCTCCCCAAACGTCGTCTTCTAAGAACGCTCTGAGTAAATAATTCATTCTCTATGCTGATGGAAATGCAGTCTCCCTTATCTAGGTGCTAAACTGAAGCAATATAAAAGAGACAGTGAACCAAGTCTGATCAGCACAGGAAGGTAATATCTATCAGTGCCATAGGGATCAGTTTGACTCCGCTCCAAATCAGTGAGCAAGTGCCAGCAACCCAACAGATGCTTTTATCTGATCATCCCTCATTATTGTGCCTGTATGGATGTGTGTATGTGTTTGTAAGGCCAAATGATGGATGCCGCCATTGTGTTTGTTTCCTATTCACAAAGCAATGGTGTTAATTAAAGGTATTTGCTCTGACCAATGTTTGCACTTGTGTAATTAATTCTGTAATTTTGACATTAGCGGATAGATGTACGGATATTCTTTGCACTGGTTAAATGAGCTAAGAATAAACACATGGATTAGGCAACTATTTGTCACCCACAACCCTCACTATGAGGCATGTTTGAGATGTGCTGTGTTTTGAAACATTGTGAATACTGCTGTGAGGCTTCTGTGAAGATATTTTGACATGCAGCGCTTGAAATGTTTAAGCCTGCAGTAAGACGAGTGATTTTGAGGCCGTAGGTTTGTTGTCTCAGTTGCATATTTCACATGGGTTGCAAAGTAGCAATCAATCTAATTATGTCCCTTTGCTGCTAAAAAGAGATTCTGGCGGTTTAATTTTCTATTGAAGTCGAACCGGACACCGCTCTGTTTTTTAACAAGGCACGTTCCTCAAGTTAAACTTACACCCCTTGCTCTGGTTGTTCCTTCTCCTGACCTATCTCGAGTTCCACAGGTATATGTCGATCTCCAGTATGTGTTTAGTAAGTCCTAGGCCAAAACTCTTCCTCCTCATCGACCCTATGATTGCGCAATTGAATTGTTGCCAGGATCTTTTCCTCCAATAGGTAGACTTTTCTCGTTGTCAGCTCCAGGGAGGTCGGCAATGGATGATTACATTCAGAAGACACTAGAGAATGGATTTATTCGGCCTTCCACGTCACCGGCAGGGGCTGGCTTCTTTTTCGTGGGTAAGAAGGATGGAGGTCTTCGCCCATGCATTGACTATCGTGGTTAAACAACATCACAGTAAAGAACCAATATCCACTTATGGCCACAGCCTTCAAACTCCTCCAGGGCGCTACATCTTCACTAAGTTGGACCTCCGGAATGCGTACCATCTGGTATAATTCGGGAGGGAGATGAATGGAAGACGGCTTTCAACACCCTTACTGGGTATTACGAGTATCAGGTGATGCCCTTCGGGCTAGAAAATGCCCCGGCCGTCTTTCAAGCCCTTATCAATGATGTCCTGAGAGAGATGTTGAACCAATGTGTGTTTGTATATCTCGATTATATCTTAATATTTTCCCAGAGTTACGAAGACCACGTTCAACATGTCCGGCAGGTTCTGTCTCGTTCAAGAGAACCTGCCGGTTCTGTCTCGTCTGCCTCTTTCTTGGGTTGAAACCTCTTTCTTGGGTTTCATCCTTTCATGCGGCAGTGTACAGATGGATCCCAGCAAGGTTTGTGCGGTCCTGGAGTGGCCCCAGCCTGATTCATTGAAACAAGTCCAACGCTTCCGGGGTTTCGCCAACTTTTATAGGAGATTTATTTGAGGCTTCAGTTCCATTGCGAAACCTCTCACAGCTCTCACCAGGAGGTCTGGCACACCCTTCCAGTGGACCGAGAAGGCTAACAAGGCGTTCAAACGACTCAAACAGTTATTTACTTCTACTCCCATATTGACTCTACCTGATCCTGAGTTACCGTTTATTATCGAGGTGGACGCATCAGATGTGGGTGTGGGAGCTGTTCTGTCCCAGAGAGCGACTAGGGACAATAAACTCCATCCTTGTGCCTTCTTTTCACGTCGGCTGACAGCAGCAGAGAATAACTATTATATTGGGAATCGGGAGTTGCTGGCGGTTAAGCTGGCTTTGGAGGAATGGAGGCACTAGTTGGAGGGGGCTAAACATCCATTTATTATATGGACAGACCACAAGAACCTCACTTACATCCAGGGAGCCAAAAGATTTAATCCTCGCCAAGCTCGGTGGGCCCTTTTCTTTAACCGTTTCGACTTTGTCCTCTCTTACAGACCCGGTTCCAAGAATATAAAGCCTGATGCTCTGTCAAGGCAGTTCGAGTCACAGGAAGAGGAGGACAGGTCGGAACCCATCATACCAAGGTCCAGAGTGCTAGCAGGAATCCAGTGGGACTTGGAGACGGCAGTATGGAAGGCTCAACATTGCCAACCTGACCCAGGTAATGGCCCATCGGGTCTCCTCTTTGTGCCAAACACCGTCAGGTCCAAAGTACTGCAGTGGGGTCATGCCGCAACTTCATCTAGACATCCGGGAGTCCTTAGAGCCTTGAGGCGGATCCAATCTAAGTTCTGGTGGCCCAACATGGGAACTGATGTCCGGAGATGTATTGCCGCATGTTCCACTTGCGCCCAGAATAAGGAACCTAGAGCCCTCAAGGTAAACTACTTCCCCTCCCTATCCCAAAATGACCCTGGTCCCACATATCCATGGATTTTGTTAATGGCCTACCCAATTCTCAAGGTAACACAGTGATTCTTGTAGTAGTCGACAGATTTCATGTCATCTCATTCCCACCTCTAAAATTCCTACAGCAGGCCAGACAGCAGAACAGACATGCAACATGTCTTTATAATTCATGGTTTTCCTCAAGATATGGTGTCTGATCAGGGTTCCCAGTTTACCTCAAGATTCTGGAAGGCTTTTGGATGTCTAATCGGTTCTACCATCAGCTTGTCCTCAGGGATCTATCCCCAATCTAATGGTCAGACAGAGAGAGTGAACCAGGAGATTGAGAAGACCCTCAGGTGTCTTGTCTCGAACGAAATCATAACTTGTTATAATTGATTATGAATATTTGGATCAGTTAATCGGATTAACTTGATATAGCTGCATTAAAGGGGTGGTTGATTATGATTTCACTTTCTAACTTTAGTTAGTGTGTAATGTTGCTGTTTGTGCATAAACAACATCTGCAAAGTTACAATGCTCAAAGTTCAAAGCAAAGGGAGATATTTTCTTTTACAGAAATCACTTTTTAAGGACTACAACAAACGGCTGGTAGAGACTACATGACATTCCTCCTGGGTTAGTGACATCACCAACCCTAAAAGTTACATAAACCCGCCCCCGGGAACACAATTTATAGATTATCATGACAGAATATGCTAATCAATGACTAGAAGATAACTACATATCAGCTACATAAATTCGTCAACTAACCATTCAGAAATGTCCTGTTGCTCTACATGTTGTCACTTCACAAAGAGTCTCTCCATCTTTGTCTGACTCCGGTTTGAACATAAAAGGCTAAAAGTTTTTGAAATTTTCAGTGCATGTGTGTGTGTGTGTGAGTGAGGTAAAAGGACACGAGCTCTTGAAGCTCTGCCCTCTGTGCCGGGAACAGCAGCTCATTTGCATTTAAAGGGACACACACAAAAACGGTGCGTTTTTGCTTATCCTCAAAAAGTGACAATTTAAACATGCTAAATTAAAAATATCTGTGGGGTATTTTGAGCTAAAACTTCACATACACACTCTGGGGACATCAGAGACTTATTTTACATCTTGTGAAAAGGGCATTATACCACCCCTTTAACCCTCTGGGGTCGGCGGTCGCGCCGGCGATACCAGCTCACTTTTTTCCTTATCAGTGCAAAAGAGACTCAAATTACTCTGTAGATTTTAATCTTACATATAAGTGTTATACGTCACTCGATCCTGTTAAGTTTGTTTTTATTGAGAGGTTCCACAAAAAAAATGCAAAGTGTTGTGCTTTTCTCCAAATAAAGAAAAATAAACATGATGCGCGTTCTGCGTTCTCTCTGTCAGTGAAGTCCATTCTGAAACGCGTCCGAAAAATGAACTGTAACTAAGTAAATACTTGTCACTGAGATACGAGACGTGTCTTTTTAAAGCTTGTATTCTCTTCTTTTAAATTAAGTAATTTATTTAAAAAAGAAATATTTCCAGTTTATGTAATCCGTTTGAAACCAAGGAGAGGTACAGTTTTTTCATTCTCAGTTCATAATCTTTAATGAGCCAAGGCCGCCACGCCCCCAGAGCTTTTCACATGGTAAATAGGTGATCTAACGTTATGCATAGCACACGCCCAGCGATCAATGGCATAAAAACACGTTTCTTCACCAGATTCACTGATAGTTCATCGCGTTTTGAGAATGGCACCCTACTCCTTCAGATGATTCTGGACAGCAAGATTCACCTTTTCCTCAGAGGAGTTTGAAACTCGGACGACCAACGGCTGCATTTTGAAGAACGAATTGACCCCGCCGAGGATACAAGTTCGGAGTAAGTTGTTTAGTGTTATATAATTCCTTTTCTGATTATAGAGCTCAAATGAATTTTCAGACTATATTTTGGCTAGTTTTGGCTAGCTTTTGACATAGGAAAGATTACCTCACAGTCACAATATCCCTATACTTAGGCCTATACGCTCGTGTAAACTTTTTAAATGTGATATTAGCCTACTACATATATTTCACTCAGTTTTGAGATTAGTTTATGACACTGATTATCATGCTAAAATAATGTCTTATGCGTAATTTATTTTGTTTGCGAATAACTGCTTAGGTTATGATTTAGTGAAATATATTTCAGCCTCCGGTAAAATATGTGATACTGTCTAAATACAATATATTATTTATGTATAAATGTTCAGTTAGGCTAACTGAAATAAAACCATGTCTATATTGTGAAGGTTAGTCAACTTTAGCATGGGTGTGTTCACTTATTCTAAGCACTGTGTGTGTGTGTGTGTATGAGTGTATATATATATATATATAATTAAATCGCAATTTTAACCAGAAAAATCTACAATGCATGCCCAAAGTCGTGCAGCCATATAGTTTCTCTTGATATCAGCATGTTCAATTGTGTTTTTTATTTTATTTTTTACAGGGAGAGATGCCACTGATGAGTCCTGCTGACTTCAACATTTAACAGTCTCTGTACATGAACATGGTAAAATGAAAAATCAAACACCTTGGAAATGACAGGTATGTGTTTCAATGGCACAAAGTTGTGTGACTGTTCAAGCCTCTGTCTTTAGATCAGTGTGTTTACTAATGTGCTTTTTTGTCCTTTTTGTGTATCTTTGGATTATGTTGTGTTGTAAATAAATCCAAACAATCTAAAAGCCATTCTTTTTTAAATCTCCTCATTCTTTGTGCAAGGCTCCTTATAATGATATGGCCTGATAGCACCTAATAGGGCCATTATGGGAGGGTCTTTGTCTTTCTCAGGTGTGAAACGCATACATATTAATGAGACAAAAGATCACGCCTTCTTGCATAAAGCTTTCTGACACAAAACACGTCATTAAAAATGTAAAAATACTTTATTGTCTTTTCTGAATGAGTAGTCAGGATGATTCTCACATAGTTTTGGAGCAAATATTCTAGGCTATATGATACAATTTTCAAAAGTCTTGTGAAGAAATAATCAATATGTGTTTTGTGGCCTTATTTCAGAAACTTGGGCTCAGAAACTAAATTTTTATTTTTTTCAATAACCATGCATAAACAATATAGGTATGGTATATGGTATATGGTAGCCCTGTTTGTGCTAAATACAGTGTAATTACACCTGTGCCATTAATATGTTTATAAGCAACTGAAAAAAGCACAAATGTCAGGGCATGTCAAAACATCTCAAGGACCCCAAAAACACCTTAGACCCCAGAGGGTTAACATTACAACCAATTACTCAGTTCATCCTATGAACCCTCAATATTGGTTATTAAAGGTGCTCTAAGCGATGCCACGCGTTTTTTAGGCCAAAACATTTTTTGTCACATACAGCAAACATCGCCTCACTAACTGCTGGCTGCCTGTCCCCTGAACACACTGTAAAGAAACGCGATCTCTGTAGACAGCCCATGCTCCACAAACAGCAACAAAAACAAACTGGGCTAACCCGCTCCACGAAACATGACAAACAGTTCCAGCCAATCACCGACAAGAAGGACTTGGGGGCAGGGTTTGGGGGGTTAGTGCGCGGATGAGGAGGAGGAAGGGTCTAGCTAGCCTCCGTTTTGTTTGACAATACTTTAAACGTCAACAAGAAGTGACGTCACCCGACATCACTTAGAGAACCTTTAATTGATTACAGTTTTTCTCAATTGGTTTGGCTCATTTCTTGAAACAGAAATTACATTCTCAAAACTCTAAGATCATTTGGCAAAACAGACTTACAGTTCAGCACAACACTATAGCTCACTTGCAAAAGCTCATATCTCTCCCAAAACTGTTCACTCATGTGTCAAAACTAAATTTCCTTCTCATTTAAACAGTCAGTGCCCCCAAAATGCTTTGTCTCTTTGGCATTGTGTAAGCACTGCAAGTCAAAATGTTTAGATGTTTTGTCACTATGGCAGAGGACCATTGAAATATCCCTCATGTCCACCTTTCATTAGCCCAGTCCTTCATTGACAATGGTTACTGTACTGTTTTTTGTCTAGCTAACAGAATACAATTGTGTATAAAACTGAAAAAAAGAAAAATTATTTTAGGAGTAGCTTCCAAGGTTTGACATCACACATTACACTCATTCTGCCAAGGAAATTGTAATCATTATCATTCACACACATAAAGTAACTTCCATACATCAGAGTAAAAAGACAATGTATATACAGCATAATATACTGTAATATAAACACAATTAAAATTATTGCAGCCCACAGTGCTGTAAATAAAGTTGGAGTTTCACAACTAACAGTTCTTCACTGGTCGCTGTCCTCACCCTCCCTCTCCTGGCCACCGTCCTCACCCTCCTGGCCATCCACACGCTGCTGTCTGTCTGGCCACAGATTCTCATCCACATCACAGCGTCTATTCTCCCTTGCGATGCAACGAGGGAAGAAACGGCGTGCATGTCGCAACCATCCCCTACACTGATCTCCTGTAATATCCTCACGCGCAGCGTCCATTGCATGGAGCAGGAACCTCTGATCTTGAGCCCGATGCTCATACACTCTCCATCTCCTAGCGGAGAAATACTCCTCAATAGGATTGAGGAAAGGAGAGTAAGGTGGTAGGAACACTATGACTATCCTTGGATGAGTAGTGAACCAGGCCCTGATGAGCGGGCCACGGATGAAATTCACATTGTCCCTTATAATGACATATTGTGGTAGGTGAGGCCCTACGAGACCTCTCTCATTTTCAGGGATAAAAATCCAAGAACATGAGGAGCTTCTGTGTATTGAATGGGCCAAGACTGGGGATGTGAGATATGGCAACACACATAGTTATATTGGCCCCTCGCTGGCCTGTGACATCCACCGTGGCCCGGTGACCAATAATATTACGGCCACGTCTTCGGCCCTTGGCCAGGTTGACTGACTACATACCTGTTTTCTCTGGGAAAGGTTTGGATGATGGAGGAGACTGTAGAGGGAGGCACATTAGGCTGCACTCGGGCGACCTGCCTCCGCCATTGTGAGGCCATGGTTGATGACATGGTATATCTATAATTGTGGCCCGAATTTCATCCGGGTCAGCATGGTGTCTTCGTGCTCCTCGGCCTATTCCACCACCAAGCACCCTTCCTCCTCCTCCTCCTCCTCCGCCTCCTCCTCCTCCTCTTCTTCTTCATCCTCTTCCTCTTCCTCAAGCAGGCAGTTGCCCTTGTTCATTTACTTGGCCAGGTGCCTCTATGTTCAGATGTTGAGCTGGTCCTGCATGGTCAAGCTCTGTTTGGCAGCATTCACAGTCATGGACAGCACCTGTCAGGTAACTAAACATACTGTTTGATTGGTCATCTGAGATGTTTGAAACTCCTCCTTCGTTAGTCAAGTTCTAGTTTCACCTGACTGTCAATTGCTGTAATAAATGTATCAAATGTTCCAATGGATACATATATGGTATTCATGGTATTATGTTCTTGACTAATTTTGACAATTGAACAGACTATTGTGCATGTGATGACTTATACAATGAAATGACGCTGACACGTTTTGGAGCGAACAACCATTAGACTGAGAATCGACAATCAGTTTAGATCAACAAGATCTATTGACGTGAAAATTGTGCTAAATGTAGGCTACCTGTACTTAATCATTTGCAAAGAGGTACTGAGACATTGAGACATTTACTTAGACATTTGCAATTTGATGAAATTAATGAGAAATTCAATTCTGTTGTGAACAATTGCCAAGTGGTTTGGAGGTTTGTCCATGTTGTTTTGAGAATGTAATTTCTGTTTCAAGAAATGAGCCAAACCAATTGAGAAAAACTGTAATAGAAATGTACATTTCCGGGGCATGGGAAATGTCTTTCTTACTAAGTACTACTAAGAGCAAGTTGTCAAAATCTATATGATTAGTGACTCCAGATATGAGCTTGAGATACAGACAACTTTACGTGTGATATGAACAAGACTTTATTAACTAGACTAAACATTTAAACTACTCTAACATACACATCCATACATGCATACAGTTTACCAAGGGAAAGAGAGCTGAAGCAGAATATAGGAAAGATAGAACTTATAGCATTGTTTGAAATTCAGCAGATCAACAGCCTTGAGCAAACCATCAGTTTAGTTCTAACACGCCCTTCTTAAAAAGGGGTAAGGATACTTAATGTATCAAATAATGAGACTAAGTTTGAAACTTAAATGTCTCGCCCATTTGAATTAAACTGTCCTGATGCAATTTGTTGAGGCTTCAGTTGATCTTTGTTGATGTTGTCTTGAGGATCTTTGGTGAATGGAAAGACAAGGCCGCAGCCTGGCACAAGCTTGGGGGTCCTTGTGGGACTTCTAGTTCAGAATCATCTTCACATTAGGACTTCTCAGGAAGGACCAAGAGAGTAAGCAAGAGCTGATCTTGTTATCAGTGATTTTTAAAGCATGAAGATGTCACACCCTCTGTGTGAGCCAATACGAAGTTGTCCCTTTGGAGGGAGTTTTTACAACCCATTATGTTCCTGAGGGCATTTTTAATGTGTAATTTCATTGGTCTTTAAGAAAATAATCTTCAAGATTTGTATAATACTAATGCGTTATAAAGTTAGCAAAATGTAATGTAAATTAACAAATGGGGGATGAAGATTGGAGTTTATAGAGACCAAACATGCCACACATATGATTTTGGTTACCCATGGTATGCAAAGTCTGAAACATTAACCCATTAGAGTTTACAAGAAAACATAGGCCACTCACGGATGGCCGCTGGAGATGCCGCTGCACTGATGGCCGCTGGAGATGCCGCTCACGGATGGCCGCTGGAGATGCCGCTCACTGATGGCCGCTGGAGATGCCGCTCACTGATGGCCGCTGGAGATGCCGCTCACGGATGGCCGCTGGAGATGCCACTCACGGATGGGCGCTGGAGATGCCGCTGCACTGATGGCCGCTCACGGATGGCCGCTGGAGATGCCGCTCACTGATGGCCGCTGGAGATGCCGCTCACGGATGGCCGCTGGAGATGCCACTCACGGATGGGCGCTGGAGATGCCGCTGCACTGATGGCCGCTCACGGATGGCCGCTTGAGATGCCGCTCACGGATGGCCGCTGGAGATGCCACTCACGGATGGGCGCTGGAGATGCCGCTCACGGATGGCCGCTTGAGATGCCGCTCACGGATGGCCGCTGGAGATGCCGCTCACGGATGGCCGCTGGAGATGCCGCTCACGGATGGCCGCTGGAGATGCCGCTGCACTGATGGCCGCTGGAGATGCCGCTGCACTGATGGCCGCTGGAGATGCCGCTCACGGATGGCCGCTTGAGATGCCGCTCACGGATGGCCGCTGGAGATGCCGCTCACGGATGGCCGCTGGAGATGCCGCTGCACTGATGGCCGCTGGAGATGCCGCTCACGGATGGCCGCTGGAGATGCCGCTCACGGATGGCCGCTGGAGATGCCACTCACGGATGGGCGCTGGAGATGCCGCTGCACTGATGGCCGCTCACGGATGGCCGCTTGAGATGCCGCTCACGGATGGCCGCTGGAGATGCCACTCACGGATGGGCGCTGGAGATGCCGCTCACGGATGGCCGCTTGAGATGCCGCTCACGGATGGCCGCTGGAGATGCCGCTCACGGATGGCCGCTGGAGATGCCGCTCACGGATGGCCGCTGGAGATGCCGCTGCACTGATGGCCGCTGGAGATGCCGCTGCACTGATGGCCGCTGGAGATGCCGCTCACGGATGGCCGCTTGAGATGCCGCTCACGGATGGCCGCTGGAGATGCCGCTCACGGATGGCCGCTGGAGATGCCGCTGCACTGATGGCCGCTGGAGATGCCGCTCACGGATGGCCGCTTGAGATGCCGCTCACGGATGGCCGCTTGAGATGCCGCTCACGGATGGCCGCTGGAGATGCCACCGGAACTGCCGCTTCGAGATGCCGATGCCGCATTTTGCGCTTGCTCTCTCTCGACTTGAGACAGCCAGGTATCCCAGAATGCATAAACCCGCGTAATATCAAAATACTACTGTTATTGTGCCATGAAATGTAATTTTAAGAGTGTTTCAGGCGAGAATGTGGTTGTTTAAAGCTCAAATCTGTGGTTTATTTATAAAGATAGCGCCTATGCAGTGTTTCCTCTAGGATTTTTTCCAGCCGTGGTGGCAGGCCCATTTCCCCAGGGGGCGTGGCCCATGAGTGATATTCCAATTGGCCACGCCCCCTTGCCACAGGTGTTCAAACATCCCCTAAGTATTATAATATGAAAGTCTCCAATAAAAGTGGCAAAGCGATTATGCGCATCCCGTGCGCAGAATGATGCACTTGAAGCATCGTGAAGTCACAGCGCGCAGCACTTCGCATTGAAAAGTTCAAAGCACAAAGCGAAGAGATTATATCCATCTATGCTTAATGTATTATATCTATGCAACAGTTTATCGAACCTTTTCTTTTAACAGTTTTAAATTTCAGTTACAGTGTGCATGAAGAACAATTCATAGTGCTCTCAACTCCAGTGCTGTAATCTAGCAGACACCCGGGAGAAAGGAATATGATTTAGAAAGCGCTATAAACTCCAGCAAGATAAAGTCATTTTATGCAAAGTGCAAACCATAGACCTTTATCTACAAATAAAGAATAATAATGGGAACATTGATCTTGAAGAGAGTGTCGTCGTGTTGCTGTCGTATCCGGACGCGACGCGCTGTTTGATGCTTAATGGAGAATGACTGAGGAGAGATGAGTTTCCATAAACTTTCACTTACAGACTTAAATATTAATTTTTACCTCACATTATGCTATTGAATGACTTTAGAAGTGTTGGAATATAGTGCGAAAACTTTATGGTGCTGTTTTTTATGCCTTTAGCTTTACAATATCAGAGCTCACTGAAGCTGCAGCCGTGGCGGGATGATTTTAGGTGTGGCGGCCCGCCACGGCAGAATGAATGTAGCGGAAACACTGCTATTTGAAAAATGTATCTGACGTTTTCGGAGTTGTGACATCCAGGCGTTCACCGCTGGTGTTCAACGCTCATCAACCCCGACTGGAACAGCTTTTCCTCGGCTAGTGCTTCTTACGTTTGCCGCTGGCTCTGATGTTTCTAGTCTAGTGTATAAACTTGACGTATAATTCGTCTTGTGTATAAGTCGATCTTTGGTCTCATTAAACTATTTGTGTGTTCCTTGGCAAAAAATCGTTTTGGCTGAGGGCAAAGTGAAGTTTCATAACTTTATATATTTAGGCTATTTAATTTTAACTTTGTAGCCTATTAGAGAGCTAACTTATGTTTGAATTGTTTTTTATCATTGTAGATATTAATGATCATTAAAACTGACATTTAACAAAAAGAGACAGGGTTGTGTAATTTTATTTTATATACTTTAAAAAATATATATAGCCTATTTATATTTATTTTAACATTCTCTTCACTATATGTAGGCTACAATGAAATAAAATGACTAACCCTGTCTCTGTTTGTTAAATGTCAATAAAAATCAATAATGTTTCATATTTTTAAAATGAAAACAAAAAGATCATGTTCATGTTGTTATATGCAGTGAAGATAATGTACGCGTTGCCTGAAACACATGGCTACTATGTTTAAGATTTTTAAATGAAAACAGGCAGGGTGGTGTTTTATAACATATTTTGTTTGTTGACGAAAAGAGGCAGAGTTGTAGCATATTTTGTTTTTTTGTTGCCTAAAATATACATCAAGAGATAACCGGAGTAGCCAGAGCTTGCTGAGTGACGCGATCAAGAACGCACTGTTCCATTTGCAGAATAACTGGACTTGCGTCCTCTCGTCCTCGGGAGTTCGTTCTCCCGAGTCGAACTTGGCAAGTCCGAACTACCAAGGACGCAAGTCCGAAGTTTGCGTACTTGGTATTGAGAAACGGCCGTCTCCGTCCAGTTTAGGCTAGTAACTAGGCCTATGCTGAGCAGGCAACTCTCACGCAGTGGCGGTTCTACAATAAATTACACCCCGGGCGAGACACCCTTATAGCACCCTTTTTATAAATGAAAGTGGCAGAGCTACTCATGTAATACAATACTTAAATCTCTTAAATAATGCCTGATAACTATCCTACTAACAACTATCCAAACTGCTTTAGACCTAAACGAGTTTTGTAGGCCTGTATGTCACCCTTAAATGTCAGAGAAAACAGAATCAGAGATTGATTTTTTTATAGAAAATTGTACTTTGCATATTATACTGTAAAAGTACATAATTATAGTTAATTTTAGTTGATCATAGTTGATCATAACTAGAGATGAAACGGCGTGAACATTTAATTTCATGATTACAGTGGCCAAAATGATCACGGTTATCACAGAATCCTGTTCAAAAAGTACTACTACACAATGAAATCAATTCAACAAGTTTTATGTCAAACTAGCAATTAACAAATAAAATTAGCATCAATATGCACTTTTTGTTTACATAAACATGAAAATAATAACATTAAAAATGATGGCCAGATTTCAAAACAATGTCTTGCACCATTCTTCTAACGGTACAATTTTAAATACATTTTTGACAAAAAAGGTTTTATAAAAAGACAAACCTTACATATTTCAGCATTTTTTTTTTTTATAAAAAGAATGAGTCAAAAAAGATAAATTACTGAGATGCACATTAGCTTATCTTTTAGTAAAATTCGGTCCGATTTTCCCGTGGCGTCTGTCGTTGCTATGCAACCATGCACTGCACTCTACACAACGACAAAGAAGTTTTGGTAACGCTTTAGATTACAGCCCGGAAAGTACTGTGTAATTAAGAGGAATTTACAGTATAGGTACACAATAATTATAGAAAGTTACAAAGTACTTACATGTAAATATAAGGGAACAATATGTAAAGTTTGGGGAATAAAGGGGTAACAACCAGGAGAAATAAAAAAATATTTATACTGTAAGTATTATAGAACTAAGGGGAACTTATTCTACTATTATGATACAACAATCTTACATTTGGGAACAATTTAGCGAGAACATACACTGCATACCTTTTTGTAATAATTGTGTACCAAGGCAATACATACTGTATAGGCTTTTTAAAAATGACAGAGTACATATCCATGCATTTATAAAAAAAAAAATATATATATATATATATTTTTTTTTTTGATAGCAAAAGTGCAGATGTTTAAGTTTGGGCTAACATGTTTCAAGGCAAGAAAATCTAAGACTATTGCAATTTTTTTAAATATACTGGGAAATAAATCGGTTTCATGTGGTTACAGGGTAAGTGGTGCTTGTATAATAAATAAAGGTTTCCGAGTCAGTGATATAAGATTGTGTGTATGCATTTTTATTGTACTTACCCTGTAACTACATGAAACAAGAGGGTAACAAGCACCACTTTAATTTACAGCCCGCAACGTCACACTTACCCTGTAACTACATGAAACAAGAGGGTAACAAGCACCACTTTAATTTACAGCCCGCAATGTCACACTTACCCAGTAACTACATGGAACAAGAGGGTAACAAGCACCACTACATGAAACAAGAGTATCTTTCCCCAATATTTAAGCAAAAGTTGCAATAGTTTTCGTTTTCAGTGCACTTTTGTTAAAAAGATTACTTTACAAATGCATAGATATGTACCCTGTAATTTTTAAAAAGCCTATACAGTATGTACTGGTTCACCATTATTTCAAAAAGGTATGTTCTTGCTAAATTGCTCCCAAATGTAAGATTGGTATATCATAATAGTAGAATAAGCACCCTTTAGTTCTTTAATACTTACAGTATAAATAATTGTTTAATTCTACACCTTTATTCCCCAAACTTAAAATATTGTTCCCTTATACTTATATTGTAAGTACGTTATAGGTACACTATAATTACCGAACATTACACTGTAAAATCGCTTTAATTACTCATACTTTCCGGGCTGTAATCTAAAGCGTTACCGAAGTTTTAGTAGCTAATGGATTTCCACCACCGAAATCGCTTGCTGTACTGTAGTAGCTCTGCTACAAGATTTATTTACGGAGAAGAGAAAAACTCCCGTAGTGTTTGAGTAGCTACACCCCATCCTTCATGTTGACTGAGCTTTTAACCCAGATAGCACAAGTCTATTTGATGTGATATTTACATCTGGAAGACGTATTTTAAAGAGTGTTTGCTCATCTGCAAGACGTCTATTGGACGTTTCCTGTCAGATGTCAAATAGACGTTTAGAAGATGTCAGTTTAACATGCATTCTAAATCATTACATCTTAAATACATCTTCTAAACGTCTATTTGACATCTGACAGGAAACGTCCAATAAACGTCTTGCAGATGAGCAAACACTCTTTAAAATACGTCTTCCAGATGTAAATATCACATCAAATAGACTTGTGCTATCTGGGAATGTTGTTACGGAAAGGGTGAAGCTGATTAGTTGGCTCTTGTCACTTCAAGAACTGCTGTGCGTTTGCAGCATTCTAGAAAGTAGAGACTTTTTCATTTTACTGCGCCTGGAAAAAAATGAGCGCGTCGCTTCAATTATGAGCGCACATTTGAACGAACTTGAGCGCGCAAAAGACGCGATACGTAAACTGTCCCTTGGCGAGCTACATCCAATCAAGCCAAGAGCTGGTAGCTCGCGAACGACGTGTTGGAGACCCAGGTGATAGATAATAGAAAACTGCTTCGCAGCGCAGAGGATTTTTTTTTTAACTACTCGTGCCGCCCACAATGTGTCATGAGAAAATGCCGCCCCGGGCGACTGCCAGGTTCGCCCGTGCCCGAAACCGCTACTGCTCTCACGCATTGGCCGTGAGACACCCGCATTTGATTGGTTTCACACCCTCACACGCCACACCCCCGATTTCTCACGCTGAAGTGTCAACCCGGTCGGTCAAATGCCTGAAAGATGAGTTTATCTATAGATCTACCTGTTGAGCCACTCATGATCGACTAGTTATACCGCGAATAAGTTAAAATATCCCGTAATCTCGAGTGAGCGTGCATGCGAGACAGATATTGTGCTCCAAACTGCGCGCGCCCGGCAGAGAGGTAAGCGAGCGAGAGACCTTGCGTGTGCAGACAGCATCAGCCCCCCCCCCCCTCCCCCCCCGTTGGAGAAGTCTCACGCTAAGCTAAACTCAAAAGTCGGCAGTTGCCAAGAGTTGAAGAATGTTTAAAGGTGGGGTATGTGATTTTCTTTTTTGACCATTTTTTCAAAATCACTTGAAATCCTATTCCTAACCCACTTACAGCCACTGAGTTAGAAGCACTGAAATGAAAATTAAGCAATTTAATCATCTGTGGAACGGGCAGGACTCGAAAAACTCCAGCCGATCATTTCCAAGACCACCTAGAATCATTGGACAGTAAGTGCGTCAATCAAACGGTCGTACCATCCCCCCTCCCCCCACCCCCCTCGAGCGAATCAGGGCCAGCGTTGGAGGAAAGAAGGTAGGACGTTTTGAGTTGTGTATTTTTAAAATCTGCTGGCCGTTTTGCAAATCACATACCCCACCTTTAACTTTGGGTAAAACGCAGTGCTCATCACTGTCACTTTTTACCCAACCATCAAATCACAGTGGAGGAGGGGCGGGACACACACCGACCAACTGCCACATTCTGCTTGTACAACTTCAACAGATGACAACAGCAAGCATTATAGCAGAACAAAATAGTTTAAAACAAGAGCCAGACCAAATACTTTACATTGTATCAACATTTAATATAGAAACAACACAGAAACAAACTATCTGTAAATTGAGATAGTAACACTTTTGCGGATATTCCGTATCATAACAAGTAAAGCGTCTCAACTGAAAAAAATCTGCGCTGCCAAAACGCTCTCAAGCACCCACAGCTAGTTTTCAGCAGAGCGCCCAGCGTTTTCAGCTGCCTAAAACGCTTTGGTGGACACACGGTTATGTTTGGTATCTTTGTGTTTTCATTCCTGTGTCTTTGTTACGCGTTTCATTTCAGTTTAACCTTAATTACTCTCTGTTAGTTTCCTTAGTTACCGATTAACCACGCATGTGTCTCGTTTAGTTCATGATACTCCTTGTTTGGTTCTATTGCTTGTTGGTTCTTGTCTTCATTTAATGTGTGTGAATTATGATTTCTCCTGGGTGATTCTCTGTGTTTATTAAAGACTTTATTTACTTTATCTCTGTCAAGAGTTTTGGATTGAACCATACACAGCGTGACAATATTGTTTACTTATTTATCATCGATCTGGGTGTCAGGTTTCCGAATTATTTGATAAATCGGGGGTAGCTACTGCTAATGTGAGCATGTGTTGTGTCCTGCAGGGGGAGCTGCTGAGCCCGTGTCGCTGTAGTGGTTCTGTTCGCTGCACTCATGAGCCCTGTCTAATAAAGTGGATTAGTGAGAGAGGATCCTGGAGCTGCGAACTCTGCTACTATAAATACCAGGTCATCGCCATCAGCACCAAGAACCCGCTACAGGTAACTTAATGCTTGCCTAAGCTTATTTTAACATTATTATTACCAAAAACATTATTACCATGTTTTTTTTATATGTTCCTTTTTAATTCCATGTACGCTGATGAAATATTGCATTAGTAAATCCATTTCGATTTAAAAAGTAACAGTATATGTTTTAAAAGTAAAAGAACTAATCTATATGGTTTTATTTATTTATTTTATACACTCCATCCTCCTGCTCAAAATACTTTGGTCTAATGCCCCAGTCACACTGATAGGATAGAATTTAAATAGGTTAGTCTGACATCATAATGAATTTTTTTAGAATTCAGCACAGTTGAGCTCTGAGGATTATATTACTCCTGCTTCTAGGCTCATTTTAAATTCAGACAAGACCAATTCAGTGATTTGTTAACCTGAGTTATTGAGTTATCAGTAGTTGTGAACAGTTCATTGAAAAGAATTGGCTCTTTGAGATTTGTTGTTATGCTTTGAAATGTAGTGAAGAAAAAAATCTTAAAATGAAGAAACTCAGATTAAGTCCAAATAAATAAATATACTTACATGTGTTACGGAGTAACACTAAATGGCCAATACAGTTTGTGGACACCCTAATGTTTTTAAGCAAAACCATGGACGATTCATTTCATAACCATTGGCATTAATGAGGCATCAATCCTCCCTTCCACTCTTCTGGCAAGGCTTACCACTAGATGTGGGAACATGCATTGCAAGGAACACTGCTCTCGTTCATTACTCCAGAGCCTCAGTGAGGTCAGACACTGATTTTATATGATGGGGCTTGGCTCACAGTCATCACAAAGGTGCTCATTGAGTTTCAGGTGGGCTTTTTTTTGAAGGCCAGCCAATTTCTTCCACACCAGTCCGCAAATCATTTCTTTATAGATCCCGCTTTGTGCAGAGAGCATTGCTAAGTTGGAAAAGAAAACATTTTGTTTCATTGTTTGGACATTTACATGGCTGTATAGTATACTTGATTAAAGTAGAAAACGCATTCATTAGAAGGTGATGTTCACATACTCTGGCCATATAGTGCACCTTGGCATACCATGTATGATATATGAATATGGTAGTCATTCAGTACCAAAATATAGCCATCTGATACCATCACTGTGCCATTGTACCACCATACTGACAGCATTAGCAGTGTGTTTATCTTATTCCTTTCATATGATCAGCTCATATGATTCATTTGCTTGTCTGGGTTCAAAGCTTCTGCTCTCAATGATTTTACTTTCAGCTTTTTTTGCTTTCTTTTGATCTGACCTTCAGATGATAAATAGGAAATTTTCTTCTTTGTTTTGGTTATTTTAAAGGTGCACTACAGAAATTTGGCCATACAATTACAGAAAAAAATGTTTTTTTTTTAACATCAGTTGTACTTTCGGTTGACTTGCCTATGATCGGATCTGTCATTCTACACCAAGATCTACAACCAGCAAGAAGAATGTCTACAGGGCACGTATTTAAAAAAAAAAAAAAGACGAAAGAAAGAAAGTTGTCTGAAAAAGTAGACATCCCAACTGCTCATTATAATATAATATTATTGTGAGCTTACCATAGTGAATTAGGGTAAGGGAAAAACAGAGTTTTTGTTTTTTATGTACTTCATGTTATAGATCTCCCAGAGCGCACCTTTAAAATAATTATATGAATAACAAAACCAAAAAAAAAGTAAACCCCTACCATTCAAAAGTTTGAGGTCGGTAAGATTTTTTTTTAAAATATATTTTTGTTTCTTTTGCTCATCAAAGCTGCATTTATTTAATCAAAAATACAGTAAAAACAATAATATTGTGAAATATTCATACAATTTAAATTTAATGTTTTCTATTATTTTAATATCTATTTAAAAGTGCATTTTTAAATATATTGTAATATTTTAAAGTCGGCATGAAACGGAAGTTGAGATTGTAATTTTTTCCTTGTTGTGACGTATATCCGAGTGAAACGGCTTCTGAAATTAGAAAAAAATGTAGGGCGGGGCTTGATTTCGTCCTTCGGGAATTGATTGGATCGTTGGAGGTTGGGCGTTGCAAACAAAATGGAGGCAATTTGAATGCCAGTTTACATTCAGTTGTGGAGGATTTCTCTCCAGCGGACTCCCCACTGTTACCCTCCCATGAAGGATTTTTTATTGAGGAGCCTGGCAACGAGAGCAGCTAAATTTTCAGGCAGGAATTAGCCCATATTTATACAAGCGAGCCTCCCGCGAACCAAGATGAGTCAAGTCAAGTCAAGTCATCAGTCAAGTTCACCCTCGAGAACATATGGTACCGATAGCCGCACCCTCATCGGCTCTGGCCGCACCCTTTCGCCATGGCACGTGACCGAAAGAGAAGAGAGGTCGTTTCGAGGGGGGAGGGAAGGGTAATGTATTTGATTAAAGATTATAAGGGTACATGAATTTAAAAAGAAATAATGAAGTGCACAGATAAATCATTTATAATAAACACTACAATATTACATGTAAAAAGAAGATTTGTCAAATTTGATTTCATGCCGACTTTAAAATGTAATTTATTCCTCTATTGGCAAAGCTGATTTTTTTTAACAGTTTTTTTTAACAGCTGTTACTCCAGTCTTCACAAGTGTCACAAGATTCTTCAGAAATCATTCTAATATGCTGATTTGCTGCTCAAGAATCATTTACAGTATAGCAATGTTAAAAACACTGTGTAAACACTACTTAATATTTTTCTGGAAGCCATAATACACTTTTTTTTAGGATGAATAGAAAGTTCCAAAGAACGGCATTTATTTGAAATAATTTTTTTGTAACAAGGCTTGATCAATTTAATTCCTCCTTGCAGAATAAAAGTACTCATTAAAAAAAAATATCTTACTGACCCCAAACTTTTGGAAGATCATCTGCATCAGTCTAATTTACAGACTAATTCTAGTAATATTACCAAAGGCATATTTGTTTATATTATTAGTCTGTTTTATTCTGACTGATATTAAGTCACTTATTATCTGTGTACTGTATAAATATTTTCCAGTGTCGTCTTGTTTTTCACATGTTCAAATGTGTGTCTGGTACTGTCTATTAGTTGATCATATTTTTCTGTCTCCAGTGGCAGGCCATCTCTTTGACAGTGATAGAGAAAGTCCAGATAGCTGCAGCTGTTCTGGGTTCACTGTTCCTGATAGCCAGTATCTCCTGGCTGGTGTGGTCCTCCCTCAGCCCCTCGGCCAAGTGGCAAAGGCAGGACCTGCTCTTCCAGATCTGTTATGCCATGTACGGCTTCATGGACCTGGTTTGCATTGGTAGGTCATTGGATGCTCAATAACTGCAGCCACCTGGCTCAGCAAAACCAATGCTGTGCTTTTACATGTTTGTATGTTTACTTGTCTGAGAGTATCAGACACTCTGTGAGGGGGGAAAAAACTTTGAGTACACTGTGACTCTAGTGGCCCCCCTGGTAACCAACATCCATTGGAGCCATCTGAAAGTGAACAAGACATAATGTTGAATTACAAGCCCACTTTCCTATAAAAACATGTGGAAATGTGCAGGCAGAACTAAGAGGATTGTGTTTTTCAGGCAAGCCACATGGAGCCATGAGTAATTGCTGCATTTCAGTTAATATCATGCAGTTTTTATGCATCTACTGAATAAAATTCCTTACAATAGAAACGGAAAGGCTAAAAGATTGAGAACTGGAAATTGATTCTTGCATAGATGCCATTCAAATTCAAATTGGCCACAATATACTGGCTGTCACATTAAGAATGTACTATTTAAAATCCATCCAATATTAAGTGACTTTTTATATAACTGATATTGTGATGCATAACAGTAGGCCTACGATAACCATTTCAAGCAGTAGTTTGCTACATAGTTGTCACATGATCTCATCACATTAGTTAAAGGGCTCATATTATGCTTTTTCACTTTTTCAACTTTAGTTAGTGTGTAATGTTGCTGTTTGAGCATAAAAAAGATCTGCAAGGTCACAAAGCTCCAAGATATTTTATTTAACATAATCTTCTTTCCAAGAACTATAACGAAGGACTACAACACATTTTTTCCCGGGCTTTATGAAGTCACAGAGCTTAAACTGCTGAAGAAAGAATCACCAGAGTTGTTGGAACTTATTCAGGACTTCAAAGCAAAGCTTACAGAATTGAGGAATGAAGTTCAGCCCCTTGTGGAGATGTTGAAAGATGGACGGATTCCTCCTGAAAAGGGGGCAAAATACCTTATTACGAAACAGCAACTTTATCTAAACTTTTGAATGATTATTATTTTTTGTATCTATTTTTTTGTTCTATTCATTTAAATAATCCCCACTCATGGAATATACAAAAAAGGGGACGAGGCCTGGCTGAGCTTCCAAAACTCATTTGTTTGACTTCCAAAGGTGATGATACACAGGTAGGGGTGCCAACTGTCCCGAATTAGCCAGGACGTCCCATATTTTGGGCCTAATTTATTTGTCCCGTATGGGACCTCCCTTGTCCCGATTAAATAGACTGCTACGCTGATCTAACCACTGACTGACAAGTACACCTGGCTGCAGCCTGCAGATCGGGGCGGGGCTGCATCTGGGGCGGGGCTGCACGTGCAGCTCCGCCTATAACGCTTATCATTGGTTAGTGGCAAAGTGATGACGTCGATCGAGGTGGGGCCGCACCTGGGGCGGGGCTGCATGTGCAGTCCCGCCCATAACGCTTCTCATTGGTTAGTGGCACAGCAATGACGTTGACGCCATGGTAAACAGGAAATGGGGTTGAAAAACTCATGCGCAATATCGCTCTGAAACCTCTCACTTAGATTTAACTTAGAGCTAACTAACTGTATATTCTGTGATGAGAACATAGAGACCACGGATCATTTGTTTTTCTTCTGCTCTTACAGCAACACATTCCAATCAACGCATGTATGATTGGCTGGAGCCTTATCTTCAGTCTCTCTCCAGTTTCACTAGAGATAACATCACATTTGGAATTATAATGAAAGACAAAAACTATGAAATGCTTTTAAACACTTTAATTATCTTGGGTACATTTTTCATCCACAAATGTAAATGTTTAAAAACACAGCCTCTATTTACTGTCTTCAAGCGAGAATTTGCATTGTACTACAAATCCCTGTGGTTCATGAAGAAGAAAACAGCTAAAAACGTCTTAATTTTATCGATGCCTTTAAATTAATTGAAGCCCCTTAACTATTGTTTCATAACTGTTTCTTTATATTCTGTTTTTTATTTATTATTTTAATTTTTATTATTTTACTTTAATTTACTCTTCTTTTCCTAAAGTTGTTTGTAATTTTACGTGCTCCGTTTCCTGTCAGTACTTATATTCTTGTGAATTCTGACTAAGCCAGACATTGTTGTAAATTTTACACTTCAATAAAAAAAATAAAAATAAAAAAAAATAATTTGATCATAAAAAAATAAAAATATCGCACTGATCGCGCATGCATCGTATTTGCGTTAAGGGGTACAGTAATGACGTCGACACGTCTTCAAAACGCATGCGCAAATTTTAAATAATACTATAATAAAATAATAAAGTATTAAAAAAAACTCTAAAGTAATAATGAAAGCAGCAAAAAGGAGTAGAGCGCATATCCATAGTTTTAACTATGCCTGATCTAAGATAAACTTATAAGGAATTACAGAGTATTGTGTAATAATATCTGTGTAGTATTTTAAAAGTTTTTCACATTCTGTTGCACTTCACCATGTAAATTACAAAATTACTATAAACATTAATGGCACCTTATATATTTCTTATTTTAATCATTCCTCTGTAATAGTTCTTGTTTATTTTTGTGCATTATATAGGTTATTATAAAACATTTATGCCAATAAAGTAGTTTGAAGTTAAACTAACTACATACAGTACATTGTCAATCTCTGTATCCCATATGATGCATGCAAACTCAAAAAACCAAACTCATACCAGTGATAACTTTTATTTCAAAACAAGAATAATTGAGTAAAGAGATATGCATAATCACCTACACACATACGTGCACACGCACACACACACGTGCACTCACACAGACACGTACACTCACTCTCACACAATCTACTCAGCCTGAAATTCCCCTCCATCATTGAAAAAACAATCAACCAAGCAATAGCCCTCAACCTCCTTCTCGGAAGAAAATGCACGCAGGACTCCGCTTCTGCCATCACCCAAACACCCAGGTGGGCAGTCCTTGTGTTTTTCAGTGCAGTGCAAGCACAGAGTCAACGAGTACGGCACCCGGAACTCTTGCCTATATTGTCTGGAAAATCCAGTTCACAACACCTAATTTAGATAAAATACAGAACAAACAATATTGAATCATTTTGAAGAAATGCATTAACAGTACAGAGTCATACAAGGAATTTATTTTTTATACATTTTAAACACATTATAGGAAAATGTTAGACAAGATATACTTGAGTGTTATTGGCTTTGTCTGTAAAGTACCTAAGAGACTTACTTTGTTTATGAACAATATAAACTAAAGTTTGTCAAGACAATTTAATTTGGCTTGAGAAAGCCTATCCTAAAAGTTTTGAAGGTAATACAGTTTATCAGGCACAGACAGACGGATGGACATGACAGATAGGTAGAGATAGATAGGCAGACAGAGATAGAAGGATAGATAGATTAGGATAGGATAGAAAATGATTTTTGATGTCGTAATACATCAGCTGTGGCATGCTGGTGTACTGGCAGAATGGGCACTTACTGCAGTCTTTTAAAGGTGCACTATGCAGGTGTAAGGAACTCAGCTTTTGGAAATATTAATAATCAATAATAACTTATTATTATTAGTTATGAATATTTGGGTCAGTTAACTGGATTAACTTGATGTGGCTGAATTAATATTACAATCAATTAATCAGTTCGTCCAACAAACTCTTTTGATTATTAATTTATTCTAAGAAAAGGGTATCTTCCATGGCCACAGATGAATAATTATATCTTAGCATGTACAGCACTTTGAGCAAGTAGCAAAAACCGAGATCGTAAAAGTGACTTTGTATTGCAAACAAAACAGAACCAAATACATACTATGTACAAGTTTTATTGACTAAAAATAGATATTTATATGAATATAAATAAACAAACAACATACACACATGAATACATAAATGAGTGGTAGAACGAAACCGAAAACTGAACTATTGAGAAGTTCCATGTAACTATATGAGAAGAACATCAGCATTTAATTTTCAAAGCATCAAATCAAAGGTATACTTGCAGGCCTGGGTAGCGTACACTATTATCAAAGTTGTTGAAAACTGAAGTTGTTGAGAATTCTGCAAGTGTCAGATTTTGAAGTCTCAATCATTTTCTTCTTTGTTGGATGAAGGAGATATGATGAACTTGCATGGTGGGTTAGAGCCCTTTTTACGAACTCCCGAGATTGTCCTTGGTTCTTTGTGAGCGAGTGTCCTCTCTCTCTTCCATGAGGCCGGATCTGGTTGGGATCCAGGCCTGCTGGGAGGCCTCTGGGCCCCATGGAGGGGGGAGGGGGTTCCCCCGTATCACCCGAGATAGTGTTTGCAAGGATGAAAACTATCAAGAAGAAAGGCGGTCACTGTTGCCTGCCTGATATAGTCTTCGAAAAGAACCAACCCCTAAGGTTTGAATGGACCAATGAGTGGGTGACATGTCTGAGAGGGGAAGGTTGCTTTGTCCCAAGCGTGATTATACCTTCATTTATGCTCAGATAGATATAACACATCCACACTGCATTCTAGAAGAAGGTGATGTACATCCAAGTGTGTGTCATTAAATGAGGATTAATTAGGTAGGAGGCATGATACAGGTGAGGTTACATTGACCGTTAGTTGGTTATATACCCAGGTACATACCATAATATATACATAATAGTACACAAGACAGTAAATCATTTACCCAATGTTATGAAGCATGTTCATTTATAGGCCTGTTAGTCTATGATTAATGCAGAAAAGTCTGTTTTAAAGAAGGTTTCTGTCTTCCCATTGTCTCTTTCTTAGGCATGTGGCCAAAGGAATGTGGTCGTAAAAACCTCCTTATCAGCCCTGTAACATGACACTGTTTCAGCCCTGGTGTTTGTTTCATAAACCTTTGTATATAATGAATAATTAGTGTGTGTCTGACGGATCCAGACCCTACAAATCTTTCGATCTTCACGGATGGTAAAACATAATAAAAATACACTTTACTTCGTTACATATTCTTGTTGTTCAGCCCAAACGCATTCTGGAGGTATCAAGAACGCTTTGTAACAGTTATGGTAGTCGCCAGTTAATTTTAAAATGTATAATGAAGGCATTTATACTTTACTTCATGCTACGATAAAATCATAGTTATTCCAATGTGACATGGACAAACAGACACACATAAAAACACATCGAATATATCTGGTTAAATGTCTTTAAAAAGAGACCTTCTTTCTCCTTAGCAAGAATCATTTTCTTTGGGACATTCCAATGGGTCGTAGAATTGATTGTAACTGGACACCACTTGGGGTGTATGGGGGGGGTGCTCGTGTGTGTGGGTGGGGGGGGGGGGGACTTTCCAACTGTGCGGTTGAAGATGCCCACCTAGGAGACTCCAGAATCTCTACACAGGAATTCCGTTTTTGTCAAACAGCGACCCCTAGAGTTGCTGTGGAGTACTTGTACTGTCGTAAATAGCACTCACGCAGAGATGGCTCGCAGTCACGGCCGGATCCCCTCCCCCTGTACACCGGTACCTGTTCAGTAGGATGGAAGCTGTAACGAGTTGAAATAAGATGTGGCCCCTTTAAAAGCTGCGCGCGCCCTGTTTAACTGTCGTCAGTCTGTATTGTATGTGCGCCGGGTTATTTCTGTTTGATGCTTATTTTATCCGAATTTTATCAGATCTTTTTTGCCGTAAAGCAATTCGTTACATCGCGAGACCTGATATCACGCAACACAGATAAATGCTGCTGATATATGCGGCCCGCCGGCTCAAAGTTGCAAGTGTGTTTTTTCCGCTCATATGCGATAGGGGGGTGCGAAACGACCACCATTCAACCCGAAAAGAGAAATATAACCATTCCAATGACTCCGAAGCTGTTCGGTTGAGGTAAAAAACCTGCATAGTTCACCTTTAACTCTAGTCTGACTTCTCGCTCGGTCAGTCTCCCGTTTCCTCTTTCTTTGGTCCACTGACAAAGATTTCCGAGCTTTCTTCTTCTTTTTTATATCAGCCATTACGAAAACTTGAAGAATTCAATATCTAGCGTTACCTTTTTCTTATAGCTAGCCGGATACTGGATGGATGGGGGCGTGTATGCGTGCAGTGCCGTAAAGCAATTCGTTACCTCGGGAGACCTGATATCACACGATACTTCCTAACACTGAGGTTGCAAGAGGTTGGGCCCGCCGGCCCAGGGTTGCAAGGGTGGTTTTGCGGCTCACAGGCACCAGGGGGGTGCGAGACGACCACCATTCAACACGAAATCAGTAATATAAACATTATAATGACTCCAAAGCTGTTCGGTTAAGGTAAAAAAGTTACTTAGTTCACCTTTACAGAGCAACATGCAGATTGGACACCCCTATATAGCATAGTGTATGTTGATGATAGAACAACTAGATTTTCTTAACTGGAGTAATATATATTTAGCCATTAACGATATTTTGAGATCAATTGTGATAAAATAACTTCTGCGTCTGTAAAGCAGTAACCGGAAGTGACGATCGGCGAGGGAGTCTGGTCAAGTTCAAGCTCAGATTACAATGGATGCGAATGAAGAAACCGAGTTCTCCGATGTGGACGAACATGCTTATGATGGCCCACAGGCCTATAATTATGAGCCTCCTAGGCGAGATAGTAGTTAGGGGGGAGATCAGGGGGAGGAACAATGGGCAGAGGAGAGAAGTAGAGTTGTGGTGTCAAGAAAACCAGTGGCGAATAGGGCAAGTGACTTGGTGAGTTCATGTAAGTTAGCACCGTGGCTAACGCTGGTTCATCTACTGTATGGCTAGTACCTTGGTGTTTTGCAATAAATCTGCTTTAGCAAACATACGTTCGACCTTGTTCTTGATTAAACATCCATTTAGATTGTCTTAATTTAAGCCAGCAACGTTTTGTCTTCTCATATTCTACGCTGACAGTGATTATGCAGTCCATCCAAGCTGGTTAGCACTACCTACATTGACTAAATACCATGCCATAACAACAAATTAATAATGACAATACCTAAGCTACAATAGCAACAGTCTAATGGCGCTTTTTCACATAATTCTCCGGAGTGAAATGTGCGCCACAAATGACCTAGTGTGTGGTAACAGTGTGTGGCAGTGAAGTCTGCTCTCTTCACCTGCACAAAACGCACCCAAGACCGAAAAGCCTTGTTTTTCCTAGAAGGAAAATGATGGGCATGATGTCCTGACAGGCTGGAATTCGTGCAACTAGCACAAACACAATAATTTACCATTATGGCAAATAAATTCAACCTGCATGTTGCTCTTTAAATACTGCTCATACTCCCCCCTTGCTTAACACAGCTGTGTACATTTTTGCAGGGGGGAATGGCTCTTAAAAAAGCCTTGGATTTATAAAGTAAACAACAACAACAAATAGGTGAGAGAGATGGAGGACTAGAGTAATAATTAACACAGCAAAAAAAATATATATATAAAGTTAAATAGCAAAAGTGGTACCCAGGGAATATAAATGGGGATGACAATGCCAATGTTTTTATGTTAAATTAAATAAATGTATACTTATTAAAAAAAATAATATCAAAAGAGTTTACATTTAACCAATTTATTTATAGACAAAATGTCCTACAATATAACTTTGTATATTGTTACTATTAACTCTTAAATCCTATTTTTCTTCTCCTGGTTCAGTTTTGCCACTGTATTTCTTTTTAAGGGCCTTGTTTTAACACTATATCCTAATCCCACCAAAACCACGCACGCACGCACGCACGCACGCACGCACACACACACACACACACACACACACACACACACACACACACAGGCCTACGATGCTTTTGGGAAACCCTGCCCTAGTTATTTGTGTGATATGGTGATGAGTAAAGTTACACGATCTTATTTTTACACCACTTTATTTTATCATCACACTAAACGCCACTTCAGAATTAAAATTTTTAAATAAAATTAGAGGAAGAAGAAGAAGAGTAGCTTGCCTGTATTCACCTTGCAGTGATGAACAGCGGAAATAAAAACATGCTAAAAAATCGACGTCATGAGTTCACGGGCGCGGCCCCACCCCGATCGACGTCATCACTTTGCCACTAACCAATGATAAGCATTGTGGGTGCACCCCCAGCCCAAATCTGCAGGCTGCAGCCAGGTGCTTCTCCTGACTGATACAACAGCAACAAGACACTTGAGAATGATCATGACACCGGTCATCATCTAATCACAGCCCACACTCACGCGCATCAACAAATGACAAACTCTAAATTAAGAATTTATTATTCTTTTGGGACAAATCATTGTTTGATTTGCGAACAGAATCCTCTGCTGTCTGGTTGCTCCCGGTTCGATCCGGACTCGCGCTAAAGGCAAATCCCTTTTACTGTCCGGCCGGGTTTTGATTTCGGCAAATCAGTTTTCGTGAATTCAAGCAACGTGATTATTGTTCATGAGTCCATCATGAGAATGGGCAATACATTTCTATCTGGATACTTTAGATCGGTCGTGGGCCCTGTGTCTCACCTGGTTGCCCGTTGACAGCAACATTGTCCAGCAACATTACTTAAAAAGTTTCCCTGTGTATTATCACCTCAGAGTGGTTAATTTATTTTAAACACTGTTCATGAACATTGTAACACCAATGTTTATCCGTGTGCTGCACATTTTACGGAGAACAGCTTCCAGAACCTAAGAGAGTACAATGCAGGCAACACACAAAAGCTTCCCCTGAAACAGGGAAGTTCCTACTTTGTTTGTTTGTGGATCACAATTTGTAAGTATGTCTTATTATTTCTAGTTGTGTTTTTTATATTAACAGTTCCAATTATAAGTTTTATGTTGTTGTTACAAACTACAATGTAAACAAAGGGCAAAGCCTCTGCTCGCCTGCTAGCCAACATTAGTGTTGATATAATGTTTACTGTAGCTTTTGTAAGCTCTCGCTTTTGTAAGACTGTTCACCGCCCCTTAGGAAATTAACCATGGTTTTGCGATCGATTACTGTTTGTATTATCATTGTTTTCTGACAAGTATCATGATTAAATGGTGCAGCCTATAACTTTGTATCTAAAATGTATAAGAAAATTACAAACAAACATACCACTCCTGTAAAATCCGTTCTTGCAAAGTCCGTACATAAAATCCATTTAGCACAATCTTCTTGTTCGTTAACATTCTTAAGTCTGAATCAGGTTTGAATTGGTTTGAAATTGAAGACATCCTTAATATTTACACCTGAGTAGATGAAACTCGCGGTTATGGTAAGGGGCGTGACATTTCACGAACACGCACTAAGCGGTGCCAATCACAACACACTGGTAACCAATCACAGCACATTTCGTATTTTGTAAGGACGGGCTCATTGAGTTCTAGCCAGACTTGGGTGAGAGGTGCTGTAATAATGTAAAATGTGTGAAAAATAATGTTTTTTTTTTTTAACAATCAAGCATGAAAGCATATTCTAGTACACCCCAAACACAAAATCAAGACTTCGTAAAAGGGCATAATACATACCTGTCAACACTCCCGTTTTTCCCGGGTTTCTCACGTTTTTTAGCCCTATCTCCCGGACCCCTCCCGGTTTGTTATTTCTCCCGGGAAACTCCCGTAATTTGCATGGCCCAAACTCCTTTATGAATAATCGGACCAATATGTTTGTCTAATGTTGACCAGTTGCCAGATCTTGTATTAAATGCATTATATTCACACAATCCACACACCATAAACAATTTCAACCCGTTTGTCATCTCAGACTGGCAACCTATACCCCAGTTGCGCAGTCGCGGAAAGCTTAACCTGAAAACAAGCAGATTGGGATTTTCTGATTGGGTACTGAACATTTAAAACTGAACTTTAAAAACGTATGAGTTAGGGCTTTAACAGAAGCATACCATAGATTAATAGTCGGCCTGTCTTGAAAGGTTTATGCGGAATCATTAAAAATATATTTCTCTGTTGAGAAAAGTAATGGAATTTTTTACTTCCATTACCCCACTGTTGCTCTGTGTTCCAAATGGTACTTTCATTATTACTTGCCTTCTCTCATTTGGAATGAGCCTTCAAACTGGATTCCTCTTTCACAAGGCCTCTTTCACAGCATACAGAGAATCGTCAGGTAAAGGAAGTAATTTTGCAGTTTGTTTGCCATTTATGTGATTTTGCCATTGATTCTAAAATGCTCAATTGTTCTCATGCGCCCAAGGACTATCAGCGGAAATTATAAAGGGTCGATATTCGATGCAAAAGTGTACTTTCCACAACAATCTTTACAGTTAAAAGCATTACTTTTGCTCCTATAAACATTCCTATTCAAAATGAAGGTTGAGTGATATTTACACAGTGTTCTAAACACATTGCCTATAAAGCCCTCTCACTTCAAGAGCTCTGCCCTCTGTGCTCACTTCTTCTGATTCACCCTATTTGTAGATATCATAACAATAGTCATATGTATGTCATTTGGAAGTGAATAGACCAAATATTTAGGACTTTCTGTGATATGTAATGCGTTGTCACACTGGTGTAAAGTATTACAGGGAAGGACATGCTGAGTTTGATCTCTTGAGGAAAGGCAAGACGATGGGATAGTCTAATCAGGCCAGCTTAAGGAGCGATCCCTCTAATGCCTCGCTATGAGAGGAAATACACACTGCTCCCTCGTGATCCGCATACAATTGAGGCAGTAAATAACATGGGCGCACACATTGTATCAGTCTTTTTTCTCTCAGAGGAAATGTGCTCGTAATTAAATGATAATTTTTTTCAATTAAGCATCAGCTGAAGAAAATTGTTGTAACAAAATCATTTTAAGGGAGGGGGAGGGGAGGGGAGGGGAGGGGTAATGAATGGACAAAAATGGGGAGAGTATATTAAAAATATCCAAATATTTTTAATATACTCTCCCCATTTTTGTCCTTTCATTACGTTATCAACCTTTGTAATCAAGATTTAAAAAGTACAAAGACATCATGAAAATAATCCATATGAATCAAGCGAATCAGTCTCTGTCTTCTAGATTTGCTGATTGATTCAAGCAAATCAAAGTCTTCTGAGGAGACATAATGATTTGCCTGCAAAATTTCACAGAGCAATTGTAAATGTGACTGCATCTGAACTCGCAATAGTATTGAGAAATGCCTGTAACCATTGCAAAAGATAACGAAGAAATCAAGACTTTGCATTGCTACTTAAGAATTTCATTTTTATTTCTAAACTATTTAAAATAATTCCTGCTCGTTTCATTTTCTTAGATATGCAGCCAAAAAATGATCTGGTTCCACCCATTTTTTTCTTCTATTTTGTCTCTCTATTTACTCAAAACCCCTATTTTCTGCTATTTCCAAGTTTGTGTGTCAATGACATGGCAGATACCAGTAACTAGGGAAATGTTCACACTACGGCAGTATAAACGGCAGTTAGTCACATTTTAGAGTGCTAAATATATTCTATATAGCAAAACAACTCAGTACTTTAAATTATCAGGACTCACACCTTAAAATTGACTATTTTGGTTAACCTGTATATGGAATCAAATTGGAAAACTCATGTCATACAGTGCTATAGCCAGTCACTGCACACACAGTTGACATGTGTATTTTGTGTATTCCTGTGAGGTTCCGATAACTCACAGAGATGGAGTTATGAGCCCTTCCAATCACTGTCTTCCATCAAAGCCTTTATCAGTTTTGTGGTTTGGGTCCTTCCCGAATGCTTTGCTCCACACTAAATTCAATGCCACAGCAGGATAATGGATGAATTTGTGCCTCTATTGGGCTCGTTTATCAAATAAAGTCATGTTAACTGTAATGACTTTTCAGTGTTATGAAAGTTACCATTTTTATATATTTATTTTCATCACTGATACAGGCATTATTTACAACTTTTGCAAGAAAAGAAAAGAGCATTTTGAGCAAAAAGCTGAAAAAAATTGTTTTTGATCCAGAATGATGATCAAACCATAGATAGATAGAATAGATCGAGTCCATTAACAGCCCAAAAGGGGTTTGGCGTCACGACATCTTTGTTTCCAGGCGGACATTTAAAGAACGCGACAAGCACGTCTACCGGAAATCCTATAGAATTCAACTAATCAGATGCAAACAGTGAGTTATCAGTTAAGTGTGCTATATGCATTATACATTCAGCCAGCGGTTCGTAAGCGTGACGTCTGAGGCTGAGACTAATGGCGGGTGAAGCATTGTCTCATAAATGACGGGAAAGAGTTAAATGCAATAACATGTTTTGTTTGAATGGTGAAAGTGTGTAAACATAGCCTAGTTATAGTAAAGGTGCGGTCAAATTTACCTTTGTTTGGATAATTTTCGAGAAATGGAGAAATCCAGTCATTTCAGAAGGAATCAATGCGATAGGATTTACATGTGAGGACAAGATTTTCCTGTGCAGATTTAATTTCGAGTTCAGTATGTCACGCAAATTCGCCACATTGACCAATAGAAAGCTGCTTGTTTTGAAAGTGACTTCTGTGTGTGTGAACTGTCACTATACACTACTAACAACAGATAATAAACCAATTGTCATCAATTTCCTCTAACGTGACCGCACCTTATGTCTGTACCTTAAAACAAAAATGTGTATGAACTTTATTCAGCACTGAAAATTGTATTCTGCCATTTGAATAAATGCACAGGTATTGGACAAAGTACTTGCGATATACAGTAGCTGCAGTTTGATGAATGAGGTTTAGACAGCTCTCTATAGCCTACTGATATAAGTGCAGATTGGACATAAAGTCATATGGGATTTACAGCAAGAGTGTCAACAACTGTAGCCCTCTCCTTAACATCCACAAATGACAGCTGCAACATAAAATATCTGCCACCTAGTGTGTGCAGTCTAAATCGGCATCACAATGCTGCAGAAGCTGGAGTGGAATGGCTGTTTCACCTCTCCAGTGGCTCAGAGGGAATAATGAGGTTTTCTCAGAGCAGCGCTATCTTGGGTAATCGCGACTGCAAGAAAAAAGAAAGAGGGTGAATGGGATGGAGCTGAACAATGGTGATGTCGAGGTTGTTTTAGTGGCTCATCCGTTTGTGCGTGTGCATGCTGTAGATTAATGGCAGAGTTCCTCAAGAGTTTCTCTCTGTGATGTATCGCTCTGCAGCCAGACTCTGGGAGGAAGACAGAACAAGAGTCCATTCTGTCTGATTAGGTGGAGAGAATGGAGATAAAGCCTAAAGGCGATCGTTTTATTGAAACACTATCACTGAGAATAGGATTGGCCTTTGATTATTTCCCCTCTTGACAGGAAGGGGGCATCAGGTCTTCTGAGAGTTTTACGAACAATGCGTCACACAACATTTATATTTATTCATTTAGCTGATGCTTTTATCCAAAATGTGGGTTGTGGTGGCAAACAATTTTATATTACTGAATAAGAGACAAACATATACCAATTGTATTACCAAGATTATTTATTCCCTTACGAGGAAAGGTCAACAGTCACAGTCATTACGCCGTTTCACACATACTCCGTTTGCAGTGCGTATACGGTGCGTGTTGCGGTGCGTATACGGTACAGGAGCAGGACGCGCTATAGTGCTTTCACATATGCTGCGTTTGCAGTGCGTAACTGATCCGCGGCTGTACACAAACACATAGGCCTACTCACTATTTTTATTTCAAATCCAGAAGTTATGCAGCAACTTTTATAAAAAAAAAAGTTTTGTCAGCATTGCGATTCTCTTTGTACACATATACAAACTTGGACGTATGCACGTTTAAACACAATTTAAACAACGTAGGCCTATAATTCCATGCATTACTTCTATATTAAAACTGATCAAATAATTGTTTTTGCCATTTTTAATGGTTTATGTATTATGTTGCCACTTTTACATGAAAATGATTTAAATTTTAATTTAAATGTAAACATTTAAATATAATTTTATGTTCAGTGAATGGAATACAATGATTATTTTAATTATATTTTTATTTAGTTGTATTTTTTACATGTTAATATTTTCAATCTACTTTGCTGTTTGGTTGAAACAATAACCATTTCAGGAAAAAAATATTGATATCAAGATATCAAATATTATGAAAAGACTTGCAGATATATATTTTTTGATGTTTTACCCAAAATACTGTATGAAAAAGGTTTTTCTTTTTCTTGATGTGATAATGCAAGAAACATTTTCTAAAGGTGTTTCATTACTATTTTATAAAATACTATTATTCATCACTATTACCCAAGAAGCAATTTTGTTTATTTTCAAGATTGCTCAGATGGGATGATATATCTTACTCACAGAGCTTTCAGCTTAATACTGAAATATGACATAATATCGTGCCTAATTAGTCAATAGTTTAATATCATCTGCCATAATGTAGATTAATCTGACAGGGAAAGCACTATGGGAACAAAAAAGGAAGGAGAACGAGAGAAAGACTGAGAGTGAAGCTAAGAAAAGAGACAGTTGGCAACGTGGCTTTTCACAGCCGAGCCCTGTTCCCATCCACTGTGGGACTGGTTGGGGGCCAAAAAATCCCACACTACAGCAGAAAAAAACTGCTGATAAAAATTCAAGCTTTGCCCTGAGAATTTCCTTCAGCTATCCTCTCGGCGCATGGAAAATGTGCGCGTTTGTGTCTGTGTGTGTTAAATCAATACACGTCTCACATTCTCTCCTTGTAATGAGAGGATGTGCAGTCCAACTTGGGAAGAGTGACTGAGAGAGAGAGAGAGAGAGAGAGAGAGAGAGAGAGAGAGAGAGAGAGAGAGAGACTGGAAAAATTAGATTTCAGCAGCAATAGCATCTTTATGATGCTGGAACACTAATAAACTCCTCCACAACCTAATTTCAACTAGTACACATTTGCTGCATATAAATGCCACTGTGGACACATTAATTCTGCTCTGTCTACTGAAACTCCAGTTACCTGTTCCAATAAAACTAATAACAGCAACCACTACAGCATCAACGACAAGGTTAACGCTTTCCCCCGTTTAACTGAACAAATATGACTGATGATGTCATATCTATGAAAGGTGAAACAAATTTGGTGCAGTCTTGTTTCATTTCCAGCATTTCCAGTTTTCTCAACTGCAGGGCTTTGGCTTAGGCTGTTGTAGAAAAGTCGATTGAAAACCGTGGGTTATTATTACCTTCTCGCACGCTGCTTGTTTTAGTGGTCTGCAGTGTGCAGTGTTAACGTCTGTTAGTGGTCTGTCTCATTGATTCTGGAGCAGCTGGAGTGAGAGGAGAACCTCAGGGCTCTAGGGACACTACTAGCCTTTCACAGTGATCAGAGATCGGTTTCAACTCCACAAAATACAAGCCTTTGTAATCTAACATTTGCAGAGAGATGAAAATATGTCATCAGAGCTCAGAGAGTGAAAATCGAAAGGGGGGAAGATAGTAGCAGTCTGAAAAAAAGTGATATGTGCGGCCTTGCAGACATTCAGAGGGGAACCCACTGTCACATAAAAGATTAATGCAGACCACCAGCCTCTTTCTATCTGGACCTCTGAAGAAACAAATACAATGGTGCGAGTTAAACCAAGCCAGATCGGTGTAACAAAATAAAGAAATACAAAGAAATCATATTGTGAGCACCTCAACGCTTTTCTAAATACCTGTTTGTCACTGTGCATTGCAAATGTTCTTGATCAACGAGGTCATTGGGATTTGTTGTTGTCAAGTAAATGTTTTCCATAAGTGGAGCGAAAATGCCTGTATTAAACATGTAGCCTCAAGACATACACTAATAGCATAATTACACTTCATTTCATAATATATATGAAATGCCAAACGTGATTAAATACAGAAAAGTGGGGCACCATATTTTGAAAAAGTACTTAAATGTTAATTCAATTGGCTTGTACTGTACGTCCAGGAAAATGACATGATGACCTCTGAAAAATGCACTTGGGCGGTCTAAATGATTTGTGAGAAGTAAAGTATCATGTTTTGCCTGGGAAATCTAATTGAGTAAAAGTATAAGTGATCAGTTTCAGTGTTTCCAAATGGAGTAGAAGTTCATATTTTTGTGGAGTTTACATGATGCTCATGTTTATCAGCCCAAGTGTGAATGGAATCTAGCAGTCAGTTATTACACAGCTCTTAGGAATACTTGTTTCTGATTGGTCAATCCAACAGTGTGACGTTTCCTGTTATTCACCATCATCCACGGCAATACTGTACTTTTTTGTACACAGTGATGGAATTTTTTTCTTAGCGAAAGCTTCAAGCATATAATTTAAAAGACATTAATGGTTGTATTTAAATACATTACCGATCAAAAGTTTGGGGCCATTAACATTTTTTTTTACTTTTTGAAGGAGATCTCTTATGCTCCTCAAAGCTACATTTTTTGATAAAAACGGCAATATTGGGAAATATTACAATAAAAAAAAAAAAAAAAATTTAAAATGTAATTTATTCCTGTGATGGCAAAGCTGATTTTTCATTATTACAGTCTTCAATGTCACATGATCCTTCAGAAATCATTCTGATATGATTTGTTGTTCAAAAAACATCTCTATGTTAAAAACAGTTGTACTGCATAATATTTTCTATGCAGTACATTTAGAATTAAAGTTGTATTTTTAATTGGGCACTGTGCAAAGTACCCATTAAAACGTCTTTCAGCAAATTGAATCTCTTCCTAGACCTAGACAGACCCATTTGTTCTGACTGTACATTATCCCTTACTTAACAAATCCATCTATCCTTCTCTTTTAGCTCTGATTGTCCACGAGGGTCCCTCCGTATTCCGCATCTTTAACCGCTGGCAGGCTGTTAATCAGCAGTGGAAAGTCTTAAACTATGACAAGGTGAAAGACAATGAGGAGCACCAGAAGACCTGTGCCACATTCCGCAACTTCTCTCTGCCGCTGCCGCACCGCATGGGGCCGTCCGGCACAGAAGGCGAAGCCTCCACCTCCACGTCTTCCCTCATGGCTGCGGCTGCAGCGGCCGCGGCGGGAACCGTAACCCCCTCCACAAACTCCGTCCTGTTGGCAGCAGGTGCCACGACAGAGCCGCAGGACTCATCTGAGCCCAGCAACGGACAGCCCTCACTGCCGGACCACCACTGTGCTTACAACATCCTTCATCTCCTCAGCCACCACCTGAGACCCCAGGAGCCACGCGGACAGACCAGCAACAGCAACCGCGAACTGGTCATGAGAGTTACTACAGTGTGAGGCCTGGTTTACGGTTGAATCTCTGCATGCGACGTATTTAAAGAAAGGATTCACTAAAGAGAATTAAACCGTGTCACCCAGGGCAGTTTTTGTTTTTCCATTTTTTTTACAGTATTGAATAAAACAAGAAAGCAAGTTTCTCTCGCAGTGGTTACAGGAAAGATTATGGCCATAAAGCTGCATACTAGAAATTATGCAAGCCACTGAGAAAGGTCAAAGGTCAGTGAAGTGTTGAATTTATTGTCAGCTCAAGGTCAGAGCTGTGACCATTATGAAGCACAACCTTACCGATGCAATCCAGTTTCTACACTGACAGCCACTGCTGAACTAAAATGGCTCAGAGTGCAGAACAAATGCGTTCTTTGTAAAAAAATGCAGCATTACACACATTTTCTGATTACTACAGGTTGTATTTTCAGATAAAATCCTATTATTAAATGTTAATGCGGCACTTGCGAGGATAAGCAAGTCTAAATCCGTTTCTTAAACCAAATGGGGTATTGAAGAATCAAACTATTGTGTTTACACTTTTAGGCAGTTTTTTTTAGGGAAATCAATCCTCTCTGATTTTGACAGTCTTGTACACCAACAATAGGAAACCACGTTACAGTGGAGACAACGTGCAGCAAGCAAACTACTACTACTAAAAAAACTGACTCAATTTGAGGCAAATCTCTTGGACTTATTTTGTTTACATTTGTTAAATATGTGAGGGAAAAAAAGGTTGCTACATTAAAAAAAAAAAAAGACAAATCCAACTGGTTTAACTGTTGTATGTGTCTGTTTCTCTTATGCAAGAGAGTATGCAAGAGTTGACTCCAGTCACAGAGCATATTCAATTAAATCATTCATTTAAATAATGCATTTTATGTGCTCCAAGCCTGGGCTTTCAAACAATCAACAGCTCTTGGAATGTTTACATTAATCCCATTTTTATTATAACACTTATTTTTTTCTTAAAACAAATACAGACAGAAAGTGGATCTAAGTGGCTGAGTGATAGAAAACAGGAAACAGCACCAGTGCCGGTGTGTCTTCTGGCTTCCAAGCCTGACCACAGCTGTCTGTTTCTGAGTAATCATTTCTGCCTTCCCCTTCTGATAATGGTCCACTCCTGCATTTCTTTCTCCTTAGATTCTTAGATCCTATATATCCAATAACAACTTGTGCAGAAATAATCCCATATGATCATGTGACATTATTAGCTTGCATGTTTGACTAGTTTAATGCATTTGATGACAGAAATGAGGCGTGTATCTGTATATTCTGAAGAAACACTTAAATATACGAGTGTGGGATTGGCGATTTAGAGGTGAAAAGAATACATAGGCCAAATTATGTTTGAATAATCATGGAACAGAAAAATCATTGCATACTATGACCTAACAATTAATAATTAGTTGAAGCAATGCCAATCATTCACAGCACTTCTCTAGACAAGGTTAAATGTACACAGAGAGTAGTGAGAGAGGAGGAGTGAGTGTGACAACAGCTTTCATTGACTGCTTTTAAACATGCGTTCAAATACAATCGCTGCTGCTGATTAGGTCAAATTGTGGTTGGTTCCATGTGAAACGAGAAAACCTCCAACAGAGGGCCAAGGCACAAGATAATGTAAGTGTTTGGACATTTCCTTCACTGGGATCCAGTAGAATTCCAGGGAGATGGATACATTATAGTCAGAAGGTATAAAAGAAAGTAAAACTATGAATGGAGGAATGTTCCATCTACTCTTTTAGTGTCTTTGTTTGCTCCTCCACAGCGACCTGCAGATGATGATGATGTCCTGCTACTCCAGTTCCACGAGTAGATCTCCCTCTCCGACTGTATCTCCAGCTTTACAGTGCACACTCTTCACCTGAACAACAACACATTAAAAGAGAAAGGTCCATGCATTCTGCATCTGAAAAAGCTATTTGTGTACACTAATTTATCAATGTTAATCAAGCACACATTGGACACAGGAAGCTTCCCAGAGAAACAATGGAGAAAATTATTTAGGAAATGAATACTTCCATATTACGAAAGATGGTAAGAGGTTTTATGTTTTCATTTGAATTAAAACACATGATTATCATCATTACAACCATTTGGCTTCATTGTTTCTTCACCCATACGCATTTGTATTCCTTCCTATATAAATGCATATGGATGATTCTTCAATTAAGAGAACTCATTGGTCCCCTAGGATAATTTTAAAGTGTTTTTAAAGCTGCAGTCAGGAGTTTTTCCTCTTTGTCGCCATCTCTATTAGAAAATCTGAAATTCCAATCATTCGCGGAATTATCAACTTTACGCGAGTTGTACTTCAACACCCTCGACACGGCACAGCGCGGATGAACACAATGTTTGAGGAGACTGTGAGTCTGTCAGTCACTGCGCCGGTGTGGATATTGTCATTCAGAATCACAGATTATTCTTTTTGGAAGTATGACCAACATAATAATTTTCACCGGAAAATATAATCTGAACTAGTAAGAAACATCCACTTTTGTTCTGGTTCTGACATTGCAGTAAATCGCGCTGATTAAATCTAACAATCGCTTCTAAGTTATCATATCACACAAAACCGTGCAAATTATACTTTGTTCTCAAATTGTTAATGTTAACAACGTCAGCATTGTGTGACTACATCTAATGTCCTTCCGATATGTATCCTTGTTTTCGCATGGGTCCAGTTGCAGTCTCTTTTTTTCTGTAGTCACTCCGAAGTCCGAACGAAGTCTTTTGCATTGTACAACGGGTGAAACTGTTTTTTTACAACGGGTGAATCTGCCACCACTATATATATATATACACACACACATACATATATACACACTTACATATACACACTGTAAACATTCTGGGTTTAGCCCAAACCTAGGGGGGGTCCAGAGACATATCCAGGGGTTAAATTGGGATTTATTATTAGTTGGGGGTGCTCTCCCTAGGGGGTACGGGGGTATTTAAAAATTTTCCATTTATTGTCAGAAATATGTTTTCAAAAGCATCACTTTCATCAAATTTTATGTAACATAATTTCCAGTAGGCAACTGACTGCAAACATGTGCCGTGGCTGAGCCACTAAGCTCGCTACGACGCCAGTGAAACATACAACAGCCCGCCAGCAGCAAGCCCCTGATGACGACAACGGCGACGAAGAAGAAGATTTATATTCTTCTTCGTTTGTTTTTATCGGCAGTTGGCAAACAAGCTGAGTGATGCGCGATACAATGCATTACCGTCCGTCCACCACCACACGCACGGTAATAGAGCTTTTGTTTAATTTTTTGCCGCTCCAGTCAGAAAGACTGAGAGGAAATGAAACAAAGTTGAAGATATTTTAAAAAACCTAAAAGATTCGTGGCTTTTGATAAAACATTCGGGGCTTAAGCCCAATTAGCCCCCCTCCCCCGCTCCGCCCCTGCACACACATATATATATATATATATATATATATATATAGATATATACCCACACAAACACACACACTCTCAACAAACCCAGCCAGTTCAGATATTTCATGTGTTCTAGCTCAAACACACCTGGTGCAACTAATGAAGCCCTTGATTGGTTGCATCGGGTGTGCTTGAGACAACACCTGTTTTGCAGATTTGTGCTGTTATGAGGGATTGTATTCAGGAGGCTGAATAATTTTGAGACTACAGAAGTTGAATTTAGGGAAACCACTTGAAACATTTGTTGTGTTGAGCTATTTCAATTAGTTTTGTTTGATCTGTTCATTGCAAACAGATGGAAGTCTGTAAATATATATATATATTTTTTTTTTTTCAAACATGATCAGAAAGTATTTTTATTAGGTGCCATTACCAAGTCATTTAGTATTTAATGTAGTATTGAGATGTACACTACCATTCAACAGTTCAATTTTATTTTAGAAAGACATTAATACTTTTATTCAGTAAGGATGCATTAAATTGATCGAAAAATGACAGTGAAGATATTTATACACTACAGTTCAAAAGTTTGTGGTCAGTAATTCTTTGTTTTTAAAAAGAAATTAATACTTATATTCAGCAAGGATGTGTTACATTGATAAAAAGAAATAGTAAAGATTTATATTGTTAGAAAAGATTTCTATTTTGAATACATTTTTGTCTTTAACTTTTTATTCATCAATGAATCCTGAAAGAAGTATCACAGGTTATACAAAAATATTAAGCAGCACAACTTTCCAACATTGATAATAAATCAGCATATTAGAATGAGTACTGCTGTCCATCAAAAGAATCATAAACACCATGACCACAGTCTGGTTTCAGCCCTCTGACAAGTAGGGAGACACTTTCATAGTAGCTAAGTGGTCTGGTCAGAATACAAGTGTGGATAATGGACTGTGGCCCCTTGATGTCTCTCTCTCTCTCATGGTGTTGAGTACTGTAATGTAGCTGATGTATGTGGAAGAGTATGTTCTATATGTCATATCGATTTATGATGCACAGAGTAGTGAGCAGGATTATGTATCAACGTGTGTGTGTGCGCTCACCTTGGCTGCCTTAGCTGCGGTCATGCTGTTCTGCATCTTCATGGCCTCAATCACGCAAATCTCCTGTCCCTCTGCAACCTTCAGAACACACGCAGATATATGAACATAACCCACAAGAGGCATTTCACAATGACTACTTTCTAATAACGTCTTGAAATGTACAATTCACAGAATATCTCCCTTCACATATTTATTAACTTCATGGACTAGTACATAAAACGACCTCAGCACAAAGAGCAGGGTAATATTGTAATATCATTTCATAAAGGAGCATGCATTAGAAGAGTGATAACGGTTAAACGAACAAAGCTCGCTGTAACGTGAGAGCAAAATCAATAAAAGAAACCTCTGTTTATAGCTATCAAACTCTCCATTAGGGAAATGGATTATGGAAATAAGCGAGCACTGAGGAATAGCTGTTTCCCTCCATCCACAAGGAATAATTTCTGTCTTATCTATGCAGAAGTGGTAACATCAGGTGGTGTGAACGTCACAGCTGTGTGTGTGTGTGTGTGTGTGTGTGTGGAGACTAATCAGTGTGAGAGCTCTTCATTGCAGTGTTCTTGTGTGTGTGAGACGTTGCTGAGTGAATGAGATGTTTTACTGGAAGAGCTCAGATGTATTAGTTGGAGCCAGTCGGTCTGTGCATTATATATAAGTCATTAACAAACTGAGTCAGGACACATTCAATTCAACTTGACAGCAACACGCGCACACACACACAGAGACATTTTGTCATATTGAAGTGCACTGTCAGCTTTACAAATGATGTCATCCCAATGCAACCCACGTAATTTAAAGGAATAGTTCCCTCGAAATAGAAAATTCTCTCCTCATTTACTCGTCATTTCAAACCTGTATGACTTTCTTTGTTCTGTGGAACACAAAAGGAGATCATTTGATGAACACCTGGTTGGGTGAATTTAATACAATAGAAGCACTTCAGGACTCACTTTAACACTTAATAAAGCACCTAGAGTGTGAGCAACTAAGCACAAGTGGCTCATTGATTTTTTTCCAAGTGCTCTCATTGTTTATATTGAAAAACAACCCAGTTCTTAAAGCTACACAATGTTATTGTTTTTTAGTCAAAATGTAAATAACGAGAAAGTGCATCAGAAATCCATCTCCCGGGCCGTGTTTCTGCTTTATCAGAAAATCACTACTGTAAGTTTGGATTTTCAGAAATACATTTAGTTAACATAGCATCACATTGCTGTGCATTGTTGTGCAACAACAGCCAAAATGCATCATGTTCCTGTAATCACTGTAAAGCTGCTTTGAAACAATCAGTATTGTATAAAGCGCTATTTAAATAAAGGTGACTCGACTTGACTAGCTTCGCAAAACTATGTTTAGACTATGTTAAACTATGTTAAATAACTATGTTATTTTTACTTTTGTACTGCTAGAGAAAGTAGTAAATTGACTTCTATTTTTATAACAAAATCTGCCTCCCAGGGCATTCTTTTATAACACTGAGTCCACTGAGAAGTCTTCTGTCTGATTTGAAATCCTTTTTATTTAGGTCAGATTCAACTTACCTAATCTGATAATAATAATAAAAATAAAAAAAGTAAAGGTGTCGAGTTAAGCACCCAAAAACAATAAGCATCCATTTTTTATCATTTATTTATTTATTGAATTTTGTTGTCATTGACATTTGAGTGTCATTCACACCGAAAAGACAAATCACCTGTCCGGTACTCATGGGCACACCAGTGCACCTCGAGCCATCAGATTCATCCATGCAGAACAGCAGAAGCATTCACACAAACGTTATGACACAAATAACTTGTAGTTCTATAATTTAATCGCTAGTTACAAAGTTACATAATGTAGCTTTAAGACATTTCAACAGTACAAAAAAAAAAAAAAAAAGACATTTCTTTGTGTGCCATCTAGTACTGCACAGTCCAGTCTAGTTAGTGGCAGAAATGTGCCATTCTTCACATTTATTTTAAACCAATATAACATTTCTACTGCATTTCTACTGTCCAACTGCAGTTTTTTCTTTTGACCAAAACTGAGCGGAGAACAAGGAAAATGGTAAGTGAGCCACATGTACTTTTTTGCATGAGGGTGGGTACATTTTCATTTCTTGTTGAACTTTCCTTTAAAGATTAAGTGTACTTTCATACTACATGTATTGCTATTATCCCTCGATTCTTTTTATCTTTTGTCTAACTAACTGTCTGATTGTTTTTATGTGTAATATTTAGAAGTCAGCGTCCTTAAAAGTTGCAGTTATTTGGAACAATTCACCTAGAGACCTTTAAGCAATCCAGACTGAATTTTAATCCATATCATGAAGCTAAACAGAGAAAACGAGAGTAATATAGTTACGCTGAATGTGCAGTATTTCCAGTAAGTCACTTACCCTATCCCCTGGTTTAACAGACACAGCCACCACTGATCCTGGCATGGGAGAGCGGAGAATACTACTGGTGTCTTCAGGAACCTTCTCTGGCATGTGCTTACTGAGGGACGCTGCCAGGTTACTCAGCACACGCAACTTAAACTGAACACATGAAACACATAGAAATGGGTACACAGATACCTCAATGAATTAAATACAGAAAACTACAGTCCTATAAACAACCAAAAGACAAACACACACACAAACACATTTCACCCATTTTTTTTTAGCAGCATAAAGTCTAGTGAACATTGTATCTTGTTCAGACCAATAATTTCATATTAGTCTTAAAAGACTGCACACCCAAAAAAATGTTTCATGGAAAATGACTTTAGGTGGATGGAAATGCTGCAGAACATACCCATGTACATTTATTTTACCTGATGGTCTCAAAACTAATGTTGAAATTTCATAAACGAATTTTTGTGTGTAATATGTATCAGACATGGTCGTGATATAGCTGGTTATAAGGTCCCTGTGAGGCCCTGACAGCCATTCAAAATTAGAAGTGTATTCTGATAGTGTTTTTGTGAGCAACATACACTACAGTTCAAAAGTTTGGGGTCGATAAGATTGTTTTAGAAAGAAAGAAATCTCGTATATGCTCAGCAAGGATACATTTATTTGATCAGAATACAGTAAAGAGAGTAATGTTGTAAAATATTATTACAATATTTATAAATATTAAACAGAAATATGACACAATGGTTTTAAAATTTAATATATTTATTTTATTCATGTGATTGCAAAGGTGAATTTTCAGTTTAATGCATCTTCGCTGAATAAGTAGTAATTTCTTTAAAAATATAAAAAATCTTTCTGACCCCAAACGTTTGAAGATAGTGTGTGTGTGTATATATATTAATCATTAACATTTCATATTATTATAGCATATGTTTTACCAGTTCCCGCTCTTTTTTCCAAATGAACTCATTTCTCCCCTTTTTATGCTACAGTTCACGATAGTGAAGGCTTGGGACTATGCACATTATTCATGTGATGTGGTGCAATCAGGCAATCATATACTTCCAGGGGGATCCAGTGAAAAAAAGTGCCATTTACATAAATGCAAACTGATGGCTTTCTCTGTGTATTTCAGACCTACTTATGGCAACATATGGTCAGTGAACAACTAGGCTAGGCTGGCCTGATCTCCCATGATATTCTCCTAAGCTTCCCATCTCCTCCTTTAGATGGCAGCACAAATCGGTTTCCAAACACATGCCGGGCAGCTAACAGTTTATTTTACTTTGAGAGTCTCAGACAGATGAGAGGCTCTGTCAGTGCCCAGTCTAATTCAATTAACAGACGAGTGAAGCCTGGCCCTCCGCACTGCTCAATGACTGAAAAGCAGTTTTGTCAATTTAACGATTACCAACGCAAACTCCCAGTCTCTCTCACAGTAGCAGCTGTAGGCCAAGAGCATCAGCCCCCTGCTCTCCATACAGACACTAATGGAGCGCCATTAGCTCATAACAGCCTGCAGAGCAAATGAAGAGCTAATTAATACAGTCACATAAAGAACAGGCCACTGAGATGGATATTTGAGTACGTTGGGGGGGGATGGGGTCATACCTCCAGGGGCCATTTTCAGAGCATCAATTACAGAACTCAAAACCTTAGCAAATGCTTAATTTATGTCAGTAAAAGCAATTATACCATCGGGTTACATTAAGGTATTTATCGGACAAAAACAAATTGGCGCATATATATATATATATATATATATATATATATATATATATATATATATATATATATATATATATATATATATATATATATGTGTGTGTGTGTGTGTGTGTGTGTGTGTGTGTGTGTGTGTGTGTGTGTGTGTGTGTGTGTGTCTATAGTTTCTAAAAAAAACTATTTTTAATGCTGGATGTTGTCTGTCCTCAACAAAAGAGCCAAATACTTTTTTTACTACTAGTTCTTTACAAGTTTCTCACCCGCAGTGGCACTTCCTGACCAGTGTGTCATTGTGAAGACCCCCTGTACATTTGTGATGTAATTTTGGTGCTATATTTAGCAAAAAGGAAAAGGTGGCTCACTAATTAATCACTGGGTAGCTCTCTGAAGGGAATATGTCTGCTTTCCAGGAATTCAACAAAGGAAGCCTTACATCATTCTGCTAAACTCAGGTCACACACAGTAATGAAGTGTGATGATTCTGTGACCGGGGTCAACTCACTAAATCTCTGAGCAACAAGGTGAAGTCACAACTAAAATATTTAGATGTTACCAGAATGTGCTTATGAGAAGTACTACACCATAGTTGGGTACTTGATCTAAAGCTTAAAAAAAAAAAAAGAAAGTCTGGGACCACTACTACTACTTTTCCATATTGTATCATTCCAAATATCATTCCGTGCAGGTAGGGGTCTAGAATCATTTAACCAAAAATGATAATACAGTGAAATATTACAATTTAAAATAACTAATCTGTTTTGATATACTTTAAAATGTAATTTGTGATGGAAAAGCTGATTTTTCAGCATCATTACACCAGTCTTCAGTGTCACATGATCCTTATTATCAATGTTGAAAACGGTTGGTTGGAAACAAGGTAACACTATTTTAAGGTGGCATTTACATGTTACTACATATACTTACTGTAGTAACTAATAACAGTAAATTATGCATAATTACACGTAACTTACACTAAACCAAACCCTAACCCTAACGTAAGTACATGTAGTAAATTAATAGTACTCAGTACTTATTTGAGCAACTACAATATAACTACGTCACCTTAAAATAAAGTATAACCCAAAACACTACCACTCAAAGTCTGGAGTTACAAATTAATTCACAATTACTTAAAAAAGCCTCATCTGTGACTGACAGTTATGAATGGATACAGATTAAGGATGGATAAATATCTTCATCTCTGTAAGGTTCATGAAGCATCCTAAAAGCCAATCACACCTATGGGAAGTGCTAAAACTTCACCTGAATATTTTTATAAATCGACTGCCAGAATGCATAAGGTCTGCACAGCCGTCAGCACTGCACGTGGAGGATTTCTACACACACTCAAGCAATGTGAAAAGAAACGGTCTCAAGTTCTTGCTCTGTTCTAGAGTGAGGGGTTGTGGTTGAAATTAACCCATAAAGCATGCAAGTATGTGTCAAAAATCTACCAGAAACATAATACCATCTAGGCACCATTGACAATTTTCAACGCACCAATATTTTGGACACACTCATCCTAATCTCACATGCCATTTAGGATGGACGATCAACAGTCTGTAAGATTAACATCAAATTTTGATTTCTTTATTTTTTTAAAGGCCTAGGACTACTTCTAGGACTCACTAATGACTTTTAACCCATGAAGGAGGTTAGTGCAGTGTTTCCCAACCCTGTTACTGAAAGCACACCTTTTGTACCGGACCCATTCATTTCAGGTCTTGGAGTCTCTTCTAACAAGCTGAGTTGAATCAGGTGGGTTTGATTAGAAATAGTTTGAAACAGTAGTGTTGATTGATGTGCCTCCAGGAACAGGGATGGGAAACAGTGGGTTAGTGAAGGCAGTTTGAAGTGCTCTACTAATGGTCTCACAGAATTTCTAAGTGTGATTCCTGAGAAAAAAACATCTATATTACTTTTCTGACAGGAGGAAACCCTAAAATTTTTGAAACTCTGGTTTCTGCTGGACCTGACGTGGAAACAGACAAGCACTGAACAAACCACAGCCCCACTGATCTGTTAACATAGAATGAACGGAAGGCATCCCATAATAGCAGTGACCCCATGGAAACTTCGAAACAAACCACCTCAGAAGGACTTTGAAGCAGAGACCCCCCATGAAGCACACGCGTGTGCAGTCTGGAAGCCGACATTTCCTCTTCTTTTACAGAGTTACTGTGTTTTTAACCCTGTTTGTTTGTTTAAGCTTGCAGAACGTTGATGCTGATTGTTTAGGTGGCTTTGGGTAAACAAAGACAGGACGGCTTGGTTTGATTTGTAGTTGGGTTGAGACACCTGTGCCTTGAGTGTGAGTCAGTGCCTTTGCGTGTGTGAATGTTTGGTAGATCGACTGGAGTGTAAAGACAGGATACATGCCCCAGTGAGTGACATAATATAGCATATATCACCCAGCATGACGTTCACCGAAAAACACCAAGGAGTGCTCATGAACACACAAACAAAGGCACGATCATACCAAGAACGATGAATATAATGTTAACTATATTGGCGCTCACAACAACGGATGATAATGTTGTTTATTCTCATTAAATGCTCAAGCATCTTAAAGTCAGGTGGATTCTGATCGGCTTGCAACATTTTTTTTTATCCCTCGGGAGCTGGAAAACATTCTGAAAGTGATTCCAATGACACTGTTCCTCTGAGCAGTTATCGTTATTGCTGTGGTGTGGAAGTCCATATTCTCATAGAATCTCATAGAATGATTATTAAAACTGTATAGTTATTATCCTTGGTATGCACAGCTTTTTAGTTTACTGCCACATACAGCTACAGAACGGTGCACATAAGAAACACTTGAGGACGAACTAACACAGAAACATCTAAGATTAGCTACAAAATGTCCCATGACAACATTAATTTTAGCAGTGGTTCTCAACTGATGGGTCAACAAATAAAAAATGTGTTTATTCTGACAGGGTCTTAGATAACGGGGGGGGGGGGGGGGGGAAATAAATACAAATAAAATGAAATCAACCATATAATTAGGAATGGCTAGGATAGAAATATAAATATGCTTATTAAGTTTTAAAAGAGGAGTATTTTGGTCATTATTGCCCAAATTGTTCTTTTTTTTGTCTTCCTTTTTGTTCAATCAAACTGTGCAGTATTAAAGCACAAATTTATCTTTCACTTGGTAGAAAGCAAATTAAGCACAACACATGCTGACATGCTCATCCTCAAATAGAATCCTCATCCTTTATTAACTAAAATAAATGGCAAAGTATGCAAGACAAAAGAAAATATGACCATCACTAAATGAAATGCAAGCTCATTTACAGCATGGATATACTTGGATAAATGTGTGTGCTGTGGAAAAATAGTAGCTTAAGAATACTAAAAAAAATTTACATTCCAATGTTAGAATTGTTTTGATTAACACAGTAGCATAAAATTAGCTACTATGCTGGGTCACCACTTTATCTCCAATGTATAATCTGGGTTTGGAAGTAAAACCAGTTGAGAACCATTGACATACAGTTTATATTGGTAGGTGTCACTATGAGGTGCTTGTTTAAAGACTTACTGAAGTGCCCAGATACTGAAGGGTGATCTCCCCAGCCGCTGTCCGCAAGAGGCACTGCATTCAGAGAGGAAACATTAAGACATAAAGCCTGTTAGTGTCTTTGAATGTATATTGTGGTGGGCCTATACCACAGCGATGGTGAATTCTTCATTCTGATTGGTTGACATGTTAGTGTCTAGTAACAATTTTGGAGTGCCGCTGTTTATTTTGCAATAATGACCAACTGACCGTACATTTTCACACCTATTGCATGTCTGTCTAACTAACTAACTAACTAACTAACTAACTAACTAACTAACTAACTAACTAACTAACTAACTAACTAACTAAATAACTAAATAACTAAATAACTAAATAAATAATCACATATTGATTTAAGCTGCAGAAATAAATCATGCAGTGATAAGAGCAACAATTGCCTGGAGGCTGGGACACTGGTCAATTTAGAGTATAGCCATCTTTATAAAAAAAAAAATAATAAAAATAAAAAAAATAGTTTTTTTTTGTTATTTTATAGTTGACAAATCAGAATCAAACGTTCCAAAGAGCCATGTAATAAGTTGAATAATTGACCAGTGGCGAGGCGAGGAATCTTCAAGTGGGTAGATCTTTGTGAAATAGGGTGGACCTCTTTTCTGTGCCTCTATCCAATTATATAACTTATTATAATAATATCAAAGTGGGTTTTTCCCAAGAACAATCCCAGTAAGTGTGACAACATCAAACTTGAAAAAATAAATTAATACTAAATATAAAAAAAAGCTTGGAAATTTCCTAAAAAATTCCATCTGAGAGGATTGATTGGATTGAACAATATCCATATTGTTATTGGATTGAACAATATCCATATTGTTATTGGATTGAACAATAACGCATTTACACCCGTAGTGTCAATTTTACTACCTCAAGTGTGCATTACTTTACAAAAATTGATCATAACTTTTCAATAATGGACCAGAGCTAGTTATTCCCTACATATGCGTATGTTTGTGAACCTGGAGAGTCCTGTGTTTGCCGTTGATGGTGATGGGCAGCAGTGCTGAGGCCAAGTTCCATTGTCCAGACACTTCAACCTTCTCTCCATCCATCTCCACCTAAACCAACAAACAAAACACACGGTGGGAGTTTGACATAGGGCAACAAAAGTTATAATTGTTATATTTGAGTAATGTGTGACAGTGGTAAAAGACAGAGCTGATCTGTGTGACAGAAACAGCGAGACAAAGAAATCAAAATGTACGTTTCTGAACCCATGTAAGGTCATTCAGTATTTTCCACACCCAAATCCACCTGATGCCTGTTAGGGGAGGTGGGGGGTTTCATGTAAATCTTTTCTTTAAACCAGTGTCACTGGTCAAACTGATTACCCTCAGCCCTCAAACACTTGTCTAAACAACAGTTCTGAATAATCAGTCACATTCCCAAAGCATGCTGGGACACTGGAAGCTCCAGGGCCATCTGTGGAGCAGGGGGTCCAGTTTGATGTGCAGTTGTGGGAGAGAAACACACACATGCAGCCCTCAGCTGTAAGAGCAAGAGAGAGAGGGGTCCACGGAGATCAGGTGAGGCCCCTGAACCCCCGAGGCTCTTTTTATCCTTGACTGAAGGGCCACAGGTGTCTAAACACACAGTTAGTGAGTGACGTCTCAGGGAAAGTGTGAGAGCAGCGGCTCCATGAGGGTCTTTCAGTAACAGAAGAGGAAGACACACAGATCCTAAAGTGATTTAGGCTCAAGAGTCGAGGGATTGATTTCAATGCAAATACTACCACAGAGGACATTGTGTTAGACATTAGTGAGGGAGCAGGAGCGCTCAATGGAAGTACTACAACAGAAGCAGAGAATAGGCCTTCTCACAGAAATCAGCTGGATAGGCAGGATGAGTTATGACCTTAATGAGGGCAATATTTGTTTCTGGAATTGTGTGAAATCTCTCATCTTTGCTTATGGGAACCACAGAAGTCAATCACCTGAGCCATAAATGTTAATCATGTTACGCATCACTATGCAGCCACTAAAAAAAAATATTGGCAATGCTGAATAAAATAAAATAAAATAATTAAATTAAATTAAATGTAGACCCCTTAATTATGAAATATTTGTACTTTATCTACTTTTGAATGGCCATTAATGGAGAAAGATTGGGTCCAGACTTCAGATGGTGTACTTAACCATGCTATCCTTAACCATGATATCCATGCTTAACCATATCAAAATCGGACAACAATGTTAATGAGACATGACCAATTATTTTTACAGGAAATTATTAAAGATAAAAAGAAGGAATAGGATCGAACCAGTACCCTCCACATGAGCACCACTCCTCAATGCGTCAAGCATATATGCACCACAGCTCCTACACGTGGAAAATAAACTGAGATCTGACATGAGAATATTTTAAACACTTTCACTCACATTATAGTTGTTTCCAGACCGAGACACACCCAGCATGTGAACATCTTTATCAAGTTCCACACACAACTCCCAAACTCTGCTCTCTACAGGAACACTGGATACCCTGGAACACAACACGCACAGAGAATGTTTATCATCTGTCATAACAGGCGTAACAAATACCCTTTTTCTTTTTCCTCTCACTATAATCTCTTCGCTCACAAATCTCTCACTATAATCATTGTCAATTACACAGTTTCTCTTTTCTACAGATGAATTAAAAAACACAACCAACACACCACCTGGTCACTGGCTGTTTGACTGACAGCTCTTCTGCTAGGAGACCTAAAGTAAATGTATTAGGAGGAATGCTGTGTTTTTCCACTATGGTGGGCTGCATTCACTACAAAGAGAAAAACCACCCCCCACCAATAACTTTTGAAACGCATAAAAAAAGAGAAAAGAGACAGTGGAGGGGGAAACTGGAGAGATGTTTAGACAGATGGTCTCTTCTGCATCTTTTTCACAAGTGTAAATTGGTCTTCTTTTCCAGATGAAGAAAAATTCATGAGTGTTTTATTGGCAGAGTCTGAAAGGTACATTGCCAACCAATTAATTTACACTAAAAGAACCATTTTATATTAAATACAACTTGTGTTGTGAGGTTACTTTCAAAGCAGTTTGATAGTTGCATACACTAAATGTTTATTCACAGTGCTGTATGCTTGTAAGTGGATTACTGCTAAGCGCATTTCCTGTTTGTTTGTACATAAGGTGGTTATTGTCTGAAGCTTGTATTTACGGTTCATATGGAACATGGTGCCCCCTCAAGATATGAGCTCTCTCTCTCTCATAAGCACTGTGAGATACTAGACTGCTGCAGATCTTTAGAAATGTGTCTGAAAACGCTGGATGGTGAGAAGATCCAGTTAGATTATTTATTACTACCCAGTGTTCAACAATAAGGATTTCTTCTGCTGGCATTTTACAACACTTTTCACTTGGCCTTCTAACACTTCTCACATTCTCCAACATATTTTTTTATATATTAACATTTTTGTTATATATCGTGTCCTTCAAAAAGAAACCTAAAAAACGAACAAATCATTTGTTTTCCATTTGCAATAATTGCTAGTCCTTTTACAGCTACAATATAAGTAATGTAATAACTTTACAAACACTTTTGCTGAAAAATGATGCCATATGGTGCAAAACATTACCGATTTGTTTAGAATCGAGACTCATTCTAAGACTGCCATAAGTTATTCTAACAATTTCACCAAAACATCATCTTTTATGTGAGCCAGCTATACAATGTTACCCTTTTGACATACTTTCATCAGCAGAGTTTATAAAACAACAACATTCAAAACATTGCAGAAATTTTATTAAGTTTCATAAAAAACAAGTGTAAATGAACAATGGATTTAAGATTTTTGTCATGGGGCCCAAAGCTCTCTCGGCAGTTCTGCTACTACCATAAGACAGAATATCACACAAAACAATGGAAAACCAATGGAAAACCAATGGAAAACATTAAACAAATAATGGGAAACCAGATTTTCCAAGCTCTTATGAAGACAAAAATGTTATGTAATGTACTAGTAGACATACTCTAATGTGCACTACACAAAACTCACTCACCAGTCGATTTATGAAAACCAAGCTAAAAATAAGAAATGGTTATTCAAATATCATCCTAGCTATGATATCATAACTATAAGCACATTCATATGTGAACAACCATGTTTAGATATCAATGCCAATTCGATATTCAGCAGTCATTGTTAAGACCCACACCAAGAAAGATAACTATAACAGTAACTATTTTGGCATTTACACCAAAGGACGATAACGTTCTGTTTATTATGTGGTGTGGACTTCGCTATTCTAATAGAATGAGAACGATTATTAAAAGTGTATAGGTAGGTATAGTTATTATCGGTGTGAATGGGCCTTTATGTTTGTTTAATGAGGGTCTAATAAGAGTCATAGATAACTGGGAAATGGTAATGTGAAATACTGTTTAAAGGGTCATGAAACCCACAACCATGTGTGAACATCATTGAAGTCAATGTTAGCATCCATTAGTTTTCAATGTAGAGGAAAACTAGTAAATGTTCAACCGTTTTGAACTATTTTCAACTTTCAGGTTTAAATTTGTCTGTGTCTGCATCACAGGATGTGACATTTTCTTGTGTCTCGTAATTATTAATGAGACTGCGTGTCCTTATCCAATGAGAAGAGTCCTTGCTTAATTATTCATGACAGCACGTGTTGAATTCCTATGACAGGCGCTTCAAACAGTGAGATTGCATACAGTAAGTGAGATGCATTAATGGATCAAAAATAAGTGCTTTGTAAGAGTTTCTGCTTCACATAAGTTCTCTTAGATCTTGAGTCTTCGGCACAAATACGATTCATCCACACTGTGAGTGTAACCGGTCGTAGCGGAAATTTAACCGATCAAACAGCTTATAAAAACGAAGCAAAATAAGCCTCAAAAGTGATCAAAGATGCAACAGCGTGTTCATATATATTTTCGACAGAGAACAAATGTGAATGGCTGTGCATTTATTTGTGCATTAAATTATAGCCGTCACATGATATGCATGTATTTATGTAATTTACAGTGAGCTTACAAAACCATGTGTACATTGTGTTGCGTGTAATGGTAATTTGCAGAAATCAAACTGTCTGAATCAGAAGCCGGTGCAGTGTTGTCCACGCCCACTTCTGTAGCATTTTTTTTTTAAATTGTGGTGAGAACTGACTGCAGCTGAAACAGGGGGTTTCATGACCCTTTAACTAAATTACTGTTTTTGCAGCAAAAAAACTTCAGGGAAAAAGACAAATGCTACAAGAGTGCACTATAGGCCCCAAACCACCGTAACTGGTAGTTGTCAGCGTGTGTAATCCAGATGCCCCATCTGTCTCTCACCTCAGATCTCCCAGGAACTTCTGAGAGCGAAGCTGTGCTGCTACATAGAGTGCCGCAGCCGTAGCCAGAAGCTCCCGTCTCTCTCCTGCTGTTAACATGTGACCTTTGAACCCATCAGGATACACCTCCGGGAGAAACTTTGTGCTGATATCACCAGACACAAACCGTGGGTGAACAATGATCTCTCTGAGTAGAGGAATGTTATGGGTCACACCTGAGCAAATGACAGAATAAGAAATGAAAGAAATTTGAATTTGGAATATTTTCACATTTAAATGATTTTGCATACTACTTTATGTCATTTACCTCGGATGACATAATTATCAAGCGCGTTTTCCATTTTCTTCAGAGCTTCTTCTCGTGTTTTACCATATGTGACCAACTAGTTAATGACAACAGCAGTAAATCAATCTGACATTTTAAATCAAATGAGACTGTTAAGATGGTCTGGTATTATTATTATTCTATTACCTTGGAAATCATGGGATCATAATAAATACTGATGTCACTTCCTTCCTCAATTCCACTGTCTACTCGAACCTTCAAGAGAAAAGCAAAACTGAATGACAATTATCATTCAAAAAACCTAATTTCCAAAAACATTAACACTTTATAATAACTGCACGCTATTAATCATTAGTTAAGCATTAGTAAACAGTTAATTCGTCATTTATAAAGCATTATTATACATTATTAAGCCGTTTATAAATACAGCTCAGCTATAAATGCTTTATTCTTGATTTATAAGCATATCTATGTGTTTAATAATTGTATTTTCATACTTTATTAAATGATCCATTTATCAATTCTAAATTAAGTATTGCATTATTTACGAACCATTTATTTAGGAGTTGTCAGTGGTTCATAAGATCCCTTAGAAAGTGTGAGTAAATGAATAATGAACTATTTAAATGTACATTCACACATATTATTCAGACACATAGTAATAGCTACATAGTGTGTTAATAAATGCTTTATTAAAATGCATTTCTACTGTAATTCATGGTTAATTCAGGTAGTTATAAAGCATTTAGTAGTGGTCAGTTAACTATTTTTGTGAGCTTATCTAAAGTGAGGACTATTTAAAACGTGTAAAGCATTTACAAAGGAGAATTACAGGTTCAGTTTTCTTCTAAAAAGAAAAAGGAAACAAACAACACAGTGATACAGAACATAGAAATATTTAAGATGTATGAATGTACATTTAAATAGTTTATTAATCATTTACTTACACGTTTTAAGGGATCTTATGAACCACTGACAACTCCTAAATTACTGGTTTGTAAATAATGCAATCCTTCATTTAGAAATAATAAATTGATCATTAATAAAGTATGAAAGTACAATTATTAATCACATTTATAGATAAATTATAAATTAAGAATAAAGTATTTATAGCTGTATTTATAAACTGCTTATTTATGTCTATTAACGCTTTATAAATGATGAATTAACCGTTTACTAATGCTTAACTAATGATCCAAAGCGGGCAGCTATTATAAAGTGTTACCCCAAAAACTTCATGCATAAAGTGTTTTAGCAGAATGTCTAAAATAATTTAAGAAAATGTTCATATATAGCCATGAAATGTGTCCTGCATTTCCATGTGAATTTTTCAAAACAAACCTTTTTCAGGCAAAAATCACCGGAACACAAAGCTATTAATAACCACTAAACATCACACAATGGCATCTTTTTGGACCTGCCTATAAATGAAAGAATAATGTAAATATCCTCAGTTGTGTTTGCTTTCTTTAGACATTTAAACATCATCTGTCTGTGTGCGTCTGTGTGTGTGTGTGTGTGTGTGTGTGTGTGTGTGTGTGTGTGTGTGTGTGTGTGTGTGTGTGTGTGTGTGTGTGTGTGTGTGTGTGTTTCTAAAATTAAAAACATCCTGTTCTGAGCAGCTCCCAGAAACCAGTGATCTTTCATTGAAGAGGACGAGTCTTCCTGTCCTTCCTTAATTGACTGATGTGTGAATCTTACAGAAACATTCACTGTCACTTGAAAATGCTAGACTATGCAGAGTGTAAAGGGGACTGGAGGAATTTTAGACTACTACAAATTTATCTGTCATAATTTACCATAAGTAAGAAGAGCCCCAATAAAATGTTACCCAACTCAAATGAGCACAAATTAAAGTAATAATATAATTACTTTAGTACTTTTTATTAATATTACGATAAGAGTTTTAACTTTATATTGTTTGAGTTGGGAAAATTTATTGAAAACAACTAGTTTTACACTTGGCCCCCATTTTGCAACCTAGATTCATGCATGTTAACTACAAGTGACAGTGTAAATATCTGTCAATCATGTCAACTTTTAAATCAACAACCTAAAGATAAAAAAAAAAAATGGGCTCAAGACTTTAGCAGAAGGACATATAGTTCATAATGTGAAGTGAACACACAACGTTCTGTGTCATCATCACTATAGCTTGGATGGTGATACAGTAGCCCGTATTCGAGACGAAGCAAGTCTCCCCTGCGCGCGCACACACACAAAAGCATAAAAAAGTGGCCAAACAGATCTGTGTACTAACGTTAGCCAAGTCGAGCGGCTCCTGGTACTGAGACAGCCGACCAATGGAGGGAAGCCCAAATGATTTGTATGGATCCTGAAAAAGAGAAAGATCGAGAGAAGAAATGTAAGCTCTCAAATAAAACACAGGAAACAAAAGGTCAAGTGCCTGTCCTCAAAGCTTGTCTTAACTCAGGTTAAACTGTGGCTCAGTTAAGCTGGGTTAACAAGGTCTGCTCGTTTTCTCTCATCTTTGGCAGGCACAAACACTTCTGCCATCCACAATGGGTTGAGTTGGGCCAGCATATTTCAGCATGATGAGATGAGACAGAAGACCCACACTGGGCTGGGGTGAGTTTACTGAATATTGATGATTTCAACATCTGAATAGGTGTTATTCTGGCTTATAAAAATGTCTGGCTACAATAAATCCTAAACACACAAAAGCCAGTTTGTCAGACACGGATTAAGGAGAGTCCAGGATTAAAGCAGCTCTGCTGAAGGAGTGAAAATGCTCTGTATCACACTTAATCGTTTTTTAAAACAAAAATGGGGGAAATCATGTTAAAGCTGAACCTTAAAAAACGTTACCAAATACACCATGAAGACAGATCCTTTAATAGGGCAGGACCTACTCAAAATATCCGTGAAAGATAACCAACACTTATGTGGGTAAATCTGGCAATAGTGTATAAATCACATTTGAAAATAATGTCACATCAAAGTCAATGAATTCTATGTTCAGGACCATTGATGTAAAACAGTTTTTCCCCCTTATTTAATTTGGGCTGAAAGTTCTCATGGGTATGTTCCTCACAGGTTCTGTGAGATTAACCCATGTACTAACAAACATGCACTGAAATCCCAGATATGGGCTGATAGCTGGAGAACAGGATGAGCGATGCAGTTATATAAATTGAATAGTTATAAATATTACACAAAGATAAATAAGCAATCTTTTTACCAAAGTACATTTGCACAGTAATACATTTTTTTAAGGTTGTTTCAAGCATCCTGGAAAAGTTGCGACAGTTCTATGGATTTAGGCTGTCTCGACCGCTTCAATTCATGTAAGCCCAGACTCGATGGGAAATCTAAAAATTTAAGTTTCCGACTGGCATCCTAATGCAAAATATGTAAATCAACATCTTAAAACAAATGTTTTTATGAAGCATATGACTTTTTTAACAGGGCTGTTTATACTCTACCAGTTGATTTTCAGTTCCCCAGCCATGAGGGCACCATTATCTGTAGATATTTGAGATTAAAACCAACTGAAACATCAGTCCATGACTAATATCATAAATACTAAGAACACACCGTATTAAGCATTTTATTGCTTGTTGGTTTACCTCAGCATAGACTCTGCTCTCGATGGCCCAGCCATTTATGGGTATGTCGGGCTGTTTGTACTGGAGTTTGTAACCCTTTGCGATGCGGATCATCTGCTGCACCAGATCCAGTCCTGTGATGCACTCAGTGATGGGGTGCTCCACCTGAGAGAGAAGGACACACTCACAAACATCGTAAAATAATACATGGACTGCTGTGTACAAATGTAACCGTACATACTGCATCGATTTAATTTTACTGGAGAAAAAAAAGGGAACCTATCACCTTTAAGTTAAAACGCTACGAACCCGTCTCCCACCAAACACACTCAAACACTAACATAGGTGTTTAAAAGACTCTTGTTAACCAGACAGCGCCACTAACAACTACTCATTAACCCTGAGCGGAAATATTAAAACTCGTTCCTGCCCAGAGCAGTGCAGCCCCTCTCCATAATTCTGCCTGTTTCCCTTTGGGAGGTCCACACTAATGAGCTTTATAGACACTTTGATGTCCTCTGTGGCTCTGGGTTCTAGAGAGGTGACAAGATCAAGATTGTGTACTAGACTTGTTAAATATGAGGACTTGTGGGACTTACCATTAAAACATCCCGAAAGTTCATAGCTTAAACAAAGCATTTATTTAAAAGGGTTGAAAATATTTGTTCGGCATATATGCTTTTTGTGCAAAAAACTTGATTACAATTATATGTCAACCTAAAGGAACATCTAAAGTAATTTTAAAAAATCCATGCCATGAACACTTTAAATACAGTCACACAGTCATCCAACTCGAAAACTTCCAACAAGGCCACACAATGAATTTAAATTACTATATTATTATTATTATATCAATGATCTAACTTTAATATCAATTAAAATTTAAACTAAAATCATATTCCTTTCCTTTTTTCTTTTTCTTTTTTAAAGAAAATGCAGTTCTTAAATTCTAGAATCACAAAATGAATTGCGGTTCATTTTAATATAAATGTACTCCCAGTTTCTGTAAAAAAGAAGCTGGAAATCAAGCAGCTTTGGCATAATTACATCAGAAATATCTATGGAGGGGATCTTTGAATATTGTGTTGGACAATCGGGGGCCTGGATATTTAGTGAGAGCAATCAAAAGCATAATCACAAGAAATGTTAACAGAAATGTAAATTACAATATTCCCAATTCCATTAAATGTAATCTTTTAAAAGCTGTTAAGTGTCAGTGTAAGTGTATATTTTTTTTCTAATGGCAAAGGACAGACAGAACTCTTTACAGAGTTCTCATGCAGACAGTCTGCCTTGTCGTTAATGGGTGCTCAGACAAATTGCAAAGCTAATGTAAGGCTCCAAAATACTACCAAAATCCCTTTCAAGGAAATTCTGCTCACTGGCAGCCATATTTGCAGCAATTTTGGCATCCAAGACCAAAGTCCTATCTACTTGAATAGGGGAATCCTGAAATCTAAAAAACTGCTTGCTGAACTCGCATTTAAATAACAGATTTCAAATCAGCAACAAAAGCGGACATGAACTGTCCCATAAATGTTGTTTCTTATGCTCTTGTGTGAGGGAGTTAACTTGAGACACCCGCAACTTTAGTATAAAAGAGTACTAAGACATGTTTATCAGTAATAACTTCTGGGGAAAAATAGCGCAGACACTGGACAAAGATGAAACGTTCTAGTGCACGTGTCGACAGCATACGTTCACATGCCATCAAATGGAGTATACTGAAATGCTAAGCATTCGACTGTACGCAAACGCTACTGTATGTGTTTGTCAGTTCATAAAGTGATCAGCTGTTTCCTTACAAAAGTCAGAATACTGAAATAATCTATTCACATACTCAAGTTGAATCTAAACAGTGAATCGGATCACTAGTATTCTGTCAAAACTTCATTTATCTTCAGCCTAGGGTGACTGTCAGTATCAAATTGTTTAAATGTAATTTAATGGAAAACTATGTGAATGGCGCAGCAAAATGAATCAGTCGTTACCCACCATGGTTGATTATAACCTGCATTTGGTGGGGTGGTGGGTGTTAATTACAAACCCTGAATGTAATGTAATGATATTTCAAGAAAGCAAAAAGGATGTGCTTCAAACATTCCCATGCACATACAAACCTGTAGACGTGTGTTCATCTCCAAGAAGAAGAAGTTCTTCTTGGAGTCGACAAGAAACTCCACAGTGCCAGCTGAGGAGTATTTCACTGCTTTAGCCAGAGACACGGCCTGCTCTCCCATCGCTCTCCGAGTGTCAGGGTCCAGAAAGGTGCTAAACAGACACAAAAACTTATAGCAATGTAAATAGTCGCATAAGGTGGAGTGCTTGCTGTCCACTCATTTAATTCAAGATTTTATTTAATATTTTTCAATTGAATTTTAATTGTTTTATTTATTTTTTCCCCCTTCTTCAGGGGTGAGAGCCTCACACTTCGCATCAAGACTTTGGTGCCATATATTAACAACTCTCAGGTCGACTTTAGATTTATGAAATATATAAATACAAAAAAAAAATTAACAAACCTGGGTGCCTCCTCCACCACTTTCTGGTTTCTTCTCTGGATGGAGCACTCTCTCTCATTCAGCCACAGTGCATTGCCATGTTTGTCCGCCAACACCTGCAGAAAACAGAATGGAAGCCATTAGCACAATATCCAAACTGTGGCCACTCAAAATAAATCCTATGACAGGACATGTTTATTAGTAATAACTTCTGGGGAAAAATAGCGCAGACACTGGACAAAGATGAAACGTTCTAATGCACGTGTCGTGAAGAGAACATGGTCTCTGCTGTAGAGAAAGATGGTGTAAAAGAGTCTCATTGGACAGTTAGTCACTGGGAACTTGAATACAAAAAAACTAAAACATTAAATAGCACAATTTATAAATATTAAATAGCACAACTGCTTTTAACTTAAGCACAAAATCAGTATATTAGAGAGATTTCTGAAAGATCATGTGACACTGAAGGGTGGAGTAATGATGCTGAAAATTCAGCTTTGATCACAGGAATAAATAACATTTTAAAATACATAAAAAAACTTGTTTTAAATTATAATTATATTTCACAATGTTACTGTTGAAACTATGTTTTATCGATAAATGCAGCCTTGGTGACAATACGAGACTTTTCAAGAGCACTATATAGGAACTCATTGAAGACTATTGTAAAACTCATTTAACTGGCTGAAAGAATACCCAGATTATTATCTAGCTGGAATCTAGGCAAAAGTTGGTTATTTAATAAAGGAACTAAAGCAAATTTTGCTTTATTTAACATTTTTAGCTCACTACATACATGTTGATACTATACTATTATTCTTACTTTATAAAAGAATGGCTAATTGTTCGCATACACAAGCAAGGTGGTCTTATCCAATAAATACCTGAATCTCAATATGTCTGGGGTTATCTATGAACTTCTCAATCAACAGACGATCATCTCCAAAACTAGATGCTGCCTCCTGAGAGGAGAAACGAAAGCCTTCCCTGAAACAAAACATAAAACTTCATAAGACTTCATTGCATTCTAATAACACAATCAAAAATTGTAATTCATAAACCTAAAAAAAGGTTAACATACTTTGATCCACGTTCTTATTTTGACATTTCACAGCATATCAACTACTTGTTTGGCTAATAACTTGTTAAGAGTTAGAAACGCTCTTTTCTATTAAAAGTCTCTCTCTCTCTCCACTGAATTGCTATAGAGACCGTTTGCCCCTCAAGATAAATCCAAGCCCGGCTTCAGCCTACGGCAACAACAGACACAATTAACAGTAAAATGTCCCTCCCTGAAGTTTTTATTAATATTCACAAGAACAAACAAAAAAAGATGAGGAAGGGAAGGAGGCAGAGAGAGAGAGAGAGAGAGAGAGAGAGAGAGAGAGAGAGAGAGAGAGAGAGAGAGAGAGAGAGAGAGAGAGAGAGAGAGAGAGAGAGAGAGAGAGAGAGAGAGAATCTAAGGCGTTGATTTGTAAATGGTAATATGTAAATGTGGATTACAAAATGAAAAATGATAATATAAGAGCCTTGTCATTTAAGCTGTAAAACTGTACAATTCCCTATAGAGCTGACAGAAAACCAAATTCATTTAATTAACTAATTAGCTTCATAAAGCTTATTACTGCTTGAAAAGAATCTTAGGCCGACTCTCTCCAAAGAAAACTTGCACATGATGGGTCTCTTGTTCTGTCTAGTGATCAGATGTCTGATCCTTTAGTATTAAAAATGTCCCAGAATCATCTTCCCTCACGTCTCACCTGGTTTCCTCATCATTCCAGGAGATCCTCATCCCTTTCCCACCGCCGCCAGCAGACGCTTTGATCATAACAGGGTAGCCTGCAAGAGATGGACACAAATTATGACTTGGCTTTATTTACTACATGACCTTATTCTTAATAGATACAAACTATGACCAAATGTCTACATTGTAACCACGCTTACCAATTTCTCCTGCAATTCTCACAGCCTCTTCAGCATCCTTGAATAAAAAAATAACAACTTTAGTTCATGTGTATCTGTTTGTGTGATGTGGCCTGCAGCTAATATAATTCAGTTCCCTCTTCTAGTCCAGCAGAGGGAGCTACAAAGCATAATAGTTTTTACTACCACAGTTATTGTAATTTAAGGGTAAATGATCAGATTTGACCAAAAATCACCAGATTAAGAATTCATATTTACAATAATTATGTTAAATGGTTTTAACCATATGAAACCAAAGTACTGATGCATGTTTCAGCTATAGGAACTTTTGGACCCGAGTTCATTTTCTAAAGCCGCTATTATATGTTTCACAGTCTGTCTAGTTTAATTGGATACTAACAATGAGGAAACATATGTCAAAGGTCAAGAAGATTTCAATAAAATGTCAATTTATTAATTGAGTAATGTATTGTGGTATATATTAAAGTGGCGTAAATGAGGGTGTTTGAATTTTTTTTAAAGGATAACTTTATAGCATCTGAATTACAATAAAATATTATCGTACTTATTGCATAATGACAAAAAAACTGCTTTATTTGAAATGCAATCAAAAATATGCTATTCACAAGTGAAATTTACCCTCACATCTTTGCTGAAAGTTACTGAGTACACTAACCTTTGAAACTATTTTAAGGGCAGAATTGTTGGTAATGGTGGAAATTATTCCAAAACTGAAGGCCAGTAATAGTTTGTGTAAAATAAAGTTATAATATTTGTGGAAAAAAATAATACTTTTATGATGGATTTTAAGTTTCAAGATTGGATGCCAGAGTCTGGCTCTGGGACAAGGGTTTGACAAAATCTGTAAATAAAGGCATTTGATAAGAAGGGAAATGGTTTTAAAAAAAAAACAAAAGAAAATGGTTTTAAATTCGCTTTAACTGTGATCTTAAATGTTTAATCATGTGACAAAAATAAAATAGCAGAAATCAGTTTGTTTTAATAACAAATAATTATAAATAATTGCCTGAGACATCAGTGACTTGAAGAAACCCTTAAGGCCCGATATGCGCACACCAAGTTCTTTTTTGTTCTTCAATTTGGTGTAAAAAGAAGTTTGAAATACATGAGTAGCGATAAACTGTTAGCAAACATCCTGATGCCGTCTACGCTGCTGAGAGTGATGTTTAGATGAATATGTTAATAAGTGCTTCGCACTTTTCTTTTAATAACAAAATGAACAAACAAATAAAATGACACCGATGAGAAAACAGTAGATAAGAAAGCATCTGATCATAGCAATGTGGATGTTTGCACGAACTCTGCAATTCGGCGCTCCGGTAAAGTCGTCACATTTATTTAAATACCAAAAGTAGATTGTTTAAAAGCATGCAGTATGCAGTATTAAACATGAAAAACAGTGCCAGTATCTCTTTCAATTAGAATTTCAACAACATTTTCCACAATAAAGCGGCTCGAGGGACTGAACAGAAGAAATGAACCAGAGAAGATTTCCATGTCAACGAAGGCAGAGCTTCAGAGGACATCCACTTATTACATAATCACAAAACACCAATGGTAGTTCACCAGCCAGAGCAAACTTTTCTGGAAAGTTTGCTTTGGCAAAGGCGGTGTCCGAAATCGCCACTTTACCCTTAAATAGGGCACTATTTGAAGGGACAGCCATTTGTACAGGTGTTCGAAACTAAAGTGGACATTGTCGAGTGCACTCATTCAATCCCACAATGCAAAGCAATAACGAGTGTACAACGGATACGCTCAATGGCTAAAGAACACCCATAATGCACTGTGCGCCGTATGCATTCCCGCGTCTGACCAGAAGATGGCGCCCGATGCAGAATCATCCATCCGTTTTCCAAACCGCTGATCCAATATGGTTACAGCGTAATATCATACAGGCATGCATTCCTTTTTAATTGATTATTAAATTATTTAATTAAGGTTTATAAAAGCTAGTTTCCATGACAGAGATCAAGATAAATGTTTTCATTACTACTGGAGCTGCCAGTTTGCTGAGTTTCAAATAATTATTAAACGGCAAAAGCACAAACTATGCAAAAGCGGCAGCCCATCGGGAACGCTCAGAAAAGGCAATTCATACATTCCCTCAAGTGAACTAGTGGACTAATCTAGGGAATAGTGAATGAGGGTATAGGGGCGATTTCAAGCTGTTTCGAACTCCAGAAACGAAAGCAAAACAAACTTCATTTTGGCCTAATTTTGTTTCGAAATGTCGTCACGCCAGTTCACTCTTCGATTTCGCTTGAACTATATCGGGGCCTTTTTATGTAGAGAAAATGTTTCAGTAGGTTTTAAGGCAATTCATTTAGAACAGTTTATCTCTGATTTGCCTAATTTGTTTTGTTGTATAAATAACCAAAAAATAAAAATAAGACAATTAAGGCCCACTGTTACATTTCTGAAAAAAAAAATTACATTTCTAATATGTTCCCATTAAAAAAAAAATTATATATATTAGTCAAATACTTGGAAGACTGCCAAATTGATCTGAAAAGGTCAACAACTGTGTCAGTGGGCAATGGCCATGTTGTGCTGAGAGAATCAAACTGCAAATATTTTCCTGCTAAAAATGCTACTGTGATTCCTTTCAGACAGCAAGCTGCTGTGTTTGGTGACAAATAGGTCATATTTAATTGCTTTAAACAACTGTTGCAATTATGCAACTGCAAATCTCTGAGGGCTGAAAATGGCGACAAAATAATTGTTTACAAACAATTATTGAAATAGTGAAACAACTATTGAAATGTATTTCTTACCAGACATCAAAATACATTAGCAGCTAAGTTCTACACTAGCATTAAATGAAGTTAAGCTAAGGTGAGAAATCCAGCAGAAGGGACTAAAGGGGAGATTTTTGCGTGTGTGTGAGAGTCAGACTGTGATCAGTGTGCTGATGTTATCAGGGTCGTTGAGGAGGTGTTCACAGATGGTAATGCCCATACAATCAGAGTGTCATGCGGCACATCTTTGCTTTATAGAGCCCTATCAGCTCAGGAAGTGTCAAAACGGCCACCACACGGCCATTAAAGGGCATTTAAACAGCATGCCGGAGGAGGGGATGAGTGGGGGAGGGGACATTGGAATAGAGGCAGGAGAAAGAGTTTAAAGACATTTTGGAGGACTGATATGTAGCTTTATTGTGGTTAAGAGCTTTGTTGTATGCTTTGCAACAGAACAAGTGGCATATACAAATATAAGCACTACTGTTCAAAAGTTTGGGGTCAAGTTTTACTGATTTTGAAAGACTCTGAATAAGTCTTATGTTCATCATGGGTGCATTTAATTAATCAAAAACGCAGTAAAATAGAAATATTGTGAAATATCATTACAATTAAATTTTTTTCCCGTTTCATACATTTTAAAACAATGTAATGTACTGTGATGGCTGGATGATTTGTCGGCATCATTACTCCAGGCTTCAGTGTCACATGACCCTCAGGAAACAATTATTATGCTGATTTTGAGCTGAAGTAACATTTCTTATTTACCCATGTTGACAACAGTTTTTGTGGAAACCGTGAAACATTCTTTTCAGGATTATTTGATGAACAGCCAAACAAAATGTACAATAATTTTAGATCAATTTAATGCATCTTTACTGAATAAAAGTCTTAATTTACTTTAAAAAAATTATGCTGACCTCAAACTTATTATTTAAACTTAAATTATAGTGTATATGACAACTTAACGGAACAAAACAAGGTCTATAGGACAATTTGTTACGAGATGAATATCACAGTGTGTACTTTCAACAACAATCGTCTCTGCTTTACAAAGTTTTTCCGTTAGACTTTAATTCCTGTGCAGCGTGAAAATGATCAAAAGATGCGGTTCATAACAGAAGCTACAATAAATGACAGGAGTTGCACTGACTATTAGATTATTTCTGCCACTAGTCGACGCTTTGGGTCTGTTCTGACTAGTCGCGGCTCACATGACTGCAGTTGCGCTTGTTCAATACATGGCGACAGGAGGAGGAAAGCTCCTCTGTCCACAAAATGCATCCCACTGTGATGTGCCAATAGACTTGGGCAGCACAAACTGTCATTTTACATATGTTAAACACCAACCCGCCGACGAGTCAACTACTTTTTTGGATGAATGAGCAATTGTGAAAAGTCCTAGTAAAATGTGTCTGAACAATACCTGAAATCACAGCATATCATAAAAAACAAACATACTACCAAAATAGTGGGCTTTTTGTACAAGAACATGTCAGTATGTAGATGACATAATTAAATGACAAATTGATTAAAATGTACATTTTAAAACCATAATAAAAAAAACATTTTAAAATGTTGATACTATTTCAAGTTAAGTATTTTTGATTAAATAAAGGCAGAGTTTGAATGTATATTATAAACTATATAACATATGTATATTGTTATCTGCAACACATAGTATGCTCTATTTCAGCAAGATTCTTTGTTTAGCTGTAATTTCGATATACAGTACCACCCATCTGTGTTGGGCTGTACATTTCTTTACACATTTATATGCAAGCAATTTTAATCAGATAAACAGCAAATGCATGTGTGATGTGAGGAATTCTTGGGAAAAGACTGAGGACAAACATAAAAACCAATAAATAATATCTGACCTTGACTACTCCATCAAAGCCTGGGATGGTGTTGACTTTGGCAGCTTTGGCGATGAGTTTGCTCTCGATCTTATCCCCCATGGCCTGGATGGCATGCGTGTCAGGACCAATGAAGGTCACCCCCTCGGCTGCCTGTAGAGAAAGAGTTTATAATAAGGCACATTTTATGTCATCTAAGTTAGGAGATCTTACTTACAAATCAAGACCATAGGCATCAAATGTATTGAGGCAACAATCAGAAAATGTCACGTCTCACTGCACGACTCCGAGATAATCAGATCCTACATCATAACACACACACCCTGATCAAACCTCAACACACCTGCACATTATGTGATCCAGATGTACTTTTCTGGTTATAATACACCACTCTGCATCAGGTGACACCGGATTCCACTTTTTCACCTTTCACAGTATCAGTCAAAAGTTTGGACACACATGACTGATGTATATCTCTCATGATATTGAAGAACTTACACTAGAGTTCAAAAGTTTGGGGTCGTAAGATTTTTTTATTTCTTTTTTTTCCAGCCAGGATGCATTAAACTGATCAACGTGACACCAAAGTTGAGTTACAACAATGTTACAAATGATTTCGATTTTAAATAAATGCTGTTCTTTTGAACATTCTGTTCATCTAAGAATATTTTATTATTACTGTTTCAATAAAAATATCAAGCTGTACAACTGTTTTAACATAATAATAAGAAAAGAGAGGCATTAGAGACTTCTTTCAAAAACGTATAATACCCAAAACTTTTGAACCGCAGCGTATATAGAAAGATTTGATTATATACTTGAAATTAATTTTGTAAACAAATAGATACTGTGACATTTCTTTATAAAAGTATAATTGTTATTGACAGATAGGCCTACATGTAAACTCAATAAACATACTTGAAACAGTAGTAATAGTAAACTATATAACACAGTTACTACGAGCACTGGTCACGCACGGCATAGTGACATCTTGAATATCTAAGTCTCTCGACCTAAAAAAAGGTACGCTACCATACTTTTGTTGCTAGAGGAACCAAATCCCTTCACAAAAACAGGCCCCAGGGCATCAACTCTGGTGAAGTAAAGAAAGGTAGCTTCAGGTAATGCCCGCAGAAACATACATCTAAATAACGAACCTAGAAAAAAGAACGGGAAAAGGGAGATCTGTTCTTTCCTTTGTTAGTCTCGAGAATCGGGAGGCTATTGCTTCCTGGCTAATATACTACAGATAGTATGCCTGAGGCGTGCAGAACCCACGGAGCTCTGTAATTAAAATAGGGATTTGACCCCATGACTCTTTCAGCTCCAACTGGACCCATGGTGTCATGAGATAAAGGATAAATCTAAATGAGGCAAAAAAAGTGATCTGTTTGTTCTTGACAAGTGCTTGGGAAAAAAACAAACTAAGGTGTCAACAAATTTAACTTCTGCAATCAACTGAAGTCCATTACAAATCACTAAAACTATAAAGTAGAGAAAACCCATTTGGAAGTTTATTTTTCACTGAATCAGTTCAAGTGCACAAACAACTCGATTGCAACCTTGAAGTAACTACCAACAGTTTGCTATTTTAAACAAATTAAATAAAAACTAGAAAGCAACAAAAAACCCTAAACAGGTGACATGAAATGAAAAAATACATAAATGACACACAATATCACTGTAAAAAAATAGATAATAAAATAGGAAATGAAATGAAAAAAACTAGAAAGCAAGAAAACAAAACAAGACAAAACAGGGGACATTAATAAACAAAACAAAATAAAATAGCAAAAAATCCTAGAAAACAAAACTAGGAAACAAAACACAACAGGGGACATAAAGAAAAAAGAAGACAAAAAAAAACTAGAAAGCAAAAAAACAAAAACAAAAATATAAAAAAAACCCAGAAAACAAAACACAAACAGGGGACATGAAATTAAAGAAAATAAAATACATACATGGGAGACAATATCACTGTTTATTTTTTATATGCACTGGCAAATTCCAGCACCCCCGTCATGCTAGAGACGTTTCACTCAAACCCTTGTCTGTGTCTCTGTCAGGCTCTGGAAAATGAAATCCAATAAAACAGTTGTGCCCATTCAGATGTCACTCAATCCCTCTTCCACCTTCTGTTCATTTTTACACTTCCCTCATGTGTATTTGTGCATGTGGTACATTTAATGGGCTAAACAACCAGCAAGCCACTACAACAACAATAAAAAGAGTGTGAGGCACTAGAAGTGTCGAGAACTTGTGTACAGCTGCGCACGTGAGGAAGAGAACACCAGGATAATGAAAACATATTGTCCAGGACAACATCCAAAGAGTGAAAAGGCATGAAAACACACACACACACAGACACACACACACACACACACACACACACACACACACACACACACACACTGCCATTGAAAAGCACTTCTCTTTAAACATGCTAAAGAGGCTGTAGAGGTAATCCTAACAGAGCTCTCTAGGCTGAAGCTGCGCATGCCTAGGGGCTCTGGCCAATCGTTTGCCCTGCGTAAAACTGTACTAACAGTCGGGCAGAGGGTGCAGCTATTCAGGATGGGGGGCTCATTCACCTCTTATTCATGTGGGGGGTATCTCTATTCAACTGCTAATGTAATGACATCTTCATTTCCACACACACACACACACACAAGGCAGTGGATGGCCCACTCATCTGTGTGTGCGCATGCGTATAGGGAAATGTAAAAGAGTGACTGGGGGATGGAAAGGAGAGAATTGAACAGGTACAGATGTGGTTGAGGGATTGCTTATGAAACAAATTATTTACATTTATTCATATAGCAAAACTCTTTTATCCAAAGCAATTAAGTATATAGGGCAAGCTGGAAGAAAATATCGGGAAAATTCAAGATTAAAACAAAAACTTCTAATAGCTTAATATATAGCATGAGGCAAACATACAATTTAAATAAAAGTGCTTATGCTTTTACCACTTTCTGTAAGTCTGTGAATCATTGCATTTACTATTTTCTGTAAGTGATGCATTACTATGACACTCCTGTCTCATTTGTAAGCTCACACACAATCAGACTGCTTTCTGCACAGATTTTCTTGGGGAAAATTGAATTAGTCATGGTAAAATAGGTTAAACAGAGATTAAAGTACTACTATATTAGCAGAAATGAATTAATTAATTTCTGCATCACCAACAGCACAAAACAGGACCACAACAGTTTCAAACGGTTCTACTTTTCAGACTGAAGTTGCACACCTTGCCGCCGCCTGCCATTATTCAAGTCTCACAACATTGGTTGAGACAATGCTGTTACAGACAAGTTGAGCTGCTTAAATAAATAAAAATGGTTGCAATTGATTCTGAAGCTTTTTGCTCTTTTTATGTAATTCTTTGAAAGTCATGTGTTTGAATAGTTTTAAACTGAATTTTGCAGAAATTATTGTTGGCAAGGAAAGGAGAGAGACCAGGGGTATTCCTTTTCCAAATGTCCATGCAGGGTTCAGGCTACACTTACCACCTGGTCTAAAATTAAAAAGACACTGACTCTTCCCGGTTCACTATGTAGAGCTATTCGAATAAACCATAATACTGAGTTTCTCAAAGCACCCGGATTAAATAACTGGATGGAAAAAGGGTTGATTCTGTTGGGTCAAAAGTTTGAGAACGGAGGTCTATTGTCTTTCCAGCAGCTACAACATATGTATGACCTCCCAAACCACGACTTGTTCAAATATTTACAATTGAGACACTATTTACATAAACATAAGGACTGGCAAACTTTACAAAAGCCGCCTTCTGACATTGAGCAATTTTTCATATCAGTAACAAAAGGGACAATAACTACTAAATATATCTCTCACTTTTACAAAATATTACAAAGAGAAGCTACTGAGGACACAAAAGTTATAAAGGAGAAATGGGAACTAGAAATGAATATAATAATTACGGACGAGGAATGGGAACAAATGTTTCAAGAGGGGCATAAAATATCAAGTAGTCCAATGCTGAGAGAATTTGAGTGGAAAATCAAAGTAAGGTTCTTTAGGACCCCTTTTATCACATCTAAGTTCAGTGGGACTTCAGACAAATGTTGGAGGGGCTGTGGTCTTGTGGGAGATCACACTCATATATTTTTGGATTGTCCAAAATTATTGAACTATTGGAAAGACATACAAGATGAAATTGATAAATGCTTGAGTATTAAGATTCCACTGGACCTATCCTTTATTATTCTGGGAATTTTGAACAAAATTAGGACTAATTATCATTTTCATCTCTTGAAAATCCTGCTTGTACTTGCAAAAAAAATGATTACGGTCTCCTGGCTGAGACCGCAGCCCCCCACAATTTCTCAATGGAAAAACAAGGTGAAGGAAGTGTACTATATGGAACAAATTACAGCAAGATTGCAGATGAAAACGGATCTATTTATGGATCAGTGGTCCCCCATCCAAATGTATATTCCATGATACCTATGTACTGTGAAGCTTATACTGGCTAATGGCTATATATATCTATTACCTTTTCTCTATGGATGATATAAAGGCTCTAGGGGAGTGATGGACATGTATTTTGTATGGGATGTATCCATGTATATTGTACCATCCAGGGTATCGCATTTGTGTGTTGTGAATTGCACTTTTTTGATTTCAATAAAAAACAAGTTAAAAAAACAAAACAAAAACAAATGTCCATGCATTTACATCTTGTTTCAAGTCACAACAGACCATCACAAGCTGCACCTGGAATCTCAGAGTAGACCTCATGACGCTCTATATATGAATGTGTGTAGTATGAATGTAATCTGGACATTCGCCATGTTGTCACTGTCATATGATCCACAGTGTCAGTTGCCATTCCCAAATCCTCTCCCGTGGCCTCACTGGACAGTGAAGTGTCCACTGGATTCACACTTCAGAACCTTGCCAGAAGTAGCAGGTCATCCAAGTACTTTTTGCCTACTGATTTACAAATACTGTGTAAATTTGGACATAAAAATCTTTTTCACCAAATAAAAATGAGATAAGTACGAAAAATCGGATGCAGCCTTTTCTCTTTGGTTGACTGTACAAAGTATATCCCTCAAATCTGGATATTTAACAAGTTCTTTAAAGAAAAATTGCAGATAAAAATGTTTTTCAATGTCACAATTCATTCCAGCCCATGGGTCAGTTCCACTATAGTGACGCAGAAATGACACATTTAAACTTTTTGAATTAATATCACACAATGAATGGATACGTGCTGGGAAATGTAGATTTGTAGAGTATATGCATTCAAATTTTTATGATTTCTGCTTGCCTACTAATGACTGAGATACAACCCAAAACAGAGAAATTCCCCAAAGAAAACTGCTTCTATTCATTCTGTGTTGCTAGGCAGATTTCCCCCATTGTAGATTTAAAAACCAGTGGTTTGTGATTTATTCACTGCTGGATAACAGTCAAATTGAAAGGTGTCCTCTTCACCAATGCTGTTTACAACCTCGAAGAGACATGAAACAAATCTGGGTCTAGCTGAGCTGATTTGGGTCCCTGACTGCTTAATATTTAACACTTATTTTGACATGCTGATGAATTTTTAACAGGTTATGTTGATTAACAGTAGGATGTTCGGCCGAAAGCCTTTAAAACTGCACAGAGAAAAGCTCATTTATTTAAGATTTTTAGCTAAAAATTTTATCTACAACTACTTCTAGGCAACCTATCAACGTGAGCCCGCCGTTGCTGTGACGACGCCTGGTGTGTGTTTCCCTCCTGCCTGAATGTGATTTATATCAAAGGAGATCTTGCAAGCACGTCAACGCAGCTGCCGGCAACTCTGCCAGGAGAGTCTCGCGTTTTAAACTACACTGCAGCAGTGAGTAAGAGACACAGAACACAGATGATACACACACCAGATACAATAAATAACCAGGACTGACTATTATGGACAAAAATAAGAAACAGAAGGCAAGTAGAGAAACAGAGAGGCGTGTCATCTTCCCTCGTCATCTCTATTCTCAAATTCTGTCTGTTCCGCTTTTCTCTCTTCTACAACGCAGCAAACTAGGCAAACAGAAGAAATCTGGAATCCTAAAAAAAAAAAAAGCGAAAATATCTAGATGAAAAAAAGTGACGCCCCCATGCGAACTCTCTGAGTGTGTTTGAGGCCTGCCATGACACGAAGCATGTCCTTATTTAGTCGTAATCAATTGAAGGGTTAAGAAAAAGATGGTAGCTTCTGAGTTTAGTTGCCATGGCAACACTGAGGCACAGTTGGAGGTTGGCACATGCACTTGTCGGCACAGAGGCGCTTGGCTCAATTATTTTGGGACACGGGTTAAAGGGATAGTTCACCCAAAAATTATGTTCTATTCAACCTTTACATATCACAATGTTGTTTCAAATTGTATTTTTCTTTGAATATACTTTCGTTGAATGCAAAAGGAATCTTTCTTGAATAACATACTCGTTCTTTTTCATGCCATTGAAAAAAAGGAGGCTGGAACTTTCAAACTTAAAAAACAATGCAAAAACATTACCTGAAATTAGCCCATTTGGCTTGTATGTTATATATAAAAGTCTTGTACTGTATTTAAAAAGGCTTTGCATAAAGTCTAACAGTCTGAAATGTATTATTCACTAAAAATCTCGTCATCCTTCTAAGCTAAGAGTTGTGGAAAAGTTGGATGGTTGTGGAAATGTGGACTATGAGGAAAGTTGTGATTTGGTTCACAAAACCCAATCTGAAAGATTTAATCTTAAATATGAAAAATTCACATTGTTCCTTTACATATATTACTGACATAGTAACAATACAAATCTGGTTGAAAATCAGAGAATTTATCCTTTAACAGCTCTCTGGAGGGGAAGAATATCACAAAACTAAGCTGAATTCAACACGTTAAAAAGCTCACAAGTCATGTGGACCAATTTTATGGTGCTTTTTGTGTCCTTTTTTGAAGCTCCAGTCTCCATTAAATGTTTTTGCATGGGAAAAATTTGCAGCATATCCATAAACATTTTGTAAGTCACGTGGCTTAATTCCTTTAGGATTTTGAATATCAACCACCTCCACTACCATTCAAAAGTTTGTGGTCGGTAAGATTAAAAAAAATAAATAAAAAAAAAACTTTTATTCAGAAAGGATGTGTTAAATAAATTAAAACTGACAGTAAAGACTTTCACATTGTTAAAATGTTCATTTTCAAATATGCCACTGTTTACACAAAAATAATAACGTTTTCAGCTTATTTATTATAATAATAAAAAATGTTACTTGAGCACCAAATCATCATATTAGACTGATTTCTGAAGGATCATGTGACACTGACAATCAGCACTGGCTACATTCTAAGAAACAGAGCACTGTCCTTCAAAAAAAAGGGGGTAAGCCAATAATGAAACTGGAACTGAATGTGAATGTGGTACTGAATCTCTTTATCAAATGACCCTTTTGGCCTTTCTGCCCTTATTTGGGTTGCAAATAATCTTCTCACCTCAGAACTCACACCTTTAATTAAATTACTACTGGGGGGTCCGAGCTGTTAATTACAAAAACTGTGTGTGCGTGTGTGTGTGTGTGTGGGAGGGACACTGGCTGACGTAGAACAATAAGTGAGGGGTTTCTCTGCCCCCAACTCCAACACAAAGTAATTTAAATATTCAACTATCCATTTCTTTCTTTTTTTTCAGTAAAAAGGTAGACTCACAAGTCTCCTGGCAAACTCCTTATTTTCAGACAAGAATCCATAGCCAGGGTGAACCTACAAAAGAGAGAGACAAGTTTTAGAAAATGATTTACCTTTACGCATCCAAAGTATGTGTGTTATACAGGTGACATTTCACAGCTCCATCGCATCATTCAGTTATGTTTATAGATAATAGCATTGACCAGTTCGCCATGTTAATAATATATGACCTTGTTTATACCAACACGGATTAGGCTCCAACTGTGCTAAAGTCCCCAGTGTTTTACCTCACACACACACACACACACACACACACACACACTCACAGCTTGAGCTCCAGTCTGCTTGACGGCATTCATGATAGCATCCATGTTCAGGTAACTTTTACTGGTAGGGGCAGGACCGACACACACAGCCTCATCAGCCATCTTTACATGAACCTAAAGGAAAGAAAAAACACACAGGAAAATCGGCAAAGTCAAATAATATGAAGTTGGTCAATTTAACCCATTTCAGTTTTTGAGTAGTTGGAAATACTAGTTAACCTATGGTTGCTCTTGAAATTCTCTCACTTTTTCCCCATTAAGGCCCATGAACATGCCTGCAAAGTGTTGACAGTCTCATGTCTCAAACGCCTGTGAAGAGACGACTCGACGCCGGCGATATGTTATGCCCTAAATTAATACATGATTAACTAACTGTATTTTTTCTATGTACATTTCTGAAATGCACTTTCTGTAAAGCTGCTTTGAAACAATGTGTATTGTGAAAAGCGCTATATACAAATACATTTGAATTGAATTGAATCACGTGTTGTGAAATGTGCATACAAAATTGTGGAATGTTGAAAACCAATCTATGGTTTTGTCGTTGCTAGTGCCTTGCTCTGCTGTATGAGATTCAGGATAGCAAAATAAATAAGTGCTTTTCCAGTAGTGTTAAAATGCTAAATGTAAAATTGCTGAAATGTAAAAACAATAAAAAGTTACAATTCAGTTTATAATATTCAGTTTATGGACAGTTTTAAAAATCATATGCTCTCATGGGTTTTTTGTAATGTGTGAGAAGTATTATTGCAAAGGTTTGCTGTTTTTACCAGATTTTGCATATTATGATGTTTGATTAATTGTTTTTGTCATACCCACATTTTGTAGCCAATACTCAGCATTTTAAACACTCATTTTCATTGCTGGTAATGCCAGTGAGTTCATCCCACAGAAAGCACAAACAGATTGTCTGTGTGGCCAAGATGTCTTCACACACGGTGTGAAGCAACTGTGACAGTGAGCTGACTGAGTGACAGACCTCACAATGGGGAAGCATTAATATTGACAACTGCATCAACAGGGGAGGTTTGGAAAAGGCATGCTAGCCAACTGCTGCTTCGCTGCTAATGTTCTCCATACATGTGTAAAAAGGGAGACCCAAAGTTGTTTTTCCTCACATTTAACGAGGGTGACGCAAACAGAGGTGGATGAGCTCGCTCAAAGATCTAGCAGAGATGCGAGATACTATAATGAGCCCAAAAGACTGAAGCAGCGCATACCAACTGCAAACCCTGACATTCTGTATCAACTTATGGCTAACTGAAGAATTGTTTTCATTGTACGTTATTATTCTTTTTGTTTACTAAATTGATATCTCAAATTCAAATTAAATAAACAGTCTTGGACAGACAAATCTCTAGACATGTTTTCATTGCCAGTGAGTTTAATGAGTATTCTGTCTGAGTCTTTTAAAGCAGCGCCAAACTTGACGGCTTCCGACCATTAGTTTCAGGAGCCCAATAAATGTATTTTTCTGTCAGCACCTACCCTGTTAACCACAGAGGATGTGAGATAGCCTGTGGGTTCCATTACTTTTAATGAAACACTTTAATATCAAGACCAAATTATCAAATCAATTCATTTATCTTTCTTGGTGTTATAGAAAATTACATTATAAAGAATGAAAAGTCTAATAAAGGTTGAAAGGAAGAAATTAGGAACGTGTTTGTAAAATATTTGAACATCAATCCTGGGGTCAGTATATGGACTTCTAATGTCAATTTGTTCCCCAATACAGAGTCCAGATTATCCCCCACTGCTCTGTTTAAACATCTTTGGAGGCTGCAAATCAAATGCAAAGATCCCCACCTCTAACCCCCCCATCATTCCCCCAATCCAGCACAGAACACAGCAGGGGAACCGAGCAGAGTTTAAAACACTGCCTCTATCAAACTCTCATGCATATGGAATAGGAGGGGGAGAAAACTGACAGCTATCAATCATGGGAACAGAGGATTACACTCCATGAAAAGATAAAGGTGAGAGGAGCAAAAGCTTTGGTTTATCTTGCAATGCTTGTAAAAGTCTAGTGGGGTAATTTAGATATTAGTAGCAGACTGCCTCCAGATGACTAACCTGCTTCAGCAAATCTATGTATTTAATTCAAATGCTTCAGTCTTCCTGTACTATATACATGGGCAGATACATTAGTAATCTCTTCTTTTGAAAGTTCTAAAAAATAATAACATAGTAGAGTCCAAAAGAGAACCCAAACGTGAAAATGAATTTTTTTCTAATATAATACAAGAATTTTAATTAAATTATACCATCAGGATAATAATTTGAGCAAGGAATTGAAAAATTCAAGGGATAGTCCACTCAAACATAAAAAAGTCTGTCATCATCTCTTTCCAAACCTGTCACTTTCTTCTGTGGAACATTAAAGATATTTTGAGAAATTTCTGCGTTTTTTATTTTGTCCATACAATAAAACACAATGGTCACCAACTGTAATAAAACACATTAATGAGCCTAGAAGGTACAACAGAAAGACTTTCAGCTTAAAATTAAATGTGCATCTCAAATTTTAAATGTATTGTCAGACTTTTAAACTTCACTGTATTTAGCCAAGTTTCCATCCAAAGTTGTGAATTTAACTTTTGCACAAAATTGGAATATCGTATAAAACATTTGTGAATAAAGCACAGATCGCGCAGACGAAACGCAATTAACACTGTCAGGTTACCTTGTGTTCCGACACCTGGTGTTTGGGAATGCAATCATGCAAGATGCTTCTGGGAGGGAATCATTTTAATGACAGACTTTGACTCAGGCATTCCAGAATGATCAAACCAACATTTGAGATGCTGTGCAATGAAATTAGTCCACTGGTTAGTCCAGTTATCTAATCACATCCTCTATCGAGAACGTGTTTTGTAGCGCATTGAAGGATTTATTCGGTAAATGTGTTTCAATCGTAGTTTATGCGCATGTCTTCTTATCGGATAAAAAGTTTATCTGCCTCAATTGAGCGCATGAGTTTTTTATGCACATTTTTGGAATTTATACGCATCTTGTTTGATTTTTTTATGCGATCAGGGCCGGCCCGAGGCATAAGCGAACTAATTTTTTTTTTAGATTACTTAAACAAGTGACATAAATGAATGAATGAATATGACTGAATGAATAATTCAAGACAAGAAAATTCTGATTTCATGATCAATATACCTGCCTACAACTGCTGATGTGTCTGCCAGCGTTTAAGTCATGCGCATAATCTATTCTAGACACCTCGCGCGTGCATAGACAATTCGTGCGCAACTGCGCATAGTCACGGTATCGGTTTAAGTTGGAGAAAATAGCCGCAGGGGAACTTAACCTTCTAGGTGTAAGGGTAGCAGTTTGAATAAATAATAAACATAGCAGTTTGAACTCTTCTCCACTTTATTATACCACACATCAGATCATTAACTCCAAAAACTCGCGACACTTCAGTACCAAGTGCGCACGAGCCATTCCTATCTATGGCAAGCCCCAAGGGGAAAAATACATTGCATACACATTGCATACGCCAGTACATCATAACCGGTATTATTGTAACAGACTTTGTTGGATTCTGTCATGTACAATCCAACAAAGTCTGATACAATAATAAAAAAAAAAAAGATTTTGAGGACAGTTACACTGTATTGAGACAGTTGAGAAATAATATTTTTACAGTTTTCAACAATTATTGTCATTGTTGAACCCTTGCTCTTATTATGTTACTGATTTCTCAGTTTTGTCATTATTTTAGCAAATAATTTATTTAATATGTTTTGAGACAGTTTGTTTTAAGAAGTTTCAAAGAGTTAGTAAAAGAGTAGGTAAAAGTTAAAACTTTTTTATTTAAGTAGGCATCTATTTTTTATTAAGTATTTATTTTGTATTAATACATAACCTCACTGTATTAATTTATAATGTATCATTATTGTATCACATTTGTGTTAATAATAGTCAAGCACAGGTGACTTCACGTAGTGGGAGGGGGCCCCCAAATCAAATTCTGCTTAGGGCCCCCAAAAGGCTCAGACCGGCTCTGTATGCGATAATCCAAAAGGAACATACAAATAGGTGGATGGAAACATAGCTAGTGTCTATATTTAGGGTACTTTTAAATATTATTTTCTCTCACCGCACTAGAGTCAACATCACTGTGAACTGCAACTGTCTTGATGCCCATCTTCTTACAAGTTTTAATCACCTATGAATGGAAAAGAAAATAATTAAGACACTTGACTGTACAAAAATATGAATGTTTATATTTCATAGTAATAAAACTGCACTGGAAGTTCATGTAACTTCATGTAAACAATACATGTAGAACTTCACCCTGATTAAAAATGAAAATGGCCTAAAGACAAATGTAATGTTTTGCCATAAACACACTGAAAAGAATCTTCCTGGTGAAGAACACACACACTCGCTTACCCTGCAGGCGATCTCGCCTCTGTTTGCAATGAGGATTTTATCAAAGGTCTGTGGAAAGGAAAAGGGAACAGGGCGATTAAGACATTTGTTTTGTCAACACTTGATTTGTCCACAGTGTGTGTGTGCTCTAACGCTGACTAAAACTCATTTAGCTGTAAGTGAAAGCTGTTCAACACAACACACACTGCTTTTTAGAATAGAAAGTAAAAAGAGAAGAGATAAAAATCTTTGAGAACAAGTTCTAAGTGCAGAACTGAAAAAAACTAACATAATTAAACAGGTACAACAGGTCCAAAAACCACTTTAGCCATGTCCAGAACGTAAATATTAAATTACGGTTATCTATTCCATGTTGTGCAATGAACATTCACAAGTTCTAATAGGGAGATCTAGATGAGTGTTAAGGTGGATGTTAGTGGGCCTTAAACATCAAAGCATGAGGCTTCGCTAATGTTGTCTGCCACATGTAAACAATTTATGGAAAAACTGAAGGAAGTGTCTGCCAATAAACCCTGTGTCAAGATGGGCCTTGGGCAACGTGTCTCCCAAGAACACATTCCTAAACTCAAAGCATATTTCCCCATTTGCTCATATTGCTACACCCCCAATTCCCCAACACACAAACAAACAACCTCCAGGCAAAGGTTAATTGTTTGAGAATGGCACATCAAAGCTACATGGATGCAATAGGATTTTGGGAGTGTAAAGGTGATGCAAAAAGAATTTTGACCCTTGTACATGGGGTGTTTCTCAAAATAACTGATACATCTTAGTTTCCTCCATGGATATTTATATGTAGATACTTCATTTGACTGTTCCAAACACGTCTGTCATCTTGGAAAGGTCAACTTTGCAGATGCTACTTATCACTCTCACTAATAAATCAAGGAATTTTCATTGAAAATGCCACACATTTTTGATTTTGGATATGATTTTAATGGGAAAAGATGTAAAAATGCTATGGTTAAAACCTGTTAATTGGTTAACGGTAAGTTCCCTTACTCTCTATGGCGAAAAACTTTCTAATAGACCTAATGGGATATTTCATGTAATTCCCAGAATTCTCTTTCTAACAGCTCACATTTGATGGTTTTTCATTGAAATAAGTATGTTTTATTATCAAATATGTGCATTAGAGTTTTATGTTATCTTATCTTGTTAAATTAATGTTTCTTGCATTATTTTAGTATCATGCATGTTATCATTATGGTGTTTTTGTATGTGTAAGAACCTGTGCACCTTAAAGGGATAGTTCACCCAAAAATGAAAATTCTGTCAGTAATTACTAGCGGTGTGACGAGATCTCGTGCTACGAGATCTCGCGAGACTAAAACATGACGAGATTTCCCGTCGAGTGAAAAGCTGCCTCGCGATATCGCCATGACTGAGCGTGAGGGTGAGATTACCATAGAATATTCCACCGCTACATTCACATTCGCCTAAATCGTTTTGCTGTTTTTATAAAAATAAAATAAAACCATTATAAAATAATGTAAAAGTCTGCTCTGCTCATCCAGCACGAGTTGCCGTTGCAATCAGTGCAGCACGAATCACAGTTCACTGATCGCGTGAGGATGGCGGAGGATTCGTTGCGCAACATAGACTAAACGTCTGATAAATGTCTTATCTTGTAGAATGCACGCTCAGCACCGCTTCTCCCTATACACAGAGTACGCGCGATCAAGAAAGTGAAAGTAAAACACAAGTTCCCTGATGTGCATTGCGCACAAATTAGGCCGCATAACGTTACATGCAATAGTCAACACCCAATACCCATCTCTGGACTGTTTATTTGTGGCTATGGTCTCGGTTTGCACTTCGAATATTGTGAGTGTACTGTAATGTCTTAGGGACAACAGACAAGGGAGGCTCCGTTTCTGAACTTATAATCGGAACGCAAGAACACACCAGCCTCCTTTCTCTCTACCCGGCCTTTTCCGAACTCACCGCATTAACCCTATAACTGCCGGTGCAAAATAAAACCGCAATTTCAAAACAATTATAAAGAGTCTGTGTGCTAACTTTGATTATGGTTGCACTTGCACTTATTGTTTGCGCTTAATAAGACTTAAAGGAGTTCAGTTAGGAGGTTACACACAGCCTCAATCAGAAGTTCTGAAAGCTCTTAAATGTACAGTAAGGTCTGAAGAGACTAATGTAAAATCATACAGGAGAAAAGCCAGTCAATAAAAACCTTTTACGGTGCTTGTATATTGTTTTCTTTCAATGCATTTGATAAGTCATACTCATAAAGTAGACCTGAAATGAAATGCATTAGAAGATTATTAGGTAAACATTGCAAAATGCACCTGCATACTATTTTTCCAGTCATGAATTTTGGCATTGAGGATTTCTGAAAAATTGTGTAAAAATCTCGTCTTGTCTCGTTCTCGTGAACCCAATCTCGTGTCTAGTCTCGTCTCGTGAGATAAACGTCTCGTCACACCCCTAGTAATTACTCACCCTCATGTTGTTCCAACCCCGTAAGACTTTCCTTCATCTTCGGAACACAAATTAAGATATTTTTTGATGAAATCTGAGAGCTGTCTCACTCCTTCATAGGCTTCTAGGCAATTTCATTCTGCTGGTCCAGAAAAGTTAGTAAAGACATTGTTAAAATAGTCCAAGTGACTACAGTGGCTCAACCTTAAGTTTATCAAGTGACGAGAATACTTTTTGGGCCTCTGATGTGAGTTCACGAGAGCGCCACGACGCATGCACTGGAATTGAGAAGATGACGCAGATGGGTCTCGATTTAGTTTTTAAAATGGTTCTACGGTGTGCATTTCCTGTGTGCATTATCTTCTCAGTTCTAGCGCATGCGTCATGGTGCTCTCGTGAACTCACTCAGAGGCCCACACAGAAGAAAGTTAATAGTTGAATAAAGTCGCTATTTTTGTTTTTTTGCACACAAAAAGTATTCTTGTCGCTTGATAAACTTAAGGTTGAGCCACTGTAGTCACTTGGACTATTTTAACAATGTCTTTACTAACTTTTCTGGACCGGCAAAATGAAATTGAAATTGCCTTAATTTGTGATCCGAAGATGAAGGAAAATCTTACGGGGTTGGAACAACATGAGGGTGAGTAATTACTGACAGAATTTTCATTTTTGAGTGAACTAACCCTTTAAGGTGGTTGCCAGTATGAGTATTATAAAGGTAAAAAAACGAATTGATTTTAGTAATTTTTTATATGAACATTACTTCAGTTAATGAAATATGTTTTATACTGCAATTTTAAATTAAATCACAATCATTAATAAGGAAAACTAAATCAGTAACTATACCAACCAAAGGAGGTCAACATAAAACCATGACAACAAATGAGATGAAAAACCACAAACTCCATGTAACAACCAAATATATCTATAGTAGGCTTCTCTGAAGATGAATACCATTTACAAGAGTTGATAATCAATAATCATTTACAACCAATAATCAATATTCATTTTCATTTACATATGCATAAATATCTAACATTAATAAATCCTGTGAAAATTAGGGGTTTAAAGTCCCCCTGTGGTAAATATCAAGGTTTTAATGTTGTGTTTATGTCTATCTGGTGCTTTTAATATGCTTTAAGACAAACCATGTGTACATTCATGAATCAACACCATTGAGTTTTTTCTCCTTAAAACTGCAGTGAAGTTTTTCTGTTGTCAAAAAGTCTGGTACTTTTATTAATATAGTAGGTGAATTATGTATATGATGTAGCCTATATTACGTTGTTATGATGAACTATATGTCTTTCTCCACTGCTGTCTGAGTTGTTCAAACCGTTTCTGATGATTGTTAGAAGGCAGACTGAGATGCCGAATGGAAACATAGTTTGTGTAACATTAGCAACACATTATTAGATGTTTGATAACAGTCAAGCAAAAAAAAAATCATATTAATTACTGTTATGTGTCTAACATTGTAAAGAGCATTTTACATTGTAAAGACCATTCTGCAGCGTTTACCTCAGTAAGTTGGCCGAGTGAATCTGTGAGCTGGTGTGAGAGAGTGGAGGCGGGGCTAATTTGCATATTCATGGATGTGCGTAATGTGCGTATACTAAATGAAGCAAGGGTGTAGACAGGATGGAGGAGTGAAGGAATTCAAGCTAATTTAAGGCATGAAAAAAATGCACAAGAATTTTTTCAAGCTAATTTAAGGCATGAAAAAAATGCACAACATTTTTTTTTTCAATGTGTCATTTTGGTAATCAAAGATAAGTTTTAAGGGATAAAACTACAGGGGGACATTTTACAGTGTCCCTGTTACATGTAGTTAGTTACTATTGTAATAACTATAAATTATGCATAATGACATGCAACTAACTTATTATTATTAACCAAATCCTCCTAACCTTCACCCTATAAGTAGTACATGTAGTGTATTTATATTACTCACTACTTAAATGTGTAATTAAACTGTAACATAGACACCTTCCATTAAAGTCTAACCAAATTATTTTCTAAAGTGTATTACAGATATAAATATTCATACATGTGAATAACTAGGTTGCAGTTGCATAGTCAACTTGCTCTCGAGTGTTTCATGGACCGCCTTAGATCGCTGCTACTATATCTACGTATTGTTATGGTTCCCTCACTGCTCCATCCTGTCATCAACAACACATCAATTGACAAAAGACTGACGTGACTCGTGCACCTTTAGTGTTTGACTGGCAATCTACCGTACAGTCTGACAAGCAACAATTGTATAGGAGAGTGAAAACAGCACAGTGTGCACACGCAAGGACAGAGGAAAGGGAACAAGGATGCACAATTAAAGAAATGAGAAGCACATCGAACTTACCTTCTCATTTGGGTCATTCACCGTAGAGTATCGGCAGATTATAACACCACACCTCTGCTTAAGACAGACATGCTAAAAGACAGAGAGACGGTGCTGTCAGCAATGAATGGAAACATTTATTCTAGAGTTGCCCAAACCCAATGCACAAACCTTTGATTTGTCATGTCATATTACAAAAAAAACATGCCACTGAATATTTTTTTCATTTTTCATTTATAATTTTGTTTTAGCATTTTCTGTTCAAATATAATTTAATATAAGTGAATTTGATGATTTATTTGAATACAATACAGCATACTTTCAGCCCACAAACAGCACTAAGTCATGTTTCATTTTTAGTCATTTAGCCCTAAATTGTTTAAATATTATTCATAATTCTGAATGAAACTTATAAACTTCCTACAACTAGAAGATGGCTCACAGTGAGAGAAACAAGGTTCACAATTTGAAACAGCCCACAGCAAAGAGATTCATATTCTGCCTTGATTGTCATTGATTAAAGTGGAAATCTATGCAATATAAGCTTCTTTCAAAGTAATCATTAATTGTGAGCTTCAATCACAAGAAAAAATGATATTTTAGTAAAATATGCATTACATGTCTGTTGCACAGGGGTGTTTAAATGCCCAGAGTTTCCATATACATTAGGCACAGCTGAATCAGCAAGCGAAAACACTTCATGAAATCATTTTGACATTGACATGAGTTCACAGTCATCAGTGATAAAGACATTTGGTTGTTTCTTTCTGCTTAGAAAACAATGAAGTACACACCATATTATTATAAGGAGAAAGTGATGTTTAATAAATAAATCTTTTCAGTTTCCAATCAATGAAACTGTCCGTGTGTCGTGACAAGTCAAGTGAACTTTCTTGCTGATCTCTAAGACAAGCATGAGCTCTTATTCAGATAACGTTGCAATGCTTTAAACATAAATCAGTCAAATCATCATATTTGTTATATGAATTGTTCTCCTACACACAGCGATTTTAGATAACAAACGCTCACCTTAACAGCGTGCAAAACTCTTTGAAAGCCTGCAGCGCTTCTGTAAGCCGCCATGATAGTCAGAGCTGCGGAGCTGCTGAGAGCAGAGCGGCGGCGGCGCGCACTTTAGACGTCACAGACACAATTTGGGGGTGTTTGCCCTCTCGACCAATCAGATGTTCTCGGATGTGTCAGAAACTGCAATTTGTTCCGAGGAGGGGTTGAGACAAGTTGGGCGACAGGTTGCTGAAAACCGTGACCTTGGAGGCTAATCTAAATGTATTATATTGTATCAGCACGATTTGCTAATGTATGATGCATTAATAAAGATTGTTATTATATTCCATTAAAATATTTGCATGTCAATTCTTTTTAGTTTGTTTTCTGTTGGTTGGATATCAATTTTTACTCAGCAGATAAAATTATCCAACAGGTTGCTACAATTATCCTTATTAATTATTTCCTTGTTTTGTACCTATTGCGACACAAATTAGCCTATAGCTATACATAGAAAACTTGCAAAGGATTGTGAAAATAACCTTGTAGCCTGCCCACAATTTCCACATCCATTGCCTGCATATGAGTCATTCCTGATTCGGTGCCTTTTGTGTCCCCAGCAAACATCACGAACTTACTGCCCTAAAATGATGAACAATATCAATTTTACACAATATTAGTCATAAATAACACAATTTGAATTTCAAGCATATTGGAGGTGATTTAAAAAATATAATTTGAGACATTTTACAGCATTTTGGACCACCATATATCACCATTTTTCATATGATCCCAGTGTATTCCATGTCTTGATAATTGCAACACTTACAATAGGCTAGATGATTTTTATAAAAAACGTTTCAATTATTAAATTTATTTTAGCGATTATAATAAAGGATTTTAGCTTTTCCTGCAAATTATTTTCTACCCTGTTATTTTTGACTACTTTCCCTTTAAATGAAAGTTGGAAAAAATTTAATGACATCATACAGCTGTCATCACAGCTTTAGGAAAGTGAGTAAGATACTATTTCCTATTTTACCCAATTATCTTTGGTCAACCTTAGCCTATATGTCCACCCTGTTAAGGGAAAAATTAGGAAAAAAGGGAAAAAAGTTAGTAGAAAAATTATAGTTTTAAAATTACAATTTTAAAGACCATAAAATTATTTTAGATAAACCTGATGTAGCTTATTTTTTTCTCAGATATGGTGCAGTGGCTGATTTTAGGTCAGAATGTCCACTATTTGTCCACCCTGTTAGAACACCTAACAGAGGGGACACTGTACATAGTGACTGTGAAAGTAATGTTTGTTTAAAGTTGAAGAATTGTATTTTGGTAATGTTTTACATATTGGTTCCCATCTAATTCCAGTCAAAACTAATGGAATAATGTAACTGGTTGTATAGAGATAGAAAACCACTTTCATTATGTAATCACTTATCACTTGTCCACCCTATTAAGCTTCTTTTTTTCCCTTTTTTTTATTAAAAAAATTCTGCATAAAAAAAGAATAATTCAGTGACAATGAAAATTTAGTATCAATAATGCAGTACTTTTAAAAAGTAAACAAAATTGCATTTTAGGCATTTGTATCTGAAAACGAAAAATGTACAATTATGCGTTTGTGAGAAAGTAAGTACAATTCATACACAATGTTTAGTATAGTTTTTTGATAACTGATAGTCTTTTAAAGGGACAAATTACATGAGCTGTCTAATAATGTGCCCATAAATTAGAATCACAAGTATTTTCAAACTGTTGTTAATTTGTCCCTAACAGGGTGGACATGTTTTATATGTCTTTTAAATAAATGGTTAATTTTATTTACCCGAGCTTGACCAAAATCTTTTTTTCAAATGTTTTACATCACCCTGTCATGACATCACAAAAAAATAAATCATTTAAAATCTGAGTTTGATTTTCTACATTTTATGATGGCCAAAAGTCACCAAATTACACCATCTTTATATTACTATTTCACAGTATATTTATTTAGATTTTTCAGATCACATTTTTTATGTCTTCTTCGGAACATATAAAGGACTTCTAAAGTTCCTGTAGCTCCCTAAAACGTTTTATTATCTTGGTTTAAATAGCCAAGTAATTAAAAAAAATAATACAAAATAGCCTAATAATTAGCCATTAGGTTATTTAAACAAATACGTTTTAATTTACACGAAGGAGAAAACTTTCAGACCGTTTTGTGCCCGTGATGTCTTATGATGTGAAAAATGTCAGAGAAACACAAAATGAAACTCCTTTATGCCATTATGAATTAAAAGCGTTCTTAAAATTGTATAAAAATTAACGAGACTTGTTTTATTTTTGGTTTCATTTTATTGCCTTTATATATTTTCCTTCATTATACCGTTTGTCATTTGTTATCACAAGAATTTACATCTTAAAACTAAATAACAATGTACAAACACTTTAAAGGTAGCAATTCTGTACACATTTAATCGAGGAGTTTTCCATAAATATTTTGTAGTACTTTATCAAGTATAACCATAATTTAAGAACAAGAGGCTTTTCTCAAAATTACTCTAACTCGAAGTGAATGATTTCCAGACATCTGTAACATACATACATGGAAATAATTTCTTACAATAAAATACATTCACAAATTGTATCCATATTAAACGCACTACATTTGACCTCGGCACTTAGGATCCCCAGTAATACTTGAATGGTAAGACAATCATGTAACGTCGAATAGCTCTACATGACAGGGATATTGTAGCCTATACAAACATGGTAACTTGACACGACCTTACTGTAAAACAATTGACCTTACAGTAAAAAAAAATACATCCATCCTTCGTCTTTCGCAAACCAATTACCAAAGTAGGCTAGGCCTACATTTTATTCTTCATGGGCCTATAAAAAACAACCTTCATTTTAGTCACATAATACTGGTCGGCTTACTTCAGTTACAGTGCAACACTGAATCTTAGACATGCTGAGAACATAAACCCTCATTTAGGATATATTTACAAATCATATTTTCTTTTATATGTCGTTTTGGTCCTTAAACGTACCACTCGCTAAAATTCGACGTTAAGCTGTTGTGCCCGCTGCTGTTGAGCGCAGCTGAGTCGGGCGACATGGTGCTGTGCGTCTCCGAGCATGGAGAGATCAAACTGGACGGAGTAGAGGACTCGTACCCGGAGCTTCCAGTAGGAGAGGAGTCGACTACCGGACTTTGTTCCTCGTGAACCTACAAAAAAAGCATCAAACAGTTAGTTAATTCTGTCTCAACTCTGATATGTAAGGCAATTCATTTGTGAACAGAGAATAGCTGTCAGACCAGACGGATTAAATTCTCACCTTCATGTGTTTCCTTAAAGAGCTAGGATGTGTGTACGACTTGTCGCACAGTTTGCACAGATATGGCTTGTCAGACGTGTGAACGTGCATGTGCTTCTTCCGGTCACTGCTGTTGGCGAAACGTCTGTCGCAGCCGTCGAATTCACACTGGAACGGTTTTTCCCCTGCAAGACATTTATATAGAAAAGTTTTACCACCCTGCAAAACTAGCACGCAGAATCAATGAATGCTATTTCTACAACGACTCTCTGAAAAAGTAGGCTGACTTTGATAGACCTCATACGAATCCACGCATTCAAATATAATAGCAATTTACAAAGCAACAGGCATAACTGATAAAATAACCCTCTAGGACTTCTGATATTTAACTTGCCTAGAAGCTGCTCTAGGATGCGAAACATAGCCTACGTAGACAAAGTGTTGTTTTTGGTATCACTGAATGTCATTTATAGTCGTAGCCTAGATTATTCAGCAATAAAACCAACTGAAATGTCAATTGAAACGAAATGTAAACATTTCAATTAATATTTTAAATAACTTTAATAAATAATCACCTGTGTGTGTCCGTTTGTGTATTTTTAAATTCTCTGAACGCGCGAACACCTTGCCACATCCCGGGAAGGGGCACGCGAAGGGTTTCTCTCCCGTGTGCACTCGAATGTGATTCACCAGTTTGTATTTTGCCTTGAAGGGCTTGCTCTCCCGTGGACAATCATCCCAAAAGCAGATGTGGTTACACTGTTCGGGACCGCCGACATGCTCCGTGGACACATGCGTGACCAGCTCGTGCATAGTGCTATAAGTTTTACTGCAGCATTTTTTTGGGTCACCAAGCTGCTCCGGGTCGATCCATTTACAAATGAGCTCTTGTTTGATGCACTGTTGTCGCATGTAGCGGAAGAAAGCGCCGGGATGGTGCGCCATGTTCATACTCATATTTAGGCCATACTGACTGTAAGGATCGGCCCGCGCATTGGGCACTTGGTGGTACTGCTCCGTTCGCCCGAAAACCTCACCGGGTAATCCAAGGCGTCCGTTCAGGATGTTTGGAGAGCCGTGATGGGACCCGTGCTGCTCATGAATTCCGGGGAAAAGTAGGTGACCCTGACCTTCTGGGTGAGAGTGATGGAGAGGCCCTGCTGTGGAGCTGAAGATGGAGTGTTGTCCGCTACCCGGAGTCGAATCCCCAAAGCCTCGGCTGCGCAAGAGGAACTCCCTGGTGGAGTTGAAAGTGGAGCTGGCGTACGAGGCTGCGTGCGCCGCCGCGTGCACTCCAAGAGCGGCCGCGGAATAGCTGGTTGCTTGGGGCGCAAAAGCTGCGCTCTGGCCCGAGGACAAATCGGGGTGGTTCAGTTTAAACGGGCCCATGTGAGCAGATTCCATGAAACTCATATCTCTGTCCTGCGTCTCGCTCACAGCCGAGTGATGCCTTGTGAACGTGCCAACTCCTAAGCCAGAGATCTGGTGGCCGGCGTCCAGTAGCATCACCACGATTTTGTATTAAAGATGAGTAAAGGGGATTACACCCGCGTTTAAAAAAAGTAGGCTATGAACAAGCTGAGTGTCTGTTACTTGCCCGTAATAAGGTTAATTAAAACTAATTCCATGTGATGAAGTTAGATTGAAATCAAAAAAATCATTTTGATACGATGGAAAAGCTCTAAAATTTGACAAAATGTGTACATCGGTACAATCAGTGCGGCAAAGTGGAACTAGTAGCGGTTGCGCAGGTTTTCTGTGCGTCGTGTATCCAACTGAGTGTTTTTGCGCTCCTGACTGCGCTTATCTCTGGGGTCTCTCCAGGGCACCCCACGCCCCCTCACAACAGTAACCCCGTTTCCCAAATCTAAGAATCTCATTGGTCTGCCTAACTCCCAAATCCTGTTCACTCGACCAATCACACGTTTACTCACCGTGAGTAATCAGGGCTGACGGTTCTTGGTGCTCCGCCCAGTTTTATGCGTTTACGAGAGAAGAGTCTGCGCTTGATGTGAGGGGGGGAAAATCAATTAAATACAAAAAGTGCAATACTATTTTATATCGACACTTGGTTTGAATTCAGTAACTGTGTTAAACACATTGGGTTAGTGAGTTATAACATATATGTGCAGATCTCTCTTATTTACTTCTGTCAAAAATCTTTATTGACTAAACAGATTCCATACATCGCTCGCATAGCCTATAGGCTACACAAACAGCCGAGCAGTGATATTTTCCCGAGTTTAAGTTTCATTCGTGAGAACATTCTCAACCTTTTATTTTAAACTACTATCTTACAGCACATCAGTAAATGTGGTTTTAATGTTTATGTCATGGGTGCATGTTTTTGGAGTGCGCGCCATTGCGTTATGGAGAACTGCGCCATGTCAGTGCTGCCTCGTCCTCGTTTTTGTATTTTGATCGGTGTTATCACCAAAATGCACAACTGCATAAAACGATAGATTTTGCCTGATTGAAAGGGTTATCATTTTATTTTTAAATCATCTAATGAAAACGTCTCAACCATTTTAGTCTCAAGAGTAGCCTAAAGACTGGTGCAGTTTAAATTAATTCTTTTTCCACACTGTACCGTTTTTCTTTCAACGAATAAACTGATATTTTAAAATCAGCTGTGTTAAAATAGATTATTAATTATGTTGGCCTACTAATTTTACGATACAAATTACGTGTTTTATTTTAATATTTTTTATTCATTCGAATCCGACACAGTGAGAATTTGATGTATTATGACATTTGATTTTTGATGTTTATTAAACTGCCATATTGAGTGAGTGAGTGAGCCTTTGATGTTTATTAAACTGCCATATTTTAAGAGATAGATAATCGACCTCAACGTGTCATTCGCATCATCTCTGACAGAATCTAGTCCAAAGGGCACACACACTCCTTCTTTCCAGCGTCCCCGAAAACCAACACTTTTGTCTCTAGCTTATTTGGACAAGGGCTCAAGCCTTAAGTCTCAGAATAAGCAGTCAAAGAGAAGGAAGAGGGTGGACATGAGAGTGTTGTAAAGAGGTAAGTCACCGGCTTTGAACTGAAACTTATTATGGGGACGGATACCGCTCGGGTTGTCCTGACAACGGCGGTGAGATGGGAAGTCTCTCCATTGTGGACGAATTGCTCCTCTTCAAAGGATATCTAACCTTTAGACACATATTTACGCGGCGAGACTTGATTTGGTGACATACACAGACGAGGAGACGCCGCTATGCCATGAGTATAAAATCAACAGTGTCAAGAGGTTAAAATGGAACAACTGACCCTTTTCACCTTTTCTGGAGAGCACAGAACAACTTCATGCATATTTCAAAAACATTCACTCTACTAGTCAATTACAATATATGAGGCTCACATGATATATTGTGTAAAATAATAATAAAGACATTCAGAATTTTAAAATTTAAATAAAGTTTATTTTGCTTGTATCATTTGTCTAGACTTGAATTTTATTATAAGAAAAGGAAAATGGTCAAGAGAAACGCAGCCTATATTTCTTGTCATGTTTCTCAATATGCAGTGGATGCAGTTTAAATGTCAGCCAAAAAATGGTCTCAACAACTGACCTGTAAATGAATTCGAAATAGATTCATTAAACCAATTACCTTGGGCACGTCATCATTTATTGCCCCGTGTTTCTGTGAACCGTTTTGAACATCTTGCACAAGGTATTTTGATAATTTGGTTTATTAATTTCACAAAATTTTCAGCATGACACCGGTCTGTCTTGAAGCAGCAGTTTCGTTTTAAAACACTTTTCTTTTCATTATATTAAAATTAAAAACAGATTATTTAAAAAAAAAGAGCAATAAAAGCTGCTGTGGAATTATTTTGTTAAACAAAATCTTGTCTTGTTTCATAATCCTTTAAAAATGTAGATTATTTAAATAATGGCAATTTGTTGTTAAAAAAATAAATCTCATGAAAAAAGACGTTTAGGTTTGAATAGATTTTAATAGGGTAGAAGTGTTTCTGCGTAACGCAAAATACTGTAACACCGCCACTCACACTTAAACAAAGTCTGTTTATGTAATCTGAAATATTTATATTAAGCCACATTTAGTAAATTTTTACCCATTGTTGATGGGATTTTCTCAATATTCTGATAGAAATGAAAAATGTAAAATAATAGAGTAACGCGAATGGTCTGTGAGCATTTAAACTCAGATCTATTCATTTTGTTTAATTAAATTTGTCTTCATTTAAAGAAAGTCTTCATTCTTTAAATAATCTTCATCAATATTTCTATTGTATATGAATAAAGATTTAATACGTTTTTTTTTAGATTTAATAAGCTTTATCTATTGTATAAGAATAAAGTTTTAGAATAGACGTAATGGAACTTTATATGTTGAACGCCCCCTCCCCCCTCCCCCCTTGGCACTTCTGGTTTGCTGTTGGTATCAGACTCGCATGCTTGACAAAAAAACCCCAGGAGCTCAATAAATAAATAAATAAAACCCTATTTGGCTAAACATTGGCATGAGACTGGTCATTTAAAAGAGGATAGAAAAGATGTCTATCTAAAATTTGAGGTGGTTTGGTTATCCAAACAGAAAAATTATGGCGTGAATGTGTTATAACTGTAATTTGACACTTAGTTCTGACACAGATCTGGCAAATTTACATAAATAAATACCACAAAAACGTTTTCCATCATGACTTTCATCTCTTTTCTCTTTCTCTGCCCCTTTTTCTCAAAGACACATACATTTTTTGAGGTTCAAACCCCAAAAGCCTCTAGAATCATTTGAAGTTGCTACTCCCCAGGAATAATGCTGCTATGGCAACCATATATATAAAGGATAGTTTGGAGGGCTTAGCATAATATCTGCACTGACAGACAGGACAGAACAGAACCACTGCAGGGAGAAACAGGGAACCGTGTTTGGTCCTATTGAAAACAGCAGCAGGCGTCAGCTCCTCGTCCCACCTGCGTTTCTCAGGAGTGAGCACTTTGTGCACTTGCTTTTATTAAATGTATTAATTAAACTTAAAGAGTTAAAATGTCAACTAAAATAAAAATAATAATACACAAAAAAATTAAGGTTCCAAAAGCTGGTTTCTGCAACAATGCCATAAGAACCATTTTTGGTTCCCCAAATAACCTTTCAGTGAACATTTCTTAACATAACCATTATTGTATTCTTCGAAGAAATTTTTTTTGACAGTAAAGAGCTTTTTGTGTGAAAGAAAGTTTTCATGGATTTTGAAGGTTGTTCATGGAAACATCAAAGTAAAGAACCTTTTTTAAAGAGTGCATCACATTTATTAAAGTCCTTGTTGTCAAATGAATGTTAAATAAATTACATCATCACATAAACACTCATGAGCCAAAACATTACTGATCAAAAATGTAGGGCTGTTAATATTTTGTTATGTTTTTGAAAGTCTCTTATGATCACCATTGTTGCATCTATTCAAAAATACAGTAAAACCCTAATATTGTTATACATGAATATTATATTATTACAAATAAAACAATCTATTTTCTATTTTAATATTTTGAAAATGAAATTTATTCCTGCGATGACAAAGCTGAATTTTCAGCATCATTACTCCAATCTTCAGTGTCACATGATCCAGAAATCATTCTAATATGCTGATTATTACCAATGTTGAAAACAGTTGTGCTGCTTCATATTTTTGTGGAAACCATGATACTTTTTTCTTTTCTTTTTCTGTGAATAGAAAGTTAAAAATTACATAATTTAATTGAAATGATTTGAAATAGATATCTTAGACATTATAAATGTCTTTGCTGTCTTTTGATCAATTTAATGCATCCTTTCTGAATACAAATTTCACATTCCAAAAATCTTACACACTCCAAACTTTTGAACAGTAGTGTAAATTAAAAACAGCCTTATTGTAAATAAAATTGGCAAATGCCCAAAACAGAAACCATATTAAATTTGTATGCCCCAGTGCATGCTAGGAAGCAAGCAAAAATTGTTTTTGGGCCTATTCAGCTAAACAAAAAAAAACATTAATCCAACTTACCTGCTGTTTCTGTTAGATCAGCTTAAAAATGTCAGAGTAAAGAGACAGAAATTAATTATTTCTGTAGTAGTACATACAGTTCTTAGTGGTTAGAACTTCAGAATAGTATGCAAAAAAAAAAAGAAAGAAAAGAAACGAAACGAAACAAAAACAACATTATTTTACGTAATTTTTAGACATTTTTAAACTTAAACTCCTCATGGCAGCAAAAGCAATATACAGTGTTAAGAAACACCCCTGCCTGAATCATCATATTGCAGTGTAAATTTTGAGGCAGATATGCTCATCTGACCATATAACCATTCATAACAGTGAGCAAAGGTGTGAGAGCAGCTTCAATTAAAGCTCTCTGCTGGAGACTGAGGCACACAGGCTGAAGGGGGCAGATTAAATGTTTCTTTAGAGCTGAGGAGATCATTTCACCATGGGGGGAGATCAGAAAGAGATTATGATTATGATGATCGAAGGAATTTGGTACTAGAAAATTACATCAAAATAAACATACATTAAACCAACATTACTGTGCCATGATTGGAACAACATAATTTGGATCACTCTGAATAATTTTTGCAGTGAAATGGAATGTTATTATTGATTATCCAGATTCTAATCAAATTAAAATGTTTTACAAGAGTGTAAGTTTGTTATTACATGGTGATAAAATCTGGTTTTATGAGGTTCATTCTCATGTTGCACAGTACGTTTGAGTTTCCCGAAGAACCAATAAGGTTCAATCTTGTGTGTCACGCAGTACGTTTGAGCTTCCTGAAGAACCAATGAGGTTAATTCTCGTGTCACACAGTACGTTTGAGCTTCCTGAAGAACCAATGAGGTTCATTCTCGTGTTATGCAGTACGTTTGAGCTTCTGCTAGAACCAATGAGGTTCAATCTTGTGTGTTACGCAGTACTTTTGAGCTTCCTGAAGAACCAATGAGGTTCATTCTCATGTTACGCAGTGCGTTTGAGCTTCTGCTAGAACCAATGAGGTTCAATCTTGTGTGTTACGCAGTACTTTTGAGCTTCCTGAAGAACCAATGAGGTTCATTCTCGTGTTACGCAGTACGTTTGAGCATCCTGAAGAACCAATGAGGTTCATTCTCGTGTTACGCAGTACATTTGAGCTTCTGCAAGAACCAATGAGCTTCATTCTCGTGTTACACAGTATGTTTGAGCTTCTGCAAGAACCAATGAGTTTAATTCTCGTGTCACCCAGTACGTTTGAGCTTTTGCAAGAACCAATGAGGTTCATTCTCATGTTACGCAGTACGTTTGAGCTTTTGCAAGAACCAATGAAGTTCAATCTTGTGTGTTACGCAGTACTTTTGAGCTTCTTGAAGAACCAATGAGGTTCATTCTCATGTTACACAGTATGTTTGAGCTTCTGCCAGAACCAATGAGGTTCAATATTGTGTGTCATGCAGTACGTTTGAGCTTCTGCAAGAACCAATGAGGTTCATTCTCATGTTACGCAGTACGTTTGAGCATCTGCAAGAACCAATGAAGTTCAATCTTGTGTGTTACGCAGTACATTTGAGCTTCCTGAAGAACCAATGAGGTTCATTCTCGTGTTACGCAGCACGTTTGAGCTTCCTGAAGAACCAATGAGGTTCATTCTCGTGTTACGCAGTACGTTTGAGCTTCTACAAGAACCAATGAAGTTCGTTCTCGAGTTACGCAGTACGTTTGAGCTTCTGCAAGAACCCATGAGGTTCATTCTCGTGTCACGCAGTACATTTGAGCTTCTGCAAGAACCAATGAGCTTCATTCTCGTGTTACACAGCACGTTTGAGCTTCCTGAAGAACCAATGAGGTTCGTTCTCATGTTACACAGTACGTTTGAGCTTCCTGAAGAACCAATGAGGTTCATTCTCGTGTTATGCAGTACGTTTGAGCTTCTGCTAGAACCAATGAGGTTCAATCTTGTGTGTTACGCATGTATGTTTGAGCTTCTGCAAGAACTAATGAGGTTCATTCCTGTGTGTTACGCAGTACTTTTGAGCTTCCTGAAGAACCAATGAGGTTCATTCTCGTGTTACGCAATATGTTTGAGCTTCCTGAAGAACCAATGAGGTTCGTTCTCATGTTACACAGTATGTTTGAGCTTCTGCAAGAACCAATGAGGTTCATTCTCGTGTTATGCAGTACGTTTGAGCTTCTGCTAGAACCAATGAGGTTCAATCTTGTGTGTTACGCATGTATGTTTGAGCTTCTGCAAGAACTAATGAGGTTCATTCCTGTGTGTTACGCAGTACTTTTGAGCTTCCTGAAGAACCAATGAGGTTCATTCTCGTGTTACGCAGTATGTTTGAGCTTCCTGAAGAACCAATGAGGTTCGTTCTCATGTTACACAGTATGTTTGAGCTTCTGCAAGAACCAATGAGGTTAATTCTCTTGTCATGCAGTACTTTTGAGCTTCTGCTAGAACCAATGAGGTTCAATATTGTGTGTCATGCAGTACGTTTGAGCTTCCTGAAGAACCAATGAGGTTCATTCTCGTGTTACGCAGTACGTTTGACCATCCTGAAGAACCAATGAGGTTCATTCTCGTGTTACGCAGTACATTTGAGCTTCTGCAAGAACCAATGAGCTTCATTCTCGTGTTACACAGCACGTTTGAGCTTACTGAAGAACCAATGAGGTTCATTCTCATGTTACACAGTATGTTTGAGCTTCTGCAAGAACCAATGAGTTTAATTCTCGTGTCACGCAGTACGTTTGAGCTTCTGCAAGAACCAATGAGGTTCAATATTGTGTGTCATGCAGTACGTTTGAGCTTCTGCAAGAACCAATGAGGTTCATTCTCATGTTACGCAGTACGTTTGAGCTTCTGCAAGAACCAATGAAGTTCAATCTTGTGTGTTACGCAGTACTTTTGAGCTTCCTGAAGAACCAATGAGGTTTATTCTCGTGTTACGCAGCACGTTTGAGCTTCCTGAAGAACCAATGAGGTTAATTCTCGTGTTACGCAGTACGTTTGAGCTTCTACAAGAACCAATGAGGTTCGTTCTCGTGTTACGCAGTACGTTTGAGCTTCTGCAAGAACCAATGAGGTTCATTCTCGTGTCACGCAGTGCATTTGAGCTTCTGCAAGAACCAATGAGCTTCATTCTCGTGTTACACAGCACGTTTGAGCTTCCTGAAGAACCAATGAGGTTTGTTCTCATGTTACACAGTATGTTTTAGCTTCTGCAAGAACCAATGAGGTTCATTCTCGTGTCACGCAGTGCATTTGAGCTTCTGCAAGAACCAATGAGCTTCATTCTCGTGTTACACAGCACGTTTGAGCTTCCTGAAGAACCAATGAGGTTCGTTCTCATGTTACACAGTACGTTTGAGCTTCTGCAAGAACCAATGAGGTTCATTCTCATGTTACGCAGTATGTTTGAGCTTCTGCAAGAACCAATGAGGTTCATTCTCATGTTACGCAGTACTTTTGAGCTTCCTGAAGAACCAATGAGGTTCATTCTCGTGTTACGCAGTACGTTTGAGCATCCTGAAGAACCAATGAGGTTCATTCTCGTGTTACGCAGTACGTTTGAGCATCCTGAAGAACCAATGAGGTTCATTCTCGTGTTACGCAGTACATTTGAGCTTCTGCAAGAACCAATGAGCTTCATTCTCGTGTTACACAGCACGTTTGAGCTTCCTGAAGAAACAATGAGGTTCATTCTCGTGTTAGGCAGTACGTTTGAGCTTCTACAAGAACCAATGAGGTTCATTCTCGTGTTAGGCAGTACGTTTGAGCTTCTACAAGAACCAATGAGGTTCATTCTCGTGTTACGCAGTACGTTTGAGCTTCTGCAAGAGCCAATGAGGTTCATTCTCGTGTCACGCAGTACATTTGAGCTTCTGCAAGAACCAATGAGCTTCATTCTCGTGTTACACAGCACGTTTGAGCTTCCTGAAGAACCAATGAGGTTCATTCTCATGTTACACAGCATGTTTGAGCTTCTGCAAGAACCAATGAGGTTAATTCTCGTGTCACGCAGTATGTTTGAGCTTCTGCAAGAACCAATGAGGTTCATTCTCATGTTACGCAGTACGTTTGAGCTTCTGCAAGAACCAATGAAGTTCAATCTTGTGTGTTACGCATGTATGTTTGAGCTTCTGCAAGAACTAATGAGGTTCATTCCTGTGTGTTACGCAGCACGTTTGAGCTTCCTGAAGAACCAATGAGGTTCATTCTCGTGTTACGCAGTACGTTTGAGCTTCTACAAGAACCAATGAGGTTCATTCTCGTGTTACGCAGTACGTTTGAGCTTCTGCAAGAACCAATGAGGTTCATTCTCGTATTACACAGCACGTTTGAGCTTCCTGAAGAACCAATGAGGTTCGTTCTCATGTTACACAGTATGTTTGAGCTTCTGCAAGAACCAATGAGGTTAATTCTCGTGTCACGCAGTACGTTTGAGCTTCCTGAAGAACCAATGAGGTTCATTCTCGTGTTATGCAGTACGTTTGAGCTTCTGCTAGAACCAATGAGGTTCAATCTTGTGTGTTACGCATGTATGTTTGAGCTTCTGCAAGAACTAAAGAGGTTCATTCCTGTGTGTTACGCAGTACTTTTGAGCTTCCTGAAGAACCAATGAGGTTCATTCTCGTGTTACGCAGTACGTTTGAGCATCCTGAAGAACCAATGAGGTTCATTATCGTGTTACGCAGTACATTTGAGCTTCTGCAAGAACCAATGAGCTTCATTCTCGTGTTACACGGCACGTTTGAGCTTCCTGAAGAACCAATGTGGTTCATTCTCATGTTACACAGTATGATTGAGCTTCTGCAAGAACCAATGAGTTTAATTCTCGTGTCACGCAGTACGTTTGAGCTTCTGCAAGAACCAATGAGGTTCAATATTGTGTGTCATGCCGTACGTTTGAGCTTCTGCAAGAACCAATGAGGTTCATTCTCATGTTACGCAGTACGTTTGAGCTTTTGCAAGAACCAATGAGTTTAATTCTCGTGTCAGGCAGTACGTTTGAGCTTTTGCAAGAACCAATAAGGTTAATTCTTGTGTCACGCAGTACGTTTGAGCTTCTGCAAGAACCAATGAGGTTCATTCTCATGTTACGCAGTACTTTTGAGCTTCCTGAAGAACCAATGAGGTTCATTCTCGTGTTACGCAGTACGTTTGAGCATCCTGAAGAACCAATGAGGTTCATTCTCGTGTTAGGCAGTACGTTTGAGCTTCTACAAGAACCAATGAGGTTCATTCTCGTGTTAGGCAGTATGTTTGAGCTTCTACAAGAACCAATGAGGTTCATTCTCATGTTACGCAGTACGTTTGAGCTTCTGCAAGAGCCAATGAGGTTCATTCTCGTGTCACGCAGTACATTTGAGCTTCTGCAAGAACCAATGAGCTTCATTCTCGTGTTACACAGCACGTTTGAGCTTCCTGAAGAACCAATGAGGTTCATTCTCATGTTACACAGTATGTTTGAGCTTCTGCAAGAAACAATGAGGTTAATTCCCGTGTCACGCAGTACGTTTGAGCTTCTGCAAGAACCAATGAAGTTCAATCTTGTGTGTTACGCATGTATGTTTGAGCTTCTGCAAGAACTAATGAGGTTCATTCCTGTGTGTTACGCAGCACGTTTGAGCTTCCTGAAGAACCAATGAGGTTCATTCTCGTGTTACGCAGTACGTTTGATCTTCTACAAGAACCAACGAGGTTCATTCTCGTGTTACGCAGTACGTTTGAGCTTCTGCAAGAACCAATGAGGTTCATTCTCGTGTCATGCAGTACATTTTTCATTTTCTGCAAGAACCAATGAGCTTCATTCTCCTGTTACACAGCACGTTTGAGCTTCCTGAAGAACAAATGAGGTTCGTTCTCATGTTACACAGTATGTTTGAGCTTCTGCAAGAACCAATGAGGTTAATTCTCGTGTCAGGCAGTACGTTTGAGCTTCTGCAAGAACCAATGATGTTCAATATTGTGTGTCATGCAGTACGTTTGAGCTTCTGCAAAAACCAATGAGGTTAATTCTCGTGTCACGCAGTACGTTTGAGCTTCTGCAAGAACCAATGAGGTTCATTCTCATGTTACGCAGTACGTTTGAGCTTCTGCAAGAACCAATGAAGTTCAATCTTGTGTGTTACGCATGTATGTTTGAGCTTCTGCAAGAACTAATGAGGTTCAATCCTGTGTGTTACGCAGAACTTTTGAGCTTCCTGAAAAACCAATGAGGTTCATTCTCGTGTTACGCAGCACGTTTGAGCTTCCTGAAGAACCAATGAGGTTCATTCTCGTGTTACGCAGTACGTTTGAGCTTCTACAAGTACCAATGAGGTTCATTCTCATGTTACGCAGTACGTTTGAGCTTCTGCAAGAACAAATGAGGTTCAATCTCGTGTCACGCAGTACGTTTGAGCTTCTTCAAGAACCAATGAGGTTCAATCTTGTGTTTCACACAGTACGTTTGAGCTTCCTGAAGAACCAATGAGGTTCATTCTCATGTTACACAGTATGTTTGCGCTTCTGCAAGAAGATTCATTTCTTGTGTCACGCAGTACGTTTGAGCTTCTGCAAGAACCAATGAGGTTTATTCTCGTGTCACGCAGTATGTTTGAGCTTCTGCAAGAACCAATGAGGTTCAATATTGTGTGTCATGCAGTACGTTTGATGTTCTGCAAGAACCAATGAGGTTCAATATTGTGTGTTACGCAGTACGTTTGAGCTTCTCCAAGAACCAATGAGGTTCATTCTCATGTTACACAGTACGTTTGAGCTTCTGAAAGAACCAATGAGGTTCATTCTCGTGTCACGCAGTACATTTGAGCTTCTGCAAGAACCAATGAGCTTCATTCTCGTGTTAAGCAGCACGTTTGAGCTTCCTGAAGAACCAATGAGGTTCATTCTCATGTTACAAAGTATGTTTGAGCTTCTGCAAGAAGATTCATTTCTTGTGTGTCATGCAGTACGTTTGAGCTTCTGCAAGAACCAATGAGGTTCAATATTGTGTGTCATGCAGTACGTTTGAGCTTCTGCAAGAACCAATGAGGTTCAATATTGTGTGTCATGCAGTACGTTTGAGCTTCTGCAAGAACCAATGAGGTTAATTCTTGTGTCACGCAGTACATTTGAGCTTCTGCAAGAACCAATGAGGTTCATTATCATGTTACACAGTACGTTTGAGCTTCTTCAAAAACCAATGAGGTTAATTCTCATGTTACGCAGTACATTTGAGCTTCCAGAAGAACCAATAAGGTTAATTCTTGTGTTACACGGTACGTTTGAGCTTCCAGAAGAACCAATAAGGTTCATTCTTTTGTTACACAGTACGTTTGAGCTTCTGCAAGAACCAATGAGGTTCAATCTTGTGTGTTACGCAGTACATTTGAGCTTCTGCAAGAACCAATGAGGTTCAATCTTGTGTGTCAAGCAGTACGTTTGAGCTTCCGCAAGAACCAATGAGGTTCAATCTTGTGTGTCACGCAGTACGTTTGAGCTTCCGCAAGAACCAATGAGGTTCAATCTTGTGTGTTACGCAGTACATTTGAGCTTCTGCAAGAACCAATGAGGTTCAATCTTGTGTGTCAAGCAGTACGTTTGAGCTTCCGCAAGAACCAATGAGGTTCAATCTTGTGTGTCACGCAGTACGTTTGAGCTTTTGCAAGAACCAATGAGGTTCAATCTTGTGTTACGCAGTACATTTGAGCTTCTGCAAGAACCAATGAGGTTCATTCTCGTGTCACGCAGTACATTTGAGCTTCTGCAAGAACCAATGAGCTTCATTCTCGTGTTACGCAGCACATTTGAGCATCCTGAAGAACCAATGAGGTTAATTCTCATGTTACACAGTATGTTTGAGCTTCTGCAAGAACCAATGACGTTAATTCTCGTGTCATGCAGTACGTTTGAGCTTCTGCAAGAACCAATGAGGTTCATTCTCATGTTATACAGTATGTTTGAGCTTCTGCAAGAACCAATGATGTTCAATATTGTGTGTCATAGAGTACGTTTGAGCTTCTGCAAGAACCAATGAGGTTCATTCTCATGTTAAGCAGTACGTTTGAGCTTTTGCAAGAACCAATAAAGTTCAATCTTGTGTGTTACGCAGTACTTTTGAGCTTCCTGAAGAACCAATGAGGTTCATTCTCATGTTACACAGTATGTTTGAGCTTCTGCAAGAACCAATGAGTTTAATTCTCGTGTCACGCAGTACGTTTGAGCTTCTGCAAGAACCAATGAGGTTCCATATTGTGTGTCATGCAGTACGTTTGAGCTTCTGCAAGAACCAATGAGGTTCATTCTCATGTTACGCAGTACGTTTGAGCTTCTGCAAGAACCAATGAAGTTCAATCTTGTGTGTTACGCAGTACTTTTGAGCTTCCTGAAGAACCAATGAGGTTCATTCTCGTGTTACGCAGCACGTTTGAGCTTCCTGAAGAACCAATGAGGTTCATTCTCGTGTTACGCAGTACGTTTGAGCTTCTACAAGAACCAATGAGGTTCGTTCTCGTGTTACGCAGTACGTTTGAGCTTCTGCAAGAACCAATGAGGTTCATTATCATGTTACACAGTACGTTTGAGCTTCTTCAAAAACCAATGAGGTTAATTCTCATGTTACGCAGTACATTTGAGCTTCCAGAAGAACCAGTAAGGTTCATTCTTGTGTTACACAGTACGTTTGAGCTTCTGCAAGAACCAATGAGGTTCAATCTTGTCAAGTCAAGTCATCTTCATTTATATAGCGCTTTTAACAACGGATTGTTTCAAAGCAGCTTTACAGAGATAAACATATAATTTAAGGTAACAGATTGTTTTGGCATTATAGCGGTTCTTGAATAATGTTATTTCCAGCTAAAGTTAACTTTGATTGATTCACCTCCGTCGAAATGATCAGACTTTTAAACGCGAACCTGTGATTAACGCTGACGGCGTTCACATGCTCATTCAGAATTGATTCTATAGTTATGTGCTTTTTAAAATATGTGCACAGGTTTATAATTCATACAACCCAGCCTAAACAAACTACTTTTCTTGCCTATAAATTTTGATACAGAATTTTGTTTTATTTTATCACTTCGGGGTACGCTAGCCGGAATTCACAACGCTTCATCTGTAGAGTGGGAAAGGGATCCTCCATAGGGAGAGGATAGTGGACACTTCAGCACTGCATTGTCATCGGGTCCAGGCGGATCTCCTTCGTCAGATCTGGACACGGCCTGGATCCGGCAGGCTGCGGGAAAACCTCGGGATAAACAAAGACACTAATATTAGCGTAGATGCCATTCTTCTTATGATGTAGCGAGTACATCAAGATTTAAGGGAAGTGTTCCCAGTTCCGGCTGACCTAATCTATGCAGCCTAACATTGAATTTATAGAAGTCTATAGTGTGTTATGTGTATGCTAGGTCAAAGAGATGTGTTTTTAGTCTAGCTTTGAACTGACAGAGTGTGTCTGATTCCCGGACAATGCTAGGAAGACTGTTCCAAAGTTTTGGTGCTAAATAGGAAAAGGATCTACCGCCTGCAGTCGATTTAGATATTCTAGGTATTATCAACTGGGCGGAATTTTGAGATCGCAATAGACGTGAAGGACTATAATACGTTAAGAGCTCGCTCAAGTACTGCGGAGCTAAACCATTTAGTGCTTTGTAGGTAATCAACAATATTTTAAAATTTATACGATGTTTAATAGGGAGCCAATGCAGTGTTGACAGAACCGGGCTAATATGGTCATATTTCCTGGTTCTGGTAAGAACTCGAGCTGCGGCGTTTTGAACTAGCTGTAGTTTATTTATTAAGCGTGCAGGGCAACCACCCAGTAGAGCATTACAATAATCTAGCCTTGAGGTCATGAACGCATGGACTAATTGTTCCGCATTTCCCAATGAGAGCATATGGTGTATTTTAAATATATTTTTTTAAGATGGAAAAATGCAGTTTTACAGATACTAGACACGTGGCTTTCAAAAGAAAGGTTGGTATCAAAGAGCACACCCAGGTTCCTAACCGACGACGAAGACTTGACAGAGCAGCCATCAAGTGTTAGACAGTATTCTGGGTTATTACGTGTGGAAGTTTTTTGTCCAATAATTAGAATCTCTGTCTTTTCAGAATTTAGTAGTAGGAAATTACTAGTCATCCAATTTTTTTTTATATCAGCTATGCATTCGGTTAATTTTGTGAATTGGTAAGTTTCGTTGGGTTTTGAAGAAATATACAGCTGAGTATCATCGGCATAACAGTGAAAGCTAACTCCATGTTTCCTAATGATATCTCCTAATGGTAGCATGTACAGAGTGAACAGCAGCGGTCCTAGTACTGAGCCTTGTGGTACGCCATACTGAACTTGTGATCGATAAGACATCTCTTCATTTACTGCTACAAACTGATAACGGTCAGTTAAGTATGATTTAAACCATGCTAGTGCAATTCCACTAATGCCCACATAGTTTTCTAGTCTATTTAAAAGAATGTTGTGGTCAATTGTGTCAAATGCAACCATAAGATCGAGTAACACTAATAGAGAGATACAACCACGATCGGATGATAAGAGCAAATCATTTGTGACTCTAATGAGAGCGGTCTCAGTACTATGGTACGGTCTAAATCCGGACTGAAAATCCTCGCAGATATCATTTCTTTCTAGAAAGGAACACAGTTGTGAAGATACTGCTTTTTCTAATATCTTTGACAGAAAAGGCAGATTTGAGATCGGCCTGTAATTGACTAATTCTGTAGGATCAAGTTGTGTTTTTTTAACAAGCGGTTTTATCATAGCCAGTTTAAAGGTTTTTGGTACGTATCCTAGAGACAAAGATGAATTAATGATATTAAGAAGAGGATATATGACCTCTGGAAACATCTCTTTCAGTAGCTTAGTCGGTATAGGATCTAACATACAAGTTGTCGATTTAGATGAATTAACGAGTTTGCAGAATTCTTCCTCTCCTATAGCAACAAATGAATCAAATTTTTCCTCAGGGAGACTACAATGCACTTCCTGATGCGATACTGTGGTAGACGGTTGCATAGTTATAATTTTGTCCCTGATATTATCAATCTTATAAGTGAAGAAGTTCATAAAGTCATCACTGCTGTGTTGCTTGGACACTTCTGAGCTTGAAGCTTTCTTTTTCGTTAGTTTAGCCACTGTTTCAAATAAATACCTTGGATTATGTTTATTTTCTTCTAATAGGTTTGAAAAATAAAGCCTTTTAAAGCCTCTCTGTAAGCAATCGAGCTCTCTTTCCACGAAATCCGAAATACCTCTAGTTTAGTTTTCTTCCAGTTGCGCTCCATTTTTCTGGCTGCTCTCTTAAGGGCCCGGGTGTGCTCGCTGTACCACGGCGTTGGGCTATTTTCTTTAATCTTCTTTAAGCGCAACGGAGCAACTGCGTCTAAAGTGCTGGAAAAGAGAGAGTTAAACGTTTCTGTTGCAATATCAAGTTCTTCTAAGCTATCCGGGATGCTGAGATGATGAAACTGATTAGGAAGATTATTGATAAAGCAATCTTTAGTGGCAGAAGTTATAGGTCTAACGTATTTATAACACGGAGTCGGCTTTGCAGCCTTGGCTAAATGTAATTTACATGAGACTAGATAATGATCTGAGATGTCATCGCTCTGCTGCAGAATTTCAACGGCATCAACATCTATTCCATGTGATAATATTAGATCTAGAGTATAATTACGACGATGAGTAGGTCCTGACACGTGTTGTCTAACTCCAATTGAGTTTACAATGTCTTTAAATGCCAATCCCAATGCATCTTTTTCATTATCTACATGTATATTAAAATCACCAACAATTAGTACTTTATCTGCAGCCAATACTAATTCTGATAGAAAGTCCGCAAATTCTTTGATAAAATCTTTATGGTGCCCTGGTGGCCTGTATACAGTAGCCAGCATAATTCTCAAATGTGATTTATCGTTTACACTATATATTTTTACATTAAGCACCAATACTTCAAAAGAAGTATATTTAAAGCTAGATTTCTTAGTGGTTTTGAAAATATTACTATAAATTACAGCATTACTTGTGTGTCACGCAGTACGTTTGAGCTTCCGCAAGAACCAATGAGGTTCAATCTTGTGTGTCACGCAGTACGTTTGAGCTTCTGCAAGAACCATTGAGGTTCATTCTCGTGTCACGCAGTACATTTGAGCTTCTGCAAGAACCAATGAGCTTCATTCTCGTGTTACGCAGCACGTTTGAGCATCCTGAAGAACCAATGAGGTTCATTCTCATGTTACACAGTATGTTTGAGCTTCTGCAAGAACCAATGACGTTAATTCTCGTGTCATGCAGTACGTTTGAGCTTCTGCAAGAACCAATGAGGTTCATTCTCATGTTACGCAGTACGTTTGAGCTTCTGCAAGAACCAATGAAGTTCAATCTTGTGTGCTACGCATGTATGTTTGAGCTTCTGCAAGAACTAATGAGGTTAACTCCTGTGTGTTACGCAGTACTTCTGAGCTTCCTGAAGAACCAATGAGGTTCATTCTCGTGCTACGCAGCACGTTTGAGCTTCTACAAGAACCAATGAGGTTCGTTCTCGTGTTACGTAGTACGTTTGAGCTTCTGCAAGAACCAATGAGGTTCATTCTCATGTCACGCAGTACATTTGAGCTTCTGCAAGAACCAATGAGCTTCATTCTCGTGTTACACAGCACGTTTGAGCTTCCCGGAGAACCAATGAGGTTCGTTCTCATGTTACACAGTATGTTTGAGCTTCTGCAAGAACCAATGAGGTTAATTCTCGTGTCAGTCAGTACGTTTGAGCTTCTGCAAAACCAATGAGGTTAATTCTGGTGTCACGCAGTATGTTTGAGCTTCTGCAAGAACCAATGAGGTTCATTGTCATGTTACGCAGTACGTTTGAGCTTCTCCAAGAACCAATGAAGTTCAATCTTGTGTGTTACGCATGTATGTTTGAGCTTCTGCAAGAACTAATGAGGTTCATTCTCATGTTACACAGTACGTTTGAGATTCTGCAAGAACCAATGAGGTTCATTCTCGTGTTACGCAGTACTTTTGAGCTTCCTGAAGAACCAATGAGGTTCATTCTCGTGTTACGCAGTACTTTTACATTTAGTCATTTAGCAGATTGACTAAATACATTTAGTCATTTACATTTAGTCACTTTTGAGCTTCCTGAAGAACCAATGAGGTTCATTCTCGTGTTACGCAGTAGGTTGAGCTTCTGCAAGAACCAAAAAGGTTCATTCTCGTGTTACGCAGTACGTTTGAGCTTCTGCAAGAACCGATGAGGTTCAATCTTGTGTCACGCAGTACGTTTGAGCTTCCGCAAGAACCAATGAGGTTCATTCTCGTGTCACGCAGTACATTTGAGCTTCTGCAAGAACCAATGAGCTTCATTCTCGTGTTACGCAGCACGTTTGAGCTTCCTGAAGAACCAATGAGGTTAATTATCATGTTACACAGCATGTTTGAGCTTCTGCAAGAAGATTCATTTCGTGTGTCATGCAGTACGTTTGAGCTTCTGCAAGAAACAATGAGGTTAATTCTCGTGTCACGCAGTACGTTTGAGCTTCTGAAAGAACCGATGAGGTTAATTCTCGTGTCACGCAGTACATTTGAGCTTCTGCAAGAAACAATGAGGTTCAATATTGTGTGTTACGCAGTACGTTTGAGCTTCCGCAAGAACCAATGAGGTTCATTCTCATGTTACAGAGTACGTTTGAGCTTCTGCAAAAACCAATGAGGTTAATTCTCGTGTCACGCAGTATGTTTGAGCTTCTGCAAGAACCAGTGAGGTTCATTCTCATGTTACGCAGTACGTTTGAGCTTCCAGAAGAACCAATAAGGTTCATTCTTGTGTTACACAGTACGTTTGAGCTTCCAGAAGAACCAATAAGGTTCATTCTTGTGTTACACAGTACGTTTGAGCTTCTGCAAGAACAAATGAGGTTCATTCTCGTGTTACACAGTACGTTTGAGCTTCTGCAAGAACCAATGAGGTTCAATCTTGTGTCACGCAGTACGTTTGAGCTTCTGCAAGAACCAATGAGGTTCATTCTCATGTTACGCAGTACGTTTGAGCTTCTGCAAGAACCAATGAAGTTCAATCTTGTGTGCTACGCATGTATGTTTGAGATTCTGCAAGAACTAATGAGGTTCATTCCTGTGTGTTACGCAGTACTTTTGAGCTTCCTGAAGAACCAATGAGGTTCATTCTCGTGATACGAAGCACGTTTGAGCATCCTGAAGAACCAATGAGGTTTATTCTCGTGTGTTACGCAGTACTTTTGAGCTTCCTGAAGGACCAATGAGGTTCATTCTTGTGTTACGCAGTACATTTGAACTTCTGCAAGAACCAATGAGGTTCAATCTTGTGTGTCACGCAGTACGTTTGAGCTTCCGCAAGAACCAATGAGGTTCAATCTTGTGTCACACAGTACGTTTGAGATTCCTAAAGAACCAATGAGGTTCATTCTCATGTTACACAGTATGTTTGAGCTTCTGCAAGAAGATTCATTTCTTGTGTGTCATGCAGTACGTTTGAGCTTCTGCAAGAAACAATGAGGTTAATTCTCGTGTCACGCAGTAAGTTTGAGCTTCTGCAAGAACCAATGAGGTTCAATATTGTGTCACGCGGTACATTTGAGCTTCTGCAAGAAACAATGAGGTTCAATATTGTGTGTTACGCAGTACGTTTGAGCTTCCGCAAGAACCAATGAGGTTCATTCTCATGTTACAGAGTACGTTTGAGCTTCTGCAAGAACCAATGAGGTTCATTATCATGTTACGCAGTACGTTTGAGCTTCCAGAAGAACCAATAAGGTTCATTCTTGTGTTACACAGTACGTTTGAGCTTCTGCAAGAACCAATGAGGTTCATTCTCGTGTTACACAGTACGTTTGAGGTTCTGCAAGAACCAATGAGGTTCAATCTTGTGTGTCACGCAGTACGTTTGAGCTTCCGCAAGAACCAATGAGCTTCAATCTTGTGTCACGCAGTACGTTTGAGCTTCCGCAAGAACCAATGAGGTTCATTCTTGTGTTACGCAGTACATTTGAGCTTCTGCAAGAACCAATGAGGTTCAATCTTGTGTGTCACGCAGTACGTTTGAGCTTCCGCAAGAACCAATGAGGTTCAATCTTGTGTCACGCAGTACGTTTGAGCTTCTGCAAAAACCAATGAGGTTCAATATTGTGTGTCATGCAGTACGTTTGAGCTTCCGCAAGAACCAATGAGGTTCATTCTCATGTTACGCAGTACGTTTGAGCTTCCTGAAGAACCAATGAGGTTCATTCTCGTGTTACGCAGTACGTTTGAGCTTCTGCAAGAACCAATGAGGTTCAATTTCGTGTCACGCAGTACGTTTGAGCTTCTGCAAGAACCAATGAGGTTCAATCTTGTTTCACACAGTACGTTTGAGCTTCCTGAAGAACCAATGAGGTTCATTCTCATGTTACACAGTATGTTTGAGCTTCTGCAAGAAGATTCATTTCTTGTGTGTCATGCAGTACGTTTGAGATTCTGCAAGAACCAATGAGGTTTATTCTCGTGTCACGCAGTACGTTTGAGCTTCTGCAAGAACCAATGAGGTTCAATATTGTGTCACGCTGTACATTTGAGCTTCTGCAAGAAACAATGAGGTTCAATATTGTGTGTTACGCAGTACGTTTGAGCTTCTGCAAGAACCAATGAGGTTCATTCTCATGTTACAGAGTACGTTTGAGCTTCTGCAAAAACCAATGAGGTTCATTCTCGAGTCACGCAGTATGTTTGAGCTTCTGCAAGAACCAATGAGGTTCATTCTCATGTTACGCAGTACGTTTGAGCTTCCAGAAGAACCAATAAGGTTCATTCTTGTGTTACACAGTACGTTTGAGCTTCTGCAAGAACCAATGAGGTTCATTCTCGTGTTACACAGTACGTTTGAGGTTCTGCAAGAACCAATGAGGTTCAATCTTGTGTGTCACGCAGTACGTTTGAGCTTCCGCAAGAACCAATGAGGTTCATTCTTGTGTTACGCAGTACATTTGAGCTTCTGCAAGAACCAATGAGGTTCAATCTTGTGTGTCACGCAGTACGTTTGAGCTTCCGCAAGAACCAATGAGGTTCAATCTTGTGTCACGCAGTACGTTTGAGCTTCTGCAAGAACCAATGAGGTTCAATCTTGTGTGTCATGCAGTACGTTTGAGCTTCCGCAAGAACCAATGAGGTTCATTCTCATGTTACGCAGTACGTTTGAGCTTCCTGAAGAACCAATGAGGTTCATTCTCGTGTTACGCAGTACGTTTGAGCTTCTGCAAGAACCAATGAGGTTAAATTTCGTGTCACGCAGTACGCTTGAGCTTCTGCAAGAACCAATGAGGTTCAATCTTGTTTCACACAGTACGTTTGAGCTTCCTGAAGAACCAATGAGGTTCATTCTCATGTTACACAGTACGTTTGAGCTTCTGCAAGAACCAATGAGGTTCAATCTTGTGTCACGCAGTACGTTTGAGCTTCTGCAAGAACCAATGAGGTTCATTCTCATGTTACGCAGTACGTTTGAGCTTCTGCAAGAACCATTGAAGTTCAATCTTGTGTGCTACGCATGTATGTTTGAGCTTCTGCAAGAACTAATGAGGTTCATTCCTGTGTGTTACGCAGTACTTTTGAGCTTCTGCAAGAACCAATGAGGTTCAATCTTGTGTGTCATGCAGTACGTTTGAGCTTCCGCAAGAACCAATGAGGTTCATTCTCATGTTACGCAGTACGTTTGAGCTTCTGCAAGAAGATTCATTTCTTGTGTGTCATGCAGTGCGTTTGAGATTCTGCAAGAACCAATGAGGTTTATTCTCGTGTCACGCAGTACGTTTGAGCTTCTGCAAGAACCAATGAGGTTCAATATTGTGTGTCATGCAGTACAATTGAAGTTCTGCAAGAACCAATGAGGTTCACTATTGTGTGTTACGCAGTACGTTTGAGCTTCTGCAAGAACCAATGAGGTTCAATATTGTGTGTTACGCAGTACATTTGAGCTTCTGCAAGAACCAATGAGATTAATACTCGTGTCACGCAGTACGTTTGAGCTTCTGCAAGAACCAATGAGGTTCATTCTCATGTTACGCAGTACGTTTGAGCATCCTGAAGAACCAATGAGGTTCATTCTCATGTTACACAGTATGTTTGAGCTTCTGCAAGAAGATTCATTTCTTGTGTGTCATGCAGTACGTTTGAGATTCTGCAAGAACCAATGAGGTTTATTCTCGTGTCACGCAGTACGTTTGAGCTTCTGCAAGAACCAATGAGGTTCAATATTGTGTGTCATGCAGTACAATTGAGGTTCTGCAAGAACCAATGAGGTTCACTATTGTGTGTTACGCAGTACGTTTGAGCTTCTGCAAGAACCAATGAGGTTCAATATTGTGTGTTACGCAGTACATTTGAGCTTCTGCAAGAACCAATGAGATTAATTCTCGTGTCACGCAGTACGTTTGAGCTTCTGCAAGAACCAATGAGGTTCATTCTCATGTTTTGCAGTACGTTTGAGCATCCTGAAGAACCAGTGAGGTTCATTCTCGTGTTAAGCAGTACATTTGAGCTTCTACAAGAACCAATGAGGTTCATTCTCGTGTTACGCAGTACGTTTGAGCTTCTGCAAGAACCAATGAGCTTCATTCTCGTGGTACACAGCACGTTTGAGCTTCCTGAAGAACCAATGAGGTTCATTCTCATGTTACATAGTATGTTTGAGCTTCTGCAAGAACCAATGAGGTTCAATATTGTGTGTCATGCAGTACGTTTGAGCTTCTGCAAGAACCAATGAGGTTCATTCTCATGTTACGCAGTACGTTTGAGCTTCTGCAAGAACCAATGAAGTTCAATCTTGTGTGTTACGCATTTATGTTTGACCTTCTGCAAGAACTAATGAGGTTCATTCCTGTGTGTTACGCAGTACTTTTGAGCTTCCTGAAGAACCAATGAGGTTCATTCTCGTGTTACGCAGCACGTTTGAGCTTCCTGAAGAACCAATGAGGTTCATTCTCGTGTTAAGCAGTACGTTTGAGCTTCTACAAGAACCAATGAGGTTCGTTCTCGTGTTACGCAGTACGTTTGAGCTTCTGCAAGAACCAATGAGGTTCATTCTCGTGTCACGCAGTACATTTTTAATTTTCTGCAAGAACCAATGAGCTTCATTTTCGTGTTACGCAGCATGTTTGAGCTTCCTGAAGAACCAATGAGGTTCGTTCTCATGTTACACAGTATGTTTGAGCTTCTGCAAGAACCAATGAGGTTCATTCTCGTGTCAGGCAGTACGTTTGAGCTTCTGCAAGAACCAATGAGGTTAATTCTCGTGTCACGCAGTACGTTTGAGCTTCTGCAAGAACCAATGAGGTTCAATATTGTGTCATGCAGTACGTTTGAGCTTCTGCAAAAACCAATGAGGTTAATTTCCGTGTCAAGCAATATGTTTGAGCTTCTGCAAGAACCAATGAGGTTCATTCTCATGTTACGCAGTACGTTTGAGCTTCTACAAGAACCAATGAAGTTCAATCTTGTGTGTTACGCATGTATGTTTGAGCTTCTGCAAGAACTAATGAGGATCATTCCTGTGTGTTACAAAGTACTTTTGAGCTTCCTGAAGAACCAATGAGGTTCATTCTCGTGTTACGCAGCACGTTTGAGCTTCCTGAAGAACCAATGAGGTTCATTCTCGTGTTACGCAGTACGTTTGAGCTTCTGCAAGAACCAATGAGGTTCAATCTTGTGTTTCACACAGTACGTTTGAGCTTCCTGAAGAACCAATGAGGTTCATTCTCATGTTACACAGTATGTTTGAGCTTCTGCAAGAAGATTCATTTCTTGTGTGTCATGCAGTACGTTTGAGTTTCTGCAAGAACCAATGAGGTTTATTCTCGTGTCACGCAGTATGTTTGAGCTTCTGCAAGAACCAATGAGGTTCAATATTGTGTGTCATGCAGTACGTTTGAGGTTCTGCAAGAACCAATGAGGTTCAATAATGTGTGTTACGCAGTACGTTTGAGCTTCTGCAAGAACCAATGAGGTTCATTTTCATGTTACACAGTACGTTTGAGCTTCTGAAAGAACCAATGAGGTTCATTCTCGTGTCACGCAGTACATTTAAGCTTCTGCAAGAACCAATGAGCTTCATTCTCATGTTACGCAGCACGTTTGAGCTTCCTGAAGAACCAATGAGGTTCATTCTCATGTTACAGAGTATGTTTGAGCTTCTACAAGAAGATTTATTTCTTGTGTGTCATGCAGTACGTTTGAGCTTCTGCAAGAAACAATGAGGTTAATTCTCGTGTCACGCAGTACGTTTCAGCTTCTGCAAGAACCAATGAGGTTCAATATTGTGTGTCATGCAGTACGTTTGAGCTTCTGCAAGAACCAATGAGGTTAATTCTCGTGTCACGCAGTACATATGAGCTTCTGCAAGAATCAATGAGGTTCAATCTTGTGTGTCACGCAGTACGTTTGAGCTTCCGCAAGAACCAATGAGGTTCATTCTTGTGTTACGCAGTACGTTTGAGCTTCCAGAAGAACCAATAAGGTTCATTCTTGTGTTACACGGTACGTTTGAGCTTCCAGAAGAACCAATAAGGTTCATTCTTGTGTTACACAGTACGTTTGAGCTTCTGCAAGAACCAATGAGGTTCAATCTTGTGTGTCACGCAGTACGTTTGAGCTTCCGCAAGAACCAATGAGGTTCATTCTTGTGTTACGCAGTACATTTGAGCTTCTGCTAGAACCAATGAGGTTCAATCTTGTGTGTCACGCAGTACGTTTGAGCTTCCGCAAGAACCAATGAGGTTCAATCTTGAGTGTCACGCAGTACGTTTGAGCTTTTACAAGAACCAATGCGGTTCATTCTCGTGTTACGCAGTACGTTTGAGCATCCTGAAGAACCAATGAGGTTCATTCTCGTGTTAGGCAGTACGTTTGAGCTTCTACAAGAACCAATGAGGTTCATTCTCGTGTTACACAGTACGTTTGAGCTTCTGCAAGAACCAATGAGGTTCATTCTCGTGTCACGCAGTACATTTGAGCTTCAGCAAGAACCAATGAGCTTCATTCTCGTGTTACATAGCACGTTTGAGCTTCCTGAAGAACCAATGAGGTTCATTCTCATGTTACACAGTATGTTTGAGCTTCTGCAAGAACCAATGAGGTTCATTCTCGTGTCACGCAGTACGTTTGAGCTTCTGCAAGAACTAATGAGGTTCATTCCTGTGTGTTACGCAGTACTTTTGAGCTTCCTGAAGAACCAATGAGGTTCATTCTCGTGTTACGCAGTACGTTTGAGCTTCTGCAAGAACTAATGAGGTTCATTCCTGTGTGATGCGCAGTACTTTTAAGCTTCCTGAAGAATCAATGAGGTTCATTCTCGTGTTACGAAGCAAGTTTGAGCTTCCTGAAGAACCAATGAGGTTCATTCTGCGTGTTACGCAGTACGTTTGAGCTTCTGCAAGAACCAATGAGGTTCATTCTCATGTTACACAGTACGTTTGAGCTTCTGAAAGAACCAATGAGGTTCATTCTCGTGTCACGCAGTACATTTAAGCTTCTGCAAGAACCAATGAGCTTCATTCTCATGTTACGCAGCACGTTTGAGCTTCCTGAAGAACCAATGAGGTTCATTCTCATGTTACACAGTATGTTTGAGCTTCTACAAGAAGATTTATTTCTTGTGTGTCATGCAGTACGTTTGAGCTTCTGCAAGAAACAATGAGGTTAATTCTCGTGTCACGCAGTACGTTTCAGCTTCTGCAAGAACCAATGAGGTTCAATATTGTGTGTCATGCAGTACGTTTGAGCTTCTGCAAGAACCAATGAGGTTAATTCTCGTGTCACGCAGTACATTTGAGCTTCTGCAAGAATCAATGAGGTTCAATCTTGTGTGTCACGCAGTACGTTTGAGCTTCCGCAAGAACCAATGAGGTTCATTCTTGTGTTACGCAGTATGTTTGAGCTTCCAGAAGAACCAATAAGGTTCATTCTTGTGTTACACGGTACGTTTGAGCTTCCAGAAGAACCAATAAGGTTCATTCTTGTGTTACACAGTACGTTTGAGCTTCTGCAAGAACCAATGAGGTTCAATCTTGTGTGTCACGCAGTACGTTTGAGCTTCCGCAAGAACCAATGAGGTTCATTCTTGTGTTACGCAGTACATTTGAGCTTCTGCTAGAACCAATGAGGTTCAATCTTGTGTGTCACGCAGTACGTTTGAGCTTCCGCAAGAACCAATGAGGTTCAATCTTGAGTGTCACGCAGTACGTTTGAGCTTTTACAAGAACCAATGAGGTTCATTCTCGTCTTACGCAGTACTTTTGAGCTTCCTGAAGAACCAATGCGGTTCATTCTCGTGTTACGCAGTACGTTTGAGCATCCTGAAGAACCAATGAGGTTCATTCTCGTGTTAGGCAGTACGTTTGAGCTTCTACAAGAACCAATGAGGTTCATTCTCGTGTTACACAGTACGTTTGAGCTTCTGCAAGAACCAATGAGGTTCATTCTCGTGTCACGCAGTACATTTGAGCTTCGCGCAAGAACCAATGAGCTTCATTCTCGTGTTACATAGCACGTTTGAGCTTCCTGAAGAACCAATGAGGTTCATTCTCATGTTACACAGTATGTTTGAGCTTCTGCAAGAACCAATGAGGTTCATTCTCGTGTCACGCAGTACATTTGAGCTTCTGCAAGAACTAATGAGGTTCATTCCTGTGTGTTACGCAGTACTTTTGAGCTTCCTGAAGAACCAATGAGGTTCATTCTCGTGTTACGCAGTACGTTTGAGCTTCTGCTAGAACCAATGAGGTTCATTCCTGTGTGTTACGCAGTACTTTTGAGCTTCCTGAAGAACCAATGAGGTTCATTCTCGTGTCACACAGAATGTTTGAGCTTCTGCAAGAACCAATGAGGTTCAATCCTGTGATTTACGCAGTACTTTTGAGCTTCCTGAAGAACCAATGAGGTTCATTCTCGTGTTACGCAGTATGTTTGAGCTTCTGCAAGAACCAATGAGGTTCATTCTCGTGTTACGCAGTACTTTTGAGCTTCCTGAAGAACCAATGCGGTTCATTCTCGTGTTACGCAGTACGTTTGAGCATCCTGAAGAACCAATGAGGTTCATTCTCGTGTTACGCAGTACGTTTGAGCTTCTACAAGAACCAATGAGGTTCATTCTCGTGTCACGCAGTACATTTGAGCTTCAGCAAGAACCAATGAGCTTCATTCTCGTGTTACATAGCACGTTTGAGCTTCCTGAAGAACCAATGAGGTTCATTCTCATGTTACACAGTATGTTTGAGCTTCTGCAAGAACCAATGAGGTTCATTCTCGTGTCACGCAGTACGTTTGAGCTTCTTCAAGAACCAATGAGGTTCAATATTGCGTGTCATGCAGGTTGTTTGAGCTTCTGCAAGAACCAATGAGGTTCATTCTCATGTTACGCAGTACGTTTGATCTTCTGCTAGAACCAATGAGGTTCCTTCCTGTGTGTTACGCAGTACGTTTGAGCTTCTGCAAGAACCAATGAAGTTCAATCTTGTGTGTTACGCATGTATGTTTGAGCTTCTGCAAGAACTAATGAGGTTCATTCCTGTGTGATATGCAGTACTTTTAAGCTTCCTGAAGAATCAATGAGGTTCATTCTCGTGTTACGAAGCACGTTTGAGCTTCCTGAAGAACCAATGAGGTTCATTCTGCGTGTTACGCAGTACGTTTGAGCTTCTACAAGAACCAATGAGGTTCGTTCTTGTGTTATGTAGTACGTTTGAGCTTCTGCAAGAACCAATGAGGTTCAATCGTGTCACGCAGTACATTTGACTCACTCATAACACGGTTAACAGTGAGTGAACGCTGGCGTGTCTTGCTGCCGCTGCTCACCGAACGAACGCTTGTTTTGAATTCTACTATGCTATATGCTAAGTCTATGTCTGGCAATATCAGACTTAACCTGCTGCTGATTGCTGAACGTTTATTTTGATTTAACGTTAGTTCTATTTGTTAAGTCTATGTCTGGCAACATTTACGACTTACCTTGCTGCTAACTGCTTCCACGTCAATTGTATGCTACCGATCTACTGCCTGCTGTCGGAGCCTTCCATCCTGCACCATCACCGAGGCGGCAATATGTGGACGTTCAAAATGCTACTTTGGATTATACTGCTTGTCACCATCGTAACAGCCATCCCACGGCTGTCTTACTCGGCAGCAGAACTCCACCGGTTTCGATTACGTTCAGCGGCCCCGTCCTGCCTCCTCAGCCAACGTGATATTCTTCGCCGACCAAAATACATCCACCGTGGATCCCGCAGGAACTTCTCATACAATAACTCTAATTCCATCAGTTCATTTTGGTCTACTGGTCATCGCAAACCACACAGCGTAGAGAGAAAGGTGGACCATAGTGTTCTAGCTCCTCTTTCAGCTGACCCCGCTGTTTCATTTAAAGGATTAAAATGTTCACTTTTTAATGTCCGATCTCTCTCCAACAAAGGACTTTTAATCGCGGACATTATTGTGGATTCAAAACTCGACTTTTTGTGTCTTACTGAGACTTGGCAACAGCCTGAGGATTACTTCCACCTCAACCATGCATTACCTCCTGAGTTTGTTTACACCAGCAAACCACGCCTCTCGGGAAGAGGTGGTGGTCTCGCTTTAATCTATCGCGAGAAACTCAAAGTCTCGCCAGTCACAGTTACAAAGCCGTCTTCGTTTGAGATCCTGACGGCTCAACTCAATGGTCGTACCCCAACTCTCATTGTGTCCATTTACCGTCCTCCAAGACCTTCTGCAGTTTTTATTAGCGAACTTACTGCTATTTTATCCGATTTATGTGCATTGTGTCCTAATATCATTTTAATGGGTGACTTCAATATCCATTGTGATAAACAAACTGACACCTGCACTAAAGAATTTATTTCAGTTTTAGATAGTTTTGGTCTTACTCAGTATATTAATTTTCCAACTCACAATAAAGGCCATGTTTTAGATTTAGTCTGTTGCTTAGGAGTTACTCCATGCAACTTAAATTCCATAAAGCTTCCCATTTCTGACCATAAAATGATTTTCTTTGATATAATTTTGCCACTCCCTAAATTAAACTTGAAGCGCCCCATATCATTCCGTAATATTAAAAACATTAACCTAGATGATCTTAATAGATTAGTTAATACCTCTATTTGTCCTACATCCCCCTCACTCTGTACTGCTAACTTGGTGGATCATTACAATGACTGTTTATCCCATTCACTAAATTCCTTAGCTCCCTTGAAAACTCGCTTAGTCTCATTTACCAGGTCTTCTCCATGGTACACCCCTGAACTCCGACATATGAAAACCATGGGTCGAAGATTAGAGAGACTGTCTAAGAAAACTGGTCTAACCATTCATCTACAAATGTATACTGATTATCTTCTTTTATATAAAAGTGCTTTGACTGCTGCTAAATCCTCTTTTTACTCTGATATTATCAATACAAATGAAAACAACACTCGGAATTTATTTTACACTATTAATAATTTACTTAAGCCTGTTGTCACTGCAAGTCTTTGGACCTCCATAGCTCAATGTGACTCATTCTTGGATTTTCTTAGTACAAAAATTACTGATATCCACCACCAGTTGAACTCTGTTACCTCTGCATATAACTGCCCATCTTGGACTTCCACACTGGACCCACCTTTCTCCATCCTATCAACTTTTCAGCCTACATCAGTTGAAGAAATCACTAGACTCATCATTAAGTCCAAGAATTCTTCCTGTTCACTTGACCCTATCCCTACCATTCTGGTCAAAACCTGTCTGCTCTCTATCTCACCTATTATAACATCCATAATCAACTCTTCCCTGCTTACCTCCACTGTTCCCACATCTCTCAAAACTGCTTCTGTCACCCCTATTCTGAAGAAACCTGGTTTGGATCCTAATGACCCTAACAACTATCGTCCCATTTCCAACCTTCCATTTATCACCAAACTTTTGGAACGGACCATAGTAACTCAACTTCAAGCTCATCTACAAAACAATAATCTCTATGAACCTTTGCAGTCTGGTTTTCGTCGCAATCATAGCACTGAAACAGCCCTGGTAAAAATCACAAATGATCTCTTACTTGCAGCTGACAATGGCCTTTTAACTATCTTAATTCTACTCGACCTCACTGCCGCATTTGATACCATCTCTCATAAAATTATGTTGGAACGTCTGGCTGCCATTGAGATCACTAACAATGCACTAATCTGGTTCAGGTCATATCTACAAAATAGACAACATGACATCATGACTTTTGCGTAAACAGACACGCCACTTTCAAGTCAACTGGCGTGTTATCTATACGCATTTTGAGATATCCGCGTGTATGCGTGTATGTCTACGCCATTAATGTCCAAGTGATTCCGCGTATATGTACACGCCATTAAATTTCCGAGCGAAACGAAGCAAAATGTAGATCTACATCTGGGGAGCGATATTTTTTTTCCCTAGGATGGCAGGGGAACACTCATAAATGCTATTAACCCCAGTGACGGGTAGGTTTAGGGACGGGGTGGAGGTAGGTCATATATTTATATATACAGTAATAACGTTAAGTCAACTGCGTTCATAAACACGCTGAAAAGCGATTGTGCGTGTTGATAGCACGCCAAAAATGGAAATACGAATTGGCGTGTCATACACACGCAATTTTATGAGATCAGTCTGAAATAGAAAACAGTTCATTCAGGGAAAAAATGTCACATCAAAAACTTCTACAGTCAAACATGGTGTTCCTCAGGGCTCTGTGCTAGGACCACTGCTCTTCATCATCTACATATTACCTCTTGGCAACATTCTCCGTCACTTTGGGATCAATTTTCACTTCTACGCCGATGATACACAAGTTTACCTCTCCACAAAACCGAACACTTCTCTTCCCCCCTCCACCCTCACCTCTTGCCTACAAGCTATCAACAGCTGGATGTCAATCAACCTTCTCAAACTTAATGGAAATAAAAGTGAAGTTCTCCTCATTGGTTCTAAGGCTACACTCTCTAAAAATCATCTGTTAAACATATCAGTTGATGGCTCTCCGTTTCCCATCTGCTCCCAAGTCAAAAGTCTTGGCGTCATTCTAGACAGCGCACTTTCCTTTGGTCCTCACATCAGTAATATTACTCGGATTGCTTACTTTCACCTTCGCAACATCTCGAGACTCCGACCCTCCCTCTCCCAGCACAATACGCACGTCCTTGTTCAGGCTCTGATCATATCCCGCATTGACTATTGCAACGCTCTCCTCATTGGCACCACAAATAAACTTCTCCATCGCTTGCAATCCATTCAGAACTCTGCAGCTCGTATTATCACCAACACTAGATCAACTGACCACATCACACCTCTTTTTACTCAGCTCCACTGGCTTCCTGTTCCTTACCGGATCAATTACAAAGTTCTTCTGTTAACCTTCAAAGCTCTCCACGATCTGGCCCCCTCATACCTCTCTGATCTGCTTCTTTCGTACAATCCTCCTCGAACACTTCGCTCCTCCACCGCTGGTATTTTATCTGTTCCAACATTCAGACTGAGCATCATGGGGGCAAGAGCCTTCAGCCGCTCTGCACCACGTCTTTGGAATTCTCTCCCATCTCACATTCGTCAATTAGTCTCTCTTCCTCAATTCAAATCTCAACTTAAAACTCATCTGTTTAGATTAGCTTATTCTACATAGATTTTCATTGGGACTTCATCTTTATTTTTTGATTGTACTTATTAATTTGATTTTATATTGATATTATTGTTGGGCTAGTTTTGATGTTCTGTTTTAATTTTCCTCTGTAAGGCGTCCTTGGGTGTCTTGAAAGGCGCCCTGAAATAAAATGTATTATTATTATTATTATTATTATTTGAGCTTCTGCAAGAACCAATGAGCTTCATTCTCGTGTTACACAGCACGTTTGAGCTTCCTGAAGAACCAATGAGGTTCGTTCTCATGTTACACAGTATGTTTGAGCTTCTGCAAGAACCAATGAGGTTAATTCTCGTGTCAGGCAGTACGTTTGAGCTTCTGCAAGAACCAATGAGGTTAATTCTCGTGTCAGGCAGTATGTTTGAGCTTCTGCAAAAACCAATGAGGTTCATTCTCATCTTACGCAGTACGTTTGAGCTTCTGCAAGAACCAATGAAGTTCAATCTTGTGTGTTACGCATGTATGTTTGAGCTTCTGCAAGAACTAATGAGGTTCATTCTCATGTTACACAGTACGTTTGAGCTTCTCTAAGAACCAATGAGGTTCATTCTCGTGTTACGCAGTACTTTTGAGCTTCCTGAAGAACCAATGAGGTTCATTCTCGTATTACGCAGTACTTTTGAGCTTCTGCAAGAACCAAAAAGGTTCATTCTCGTGTTACGCAGTACGTTTGAGCTTCTGCAAGAACCAAAAAGGTTCATTCTCGTGTTACGCAGTACGTTTGAGCTTCTGCAAGAACCAAAAAGGTTCATTCTCGTGTTACGCAGTACGTTTGAGCTTCTGAAAGAACCAATGAGGTTCATTCTCGTGTCCCGCAGTACATTTGAGCTTCTGCAAGAACCAATGAGCTTCATTCTCGTGTTATGCAGCACGTTTGAGCTTCCTGAAGAACCAATGAGGTTCATTCTCATGTTACACAGTATGTTTGAGCTTCTGCAAGAAACAATGAGGTTAATTCTCGTGTCACGCAGTACGTTTGAGCTTCTGCAATAAACAATGAGGTTAATTCTCGTGTCACGCAGTACGTTTGAGCTTCTGCAAGAACCAATGAGGTTCAAAATTGTGTGTCATGCAGTATGTTTGAGCTTCTGCAAGAACCAATGAGGTTCGTTCTCATGTTACACAGTATGTTTGAGCTTCTGCAAAAACCAATGAGGTTCATTCTCATCTTACGCAGTACGTTTGAGCTTCTGCAAGAACCAATGAAGTTCAATCTTGTGTGTTACGCATGTATGTTTGAGCTTCTGCAAGAACTAATGAGGTTCATTCTTATGTAACACAGTACGTTTGAGCTTCTGCAAGAACCAATGAGGTTCATTCTCGTGTTACGCAGTACTTTTGAGCTTCCTGAAGAACCAATGAAGTTCATTCTCGTGTTACGCAGTACTTTTGAGCTTCTGCAAGAACCAAAAAGGTTCATTCTCGTGTTACGCAGTACGTTTGAGCTTCTGCAAGAACCAAAAAGGTTCATTCTCGTGTTACGCAGTACGTTTGAGCTTCTGAAAGAACCAATGAGGTTCATTCTCGTGTCACGCAGTACGTTTGAGCTTCTGCAAGAACCAATGAGGTTCAATATTGTGTGTCATGCAGTACGTTTGAGCTTCTGCAAGAACCGATGAAGTTAATTCTCGTGTTACGCAGTACGTTTGAGCTTCTGCAAGAACCAAAAAGGTTCATTCTCGTGTTACGCAATACGTTTGAGCTTCTGCAAGAACCAATGAGGTTCAATATTGTGTGTCATGCAGTACGTTTGAGCTTCAGCAAGAACCGATGAAGTTAATTCTTGTGTCACGCAGTACATTTGAGCTTCTGCAAGAAACAATGAGGTTCAATATTGTGTGTTACGCAGTACGTTTGAGCTTCCGCAAGAACCAATGAGGTTCATTCTCATGTTACACAGTACGTTTGAGCTTCTGCAAAAACCAATGAGGTTCAATCTTGTGTGTCACGCAGTACGTTTGAGCTTCCAGAAGAACCAATAAGGTTCATTCTTGTGTTACACAGTACGTTTGAGCTTCTGCAAGAACCAATGAGGTTCATTCTCGTGTTACACAGTACGTTTGAGCTTCTGCAAGAACCAATGAGGTTCAATCTTGTGTGTCACGCAGTACGTTTGAGCTTCCGCAAGAACCAATGAGGTTCATTCTCATGTTACGCAGTACGTTTGAGCTTCCAGAAGAACCAATAAGGTTCATTCTCGTGTTACACAGTACATTTGAGCTTCTGCAAGAACCAATGAGGTTCAATCTTGTGTTACGCAGTACATTTGAGCTTCTGCAAGAACCAATGAGGTTCATTCTCGTGTCACGCAGTACATTTGAGCTTCTGCAAGAACCAATGAGGTTCATTCTCATGTTACGCAGTACGTTTGAGCTTCCAGAAGAACCAATAAGGTTCATTCTCATGTTACACAGTACGTTTGAGCTTCTGCAAGAACCAATGAGGTTCATTCTCGTGTCACGCAGTACGTTTGAGCTTCTGCAAGAACCAATGAGGTTCAATATTGTGTCATGCAGTACGTTTGAGCTTCTGCAAGAACCGATGAAGTTAATTCTCGTGTTACGCAGTACGTTTGAGCTTCTGCAAGAACCAAAAAGGTTCATTCTCGTGTTACGCAGTACGTTTGAGCTTCTGCAAGAACCAATGAGGTTCAATATTGTGTGTCATGCAGTACGTTTGAGCTTCAGCAAGAACCGATGAAGTTAATTCTTGTGTCACGCAGTACATTTGAGCTTCTGCAAGAAACAATGAGGTTCAATATTGTGTGTTACGCAGTACGTTTGAGCTTCCGCAAGAACCAATGAGGTTCATTCTCATGTTACACAGTACGTTTGAGCTTCTGCAAAAACCAATGAGGTTCAATCTTGTGTGTCACGCAGTACGTTTGAGCTTCCAGAAGAACCAATAAGGTTCATTCTTGTGTTACACAGTACGTTTGAGCTTCTGCAAGAACCAATGAGGTTCATTCTCGTGTTACACAGTACGTTTGAGCTTCTGCAAGAACCAATGAGGTTCAATCTTGTGTGTCACGCAGTACGTTTGAGCTTCCGCAAGAACCAATGAGGTTCATTCTCATGTTACGCAGTACGTTTGAGCTTCCAGAAGAACCAATAAGGTTCATTCTCGTGTTACACAGTACGTTTGAGCTTCTGCAAGAACCAATAAGGTTCATTCTCATGTTACACAGTACGTTTGAGCTTCTGCAAGAACCAATGAGGTTCATTCTCATGTTACACAATACGTTTGAGCTTCTGCAAGAACTAATGAGGTTCTTTCTCGTGTTACACAGTACGTTTGAGCTTCTGCAAGAACCAATGAGGTTCAGTCTTGTCTCACGCAGTACGTTTGAGCTTCCGCAAGAACCAATGAGGTTCAATCTTGTGTGTCGCGCAGTACATTTGAGCTTCTGCAAGAACCAATGAGGTTCATTCTTGTGTTACGCAGTACATTTGAGCTTCCACAAGAACCAATGAGGTTCAATCTTGTGTTACGCAGTTCATTTGAGCTTCTGCAAGAACCAATGAGGTTCATTCTCGTGTCACACAGTACATTTGAGCTTCTGCAAGAACCAATGAGGTTCAATCTTGTGTGTCACGCAGTACGTTTGAGCTTCCGCAAGAACCAATGAGGTTCAAGCTTGTGTTATGCAGTACATTTGAGCTTCTGCAAGAACCAATGAGGTTCATTCTTGTGTTACACAGTACATTTGAGCTTCTGCAAGAACCAATGAGGTTCAATCTTGTGTGTCACGCAGTACGTTTGAGCTTCCGCAAGAACCAATGAGGTTCAAGCTTGTGTTATGCAGTACATTTGAGCTTCTGCAAGAACCAATGAGGTTCATTCTCGTGTCACGCAGTACATTTGAGCTTCTGCAAGAACCAATGAGGTTCAATCTTGTGTGTCATGCAGTACATTTGAGCTTCTGCAAGAACCAATGAGGTTCAATCTTGTGTGTAACGCAGTACGTTGGAGCTAAATCACTAAATCACTCGATTCATATGTATTAGTTTTACTATGTGAACTTTTTAAAGCGTCGAAGTGCTAGTTGCGAAGCTGTCAATGGAGAGTACAGAAAGCTCTCAGATTTCATCAAAAAGATCTTCATTTGTGTTCCGAAGATGATCGAAAGAAATACGGGTTCGGAACGACATGAGGGTGAGTAATTAATGAAAGAATTTTCATTTTTGGGTGAACTAAGCCTTTAAGCACATACAAAAGACCTGAACCAGAAGTGATGCCACCTGTTTTACAGAATATAGTTTGTTTCACATAACCCCTATTCACAATGAAATTATCTCCAGTGGGTGTAGATCCTGTAGCCTCTTAATTTTATTACCTGTTGCTAAATGACCAGGTCACATCACTCTAAGCAAGATATCTATGTTAGAACCCCCATCATCTGAGTTTTAGCCGAAGAAGGGGGGACAGTGGAACTGATGATCGGGCTGAAGAAGCTGAGGCTAAAGGTCAGGGAACAATGCCTATAGAAAGAAGGGTTACCAAGATGGACGACACATGGCCTTAGGCCATCCACATCGTAGGAGGCTCTCACCCGCCAGGCATCTGTGGACAACAGGTGATGGAGGACAATACAATAGTGTTTCATAGGCTTTAGTTCAGCATTATCTTCATATAACTGCAAGTTAACACAGACTGATGCTGGAGCCACAGGCAAAGAGGACACTAATGGAGTATCTAGCTGTGAAGATTGTTTCAGGTCATAAATGTCTTTCCAGGTTATTATGGGTTCACACAGTGGAAGCTATATGATATGGTTACTTTAAACGTCTGGTTCAATGTAAGGCAATGACAAGACAATTACTTCTGAAACTACAAGCTTCATTGCTGTTTTGCCTCAGAACGGAGAAAAAAAAAAGAGTTGGTAGTGAAGTACTTTCATTAGACGTTTTAGTTTGAAACATTTATGTATGGGAGATATTTATAGAGAGGCAGAAACAAAGTGAAGCCAGAGGGTTTTAGCATGAACACTATCTGCGGTCCATCAGGTTTTGATGTCACACTGAGATTCTACTGATGTGCACAATTTGCAGAGGTCTGTGTTTTTTCACCACACTTAGATCAAAGAAGACAGTCATTGTTAGTTAGAAATCTTGACCATAAGCTCTCATTGTTTCATAGTTTGCATTGTGGATTGATCTACACATATATACGATAAAGCACAGAACAAATTGTACGTGCAGTTAACAGAAATAAAATACATGAAAGGAAAATGGTGGAACAAAACATGGAACAGAAGCAAAACATTATGCACCAATATACATTTCTGGGAAATACCAATCTAATAATTATTTTACTAGCCAATGATCAATAAAATTCTATACTATTTTGTCTAAAGAGATTAACAATGAGAAACCTTATAAACTAAAATCAGATTAAAATTAAAATGGTTCTCACTTCCAAAGGTGCAACAGGATGACGTAAAATATTTAATTATATTAAACATTTTAAATTAAAACTTTATTAAAATGAAAAACCCACAAAAAAATCATATATTTTCCCCAAATATAACTGTTATTTTACTATATAATCATAAGTATAATTTTATTATACAATCACAAAAATAAATTGTTTGATTAAATTAACATACTAAAACTCCCAGTTTCTGTCAATAAATAAGAAAAAGAAAAGTTAAGCTTTCATAATTACAACAGAAATACCAGAGGAAATATCTTAGGGCCTTTGAATATTGTGTTGTTTGGGCCAAAACGATTGAGAACCACTGGTTTAAAATGTACAAAATGAATGTATGAATGAATCACAACATTATCATTTATGCAGGACAAAAACAAAAATTAATTTTGAGAATGCCCAAAGATTACATTTAACAGCGTTAATAGATCTTTTGTATTTTCACAGATCTATTTCCAGTGAGTGCTAGATGATGGCTAAGATAAACTGAAAATGAGCACGCACAAACTAAATACCCAATTTAGTCCGATAACAATAAATAAAAAAAGTCCAATAGCCAATATGGTATTGTGCACTATAGAAAATCATGGAATAATAGAATAGAATAGAATATAGAATAGAGCTTTATTTACACAATCAATTAAACTTTGTGTTGAAAATAATCAATAGAAATTATATAAACTACACTTAAGCTGGGATGGAGGATATGTGTTCTACAGCTCTTAAGAGGCTTTAAATGAAGTAGTTGATAGCTACTTCTCTTGAGGGTGTCAAGGATCCTCAGTGACTTCAATAGGGTCTAAATCCCATCATCCACGCTTCCAACCGCCCTCATGCATCAATCAGCGTCAGACTTACTGGGATTTATTAACCCCAAGACAGGACACAGATTAACTGTACATACTGACCCTATGACGTTCTTATTCTTATTTACACTTCAGTGGCAACTCACTAAGTTTATGAATGGAAAACAAACCTCAAAACTACAAAATAATCTCAAAGGACATGAAACCTTTGTCATTAGACAGGATTAAGTCAGTGTAGTGTATGAAACAGGATAAAGTGGGATTAATTAACTTCAGGAGTCTAATCTGATCTCTTCGAAAGGCCACTTCTATCTGTTGTAATAATGTGGTAGTGAACAGAAGAATTCAGTCTACACTCTTAAAAATAAAGTTTTTTTATTGACATTGATGGTTTAACATCCATGAATTTTACCATTACACAAAAGGTGTTTTATAGTGGAAAAAGGTTCTTCACACTTAGAAAAAAACCAAGGTTCTTTTAAGAACTGACCAGGGAAATGTTCTTTGAGGAACAAAAAATGGTTCTTCAATGGCATCATTGCGGAAACCCCCTTTTGGTACCTTGATTTTTAGGAGTGTAAATGTTTGGAGAGAGATTATTATCTCTCGTGGGATTGTTTGTGTATGCGGTGGAACAAACATGATTTAACGAGTCAGTCCTCTTAATTAGTGAATAACCACCAACTGTATATCCATCCCTCTTCATAAATAAAGCGATTGAGAGCAAACGTGAGACAGGAGGGTCTGATCCGAGGGAGGACCTGTACAAGCACTGGGAGGGGTTCACAGGCTGGACGGGGTCATCTTTTCAAGGCCTTGCGTTTTTATTGACTCCTGGCAAACCAAATAACCAGATTGTGCGATCCGTTATAGACACAGGGACATTGTGGGGCAAGTGAGGATTGGACATGGACACGCTGGCATTCCGCGGCCCTATTGTGACCCGAATGAAAGAGGACAAAGAGACACCCCACTGATCAGAATCTGACGGGACGCCCCAAGAGACACAGGGCCACAACTGACCCTCTTTTCCAGGTGAAAAGGGGGTGAAAGAGTGAGAAAGAGAGGGAGGAAAATAAGAAAGACAGCAAGAGAGAGAAAAAAGGGTTGAGGGGAGAAAAGAAGAAGGGGAGTGACGAACGTCTGCAGTGTGACGGAGGGACAAAGACTCTAGAAGACCCGTGACGGGAAAAAGAGAGCGAGTGGTTGTAGTGGGCGGAGGAAAAAGAAAGAGAGAGAGAGATAAAAGAGAGAGAAGGTGGACAAAAGTGTTTTGGTGAGGAAAAAAAGCAAAGACAATATATGCCAGTTGGTCACTTCCGGCACAAGCATGCACAATATGCATAATCAGGACTTACAGATTTAGATGAAGTCATCCTAAAGATTGAATTCCAAACAAAATAGTGTATGATTTGAGAAGATGCTAGAAAACTGTATATATTAAAAGTATGATGGAGATTTGATGTTTTGGAAAACCAAATGACTCGATTCACCCTTAAACAAATAATTTTTCTTTGAGAAGTGTTTACTTATTTATTTATTGATCCATTCATGATGGATGGATTTGTGCTTATAAAAGAGAACTCAAGCTGAATTTGAGTAACATATGTACATTATTTCAAGAGAGTGACAAAAAAAGTGAGATTAAACAGACAGACTCCATCAGCAAATCACTTCATCAAAGCTGAGGTACCACAAAAAGAAAGAGTGGGAGAACAACATAAGGAGAGAAGGAGACAAAAGAGAGCGAGTGAGAGAAAAAGAGAGAGAAAGTCTTGGTGTCACTGGGTGACCGACATTCTTTGCATTTTATGACCTCATCAAAGCCTCTGCAGTGCTACAGAACCGTGACAAACTCCATTATTTCATTTGGATTGATTTTCTCAGGACAACCTCAAAAAGCTGAATGAAAAGACAAGTATGATTTCGGTCCGTGTAACGCTTCACAATTCAATTTTCAGACCATACAATGCAAATGCAAAAATAAAACATTGAATCCAGACGTTAATTTTTCTTGTTTTTCCAGTTACATTATCAATGGATAGTTGCCTTTTTCTCCTTTTTTTCATTTTTACTTGTGCTAAATTGTGACTTCAGAAACAAACATTTGAATAAATGAAATCGAACTGATTTTCTGTTTTTCTAGTCTTCGTCTTGTAATTTGCGCCGTGGGCGGTACCATTAGCAGGGGGGTGTGGCCGTGGACTAACTTTACTATCAGTTCATTGATGCAACTGCTTTATTTACACTGCATGCACGTTGAGGAGAAGTTTAAAAGACGGAACACAGGACGACATTTTTCACCCGAGGTGACAGTTTTTATTGATAATAACTGCACTGTTAAAGGTGGGGTATGTGATTTTCTTTTTTGACCATTTTTTCAAAATCACTTGAAATCCTATTCCTAACCCACTTACAGCCACTGAGTTAGAAGCACTGAAATGAAAATTAAGCAATTTAATCATCTGTGGAACGGGCAGGACTCGAAAAACTCCAGCCAATCATTTCCAAGACCACCTAGAATCATTGGACTGTAAGTGCGTCAATCAAACGGTCGTATCAACCCCCCCCCCCCCCCCCCCCCCTTCGAATGGGTGGAGTGGGTGGAGTCAGGGCCAGCGTTGGAGGAAAGAAGGTAGGACCTTTTGAGTTGTGTATTTTCAAAATCTGCCGGCCGTTTTGCAAATCCCATACCCTACCTTTAACCCTTGCTGTAAAAAAGGGCCAAATTCTGACAATATCATACCATTTTCCATTAAAACACTGTTGCTTAAATTATTTGCAAATAGTTTAAATAGATTACTTAACTACAATTAGACCTACCTTTTACCATTCTTATTCCTTTAAATCCCTTTTAAAAATGTAACTCGATTATCATTATTTTTTAAATAATAAATCCCCCACCTGTATATGCACGGAAAGCTGCAATAGCAACACCAGTTATGGTAGCAAAGCTATTAAATCATTAAAAAACACTAAGACAGTCTATACAAGAAAAAAAAAATTACCCACTCAAAGTTAACAAAAAAAACAACAACAACTACATAATAATTATTAGTGCAGTAAGCCCATTTGCAAATCAGAACTTGTTTATTTTTAATGAATAGAAATACTGAAAACCATAATCAAGTATCCGGAAATGACAAAGTCAATAAAGTAAAATTATTTATTATAAAAGTCATGTGAAATAATACTTCCTACAGTAAACTATGCCCAAAGAAGGTTGAAAGTAAAAGCATTATTTTAAAGTAAAATAGTGTAACAAAAAACTCTTTGTGATGATCAGATGTATAATTAGGCCTAAGCTAGCCTAGATACAACCCAGCTGGGCAGCGGGCGAAATAAGTAGCCAGGCCACCGTTTATCCCGCTACTCCCAATGGCCAGACCTGAATTCTACATTTAGCACACACTGTTAGACCTTACCAGATTTTGTTTTACAGTAAAATACTGGCAACACTGTTTTAATGGAAAATGGTATGATATTGTCAGAATTTGGCCCTTTTTTACAGCAAGGGTTAACAGTGCAGTTATTATCAATAAAAACTGTCACCTCGGGTGAAAAATGTCGTCCCGTGTTCCGTCTTTTAAACTTCTCCTCAACGTGCATGCAGTGTAAATAAAGCAGTTGCATCAATGAAATGATAGTAAAGTTAGTCCACGGCCACACCCCCCTGCTAATGGTGCCGCCCACGGCGCAAATTACAAGTCGAAGACTAGAAAAACAGTTCGATTTCATTTATTCAAATGTTTGTTTCTGATTTAGCACAAGGAAAATTGAAAAAAAAAAGGGAGAAAAAGGCAACTATCCATTGATAATGTAACTGGAAAAACAAGAAAAATGAAGGTCTGGTTTCAATTTTTCATTTTTGCATTTGCATTGTATGGTCTGAAAATTTAATTGTGAAGCGTTACACGGACCGATTTCATTTACATGCTCCTGTAATTTAAAAAAAATAATTTGGGGTCGGTAAGACTTTTTGTTTTTGAAAAAAGTCTCTTCTGCTCACCAGCTGCATTATTTGATCAAAAATACAGAAATTTTATTACAATTTAAAATGTTTCCTATTTGACTATATTTTCAATTGTAATTTATTCCTGTGATGGCAAAGCAGAGTTTTTAGCAGTTATCTCCAGTCTTTAATGTCATGTCACGTAATTTGTACTGGCCTCAAAAAAATCACACTCCCAAACTTTTGAAAGGTATATATGAAAGGTATACAGATGTGAAAATGTGATTTGAAATGATTGTTGCTTGTGATGGACTGGAGTGGAGCAGGTGACTATAATAACAGATGTGAAAGTGAAAAGTAGCACATCAGGCATCATAAAACTCTGTATAGCCACAAGGGGGCGATATATAAATATGTGGAAACGTTTCAGTTAAGATATAAAGTAAGACCAAAGTCTCAAACACTTCAGTGGTCAAACACACCGCAGTGTCCAATGAGAATAAATATGGCCAATGTTTTAATAGTGAGAGTGCAGGAATCTTATGAAGAGATGTAAGGATTACTTGCAGCTTCTTGATTCTTGATGCTGTCTACGTTTGCAAGAAAACCCCCACAAAGACTCTTTATCATGCTGAATGTGTTCATTATACAAAAGAGGCTGGTGTTATTCACTCTTAAAGCCGACAACACGGCTGACTAACGTTGAGCTGTCCAGCAGACACACTCTCTCAGGAGTTTTTATTCCATCCTTAAAGAAAACCACTCAAGCCTTTGATCCAATGAATAGACTTTCCCTCATCTGGGTGTCTGAATACGAACAAGAGCCCCAAAATGAAGCGTTTAGCAAGCAGGATTAGAATAGGGAGTGATTCAGCCGTGAAAATCCCTCATTTTAATGGCTCTTGGTGAAAGTTGCACTTAATAGCTGATTTGTGAGCACTTGCGTCTGTGTGACAAAGTTAAAAGTTTGAATTTGGAAAGAACCGGCTGATCTCAGATCAGGACACTGTGGTGGAAGCCGGAAAGTGATCATTCATAAGGAGTGAGTTTGAAAGAGAAAGGCTGTCCACCCACACTATTTACAAACCACTGCCACAGTCAGCCATTGTCCAGAAGACGTTAACAAGAAAGGATGATGGTGAGGAGAGATCACAGGGAATCTTGAAAGGGAAAATATAGAACTGCTGATTTGGCCACTTCACTACACATTTCTTTGACAATATATTCACATTAAATCTTCATGTCACATCTTCATAGATGTTAATTCATATGAATTTTTATTTTTCATTGAAAACAAAACAAGACAGAAAAAATAAGAAAGATGAAGATATAAAGAGGGGAAATACAATAAAACCAGTTTTATACTGTATATAAGCATTGAGTACAGTAACTATTCCCTAGTGGGCATTCGTTTTAGATGATAAATCTAAAAAAAAGTGAAAAGTGGGACAGGCCCAGTGGAACTTTCCTTTACTTTTTGCAACCAGTGCTTCAAAGAAAGCTGTCTTCACCATGAAACTAGTCTACAAAATGGGCTTAACCAGTGTCTTTGCAATGTTCAAGAATGATTCCTGCAATAATACACCAGACATCAAGAAAATAAATGATCAAATGGTGTTTTGTGCTGAATAATACATTAAAACAGAAAATTAATATTAAACTGTTTTTGTCCTACTTTTGAGAGAAAAAAATTGTGGAGTTCGCCAAAAAAGGATGCTATGACTCAACACAGCCAAACATTTTATGATGCCAGGAAATGGCTATTATTCATCAAAGTCTCTATTGTGTTGATTATAGCATCAGAGTGAACAATGTAAATGTCTGTAGAGTAAGTGAGTGAAAACGACAGGAATTATTCAGCCATGTGAAATCTGCCTGTGATTTTTGATGATAATAAAGACATAGGAATTGCAAGATATTGTCTGACTTGCATTTCTTGCAGGATACGACTTTCCATCAAAAGCTGGTTGGCATTTTGTCAGGTGTGGAATACAGTCCAGACCCATTACGAGAAGCCATAAAACTCCCGTCTCCTGCAAAAGAAAAGGAACACAACAAAAGAGTGACTGAAGCTGCCATCTGGAAGGGATAAACAAACAAGGCACACACACACACACACATGGGGTTTTATGGGGACAGACAAAATGATTTTTATACAAAAAATGTATTTTTACATTTTCCAAAACCATCACTAAGTAGCCTATTAAGTTTTCCTCATGGGACCAAAAAATGTCACCATGGATAGTGCCATATTTGTGGGGACATTGATTGTGTCCCCATAAAGTAGGGTACATCTACCTGAACCACAGACACAATTAACCCTCTGGGCTTCTTCGGTCAAAAATGACCGAAAACTGTTACGTTTTGAAATGTTTAATTTTTTTGCTTGATCGGATCGGGCTGAAACTTGGTGACTTTTCATGTATTACCTATATGAACACACAAAAAAATCAAGGAGATGATTCTGATTTGTTAAAGGGTCGTAAAAAAAAAGTCACACTTAGCTTCCTCCCGGTCAAAAATGACCGACATAGGAAATGAATGAGAAATACGAAAAAATAGGAAAACTCAGAGAAACTTTTGCTGGTACAAGCTACAGATCAGCAACTGTGCCGAAAAAAAGTGTACAGCAATGATGGGGTGACACTCTAGAACATCAAGAGTGCAAATAAGATCACCCCACACACACACACACACACACACACGCACACAAACACATACACAGATAAACTGGCAAGACTGCAACAGCAAATTTGTAGAATATGAAAAATAAAATCAATAAATGAGAAAAAAAATCTTGCGCACTCACACCCACACACGCATGCACGCACACACACACACACACACACACACACACACACACACACACAGAGAGAGAGAGAGAGAGAGAGAGAGAGAGAGAGAGAGAGATAGAGAGAGATTAACTGGCACACTTCCAGTCTGCAAGAAACACACTGTCACTATCTGTTGCATCTGCAGTCATAAGTGAAACAATTAGCAGACAGTTTGTATGTTTATAGTTCAAATAATCTGTATTATTATTATTATTACCGTACTTTTAAAAAAAAAATCAATTTACTGTTTGATGATTATTGTTTGTTTTTATTTTAGAATGAGTTCCTGATATCTATTCCATATTCAACAATAAATAAAATAATTACAGTTTGTATGTATATAGTTAAAATAATGTTTATTATTGTTATTATTATTATTAACATTTTATTTTTTAACCTAGTAAATGATTGTTTGCTGTTATTTATTTTGTTTATTTACGTTCATCACAATTGCTGTTCCCTTCTGAAGTTATTACTACTTATTGAATTAAAATTAATAAAAAATACCAATTTATTGCAAAATGTCTGTATGAAGTGTTTTGAATTATCACTAACCATCCCTTTTTTTGTTAAATTATTTGAATGATCAAATACTGAGTAACAAAAATGTTTGCATTGTGTTCCCTTTCTAACCAAATGCTATAGTTTGATTGTAATCATAACGCAAAACCTAATACTTATCTTAAAAAATTTGTTAAAAAAAATAAAATAATTAGTCTTTTAGAATATCTAAATGTATATTAAAATAAAAAAACGAATAAGATTGAGAAATCATGTCTAAATCAACAAAAAGAATCAAAAAGCCTTTCTATGTATTTATATAGGAAGCTATAGGCAGCCTACAGGCTGGTACAGGACATTGCACACATGTAACTATTTTTAAAGCCACTAGGTGGCGCTCTTCTACTTGAATTATTTTTTTTTATTAAGCTGACACTCTATTTTGATGTGAAATGTTGTATTTATTGAAAAAAAAAAAATATATATATAAAATAAAAATATGTATATTAATTCTAATGGAAAAAATAGCTCATAAAAATTATATAATTAATGCAAAGTATCATAAAAAATTCTAAAAATTCTAAATAATAATCAGAAAATATTATAGAACAAAAATATATTTGAATGGTTATCCTGGGAAGAAGTAAAGTTCAATTTTAAGGCTTCGTCCGTTTTTGACCGGGAGGAAGCTAAGTGTAACCCATTTACGAAGAAGCCCAGAGGGTTAAAGTGTCTTAAACATTGAACCTAAACATTTTAGACAGAATATTAGGCATTTTTGGCAGGGTTGGACTGGACACCAAAACCGATCACAACAGTGCTGATATTCAAACAAACAGGACAATGCCGATGTTATATTCCTTTTCATGCGACGGTTATAAACAGAAACTTAAATTTTAAGCATAATATTTGCAGTTTCTCTGGTCTCTAAAGAAACCAACACATAATTGACCTTACCCATTTCTGAACACATGGCTCTCTGTACTGATGTTCAAATACTTGTGGAATCTGCAATCGGATTGACGAAAATCGGTGCATTGAATTAACGTGTTTGACCGAATCGTTTGAGTGAATAACTCAATAAGTCAAAAACAGTACCTTATCGCCACGTATCGACGTAACAATGTAACCTGCTGAAAGAAAGAAAGAAAAACCCACCAAGTAAAAACAAAAAAAGTTTGAAAAGTCCAAGTAGGCTCCTCTTGGAATGGCGCTCGGCCAATCAAATTCAAAAAGCAGAACTGTTATATAATGATAGACTGTTAATTTACTAATTCTTGGAAATATCAACCCATCACTTGATTTTATTTTTTCTCAACTTTTTTTATTAAGTTCTGAGTGACCCTATTCTAAAATGAAAAATAAATAAATAAAAGCTTGTGGTTTCAAGCAAGTTTGTATTTGTAGAGAATGCTTGTGTGCTTTCCCTGTCATGCATTAATACAAATGTTTAACATTATGCAACGGCAAAAGAAAAAAGAAAAGAAAAGATAAAAAAAAAAAAAATCACAAATGATCAAGACAAAGAAATTCATACATTAAAACAAACAAGTAAACAGACATTTTTTTGAGACAAGGTTTTATTTCTAATATTTTGTTTTTCTTGTAATCTCATTACCTCAAAATCAGAGAAGACAAAAACCAAAACTGAGTGACCAACCAAGCTAATGTAGTTTTATGGACACACGTTTAAATGCTGTGCTTATATACAAAGGAAATCATTTCACACCAGCACCCCTGTGTATGGACGGGGCACTTCACATTTTCACAAACCTGTTTTTATCCAAAAACACAATGTCTTGATTTTCCTCTGTGATAATGAGGCACACAATGTGTTGAGGCATAAACAGAAACAAAGAGAGAAAAAAAAAAAATTACCGAACAAAAAGTTAAATAGACATTCCCCCCACTGGTTATACACAAGTATACGCAAGCAGTAATTGTACAGTATCAACATGATGAAAGAAAATTCACACAGCCTCACTCTTAAATCAACTCTCAAAGAATGAAGTCCTTCCGTTTTTGAACCTTTACCTTCTTTTTTGATGCATTTAAGGAAAACATGCTATTTACAAAATCATACTTCTGAAACTGAAGATTCAGTAATTGGAGCTAGTTTTCTCTGTGATTTATGCATTACCCTTTCATTTGAATGTTAGCAAAAAAAAGAGGTGAGTCATATTTACAAGGGACAACTCGAAATCGTAATTACTCGAGCGAAATGCAATGGCCAATCGGTATGTTTGCTGTATTCCGTTCCAACTAAAGAAGCAGATGTGTGGATTTCTTCAAAACGAATATGCACTACTAATGCACACGCACACATACACAACAAAGTAAATGGAATTTGTTGATTCAGAGTTATTGGTGTAAAGCAGGGTCGCCGTGGCAACAGAGTAAGTTAAACAGCGCTCAGGTCCCTCCCTCTGGGATCTCACATTGGGCGGAGAAGAGTTCAGTCTCATCTGAGATTGATTTCATTTAATCCACTTTGACCACGCTGTAGATCTTGGTGACAAACCAAAAGCAGGCAAAGAATCCAATTGTACCTGCAAGAAAAAACACACAACAGATTGAGATTACAATCACACTACACAATATTACCTGAACTACTTTTCTCCTCCCTCAAGACGGCACATAAAGACTGTCTACAAACATCGAACGCTTTGAACAAAACATATCCCACAATTTTACCTGCCATTAGTTTAAAATAAAAGAGAAAGAGTTAAAGCTGAACTCAAAGAGTTGATATAGCACCGTGATAAGTGCTATTTTTAAAAGTTTCTTGTTGACATCAAAATGGTTGCTAACGCCCATCCAAAAAATAGCTTTGTTCTGAAATATTTATATAGTTTGATTGCTTTGATTTGACTGGTTCTTCCACACCAACAGACGTATTATGATGTTACACTAAAATACTGTATGTTATATGGACAAGGATGTTTTATTGCAATTCCATGACCTTTCTACTCTTCGTGACAACCACCGTCACACATCCCTAGAGTATTCCACATTTAATCTCACGAAACGCAGTCACTTCATTCCTACAGCCTGAACAATATAGTAGCACAGCTAACTAATGTTGACATCGTTTAGACCAGTGGTTCTCAAGCAGGGGGTCGGGACCCACTAGGGGTCTCTACAAACTTCCAAGGGGGCCTCAGAATGACTTAAAAGCAGAACGCTGATTCTTACTCTCACTTGGCGCTATGAAACTGTGTCAGTCGCCAGTTAGTCAGTGACAATTTTTTTAAATTCTAACAATGCAATGTTGTGACAATATGAACGTGAACAAAAAGTTAACGACGCTCTGTACATTTGACGGATCAGTGCTGCATCATCACTAAATTTCAGCCATTCCTATATAAATATTCAAGCGCTGGAATACGCGAAAGGGAATTCGTTACTCGCACGCTGTGTAGGAAGTTTAAACATCCGAAACCCGACCAGTTAGTTGTTGTGCTTAGTTGAGCTCTCTTTCATGCCTTCCTGTACTTGAATGGACAAATTTACAATGCCCGTCTCAGCGAGTATCCTAGTAAACATGGTTGGTTATGTCTTAAAGGAATAGTTCACTTAAAAATGAAAATTCTGTCATCATTTACTCACCCTCAAGTTGTTTCAAACCTGTATGATCAGGTTTGAAACAACTTGAGGGTGAGTAAATGATGACAGAATTTTCATTTTTAAGTGAACTATTCCTTTAAGTGAACGCAAGCACAAAATGCATGATCCGTGCGTGCATTCGTTCTTAAAGTGACAGCATCCTAAAAAAATCTGCTACGGTCTGTGTTTTTAATGTTAATCAAACAACAAAGGACAAAGAAAATCACTCACTGCTCTTGAACTTTAAAAAGTATATGAAGACTATGCAGTGTAAATTATTTGATCAGCCTGCTTTATTAAATTTCGGTACCTGAAAACTATTAGACCTGCCTGAAGAGCATTGTTTATGTTAGTTGTATCTTCGTTGTATTGTATTTATTTGTGCTATTGCTTGTAATTTATTTGTTTGTTCTTATTTTATTACTGACTGTTTACTTGTCTTTAAAAATGTAGGCTATTAAATTTATATTAGTTAAGCTAGTTTTAGTTGTGAATTGGAAATTGGAATAGAGTATTGTGCATTTTCACAAGCATCTAAAATTTTGGTGTCATAATTGCCTGTTGTTGTGTCATGGCTGGTAAAAAAATATTTTTGGCTGGTAAATGTTCTTAAGTCAGAAGCTAGTTTTAGGACCCGGTTAAAAGTATTTATCATGATATAACAATCTAATATCTGTAAAGCTTACTTTGAAATGAGGAGAAAAACACTTCACAATTTTCCATAAAAATGGCATCACAGAATTCCATGATTTCCAGAACAGCATGTGCAAGGCTTTCACAAACAAAGCCCTCTCTACACTAAAAGTGTCAAATTTTCACATTTAGCCTGCATTTAACTTCTGAAACGTATGAATGAAACTTCTGATTTAGTGCTTTCCTTGCGAATACTAACCCTTTGATGCATACAATCACCGGTGTGTTTAGAACGTTCAAGATGTGATCAACTGCTTACTTTCACATATTGGTGAATTGGAATATCAAACGTCACTAATTAGTTGAAAAATCAAAGAAGTAAAATCCACAGGCCTACGTTACGCCAGTCATACAATGCGAAGCGTCAAGTGACAAGCTTCTTGTGTCTCCATAGAAATCTATACTACTATCTAATCTAATGCTTCCAGAGCAGCAAGTTCTAAATAAAACCAATAAGAGTCTATTTAAAAATGACTATGATGAAACAGAGTTCTAAGGTACAAATATATAGAGTTTGTATTTGCCATCAAGCAAACTGCAAACAGTTTTTTTACCTTAAAAAGGTTTACTTGGGCAACTTTAGCAAGGCTCTATATACAGTAAATTACACTGTAAAATTTGACTAATTAAATGATCTGCAGCACAAATGTTTGTTACGTAATATGGTTAAAGAAAATAAATGCATAAATAAACAGACTACTCTCAAAATAACTAGAATTCAATGCTTTGGTGCATCCAAAAAATTCTCAGTTAGTTAATATTCAGTCGGCCTTTGGAGGTACACATAACCCTGGATGTGGCCTGAGCTGAAATTGAGTTCAACACTACTGCTCTACACACACACACACACACACCTGTAAAGAGGAAGAAGATGAGCGCCATGATCATGGTGTAGCCAAAGTAAAGAATAGTGCTGGCGAGTCCACTGATCTGTAGCTTAGAGAAGAAGTAATGGATGGCATAGACCAGAAAATAAACAGCTGTGAATCCGCTGGTCAGGAAGGAACGCCACTGCCAGTGATAGTCCTGAGAGATGACACACACACAAAACAAATGAATAAAATAAAATACACAATTCTCCAAAATATGCATATGGTCACGTGTATGTACTGTCACCTCAGCACACAGGTGAAAGTAGCACAGGAGGATGGTGGCCTCAGAGCAGGTGATGACCAGGATGATGAAGACCAGGAAGAGAAATCCAAACATATAGTACATCTGATGAGACCTGCAACATCAATGATTTACATTGGTTTGTCAACCTAAACCTATTAGTTTCATGGTCTGTTATTGGTAAAGCCAAATAGAACAGGAGTACTGAGTAACCATTAATATATTCTGATTCTAAAGTGCACCATGAACTTCACATCAGCACTGACCAGATGCTGTTAAGGATGAAGAACAACTGGATGAAGATGCAGCCAAATGGCAGGATTCCACCCATGACAATGCCAGGAAGAGGTTTAGTGTAGAAGGACTGCTCTGGAATCTGTCTGGGGATCTGATTGGTTCTCACGGGATGTTCAATACCCTGATTTTAAACAAAAAAAAATACACATTTATAACTTCAATGAAAAGAGAGAATTATGGATAATTGATGGGGTTCTGGATTATTTGACGACAAACCAAATTAAATAAAAAAAAAGGCTCTTGGGAAACAATCTGAAAGCTTACACTTTTCTTGAAACCGAAGTACGCTCCGATAAAGGTGAGGGGCACTGAGATACAGAACCACAGAGCCAGGATGGCCACCAGAGTGCCAAATGGCATGGCAGCTGATGAACCCTCACCCCACAAAATCAGATTCATTACGAAAAAATCAGCAAACACCACACTGAAAAAGCATTAAAAAATATATTATCAACAACAAGCCATATTTAATCAAGCTACATGTCAAAACACAAGACTTCAAAGTGCAAGCTCAAAATTTTGTAAAATGGCCGAAATCTTCCATAACTGTTACATTTAACAATATAATTGCTAAATGAAATGAAATCCATGGAGAAACCAAGGAAATTATGGATTTCTGATTTACCCACCCTGGACAGAGAAATGCTGTCAACAGAACGTTGGTCTTCCACTTCTCCCCACCGAAGGCTGGAAAAAGTGAGAGAGACCAGTTGACCTCACATTTTAACAAGGATACAAGCCAAATATTAAACCACAAAGAGAAAATACGGTCAACGTAATACTATAGTGCTGTATTCAATAAGGAATTTGCTTGATTTGTTAACAGCAATGACCAGAGATCATGTTGTTTCATTACTTTTACATTTACTTAGGTGCATAAAAAAAGGTGTGTCCTAAAAATATGCTAGCATGCATCTTATATCACATATTACTTCTATGGTCTAAACGAATAAATTTTACTTGAAATTTGAAGGGGTGGGAACTGGGAATCTTTAGAAACCTCAAAACCCAATCCAATTCTAATTCTGGGAGTCACAATCCAATTCTTAAACTATTCTTGATCTACATTTTTTTTGTCTTATTAATTAGTTTACTGACTTTAAATCTTACATTTGTTTGTAATTTAATTATAAATGTAATTAAAACTACTTTTTAAAATAATTACTGATTGAGATACCTTTAATACTTATTGAGTTACAGGCATGCAAACTTGAGGGTTAAGGTTAGAAAACGCACACAAAAAAAGTGCTTTTTCCCATTTTTGAACCATCACCGTTGGCATTCAATGCAACAAAGATTGCTAAAGTCAACAGATTTTACTAATAGACCTACCAATCTCTGTTCAAAAATAAAATAACGATGTTACCGTCTTTCTAAAGTAATTTTTACCCCTGTAATTTGGCTCCAAATCATTTTGACCCCATTTTTAAAACAGTGGATTACTCAGTATACATCCGTGACATTTAAAATTTTGACTTTTATCACCATTTATGATTGTCTTTCTACAGAAAAAATATTAGCAAAATCAAAAATTTGAGCCGGGTACCTCTGGTTAAGTTGACACGGAATGACCCTATTATAACTGTGCTGCCTGTCATTTCCTACAATCCTATGCATCAAGTTTGATGGAAAGAATCATAATTATGATAGAACGATTAAAAGAAGTAAATTCAAAAATGTTCATTTATGATTTCGCTTCTAGCTAGAAATAAGCAGAGTGAAGATCAAAGGGGACCTAAACATCTGTTGTATGACTGATGTTAAAACAGACAGAACTGAGCAGATGGATCTACAATTGATATCATAGTAAGACATGACAGGTCTGGAAAAAGAAGAGTAAGCTCTCATTGTAATCTGCACAAGCCGTCGAACACAACTAAAGCAAAAAAAGCAGCAGGGGTGTGTATGCCTGCCTGTTCGTGTAGAGGGCTCCTTTGACACTAATTAAATCTAACGAACTGCAGACAGCCCAAATGAAGGGAGGATCAGAGGTCAAAGTTCAAACCTCTGCTGTGTACTTACATTTGTAGTAGCGGGCAGCCACATAACCAGCTGGAGTACCCAGCAGCACCCACAGCACCACCGCACATGTCATCAGAGCTCCACGATTGGCAGGTGACAGGAAACCCAAACAGGCAAAAACTACAGATCGAGAGAAAGGGGGAAAACATTGTCAAGTTCGGGGGTTGCATAAATGTATACAATTTGACACATTAAGTAAATTCAGACACTGTTTACCAAAAAAACTCAAATTCCATCACAGGACAGTCCATGTTCATACACTGTATCAGCCATCACAAAGTAAAAACATCTTTACATCCAAACATCTTACTACACTGGTCACGCAGCATTTTATAAAAAGATATCTTGACTTTTTTTTTTTATTGTCAGTGTTTCGCTCTCATCAAGATCATGTTAAATCAGGACATTATTTTAACAAACTGTATTAAAAAATATCAATAAGGGCTGGAATTCTTTGCTACTGCTCAGCTCGCCATAAACTTACAGAGAGTAACAAATGTCATGATGAAGATTTGAGTCCCAGAGCCTAGAAACACAGACAGCAGCATGCCTTTCCTGGGAGGCCTGAAGACGTCTCCGTGAACAAGTTTCCAGCCAAATTCCTCCTGGGCATCCTCCTGGAAAAGATGGAGTGGAAAAGCGAGGCTTTAACAATAGCAGGAGCTAACGGAACCCAGTTCAGGCGTGGGTTTTGGTCTACAGCCCAATTACGGCTCTCAGAGATCAAAGAAAAGATGTCGGTTGCTGCTCAGACCAATGATACACTGTGTCACTCTCGATCTGTACTTAAGGAGTCTGATTTGTGTGGAGGGAGGAGGGGCCTTGGTGAGACAGGAAAGAGAGAAGACGTAAAAGCAACAGATCGCCTGACCCCGCGTGACCTCAAACACCAGATGGGAGGGGCTAAATATACCAAGATATGAAGTGATTTGAATGCAAAGTGTGTGTATTTAAGGAGACTTATGTCAAGGGTGAAGGCCAGTGGCAGCACTAAGGCTGGGCTTGCCAGAGCTATCCCTGTCATAATACCAGCACAGCATATCCAAAGATTTTCCTTATAATTTTTTTTACCCTCAGTGTCACTATAAACAATTGTCTTGATGGGAGAAAAGTCAATTAGGCCTCACTCAGTTTAGGTCCGCATTAGCGATCATTTTAAGTAATTATCAACAGCAAATACTATTTAACAGTATTATTTCATTTCAAACAAAAGACTGTGGACTTCAGATAAATCTCAAAATAACTGTCACGTAATGTATCTGCCATTGGTGAGTACCTACTTGGGGGGCTTGAGCCTAAATAGAGATTGCGATCTTTTAACAATTAATTGTGCGGCTCTAGTGCTTACTAATTTCGAAAATAACTCTCTTTAGAGTGACCTTGTGCTTTGTAACTTTGCAGACTTTTTTCATGCTCTAACAGCAACATTACACACTAAAAAGGTTGAAAATGTAAAAAAGCATAATAGGGCCGCTTTAAGGGGAAATTAATAAAATGCAATAAATGCAGGAAGTTATTGATGCACTTAATTAGTTTGGTGCAGGGTAGGGGGTGAAATGTTTTTTGGAGCTGTGTTGTATCTAAACTGCATGTTCTTTAGATACCTGCAGTTTAGACGTTCATTACCTACAGAATTCAATTATTTTATTATAGCACACCCTCTGAACTGTTAAGCCCCCCTTACACCACAAACAAAAACATCCTGGAGCCACCACTGGAGTAGGTAGATGTGTCTATGCTCGTCTCTTCTCGTCAGTGTGACCCTCGTTGATGATCCAGGCCACATAAACACGAGTGATATACACATCCTGTAGGTTACGCTCATTAACTTGCAAACCAAACACACTGAGTGCTCCACACACTCTACTGTGTGCAACACAAAAACTTGACTGTACTAAAACATACAAGCTGACACACTCACACACACATACGGTCATATGAGAAGACTGATCACATATCAGACAGTGACGTGATAGTTGTAGAGCAGAACTCACCACAGAGTCCATCTGGTTGTATCGGGCGATGTCTTTATGGAGTGTTCGGAGCATGATCATAGCGACCATCCCCGAAAGGAAGAGCACAATGACCAGAGAGTTCATGATACTGGTGGCAGAGAACAGAACATCTGAGCACGCATGTTTTATTTGCTAAACTACATCATGGGTTTATCAGGATATGGACCCTGAGGCAAATAACACCCTCAGTCCCTGCAATCCAACTTTGGTGACAAAATGCAAGGGGTCCGCATCTTTGGTAATGCAAACCTCAACGTGCGTAATGGTAACGCACGTTTATTTATTGACCAGCTGGTGGCCATCCCAATTTCATATACTCGCCAGTTGCCGAGAGTTCATTTTAAACCCTAATTGTGTTCCAAACACAGACGCTAGATGGCTTGTGCAGTGCTGTGCAGAAGCTATGGTATGCATTTAATGAAACACGTTTTAAAGGTATTTGAAAATGCAGTAATTTACACAATACACATTGGTCTTTCTTAGGTGTAGAAAAGAAAATCTGTGGGGGGGGGGGGGGGGAGGGTAACACATCCCTGGTAACACCACCAACCCCACCACATTGGAGAGTATTTTGCAGTAAACTCTACTAGGCATTAGGGCTACACGATTATGGCTAAAATGATAATCACGATTATTTTGATCAATATTGAGATCACGATTAATTATCACGATTATTTGTTGATTTTAACCAAAACAAATTTTATTGTCACATAGGCTAACTGCTTTCACATCCATATTGTGCTACATTCCTGCTAATGTACAAATATGTGCATCAAAATAAAACAGGTCCTCTTATTCACCAAAATTCAGTGCATCTCCTTAAAGAACAAATAAAAATGAATAAAACAAAGAAAATGTAGCAAAACTTCAACAGGGGACTATTTTACATAGTGTAAATATATTTTAGGAAGCAAAATATAAACTTGCATTGTACCTGCATAATGGATGTGAATAAAACTCAAAATATGCAATCAATAATAAACAAATATTCCATAACAGAATGTAACCAAATGAGAACATTTCAAGGCAGAACTATGCACTATGGAAGTTCGATTAATGGATGAAATTCAGAGTCATTGTTATTTGACGCTTAAGAAACGTAAAGCCTGGTTGTGGTACAGTGTCAGTGATGTAGTTGTGTTATGCAGTGAAATCTTACTGCATAAATTGAATCCATTTAATCATCCATATGAAAGTTTATGTACTCGAATTATTTCTATTTATTAAACAATAGTTCAAAACAAGACGTTTGTAGTACTGATTATTGGAGTCCATTAATCAAACTTTCATGCCTCTTATATAGTAATTATATATTACTATGTACCAATTTACTAATGCTCACACTAGGTCTCTCACGTGCACTTTGACTTGGTCTCTCTCGCACACAGACACACTCGGTATCTCTCGCGCACTTTCGAGCGTGCTCTTGGACAAAAGGTCTCTCTTGCGCACTGGGGCACATGGAGGCACGTGATCAGACAGTGGTTTACGGAGCGCTAGATTGGCTTTGCAAAAAAAAAAAAAAACCTTTGATACAGAGCGTTTGTGAATGGAATGACGCATTTTAAATATTGCTCGACCACGCAAATTTGATCGTGAGAAGCCAAAATCGTGATCGTGATTAAAATTCGATTAATCGTGCAGCCCTACTAGGCATTCATTCATTTTATTTTATTGTCCACAATGTGGAAATTTGCCTTCGGTCTCATAAATACAACAATCAAACCAACAACAACAAAAACAACAAGAACAACAAGACTAACACACAGACATCTTCAGGGCAAAATGCAGTACAGCAGTAGCAATTACGTTACAGTGCATACATCTATAGTGCAATGCAACAGCAAATGGGGAGCTTGTAATAACACAAGTCCGCTTTGAGTGTGTCAATTAGGACAGGGCCATATAATGTATGTAGTGTGTGATATGCGCTCTCACCTGAACCACTGAATGTTGGTGTGTGGCATAGACTCAAGAATATAATCCCATCTAGAGGCCCAGCGAATATGTTTCTCCTCCTGCAAACACCAAACCAGCAGTTATACAATAGTTCTGCAGAAAAACTGACATAATAAAACACAGCAAGGGCCTCCAATCTCTTACAGGCTGAATTACCTCTTGGTTGATAGAGAGACGGAGCAGGGACACTGTTACATACTGCATCAAATTGATTGTTGCATTTTAAACCTGGTCTGTAATAATGCATATAAACCCACATTTACATACTTGGTTATAAAGCCAAACCAAAGCCTCTCAACTAATCAATTTAAACGTTATCATCATTTTAATTTTCATATACAGTGCATTATGAAGCTTTCAGCTGAACTGTAGCTTTGGTTGAAGTTCATGTAATACTGTATTTCTATACATTTAAATTTTAATTATTAGACAATAATTGGCAGACCCCCTACAGGAAACCCCTGCTTTACAGAAAACATGTCATGAAATCAGTACACCACCTTGTGGAACAAAGCAGAGCACTTCTCAATTTGAAATGAAGAGGAAGAGCAATAGAAACTGTATATGATGTGTATAAAAACTACCATACAAAATAAAGAGATGGAAAACACTTTGATTCAGCTTAAAAATTAATTTATCTCACACAAAAATGAAAATGCTGTCATTTACTCACCCTGATCGTTCCAAACCCATTTGACTTTCAATCATCTTCAGAACACAAATTAAAATATTTTTAATATTCTGTAATCATTTTTTTCCATACATTGACATTTTAGGCAATCAACATGTTCAAGCTTTAAAAGTTAATAAAGACATCATAAAAGTAATCCATATGAATCAAGCGGTTTAATCCAAGCCTTCCAAAGAGACCTGATCACTTTATATGACGAACAGATTTAACAGGCTTTTATTCACATACATTGATCAACGCACATACAGAGCATATATGGTAAACGGAAGCTGAAAAGTGCTTGCTTGATGCCAATCCTCATTGGTTCTTGCACATCAAGCACACATGATTGAGTTTGTTTACCTCATTTAATGTGCTCTATGTATGTGTGATAATCAATGTTTATATGCGTTTATAAACCTAAAATAAAATAAAAACCAATTGTCTCTGTTCACTGGACTTGGATTAAACTGCTCAATTCATACGGATTAATTATACAACATCATTATGTACTTTTGAAGCTTGAAAATGTTGATTGATGGACAAAATGATGAGAATATAGCCTGGCTAACGTCAGACCCGTCTGGGAACCACATGTTCATTTTCTCGTATTTGAGGCGTGGTTTACGAATGCCCAGAGCCGTTTATTGGGTGCTACGAATATCTATCAAATGCGCCTGTACGTAGCTCATAGCCAATCGTTTCAATTATACCAGATGACGTATGTAGATCGAAAGAAATTAGACGAGGAAGAAGACGATGGGTCAGAGATTTATTTGCGTTCTAAACTACTTAGAACAACATCCAAGGCTGCATCGGACGGTAACTTCGCGTCTGCTGCCATGTTTGATCCATAGGTATAAACAAAAATGCATGAATAAAATCGTACTGCACAAAGGCAGTATGGGGAAACCCAGGCTAGAGAGAATAATACAAATTTCTTAATTTGTGTTCCAAAGATGAAAAAGTCTTATGGGTTTAGAACAATTTAAAGATAAGTAAATGTAGACAGAATTTTCATTTTTGGGTGAGCTATTCCTTTAAAGTGTTATGAAAACCCTATTTTAGCCTGGTTGTTCAAACCTCAGAGTTGGAAAAAGTCTCAAGAAATGGGCGTGTAAAGCGGTGGAAAAGTGGGAGAGTAGAGGGTGGGAAAAGGGAAGACAACAACCAATAAAACACAGACCTGCAGCACTCTCAAAACAGAGTTGAGGGCACCTTGATGCATTTAAAAAATCTAACCCTATATAACAACAAACTGCCCAAACAAGGGAGAAAGGCAGGAAGAACATTTAAAAGGTCTAATAATATTTTCAATACATTTACGAGCATTATAGTCTCTAAACAAACGACTTAAGTCAGTTTAACACAGAAAGAATAAAGACAGTTACTTTTTTTGCCCATTCTTCTTAGAATTTTCAGTCTACATTGTCTTCTGTATATCAGAATAATTACTCATGCCATCGCGCTCATGATCAGATGTAAGGCTGTATTCAGTGTCCTTATTTGCACATTTTTCATTTGAAGACGACGTGATTAAATATATGCGGATACACAGTGCTGATTCATGTTTAGAGCACTAGAGTATATGAAACATGTCCATAAAAACTTATTGTGCCGTTCCACGCAGAAAATGCTCTCATGCGTGCTCCATGAGTTGAATGCACGTTGTTTGAATTCCACGCTGTAATGCGATCGGATTGGGTAAAAAGAGTTCATTCTCATGAATAAGTGCAGGGTGTCGCTCACAACCGGCAGTGTTGTATAAAGTACTAGAAAGCAATACTTGAGTAAAAGTACAAGTATCGTCCTAGAAAAAGACTTTGGTAGAAGTGAAAGTTACCTTTTAGAATATTACTTAAGTAAAAGTCTTATGGTGCGTTCACACCGGACGCGAATAGCGCGTCAGGCGCGAGTAATTTCAATGTTAAGTCAATGCAAAGACGCGTTACGCGCGTAAAAAATTCCTGCGGCGCGAATGAGGCGTAGAGCGCGGTGCGGTACACGCGAATACGCCTCATTCGCGCGTCAAGTTCGCGCGAATGGCGCGAATTGAGCATCTGGCGCGTTAAGCGCGAATAATTAGTTAGTGCTATTTGTGCATTCACGCGTTTGACGCGAATTCGCGCCTGCCGCCCGAGTTGAAAAATCTGAACTTTGGCGTCAATTCGCGCCGCGTTAACCAATCAGGAGCTTAGCTGCTTGCTGCTGTCACGTGGTGAAGTGTCTGGATGCCTCAATAAATTATCTTGTAATATGACTAAATGCCTGGTGTCTAATGCACAACAAAGCAAATATTTTATCACTTACAACTTTATTTCAATATACGAGACATGTTCATTTTGTATTGAATGTTATTTATTCCATATCTAGATTATATGAAATATTATGATGTAAAGACAACTTACATACATGTGCATAAGTTCGTGTCTGGACGTGAGAGAGTAAAAATCATAGGACAGGTTAATAACTTTTGGAGGCTGGATCTATTTATCATCAAAACAAAAATAAATGACAGATTAGGTGGATGGGGGCGAGGGTGATCCACGCTCCGATGCGGGACAACAGCTCATCAAACTGGGCGAGGGACAGGCGGAAGTACCGCTGACAGCGGCCGTCATCCAGGCGCAGTTCCTGGAGCGAGCAAATGTGAAACTCGCCAAACGGTTCGCCTCCGAAGGGTCCGGTGGACACAAATATGATTCCCCCACGCCGCTGTTCTGCTCTCCAGAGCAAATACAGAGCGATGACTCTCGATGAATGCTCGATCAAAATAAAAAAGATGGCCGCCAATGGGTTTCGATTCCGACGCGCGTGACGCGCGTAAATTTAGCTTCAAAGTTTTGTTTTTACGCGCGTCAGTTTCACTCTTGACGCGCGAATTAACACAAAGTGGTCAAGCGTCAAACTAGACGCGGTAGACGCGAATTTGACGCGCTATTCGCGTCCGGTGTGAACGCACAGTTAAAGTATCTGATATATACTGTACTTAAGTATCAAAAGTAATTTTCTGATATTTAATGTACTTAAGTATTTGAAGTAAAAGTAAAAAGTTTACTTTTTTTTTTAAAGCAAGCGGTTAGAAGTTTGATTGTGAACTTTTATTGTGGCCGTTCGAAAGGAGAGAGGGAACGAGTATTGCGTAGCCGGCCGCACTAACCTGGCGAGTTGTCGCTTCAGTCGTTAAACCCATAGGTTAAACCTGCTATAATGGCGAATTCAGGGGACTATTATAGGCTAAGGCCACGCCCCCTTAGCAGGCTCTGGCGTGTAATGACGTGGGGCTAGCTCATTGGTCGCACGTCAGAGGCGCCCGCGCCATTGGATATGCAGTTGCTCGCACAGCCGATGAGCGAGCTAGACGCTCAATGTGCTAGCTGTGCAGCTGCAAATGCGTTTCACACATAGGCTTCAGTAAATCAAGGAAAAGGAGTTTCCCCCCGGTCCTCCAGTAGGTGCTTCCATGGCGGTTTCAGTTGTGCTTCCTCCTCCTTTGCCAACAAACGAGCATTACGCTGAAATAGAGCGTGCAGAGCGTGTGTAATGCAATCTATGAGCAGTGATTCGCCAAACCTCCCTTATTGCAGTCGCACACATTTCTTCTTATTTTTATTGTATAGTAACGAGTAACGAAGATTCTTCGTGGAAATATAACGGAGTAAAAGTATACATTTTATCTAGGAAATGTAGTGGAGTAAAAGTGAAAGTAGACATAAATTTAAATAGCGAAGTAAAGTACAGATACGTGAAATTTCTACTTAAGTACAGTAACGAAGTATTTGTACTCCGTTACATTACAACACTGACAACCGGCTAACGTAGAATCGTGCCGGCAGCAAGTCACACACTCCGAAAGCACGCTTCTACCTTAGATTCCGTGACGTTGCATCAACTTTGCTTTTCAACCCGGAAGAACGGAATTGCTCAGAAAAATGCAAAAATAACTAATTTCAAAATGTTGGTCAAATTTACGAGTGCTTTTAGTGTTTTCAGTGATGAGCCTGCACATATCTGTTCACATCTCAAAAAATGTGTTTTGGGGTTCATGACCATTAAAAGGTCCCCTGACATGGGGTTATTTTATAATTTTATAATGTTTCCTGGGTTGCCCTTATAATGTTAGTATGTTTTTTTAGATCAAAAATAGTCATAATTTAGAAATAAAAGGCATTTTTCCTAGCCTGATTTTAGCCTCTGATTTGAGCTCTGTTTGAAGGGACGTGTCTGCTGTGGGATTCAGTGTAACCGGCCACTGCTGTGATTGGCTGACATGCTTGCATATGAAATAGCAACATATTCCATGTGAAACTCTCTCGAATACTTTTACTACAGCTATTATACGTTTTTACTATTACAGCTATCGAGATTAACGAATTGTGAGAAGTTTTTTAAGTATTTAGATCTATTCCCATCACATAAAATGTTGTCGTGATGAGAATTGAGCAAGCAGGTGACAGTCTGTTGATCGCGAGAATGAAGATCTCATCATTGCAACACAGTTTCTGCACTCTCTCTAATGCTTTCACCAATGCAAACACGATGATGTACATACAGTAAGAGCTTGTGCAGTGTAACGTGCGTCATTGATTTCATAACGAGTTGTCCAGATAAACTCGCGCTGTGTGGAAAGATTGTTCTTTGATCGCTTTCTGTATAATTTGTTCACAATTTAAATAAGATTATTTTCATCCTACTAAAAGAAACGATGTGAAGTTGATATTTTAGTCACTGGCTTGACTTATGCATAAACAGTATTGAACGATTTTGAGAGAAAGATTACCTCTCTGAACTTGAACAATTAGGCTACACATCAGAAATTGTTGCTGGGTAGCTTGATCGATTTATTTTCAGACGTTCATCGAGGCCAGCTCTGTAAACAGTTGTCGGTGAAATGTTTGGACCATACAAAACTTTGGGAAGATTTTCCAGAGAAAATAAAATTAACCCATTGTTTCTTCAGAGGCTCGGAAGAAGGAACTAAAAAATATTTTTGTGTTCATTTGTACATCCGAACACTGATCAACTGCCATGCTTCGCTCGTTTGCAAGCCATGATATCTCTCGAGGAAAAACTCAAATCGCGTTCGTACTTCCTAACTCGTTTTCTCATGGGCGAGCCAAATTCTCTGGACAGGCAAAGCAGAGAAAGGGGAGGTAACCTTTCCTCCAGATGTCATCATACGGATGAGATTCAAGATCAGCCCGTCTGAACTTTCATTTTCTCAAAGGCAGAGAAAGATAGCCAAAGCTCAGTTTACACCGCTTTAAATTTCTAGCCACTGGGGGACCATATACAGGCTAGGGGAACTCATATTAATGTTAAAAAACCTCAGAAAGTGAAAACTTCATGTCAGGGGACCTTTAAGGCTGATATGGAAGTATTTAAATCACTGACCACAAACTTGACGGAGTAGGTGTAGGGAATCTTGAGTTCTCCAGTGAACTTGTTGCCCAGGCTCATGGGAGGTCCTGTACAGTCTGCTTTGTCTGGGTTGGTGTGCTTAAAGCTTTAAAAAGAGAGAGAAATATACTCCATTTACACATATTAACATAAACATATGATAATCATAATCCTCAATTTGAAAATTAGTTATTTAAATATATTGTTGTGCTTTTTGTTAAATCTTAATGGGCTAAACGGACATTTTCTCTGCTGCCTTATTTTTGGTTGAATTTTTTTGTAGAGCCTCAAATACCTTTTAGGCTCTAATTTAGCAGCGACCAGTCTGGCACCAGCAGCCTCGGTCTCCACCTTGTGGTAGAAGATGGTGATGTCCACATGGTTGAAGATGTAGAAGGTGTCTTTGTCATTGAAGTCAGCCTGTGTAAAAATAACCATTTCTTAAACAAGTTGCATTAAACCAAACACTCAACATAAGACTTATGAAAATAATGAGGGTAAGTTTTACACACGTTGACCACACAGGCATCTTTGGCCCGTCCCATATCCGTGACATAGCAACCAATGGGGAAACCAGGATTACAGAACTTCTGATTGTCCTCCACATCATAACACCAGGTCACTGGCATATTATCAACAATCCTGAGAGAGACGAATAAGTCATTAGATGCTATGCTTCATTGTCGTTCTGTGTTACTGCTGGAAGAGGAAAGAGACTGAGTGAATGCCTTACCAGTGATGTTGGTAATTGAGGAGCATTCCCTTTTTGAGGAAGTCCAGTTTGCCTTTATCATCCGATTTGTCTGTTTTGTAAGATTTAACACAGACAGTCTTGCATTCCAAATTTTTGTTGAAGGAAAACTAGAAGAAAAAAAGGATACCCAATAAGGGGTGGGAATCTTTTAGTACCTCATAATCGGTTTTTGAGGTCAGAATTCTATTAAAAATTGATTCTCGATTTTGAATGAAATTTTATTTGATATAGATTTTATTCTAGTTTATGGTTTGGTGTTACTTTTCCTATTTAAATGTGGTAGACAGTTTAATAGGTCTTGAAGAAAAAAAATCCCACTGAATCAAATGTGAACCTTTTATTCAACCCAATTTTATAAAACAAATGCCATTAAGCTGACTGCATTAAGCTTCTGTAATTAAGTAAGGCAGGCGATTTCTTATATATATTAAACATAGGAAGAAAGAAACAAATTACAAACAATAGGACAAATACAAAAGAAAAAATATATAAAAAAATAAACTAAGTTTTCAGGTTTTTCTAGGTTTATTTAACATGTAGTAAGAAATACTAAAAGTGAATAATCAAATGTAAAAATAAAACACTATAGTCTTCACTGTATGAATTAAATATATATTAATACATATTAAAGATACAAAAGTGATTCAGTCAAAAGGAGTTTTTAATTATTGATATTCATGAGTGCGTAGAACATAACAGACTGTGGTGTTTACATACTCCACACGATGTGCATTTTGACATAATTATTTGTATTATTCTTAAAGCTATTGACATAATTATGTGTATTTGACCATGCAAGCGAAATAAGCTATAAAAGATAACTGAATTCGGGATTGCATGCTTCTAAAAAGCGGCATCCGTGCCCGCGCTTCGTCTGTGTGTCCGTCAACGCGAGCACCGCATTGAGTCCTTTTTTGTGGCTCATTGTGATTAATAACACTCTAACGTGTCAATAGCTTTAAGTAGAACTGCAAAAGAAAATAACGTAACAGCTTAAGTGGGCATGCATTTTCATTTACGCATTTGCTTTTATCACACGCTTTTATCCCAAGTGACTTAAGTTGCACTTAAGGTGTACATTATGATCTTGGTGTTGCTAGTATAGGAAAGCTGTGTGATGTACCTTATATGGGGACGGCTCAATTCTTTCTCCAAACAGCACCTGACCCAAGTTCTCAGATGGACGCTTCTCTGCCTCATCAGCGCAAAAATCAAACCTGAAAGATTAAAAAAAATAAAGTATAAAACTTTGTGGAGAATGTGGACACAATTAACTATCAAAATAAACCATACACAACAATGTGTTTTAAATAGCAGTCATAACAACACAAAATCTACCACTTGACAATCTGTCCAGTATGGCTGGTTAGGTTTCAGATATGCTTACTGCACTTCTAAGATGGATTTCTTGTTTAATAATTTATCAGGTGATATGTTTAAACTGAGTGAAAAATGTTTTGTCTGTCAATATTCTCTATACAGTTGACTACTGGGTGTGGCCATTTTAAAAGGATTCAAATTCTTAGTGAACAACTTTATTCGCTGTGTAATGTAGTTATAAAATGCATGCTTGGGAAACAAATAATTTAACTGACATTAACCCAAACATTAAAACATTAATGAAGCTACAGAGATTTTTTTTGTATCACAGTCAGATCTATTGTATCACAGCAGGGTTGCCAACTGAGACTTTGTCTTGAGTGAGACTGTAAAATTTCAGTGCGCGCGCGGATAAATTTTTTGGTAACCCTAACCATAATTTTAAAAATGTCAGTCCTTGTTTACTATAAACCCTGATTTATGCAACAACAACAAAAAATAGAATGGAAACATTTGTACAATTAATTAATGTACAATTAACTTATTGATTGCACTATAAAAAAAATAACGATAGAGGTGATTAAATAACAAACATGTAAAACAACAACATCTAAACAATAAGAAATCTCAAAATAAAGGGGACACGTAATAGTTACTCCACCTCCCCAGAAAACCACAACACACAAGTTTCACAAATTAGGCCTGTTATATACAGTATGCCACAGTGGGTGTTTGGCCTGATCACTGCCTCTGCAAGAGCTCTGTATCTGAAGCAGGGTTCGATACGTTCATGAACAATCCGTTCATTGCGTCTGTCACGTGACAAATGAACGAAAGACTCGGAAGGTAAAGTAATTATTTATGTTCCCTGTAAACTATTTTTGACTGCATTATAATGATTTCTTATTCAGAATATGATAAAGACTGCGCAGGTGCATGTATTCGGGGAATTTGGCTGTTAAAAGTAAGTAGAACATTTAAAGCCCTTTAAATGAACGAAATGACTCAAAAAAAAAAATTTAATGAACGAGATCGAACAAGCGAGTCAGTAAAATGATCCGAACTTCCCATCACAGGGTGCCATCAAGTGACAGTCTGTGGTGTGGTGTCAGTCTTGTTTAGGCCAATAACTCAAAAGGTTCGCTCAGCATCCGCATTTGAGTGTGGCAGGCTCAACACAATCTGGACAACCTTTGATAATTTGGGGAATTTTAAAATGCCACTTGCCCGATTTGCCAAAACGTAATTTGTACCATAGAGCCTATATTTTTATTGAGCAATTAGCTAGCCCACATAACGCACGCCAGACGTTTGCAACTATAGACGTCTGTACTCTCGGTACCTACTAGTGACAAGGCACACCGTTTTATTATCTGCTTACCTTGATTGTCATCCAAACTTTCAAACGTGCATCAGTGGGCTCCGACTCCGAGCCTATGCTCTGAACTCTCTCTGAACTTTTCACACGCAACTGACGTATCAGGTGCAAGGTTTTCAGCGAATCAACGATCAGAGAATACTGCAGTGAGAACGCTGTAGGCAGATGTTACAGCTGTGGGCCTTAAACTCCTCTCCTGTCATTAATACGCTGTGGTCTAGACTCATCAACAGAAAATTAACGGATTGAGAGGGAAGAAAAAAGGATTTTGGCGTGACATGCGTGAGAGCGTGAGATTGATGCTGAAAGCGTGAGTGTCACGCCAGATGCGTGAGAGTTGGCAACCCTGTCACAGTAACAAAATAGGATCTGTACACTTTGCAACAAATATGTTTCTGTAACATCTCAAGTGCTTCTCTTTGTTCATATTATTACATACTCTTTATAACTCTTGATTTTGAGGCCTTGGCTGGGTATAAGTATAGTTAACCCGAAAAATGACAATTCTGTTATTATTTACTCACCCCCAAGTCATGCCAAAGCTGTAAGACTTACTTTCTTCAGTGGAATGGTTTTAACCATTCAATGGAAGTCAATAACTGTAAGTAACTGTTTGGTTACCGAGATACTTCAATATATCTTCTTTCTTTAAGCAGAACCTAAGTGTATTTTATTAAAAGAAAGCCATCACATGTGTACTCGTGTTAATCCAGACAGAAAAACCTCAGGTGTTTGATCAGACAGTAAGTGCAAGGCTGATTAATAATGCAGAGCATATGCCATATTGAATGTCTTGTGAGGAAAAGCAAGACATTTTTGCCTCCATTCGATTATACAGCAGTGGTTTGACTGAAAGGCCTCTGTGTTGTTAACATAACAGGCACTCCCTCCTCAGCCTGCAGAGAATCTCTACATTCTCCTCCCCTCCCTGTCCAGCGTCTCGCCTCTGAGTTTCGCCTCACACCATTTCATCCTTTTCAGGTTTTCCTCAGCTTTGTAAAAGTCCAAATGCAAAAGGAGTTACTCATGCAAAAACTGTGAGTACTAACTGGTTAACCATACAAAAAGCACAGCAAATTTTAAGCAAAGTCATGCTGAAAGTGAGATTTCTTCAGTGTCGTCCATTAACTAAAATTAAAACTATTAAAATTAGTTTACATTAATTAAAATGAAGCTGAAACAAACTAAATATAAATATTAGGTGAAAAACAAGCTTTATTTTTTTTTTTAATTAGAAACACTGCCTTGGCAACCAACTAAAATAACAAAAGTTTAAGTACTAAAATGATTAAAAGCTAACCAGAAATATTTTAAAAACAAAAACGAATAAAAACAACAAAAGCACATAAAATTACTTAAAATGAAAACTGAAAATATAAAAAATAAAAGTTGATTATTAATAAATCCTATAACAGTATAACACTATCCATCATTAACAAAAACTACAAATGTATTACTCACGCTGTGTATTCATAGGGCAAAACAGACTCCACAGAATCCAGCCTGTTCACAAACAGCTCAATGGATGACTGTTGAAAAGAGAAGCAGTAAGGGTTAAGGCAATGTCCTCTGTATTTTCTTCTTTCCGTAAGGTGACACAGTTTGAAATTGATATTATTTACTCTTCTTTCTTGACACGCAAGTATGCTATATTCCTGTCATGTGATGGCATCTACACAAAAACACATCTCTATAAATTATTAGAATAAAGGGTTTAGAAAATAACAATTACTATTGTGAACCATAGTTCCCACCAAAATGTCATAGTTACTACAGTAAAAACACATTCATATAGGATCTCCTCGTGTAAAAAGGTTTTCGATGTCTTTTATCTTCTTGATGATGGTGTCATCACCATTTTATTAAAGTATTGTATGATAAAAATATTAAGTTTAGTAACTATTATATCTGGGTGGAAACTATGGCTACTACAATAACCATAGTAAGCTATTAAGGAAATGAATTTAGCAATCAAAATTAATTGTTCACCGAGTATGATGAGCTTCCACACAAAAAGATGGAAATAAGGAGACACACTTGTCTCACACCTGTTGAACCAGTTTCATTGTGGACATGATATCACCAATGAGACCTGCTATTCCCCCACCCCTTATTTAAACACACTATTGCATTACCTACCCACAATTCAACAATAATATAATGAAAATGAAGTCATGCCACCGTCTTTAACTAGTCAATGGGATTCATCCAATTCATTATCATGCTTATGAAGATACTTTTAATTATCATTATTGTTGTGTGCACACTTCTGCTCTGTTTTGGAAATATTCTGGTTTACTTAAAAATTCTGCGGTGGGTAATTCACTCAAAACTGAAAATCATGTTTTTATCACCATACATTAAAAGTGAATGAGGCTGTCAGTTGCTAACATTCTTCCAAATGTCTTATTTTGTGCTATATCATGTAAAATGAAACCACAGTGTGGGGACAAACTTCGGCTGATTAAATGAATACAGAATTTTCATTATTTAAGATTCCTTAAGAGTCATTTTACTATTCCTTAAGAGTCTAAGCTCTGTTTGAGAAAAACACACGAGAATGAACGGAACCTCATCTCTTGCAGGCCTCACAGACCCATCGGCAAAGAAAGTCAGTTTCATGGCAGTAGAAAGTTTGTAAAAGCGGTGAAGCGAGCAGGTTTAGTTCTTATCTTTATAAAGGCAATAAGTTATCGTTTCCACAACTAACACACATCAATAGCATAGCGAGCTTGCATCACGCAGCATAGAGACTCCGTTAGAGAGAAACACGACATCTCATCCATTATACCGAAATCATTTATTGTGCTTTTTTTAACATTTACCTTGCAGTCTGGTACATCGCTGTTTTTTTCGTTAGCGTCTTCTTCACAGAAGCTGACCGGGGCCAAACCAGGAAGATAGAAACTCAACGCGTCCCGCAGCGACCCGCACACACAAAGCACCAATAAGACAACACGGACACGGTGGAACACGACCATTTTGCTTTGACCGACTAAGTTAAGTATTCGGTAGATGTATTTACATGCGTAAAATGTAGATATGTGTGTCAAAATCCAGACATTGGTGATTACGAGGCACAAGAGCTAGCGAAACTGCTGCCTGCGTAGCAGCATCTGACTCCTCAGACACGTCATCGGTTACGAACTGCATGATGGGATAGGGGAGGACTCAAATGCGGAAGAGCCATCGCATAAAAATCATGTCAGAAAATGACATGCTCTGTAAATTAGATATTGGAATACTTCTTCTAGAACTTAATTTTAATATCACCAATAATACAAGCCAATATTTTAATACACCCATTTGTTAATATTTACTACCAATATAATGTATGGGATATAAAATATTCTATGTCTAAAATAATATTTTATAGTCTTATAACAGATAGCACTTTAAAGCAAGGTTGATACAAGCGTCACAAAACCACATTTTCTTGAATCATCTTTTAATAAAACAAGGAACCACTGAGAACAAGAGTGCTGAAACAGAGTGATCACAAAAAATGTTTCAAACAAAGCAGACAAACAAGGGGAACAAAAGTTAGATGCACATAACAAATACGGTTATTTTATTGTACATCTTCAGTACCCATTGTATATCTCACAAACATTCAGCAACCGTTGTTCACACATCTGGCCTTACAAAAAACTTCTCTAAAACAATTGTAAATGACAAATGTTCCTTATGCAGTACATAGTTTTCACTTCTGATTCAAAGTTCAAGGGTCATGAAACCTTAGACAGCATATCCACAGGCTAGTATTTCCAGTCTCTATGGTTCTTCTGAGGTTTAGGGCAGCAATCGTCCATCAGAACTGATTTAAAAGCAGTTTCAGTGTGTTACAATAATCGTTGATAGTGAGTACAGTCTGAAAGAACTGATCTCAGATCGCTGTTAACCCATACTGAGCGTGCTCAGGAGACGCACAGCTCTGCTGGTGTGCTGAGCTGTTGGGCTGCAGAGGCGGAATCAGTCTTCTCCTGTCCACTCGACTGGCTGGAAGCCATTTTCTTTTTGAAGAGACGCAAACTCAGTTGCACAAGTTCATTGTCCACCACTGGAGCGCTGGTGTAGATCTGCTTGGTTGTGCCCTACACGAGGAATACAGAACCATTAAACCAAACATTGAATCATGTACACCTTTATTAAGGTAATGATTAGCAACACTTCACTGATACATTCCACACAAATAGCACCCCTCACAATATGAGATTTATATAAGGTTTCTTGTTGTTGTTGATGAAATAAATGAATATCTTTATTCAGTGTTTATAAAATTGATCAAAAGTGACAGTCAAGACTGTCAAATAAATGCTTTTGAACTTTCTATTTATTTAAGAAAAAATCCTGAAAAAAATAATTAAGCACAGTGATGTTTCTTGAGCATCAAATCAGCATATCAGAATGATTTCTGAAGGATCACGTGACACTGAACACTGGAGTAATGATGCTGAAAATTCAGCTTTACCATCACAGGAATAAATTACAATGTAAAACATTAAAATGGAAAACAGTTATATTAAATTGTAATAATATTTCACAATATTACTGTTTTTACTGTATTTTTGAGCAAATAAATGCAGCTTTAATGAGAATAAGTGACTATTTTCAAAAATATCCTACCGACCCAAGAAGGGGGACCGAAGGTGTGTTCTAACTACAGGGGGATCACACTTCTCAGCCTCCCTGGGAAAGTCTATGCCAGGGTACTGCAGAGGAGAATACGGCCTATAGTGGAACCTCGGATTCAGGAGGAACAGTGCGGTTTTCGTCCAGGCCGTGGAACACTGGACCAGCTCTATACTCTCTACAGCATGGGTGCCCAATCCTGCTCCTGGCGATCGACTGTCCTGCACAGTTCATCTCCAACCCTAATCAAACACACCTGAAGCAACCAATTAAGGTCTTTAGGATCACTTGAAAATTATATTCAGGTGTGTTTGATTAGGGTTGGAGATGAACTGTGCAGGACAGTCGATCGCCATGAGCAGGATTGGGCAACCCCTGCTCTACAGGGTGCTGGAGGGTTCATGGGAGTTTGCCCAACCAGTCCACATGTGATTTGTGGATTCGGAGAAGGCATTCGACTGTGTCCCTCGCGGCGGCCTGTGGAGGGTGCTCCGGGAGTATGGGGTCCGGGGTCCTTTTCTAAGGGCTGTCCGGTCCCTGTATGACCGAAGCAGGAGCTTGGTTTACATTGCCGGTAGTAAGTCAGACTTCTTCCCGGTGCATGTTGGACTCAGGCAGGGCTGCCCTTTGTCGCCGGTTCTGTTCATAGTTTTTATGGACAGAATTTCTAGGCGCAGCCAGGGGCCGGAGGGTGTCAGGTTTGGGGACCACGCGATTTCGTCTCTGCTTTTTGGGGATGATGTTGTTGTGTTGGCCCCTTCACACCAGGACCTTCAGCATGCACTGGGACAGTTTGCAGCCGAGTGTGAAGCGGCTGGGATGAAAATCAGCACCTCCAAATCCGAGGCCATGGTCCTCAGTCGGAAAAGGGTGCCTTGCTCATTTCAGGTTGGTGGAGAGATCCTTCCTCAAGTGGAGGAGTTTAAGTATCTTGGGGTTTTGTTCACGAGTGAGGGAAGGATGGAACGGGAGATTGACAGACGGATCGGTGCAGCTTCTGCAGTAATGCGGTCGATGTACCGGTCTGTTGTGGTGAAGAAGGAGCTGAGCCGTAAGGCAAAGCTCTCGATTTACCGGTCAATCTACGTTCCTACTCTCACCTATGGTCATGAGCTTTGGGTCATGACCGAAAGGACAAGATCCCGGATACAGGCGGCCGAAATGAGCTTTCTCCGCAGGGTGGCTGGGCGATCCCTTAGAGATAGGGTGAGAAGCTCGGTCACTCGGGAGGAGCTCAGAGGAGAGCCGCTGCTCCTCCACATCGAGAGGGGTCAGCTGAGGTGGCTCGGGCATCTGTTCCGGATGCCTCCTGGATGCCTTCCCGGGAAGGGTGTTCCGGGCACGTCCCACTGGGAGGAGACCCCGGGGAAGACCTAGGACACGCTGGAGAGACTATGTCTCTATGACCAACGCCTCGGTGTCCCCCCGGAAGAGCTGGAGGAAGTCTCTAGGGAGAGGGAAGTCTGGGCATCTCTGCTTAGACTGCTGCCCCCCCGACCCGGCCCCGGATAAGCGGAAGAAGATGAATGGATGGATCCTACCGTCCCCAAACTTTTAAACTAGTGCATATACGTTATTTTGTGTTACACAGTCTTTTTTTCTCATCACGTTAAATTTAGCTTGGGTAAAACGGAATTTGTCTGAGAATTATTTGCAGCTTAAAGGGCACCTATTATGCCCCTTTTTACAAGATGTAAAATAAGTCTCTGATGTCCCCAGTGTGTGTGGGGTATTTTGAGCTGAAACTTCACATACAGATAATTTTTTATAGCATGTTAAAAATTGCCATTTTTTGAGGATGAGCAAAAACACGCCGTTATTGTTTGTGTCCCTTTAAATGCAAATGAGCTGCTCCTAGCCAACACTTCAAGAAGAGGGCAGAGCTTCAAGAGCTCATGCAACAAACAAACAGGATAATCTCATGCACTGAAATGTCAGCACTGTTCAGTTCGAACCGGAGTCGGACAATAATGCCTACAGAGCCAGCTAATGTTTATGGAGATAGAACAGGCATAGTTTATAGTTTAGTTTAATTACAATTATAACTTATGCTGTCATCTTGCTTTTATCTACTACAAGCCTGCTGTAGCGGACAGCGTCCAAATGTTGGCCAAAACTTTACTGATGAGTTTTATGAAGTTTATTGTACATCACACAAAAGATGAAGAGACCGTTTTCACTCCAGAAAATAACCGTAAGACCGGAGTAAAACAGTATAAGAAGTGCACATTAAAGTCCTCTGATGGTCCTCACTTCTGACCGAATAATTTTCTGTTTTGAATTTTTTTAAATCACAGCTTCATCGGAAGGTTATGATACTTGGTGATTTTTCTGGCATTTGGTATGTGAATACAAAAAAAATTGAGGTCATGATCCGAGCATGCTAAGTGGTCGTAAAAAAAAATAGTTACACTCGTGGTCTTCGGTCAAAAATGACCGAACCAAAGGAAATGAATGGGAAATTTACAAAAACACAACAATTCTCAGAATTTCTCTGAATTTTTGTCTGTACAATCTACAAATCGGCCACGATTCTAAAAAAAAAGTACACCGCAGTAAAGGGGTGACACTCTACAACATCAAGAGTGCAAAAAATTCACACCCACCCACACACACATACAAACACACTTTTATACACATACACACCAATAAATTCAGATTACAAAAAATTTGTTTTGAATTTTTAAAAATCACAGCTTCATCGGAATGTTACGAAACTTGGTGACATTTCTGGCATTAGGTATGTGAACACAAAAAAATTGAGTTCATGATCCGAACATGCCAAGTGGTCGTAAAAAAATTAGTCACAATTTTGGTCTTCGGTCAAAAATGCCCCCCATAGGAAATGAATGGGAAATTGACAAAAACACAAATTCACCAAAAAAAATTTCACAAATTTTTTGAAGTGCACAGCAGTAAAGGGGTGACACTCTAAACCATCAAGAGTGTGATATTGACACATCCACTCACACACACAAACACACAAATATATGAACCCCTGTGTCTGTCATTTTTGCTGGAGCTCTGTTTCAAGAACAGAAGAAGAAGAAAAAAAATATCTAAAACTTAATAAGAAATCGTTTTTGAGATTAAATATATATTCAAATCCACCAAAAAAAGAAAGAAAAGTAAATGTGTTCATAAACAGCTGGGGAATTCACATGCCTCTCCATAGAGAGCTGTACATGCCATCTAGTGGTTACACCATGGTTCTACGCTTTTTCTCTATACTGTAACCAGATGGTGCTAATTTTCTTAAAAAAATATTTTTTCTCTGAAGGCCTAGACTCTACATTAAACTAAAATACTGCATTAATAATAAATAAAAAAAATATATATATATATAGAAAAATATATATATTTTTTCATTGCAAAAATAGACCATAAATATTGCATAAATATGAATAAATTCAATCAAATTGTCTCAAAATACTTAATTAAAAAGAATAAATATTATAGAACAAAAATAAATTGCATTGGTTTTTACTGGGATGGAGGAAGTTTAATTTTTAGGTGTCCGGTCACTTCTGACCGGGAAGGCCCAGGACGTGACTCCTAAACGAATACCATCAGAGGGTTAACCATAAACTCCCTCTCTCTTGCATTATCATCAACATACACAGTGAATTACACAAAACCACTCGTTACAACTAACCGTAAACAAATATATACAGACTGTATGCCTTTTCGCGGGGTGTTTAATAAACTGGTAAACTTTATATCTGTAAAACAACTCCGATGAACAGTAAATAAAGTGTGTGCGTGCTGTCACTTTTATTACTGGCGTGATGCTCTGTCAGGAGTAAATGACGACTGCTATGTTCACTCTTACATCCAACAACAAAACATCTCAATCGCTTAGAAGACATTCATGTGTACAGCTGCTCCGGCATCGAAACAATGGCGGACTGTATCAGCTCACTCAGGGTGGGTCTACGCTAAAACTGCAGTGTCAGTCAACAGTCGTGGGAGGGGCTTGTGCAAAAGAACGTCACATTGACCAGAATCTGCGAACATCTTGTTCAGAGACAGTGCTTATGATTTATGGGGATTTAAAAAAAAGCACATGGTGGATTTTTATCATTATAGGGTGGTTGTGTGCACACACTGCCAACACATATTTAGGCTCAAACACCATGTAAAAGTGAATTTTTGCATAATTGGTGCCCTTTAAAAGTGGTGTAGGAAACACCGGATGGAAGTTTTTATATATACTCTTCAGTATTTAAATGAAAAATATATTTAATAAAATACTCATAATTGTAATTTCTCTCAATTCTTTCTTTGATACCTTGAAAATCCTGACTAGGTAGATAGCTCCAGAATAGAGCTCACTTTCTCAATACAATTTCAGAAAGCCCTAGTTTTACAAAAGAGGTACTCCAAATTAAAGACCATAAGAGCACCTTGTCATTTTTCAGGAGCTGTCTACGTATGGCAATGTCTCGGCGAGCACACAGCGCCTTGCAGCAAGGGCCCAGGCTCCTCAGTAGGCTGGCCCTCTCCATTCGTCTGTTGTATGCAGCCATGTTCAGAGCACCCAGATCATGCTCTAAGAGTTTATCAGCATCTATGGATTCAAATTTTGAGATTCAAGTCACTTGTTATATACTCAAATTTATATAACTACAATTGATTACCACATACATTATTTTCAAAACATCTGCTATCAGTAGAGCTTCATTTATATTAAAACTGGAGCATTCATTGAAATGTAGATTAGCACATTCACCTTTAGGGTCTTCCAACTCTCTGGAGCACACTTCTTTAACTCTGGCAAGGAGCTGAGGCCCAGCTAAGCGTCTGGACACTCCTGCTCTGAGGAGCACAGCCCCTGGGGTAAACCGCAGCAGCGCTGCCCCGGGAGTTCTGGGCTCCTGTTTTTGCTTGGGCATCAAACTGGACCAATCTACATCAATCACATCAAGAGGCCCTGAAACAGAATATGCAAATGGTATATTATAAACAGTTCGAATGTGGGCTCGATGATTTTTGAGATGGTCATCATTACATAGTTTCTGCTTATGGCTTTGTCAGTGTGTGTATTAGTCTGTGTGTGTATTAGTCTGTGAAATAGGAATCTGTGTATACTTTTAAAAATGTTGTTTTTCTTAATTTATTTAATCAACTGTTCAAACTGAAAAAGTTACATGTGGCCAGATGTGATGTTTTGTTTTTTTGCTAGAATGTCCACATTAGTTGTTATAGTCACAATGCAAACTTGCATGTTTTGCATTCAATCATATTTTTCACTATGGTAGGTGTTTCTCAACTGGTGGGTCACAAGACCGTTCTGAGTGGGTCGAGGAGTGTGCAGTCAAAGGAAGATATTTTGAAGAATATCGGTAACCTAACAGTTGATGGACCCCATTGACTTCCATAGTATTTTTTTCCCAATATGGAAGTCAATGGGGTCCGTCAACTGTCTGGTTACTGACATTCTTCAAAATATCTTCCTTTGTTGTTCAGCAGAAGAGAGAAATTCATACAGGTTTGAAACAACTTGAGGGTGAGTAAACGATGACAGAATTTTCATTTCGAAGTGAACTATTCCTTTAAGTAGTGTTGCGTACCAGAAATCTTTTCTTCATCTTGTTGGTCATCCCTCTTCTGACTGTCTGCCAGAATCTCGTCCAGTTCATCATCACTGATTGGCTCATATTCCTCACCACCTGACACAACAGACTGCACATCTTCCCCTTTTCCATCCTCTTCTTCTGAATGAACAAACACACATACATTAGGTAAAATTGAACAATCTTCTTATACATCTGACTATAGTATGAGAAATAGTGGTGAGGGAGACTAACCATCAAGACTATCCATTTTCTCTAATTCAGATGTTTCCCCTTGCAGATGTGAATTGTCGGCTGGTTTATCTACATCCATGAGGGCTTCTCTGGGTAACAGAGCTTCATAATCTCCTCTCTCCATCTTAATTTCACCTCTGCTCTTTGGTTCCCGGTGAGCTTGAAGGTCAAACGGAAGCATCCTTTCCCGTTCACGGTCCCTTTCACCACGCTCACGATCCATCCGCTCATGTGGCAGCAGTCCTTCAGGTAACAGTCGTTCCCTATCACGCATCTCCCGCAAGTCTCTCTCTCTCATTGGATCCCGGATGCCACGGAGGAGGGGCTCTCTGCCCCGCCCACCCCACTCACGAGGTTCAGGTTCCCAATCTCTCTGTTGGGTTTGTTGATTTTGCAGCTGGCGGTGATCCTTTTTCTCACGCTCTCGGTCCAACTGTTCACGATCTCGTTCCCGTTCTCGGTCACGTTCACGGCTGTCGTAGGAGCCGGCTCTGGAGCGAGCCTGACGCTCAGACTCTGGTGAACTACGACGAGAACTGTGACTCCGAGAGTCCTGCCGGTCTGTGGAAGCAGATAAAAGTTTACATGTTATAGAGAATTTCAAAACCTCAACATTAAAAATTTTACAATAACAACTGTTCAGGTATTCTTTCACACATAATTTTTTGTTAGTTTTAAATCTTGCCATTTTTATTAATGCATATGGTGTACAGGTACATTCTACACACAAGAAGCACGTTCAATCGGTTCCTGTGGTAACTTACAACAAGACCTGCTTGTGATAGCGAGTGAAAATATCCTGCATCTAATGCCAAATCACTAAATACTGAGAATAAAATGAGGCTGATTTTCCTCATGTAGTATATTTTTCTACATGTTTTGATCGCTTGTCAATCTTCCCACACAGGCACTCTGAGACACTAGTTTCCTTCATTTTTGGTTAAACTAAATGTGAGATTCCAAACAATTCCCACCCCAAAATATATTTTTCAACAAAAATACTAAGAATACTAAAAAAACCTCAAATCTTCTGAGGAGTCTCACCTGAGGAAGTACTCCGACTGGGTTCTCCTCTCCGAAGCTGATCAATCCTCGACTTCCTCTCTCCTCCCATCTGTTCACTGACCGCTGCTCTCTCCCTCTCTCGTTCCCTCTCCCTCTCCCGTTCTCTGTCTCTCTCCCGGGAATTGCCAGCTTGGAGAAGTCCTCTGCGGGGCCTAAGCCCCTGAGGGCCTTCATCCTGGTGAGCCGACTCATTGGAGGGCGAGCGCAGTCTTCGCGAAGACGCACGGCTTTGGTTGCTGCCCATGCTACTGCTACGCTGCTGCTGCATGTCTGCTTGCTGCGGTTTACGCAGCATGTGTTGTGGCAGTAACGGTTGTAAAGGAAGAGACTGTATCAGCATCGGAGGGTCAGGGAGCAGCGGGGCAATTGGGGGGTCCGTACGGTCCCGGACCCCGCCACGTGCACCCCTTCTGGGGAGACGCTCTGAGGGAAGCAGCCTCTCCGGAGGCCTATCGGATGGCAGGGAGGCAGAGGAGCTCTCACCTCGCTCTGGTACGTCTTCATCAGACCAGTCACTGAAGTTGGCTTCCAGTTTAGCAGGAAAAGAACTCTGTCCAGCCATTAAAGCCCTCTGGGAGGGAAGGTCATCCTTGTTGATTGGCGGGGGTGTACGTGGGCCTCGTCGTCTCTTGCTGATGGGGGGTTGGGCTACCAGCTCGTCCTCAGAAACATCCGACTCGGGACCCCGTGACCGCTTGCGCTTCCTTTCTAAGGCTTTCTTTTTGGTTATCTTGCGAGGTGAGAGGAGAACCTGGGGGGCTTCGGCCACAGTGGAGGAGGGCGGGGGCTCAGGGTTACTACGGTCTCCTTCTCCAGATGGCCCTTCCTCCTCTTTACGGTTCTTCTTCAGATTTTTCTTCTGAGATTTAGTCTTTTTCTTGCCCTCCTCATGAACTACTGGTAAAGGGTCTCTCTCCTCCACGGGAGGAGGAGTGAGGGCGGCAGAAGGGAGGTCCCGCTGCTCTTTTACCCTCCTGGAGTCAGAGATGACCGTAGCAGAAAGGTCTGGAGCTTGTTCTCCACGTCGCTCTGCTCCTCTTCCTGCTCCTCTCTCACCACGGGAATCTACCTCCTCATGTCGGCCACGGCCTTCTTTTTTATCGCCACGCCGCTCTTCATCCTTCCAGCGATTGGGTTTTTCATCTGTAAAGGAGCGGACAGGTGAGCGAGCGGTCTCCTGAGGACGAACCACTTGACTCAGCAGTCGGTGCTTTTCGCCTGAAACAAAACCATACATTTTATGTGCAAAAATTCTGCATATGTGCACAATACACCTAATATATGAGCCATGTTATGCCAAGTGCATGTTTTCACTAAGGGGCTCAGTTGAAGTCTTACCTTTCTCCTCAGTGCTGTTGTAACCGTCACTGTCTGCAGGGCTAACCTCTCGACCTCTTTTAGGAGATGGCCGTGGACTGGGAGTGTTCTCAGCACGATGTCTCTTACGGCTGCAAGCAAACAGAAGGGCAAACAGTATTTAAAAAACCTGAGAAAGTCTATTTTATGTGCACTACTGTAAAAAATTATTATGTTTTTGAAAGGTGTCGTATGCCAAGTAGGGCTGCATTTATTTGATCAGAAATACAGAAAAGTAAGAGAAATAATATTGTAAAATATTACAATTTAAAATAACTTTTATTTTAATATATTTTAAAAAGGTAATTTATTCCTGTGATGGCAAAGCTGCATTTTCAGCATCATTACTTTGGTCTCATGGTCTATCAGAAATCATTGTAATTTTCTGATTTGGTGCTCAGCAAATATTTAATATTATTATCAATGTTGAAAACAGTTGTGCTGATTAGCCTAATATTTGTTGTGGAAACCATGATACACTAAACCATGACTTAGGATTGCAGGAAAGTAAAAAATAATATTTGAAACAATTCAATGCATCTTTTTTTAATTAAAGTATTCATTTCTTCACAAACGGAGTGTTCCTTAGTATTTCTTACTGACCCCAAAGTTTTGAGCAGTTGTGCAAGTGTACAGTCATTTTGTCAGTACCACAAAACATACTGCTTTATTAGAGAACTTCCGAGCGTCTAGGTGTATAAGAGTAAATTATGTCTGTGTTAACCATAATATTAAATTAAAGGGTTGGTTCACCCAAAAATGAAAATTAATTAATTACTCACCCCCATGCTGTACCAACCCCGTAAGACCTTCGTTCGTCTTCGGAACACAAATTAAGATATTTTTGATTAAATGTGACAGCTGCATCACTTCTCCATAGGCTCCCTAAGAGAATGAATCCTGACGGCCCAGAAAGTCAATGAAGAAAATTTTTAAATATTCCATGTCACAACAGTGGCTCAACTATAAGTTTATCAAGCGACGAGAATACTTTTTATGCGAAAAAACAAAAATAACGACTTTATTCGACTATTCCTTTTCTTCCTTGTAGGCCTGAAACGAGACTTCAAGAGATTTCCACGACGCATGAGCGAGAATTGCGATCTCCTTCAACTACTTTAGTTAAGTTCTCGCGCGTGCGCGTCGTGGAAATCTCTTGAAGTCTCGTTTCAGGCCTACAAGGAAGAAAAGGAATAGTCGAATAAAGTCGTTATTTTTGTTTGTTTTTTCGCACAAAAAGTATTCTCGTCGCTTGATAAACTTATAGTTGAGCCACTGTTGTGACATGGAATATTTAAACATTTTCTTTAATGACTTTCTGGGCCGTCCGGTGTCATTCCCTTAGGGAGCCTATGAAGGAGTGATCCAGCTGTCACATTTAATCAAAAATATCTTCATTTGTGTTCCGAAGACGAACGAAGGTCTTACGGGGTTGGTACAGCATGGGGGTGAGTAATTAATGACTTAATTTTCATTTTTGGGTGAACTAACCCTTTAATACTGAAGAAGTCTGCAAGATAACTTTGTCTATTTCTATAGCCAAACATTAAGTTGCAAGACGGTGCAAATTAGTTTCGGACTTAAAATATGATTAAATAGGAATGCATGATATATTGATAAATAGGAATGCATGATATATTGATAAAATATACTGGTTATCGGCTGTTGTTAGAAATATTTTAATTTACTGGTATCAGTTGATATTGGATACATATCTCTGATACTGGATATTTTAAATTGATAATTTCCTGTATTTTTACATTTAAATGGCCTTTCGAATCAATTAAAGGTGTTGTAATCTTTGGTAAATATCAACATTTTTCACAATGATGTGATGTCAATTCAGTTTTAGAACTTTATCTACATAAATTAAAAAATAAAGACACATTTTAATTTGATTATGGCCAATTACATGAAGAATAATTATAGGCTAATCTTCATCAGGAAGAAAATGGTGTTACCTTAGTATGATAAGAAAGACGCTGTAAACTGATTTTAAAAAGTACCACCCGTATGTAGTTATGAACAACGAAGTTTTAAACATTTTAGAAGCCATGCAGTAATATTTACTCACTACAAGTATTCCAGAGAGTTTGTACTTAAAATGTGACCAATAACACTACAGCACTTACATGTTCTTTCTCTCTTCATGAGCATCTCGGACAGAGCGGTCGTCTCGTGGCTCATCTCTTCTGTCCCGCCTTTCTTCCCTCCCTTTCTCTCTCTCCTCCCACTCCCTCTGCCTTTCCCTCTCTCTTAGCTCCCTCTCCCGTTCCCTCTCCTTTCTTTCTCGTTCCCTTTCTCTCTCTCGCTCCTCTCGCTCTCTTTCCCGCTCCTCCCTCTCTCTTTCCCGCTCCCTTTCTCTCTCCTCCCTCTCCCTCTCTCGTTCTCTTTCCTTCTCTCTCTCCCGCTCCCTCTCCCTGACTTGCTCACGTTCCCTTTCAGCCTCTCTTTCCCGCTCTTTCTCCCTCTCTCTCTCCTTCTCTCTTTCCCGTTCCCTCTCTCTTTCCCTGTCCTTCTCTCTGTCACGGGTGCGGTCGTCTCGTCTATCATCCCCTCGATCGTTCCTTCGATCATCTCTCCTTTCTTCACGCTCAAGGTCCTCGCCGCGGCTCTGCTGGCGGGCAGGAGAGAGCGCTCTTTGCTCTGTTGAACAAAGACAAATTTCCATCAACACCACAAAAAGTTGCTCTCCATGCCCTCTGGTGTTAAAGGAATAGTTCACAAACTTATGCACAATTCAAAGTTTTCAGACGTGAAATTAAAATTTCGCCCCGTTCCTTACACTGAACTATCGTATGACTTCTGAAAACTTGAACTATCGCAAACAAGTCACACTGAACACTTTATGGTGCTTTTTTGCACTTGACAGACAAACTTACACAATTTACACAGAAGAAATTTGCTGTTGCTGTGCTGAGAAGCCTTGTTGCCATTCTGTCCATCAAGGTTTAAAGCTTACTGAAGTGTCAGACACATACCACTCACTATTTTGTGGCAAATTCCTTTATCTGTAGTAAAAAAGTTTTTGTTATGGCACATGCAATTTGAATACTAGGTATCCAGAGTGACTAGTTAATGGACAACAGTTCTTCCCTTTCCTGAAGTAAGCCAGTAATCTAGAAAAATGTTTTTTTTAAACATTGACCTTCATTCATTTATTGATAACTTCTGTGATATTTTTTGCATTAAATAAAAAGACTGTATGAATAAAGCGTGTTTGGACAGTTTTTCAATTTTCAAGAATATCCTGACTGGACCAAGCCTAAGGACTTATCTATTTGCCAATTTAAAACACAGTATTGCATTAAACAATCAGTTGTCAAAATAAACCCCGAGTCAAACTTTAAAACACTGCATAGTAGGGGTGTAACGATTCACTTGTTTTCACGAGGCATCGATTACAAATCCTGACAATGCATATGCATAGGGGTGTGCCGGTTTCAGAATTGGTGATGACGTGAGTCAAATGTGGGGGGGGGGGGGTGCGACGTGACAACTTAGTTTGAATAAAGGAGCAGACACTGATCTACTTGCTCTACGTTTATTTAAAATGAACAGCAAAGACGACTAGAAGAGTGAATGTGCTTTCCATTAAATTAATCACATACAGTAAACAAATCCTTAACAAACAAAACAACTTTACAATGAACGTGCTTTGTTTTAAATAAATCACACACAGTAAACAAAACCTTAACAAAAAAAAAAACTTTGCAATGAACTGCAATTTAGACGTGCCGGTGCGGTGATACATGCTTGGGCAGATTCGGCTTGAAGTCGTTCATCCTCGGATGCGGCGCCGCGCGCGCTGTTACAAAAAAAAGCTGTGCACACAGCAATGCGAAATGGGGTCTTGCGCACCCAACGCAGGATTTTTGCTGCGCGCACCTTCGCGCTCGTGCGGACCATAGACAGTAAAAGAAACGGACGCGTCGTGTATAATCAAGGCTTTACTCCGTGTCAGCGCGCGCTCTGATCGGTAAAGGGGCAGAGATTTCTCCCGAATCATCTCCAGCAGTAGCAAAAGCACCACCACTAACTCCGCCTCCGTTTCCCTCGTAAGCTGAAATTAGTATTTAAACATTCTCTATGAAAAATATTTTAATAACACGGTTTTGGCGGTTATAGAGTTCTAATGACGGTGTTGCACTATAACCGTCGGTCTCACGGTTATATAATAACCGTCACACCCTACATATGCATCGATCTTGAAACATGTATTTTTGAATAGTGAATCGTTGATTTCGGTCAATAATCGATTTAAAATGCTAAGAATCAGATTAATCAAATCGATAGCGATTCAGTGCTTTAAAATATGTACATTCAATTACTACATGCGCAAAGTAATGGAGACATTGTGCGCCGTCTTTCGCGCCCTCACAGCTGGCGCTGCACTCTGTACCGCCTTTCACTGGATTGCGCTGCACTCTGTACCGCCTTTCACTGGATTGCGCTCGAGCTCCGTCAGTAGCTTTCCTTGACACAATTTTGAGCAGCCCACATTTTAACTCTCCTCGGGATGACCACTGCTATTCACATGAGCAGATGACAGCTCTCTATCGAGACAGCAACAGTCCTGAGTCAAATCGCTAAAGCCATTGATAAAGCTGAAAATGGGTCACACCTTTGACATTTACCTGAGCGAAGTAAAACCCAGCTTATTCAAGGGCGTGCATTTATAGCATGGACGGAGAAAACACACAATATAAGTGTCTAAAATGCATACGCACAGTTCCGATGAATGATAAATTAAATTAGGGATGCACCGATCCGATACTCAGTATCGATATCGGGTCCAATACTGCCATTTTTGCCGGATCGGGTATCGATCAGACGAGGCCGATCCAAATCCGATATTGTGCGTGTTATTGTTAAGCCCCACTAAAGGCACAAAACATTCTAAGTACCATAAAGTTTTCGTTTTCATGCACTCTATTATAAGTGTTCTGAAGCCATTATGTGAGATAGAAATGAATATTTATCCCATTAATTCAAGATAACGTAAACTTTTCCCTCCGCTGCGGCTGTCAGTCATTCTCCATTCAGCATCAAACAGCGCGTCGCGGTCGGTCAATGATGAAACTCTCTTCAAGATGATTCAATGTTACTATTATTATACTTGATCTGTAGATAAAGGTCGATTGTTTCGCATAAAATAACTTTATCTTGCTGGACTTTATTGCTGTAACTTAATCATGTTACTTTCTACCGGGTGTCGGTTAGATCACAACAGTACAGTCAGAGCATTATAACTGTTATTCACGCGCACAGTAACTGAAATTTAAAACTGTTAAAAGAAAAGGCTCAATAAACTATTACATAGATAGAGACTGTATAATACACTACGCATCAATATGTATTTCCTTTGTGCTTTGAACTTTTCAATGCGGACTCGACGCGCTGCGCGCTGTGACTCCCTGTGGCTTCAAGCGCATCATTGTGCGCTCGGGATGCGCATAAGCGCTTTGTGCCGCGATGTATTGGAGCCTTTCATATCAATCCAGTGACGCAATAAAAGATTATTAATAGCCTTTCTTGTTCTGTCCTATCTATCATATGTTGCTGCCTCATTAAACAGCTGTGCTATACATTTAAAACATTTCTCAATTTTATAGTAGCCTAGGCCCTAAGCTATATCTAAAATAATTTATCTTTTTGATTTTTGTTATCTTGTTTTTCATTAATGTATTTTACAACAATACAAAGAGCAATGTGTATTATCCACTAATTAGTTTATAATAGCATTTTTGTCATAGATTATGATCATATATTTTTTTGATTTGTTGTTTTTCTTCATAATGAAGTTGTCTGTATTAAGTAGATTGTGTTTAACACACAAAAGAGTGATTATCAGTTCAACACACAGAGTTACAAAAATTCTACTTGATTTAAAAAAAACTGCGCTGGTATCGGTATCGGCCGATACTCAGAATTTTGGTATCGGATCGGTTTTGAAAAAACGGTATCGTTGCATCCCTAAATTAAATTGAACTTAATTTCGTTAAAATAAATGTATGTAGGAAACTGCTGAAATAACTAACATTAACAATACTGAAATAAGAGCACGCGTTTATCTATCAATCAGATGTGCATTAAAGTTGCGTTCGTTACAATAGCAACAGTAGACACCTGGCACGTTTTCTTTCAGAATCATCATAGGGAAAATGTTATGTTTAAAGAGAACGTTTGTTTTGGATTAGTTGGTCTCTCCATGGAAGCATTGTACGTTTAATGTACCTGGTTGTGTAGCCATTAATACCATTCTACACAATAGTCAACATGAACTTACAATACTTTTTAAAGCCTTTTAAATGTAAATTTCTACAAATGCCAATTTTTATAGGCTATTAAAATAGTTATGTAGCATTATTAAGAACTAACTCTGACTAACTCCCCCCCATGACATGCATCCAATTTCTTTCCCAAATGTTTATTCACTTAAGACATAACTGATGTATTTACGTAAATACTCACAAAGATGGACATGGACATATTTTTGTGTATATTTGACCGTTTAGGCGCGTTCCTGAAACCCCAAGTATAACTTTGCTCATCCGTGTTTTGCTCCATCTCACAGCGCGCACACAGAAAGCGCGCAGGGATCAGTCTCTTTCGCAGTTTAATGCACTTTTATTAACTCTTTTTAAAATAAAGCATGTCCCGCAATAGACTGCTTTTTACGACAGTCACGTTACATGATTTGACTGATTTGGATTAAGCTTTTAAGGCTTTTATGGTATTCAAAAACAGTGTCTCTTTCAATAAGTAGTACAACTTCAATTTCTACTATAAAGAGGCTCTCCAGTGTGTTCATGTTTTTAATCGCGGATATCTGACCTTGAGGGACTGAACAGAAGAAATGAACCGGAGAAGATTTCCACGTCACAGAAGGCAGAGCCTCAGAGCACATCCACCTACTACATAAACGCCACGAACCAATAGTATTTCGAAGGCATTTACAGCTAGACAGTTTCAAACTGCTGAAACGAACACAAAACAAACTTGGCCTGATTTTGTTCAAATTGACATCGCACCAGTTTGTTCCTAGTTTTTTTCGCTTGAAGTATATCAGGGCCTTTACGCTTTCTCCAATAGCAGGGCCACAGAAGTTGGCATCTGCCAATAATAAGAACATGTCTTGCTTATCAGTCACCTCTTTCTCTGTTGTCACGGCGATCTCTCTCTGCATGTCCTCCCCGCCGTTCATCTCTGGGCTGTTCTCCTCTCGGTCTGTCGTTGTCATAGCGATCACGATCAGTGTTCCTCTCTGAGCTCCTCTCTCTCAAACCACTGCTGCGGGACTCCCAGCTGTCATGCCCACTAGCACTGCTAGCGTCAGTCTGTGATGCTCTACCACCACGAGATGTACCTGAAACACAAAATTCATCACATCCTCTGCCTGAGTATTTAAAATGTATTTTTATTATTTAATTTTATATAAAGTTCTCATATTATTCCATTACTCCTTAAAAAGTAGCTAATAATTGTTACATTTGATGAAAAGTACATGTTACATTGCTTTCAATTGGCATTTTTCAAGCTGAAGCGCTCCTCCAGCTTGCAAGTGCATCTTTTTAATCTTTAAAGTGGTATTTTTGCTGTGGACAAGCGCAAAACAGGATTCTGATGTGTAAAAACAGCAAAAGTAATTTAGGAACACAGTTGACAGCTTGTTTTAGGATTTAGGTGTGTTGCAATATAACAGTATTAAAGATTACTGTTACTATGATATATATAAAAAAAGAAAAAAGAAAGTTATTCCAACATATATACAATATATTTAATTATTCACTGTCAGCATTTATCTTAAATTGAAATTAGTTCTCCTCAATTATGGCGAAAATCATAATCATGATTATTTTTGGTCAACATTGAAATCACGATTATTGAAATCACGATCCAAGTCTTATTTTACTATATGAGTAATTTTAAATATCAATGAAATTTCACAATTATCGATACTTCAGCTAAATTAATACTAGGTTAATTTATGTAAGAAAAAGGTCCTCAAAATAATTACATTATACAAGTAAACAGTCAGCAATATAATAACATCAAAGAAACTAATTACAATACAAACAAAATGGACAAATTAAATAAAGTTTTTCAGGAAGATGTATTAACAATGGTATTCAGTAGGGATGAGTCGCGATCTTCGAATAGTCGAATAGTCGAACTGCGTTCGAAATTCGATCATAAAATTGCTTATTCGAATATCATTATATTTTCGCGCAATTCCAATGTGACATAATTGACGGCGCGCCTACTGTGTCACAGATCGCGCAGCAGAGTATTTTCCTGTCGGGACACAAGGTGTCACTAACATGAATGAAACCCCCTCCTGCGCGATCTAGGATACCAGCGTTTTATACATAGTGTAAACAAACATCAGAAGAAGAGCATTGTCGTGACCATTAAGTCTGCGCCCAACAGAGGTGGGTATAACCTTAGCTGTCTATGGTCGAATCGTCTATGGTAGTAAAGTAGGCTACATTTACTTCACTACGTTGGGTGAGGTTCCTCTCGTTACTTTATTTTAATGCAATATGTTGTTAAATGCGTAGTTTATTCCAAGCGCGCTGTATCTTTTTTATGGACATGAGCGATGCTCCATTCACAAGTGAATCACTCTTTTGAGTCGATTCTGTTCAAAGACTTCATCAAACAAGTTGGCAGATCTGTCTAAATCGGTTCGCGAATCAGTTTGAATGATCTGTTCAGTTCCTCGCGCATTGAATCGTCTGAAGCGCTTTCAATTCACACTCGACACGGAGTCGCAACAGGAAGATTTAAGAACATCAAGAGCGTTGGATGAAGTGGCCGTGGATCTACTACAGTTTAGTCTAGTGAAAGCAAATCTGCACATGCATCATATTTTTGCCAGCGATGAAGATCTAGTTGAACATCTTCGTATGATGTCTGTGAATTAATGATTCCACAGGACGATACATTCGAGTTCATTTCAGTCAGGTAATACATTTTACAACCAAACAGATTATTACTCGACGATAGCACTACAAGTATGATGACATTATCCGTTTTTTGGACATATACATTCATTTATAGGCTACATTAAATAAGTTACCATTGTACACAGTTTATGAAATGAACACCCGCCATCCCGCGGTATGTGTGTGTATTGCACAGTGGCACACGAATAGTTTTGATTGAAACTAATTTGTTTAAAAAGTAGGCTTTTGAAGTAACAAGGCAGGTTTGCATAAAATCATTATGATATTCTTTTTTTATCTAACGAGCATCTGGTTTGGCGATGCAAGAACGGACTGTCGTGCTTATTGTTTTTTTCTTCTATGTTAAGTAGAAGAAAAAAAAAAAAAAAAAAAAAAACGACGAAAACATGTTCGAATAATAAACAGTTTGTTTGATGACACATCAGTAAAGATGAAATCGGCCTCCCTTTCTGTCATTGTGAGTGTGCGGTTTTTTTTTTCGTTTTTTTTTTCGAACGATAATCGACTTTTGCTCCTCGATTTTCTAATGGCATTTTTGGCAGAAATTCACATCCCTAGTATTCAGATAAGAAATAACCTACAACAAAATATGTAATAATCAAATATAAAAATAAAAAGTCTTACTGTACACATTCAATATAGATCAATCCTTATTAAAGCTATTCAGTCAAGATCAGTGAGTGATTTTCGTTTGGCATTTGTTGTTTGATTATCATTAATGACCGACTGCCGGTTTATTAGGCTGCTGTCACTTTAAGAGCTAATGCACGGATCCAATATACTCTTACACACGCGTTTTCTTTCTCAACTGTGTACTGTGTACGTTTACCTAAGCCATAACCCACTGTGTTTACGTGAATACTAAGGATGCACCGAAATGGAAATTGTGCCGAACCCGAAACAGACTTTCTTTAACAATTATTCATTTCTTATTTTAATGATTTTTTTTGTATAATTGAATTAATATTACTTTAAATAAAATTGTAGTTATTTTATTTTATTGGCTTGTATTTTTTTTTTTTATTCAGATTCAATAAAATTATTACATTTAATTAAAGTAACACCAGAATTGGACAGAAAAATATATTAAAATAATATTATCAATATATTATTTTTCCTTCAGTTCTATGCAACAGAAACGGATACATTTTTTGACCAGTTATCAAAATAATAGTATAGTCCAACAAAGCTAGAGGTCGACCGATAATGGATTTTACGATACCGATATTTAGGTTTGACCGTACGTGCTGATAACCGATTATTCAACCGATATTTTTTTTAATGGATACTGGATAAAAACTCCAAGTAAAACAGTGCTGAACTGAAATGTACCAATTAAATAAATATGTAAATATGAATATTAAAATGAGAAGTTCTACAGAATGAATTCTACGGAAAATAATTTAAACATTAAAATATTACAGGTTTCTTTAGCTATAACCTAGAAACATAGGTAAATTTCATAGGTAAAACTTTTCAAAGCCCATTTGTTAACAAGGATGTATTAGCAAGTTTTCATGAACTATATACATTATGCAATATACATTTTTTTACAGCATGTATTAATATTTGAGCAAGACAATAGTACCTTCATCATTCATGTTAGTTCATAGTACATTAAAGGGTTAGTTCACCCAAAAATGAAAATTAAGTCATTAATTACTCACCCCCATGCTGTACCAACCCCGTAAGACCTTCGTTCGTCTTCGGAACACAAATGAAGATATTTATGATTAAATGTGACAGCTGGATCACTCCTCCATAGGCTCCCTAAGGGATTGAAACCTTACGGCCCAGAAAGTCAATGAAGAAAATGTTTAAATATTACATGTCACAACAGTGGCTCAACTATAAGTTTATCAAGCGACGAGAATACTTTTTATGCGAAAAAACAAACAAAAATAACAACTTTATTCGACTATTCCTTTTCTTCCTTGTAGGCCTGAAACGAGACTTCAAGAGATTTCCACGATGCGCACGCGCGAGAACTTAACTGAAGTAGTTGAAGGAGATCGCAATTCTCGCGCATGCGTCGTGGAAATCTCTTGAAGTCTCGTTTCAGGCCTACAAGGAAGAAAAGGAATAGTCGAATAAAGTCGTTATTTTTGTTTGTTTTTTCGCATAAAAAGTATTCTCGTCGCTTGATAAACTTATAGTTGAGCCACTGTTGTGACATGGAATATTTAAACATTTTCTTTAATGACTTTCTGGGCCGTCCGGTGTCATTCCCTTAGGGAGCCTATGTAGCAGTCATCCACCTCTCAGATTTAATCATAAATATCTTCATTTGTGTTCCGAAGACGAATTAAGGTCTTACGGGGTTGGTACAGCATGGGGGTGAGTAATTAATGACTTAATTTTCATTTTTGGGTGAACTAACCCTTTAACTAAGGTTAACAGATAAAATAAAAAATAAGTCAATTTAAAATGTATTAGTTAGTTGACATTAACAAACATCTAGTCAACAAATTAATTACTTTATAATGATATGGCAACATGGACTGTAGTGTTCTGTATTCATACCTTTTCGCTGTCAGTGTTTTAAATGCGCATCTGAAGTGTCAGCGCTCTCAGTGCAGCGCGGAGCCTCACGTTCCAATAAACAACCTGTGGTGCCAGTGATAGTTTTTATTTGTCCTCTAGAGGCCGCTCTCGCTCTGTATAATATCAGCAGTCTTTTCTCAGCGCTCTCATACTGTGTAATGACAGCACACTCTTCTCAGCCGCTCCAGCAACGGACGCAACCCGGAAAAACTATTGGTATGGATTTTTGCTGGGTTTTTTCTGTACCAATATATCGGCAAAACTAATGAATCGGTAGACCTCTAAACAAAGCTATTATTATCAAAGCATGTGAGCAGAGTGGGAAGTGAATGAGACAGTAGCATCATTTTACCAGTTCTGCCAAGCACAGCTATACCACGTTACAGCACAGTATAGGGCTATTGTAAACAGAACAGTCTACTACAGAGAAATTTCATGTTGGCAGGTTATTTGAGCAGACTTTGCTTTTCCGGTAAGCGTGAGAAGTACATGACTGGAGTGTTCGCTTTGGCCGTGAGCAGCTGTGCGGAGTGGAACATTGAGCAGAGCAAACTGAGTGCCGGTACAGACTTACCTGCTCGGTCAGTGTCGCTTCGAAGTTGTGCATCTATGGACGCGGAGCCGCACGCAATGTTACAAAAAAATGCTGTGAAACCTGAGTGCTGAACACAGAGGGGCAGGGCGGAATATTTTTTCGGCCTTTTTTCTCTTTCAGCCAAAAACTGAAAATGTCATTTTGGGCCGATATTTTTTCGCAGGCTGAAATTTCGGTGCATCCCTAGTGAAAATTCTGGCATATTGACATTTTTGTATTTAGGCACGTATCCGAAGCCCAGTTGCTTATCTGCATTCGCCTTCAACTCAGAGCGCGCACACAGAAAACCACCTAGCGAACAGTGTTTTGCGGCTTAATGTGCTTTAAATAACACTGTTTAATATTAAACATGTCCCACAGTTACAGTAGACAGCATTTTACAATACTCACTTATTTGGCTGATTTGGAGGTTAAGTTTGGGAGCACTGTGAAGGAAAGGAAGGTGTGCTGGCTGGATGGAATGCGGCACAATAATCGTATTACCTCGATTATCTTGTTTTCAGAATCGTTGGAAGCCAAAATCGAAATCGAAAAACAATTCTGATTAATCGCACAGCCCCAACTGATATTATTATTCATTAATTAAAAAAATGTCTATAGATATCACAATAATATTGTTATCATAAATTATTTTGGCCACAATAACCATGTAGTGAAATCATCAGAGTTTTTTGGATGTAGCTGACAAAGAATGTGAGGTAGTTGGCCAACACAAGGCAAGCATCTTCTCACCTTTCTCTGTGGCGTCTGATCCACGGCCCCTCCCTCTGCCTGTTCTTTCAGCTCGGGGTTCGTTCCTGTTGTCCACTCTGCTCTCATTTCTCATTTCCTCCCTTCCATGTCCTCTTCCATAATTCCTTTCCTCTTGGGTTGTTGTTTCCTTCTTTCTATGGGGTTCATTTCTTTCTCTCTCTCTTTCCCTCTCTCTTTCTCTTTCCCGGTCCCTTTCCCTATGCTCCAGGGATTCCCGTCCTGAGCGGTCTCGCGTTTCTGCTGCACGGGCATCCCGAGTGTCTTTGACCTCCCCGCGGTGCTGGCGCTCTTCGCGGACATCTCGTCTATCCCGTTCACTGCGGCGGTCTCGGCTGTCCCTGCAATCACGCTCATCTCGGGAAGAACTCTGCTCAATATCGTAGTCTCGCTCATCACGGCTGCTGTCTTTCTCACGTTTCCCGCGGCTCTCTAAGGGCAGAATGGAAATTAAGTGAGCAACGGAGTGCATCACGTGTATCACCGTTTCCACAAAAATATTAAGCAGTACAACGGTTTTCAACATTGAAAATAATAAGAAAAGTTTCTTGAGCACCAAATCAGCATATTAGATTGATTTCTGAAGGATCGATTGACACTGAAGACTGGAGTAATGATGCTGAAAATTCAGCTCTGCCATCACAGGAATAAATACATTTTAAAATATATTGAAATACAAACAGGTATTTTTAATTGTAATAATATTTACAATATTTCTGTTTTTACGATCAAATAAATGCAGCCTTGGTTAGCATAACAGACTTCTTTCAAAAACATTTTTCAAAATCATACAAATACCAAACTTTTGAATGGTAGTGTATTTAGGGCCCAAGCCTTGAAAAGGCGAAGGCCCTACTGTTTTCCTAAGGATTATTATTATTCCGCATTATTATTATTTTACTACCTTTTGGGCACTTTTGGGGCACTTAACGTGCTCGAAAACTCTTGAAACTTTGCACACGGGTCAGAACCCGCGGCCATCAGAGCCGGGCTGAAGCTGGTACCCGGGCGTGGCAGGGGGGCTCGACAGCGCCCCCTGGAATGGGGTTTGAACACTTGGTCCATAAATCAAACACGCTTGCATGTAATAATATGAAACTCGGTACACATATAGATCTCACCGGTTCATATATCCTTCATGCTCTTACTTTTTACCCCAGCCCAACAGGAAGTCGTCTATTTAGGGTTGTTTGGAAAACGCATGCAATGGAATTTGAAATACTCCTCCTAGAGAATTCAAACACACGGCACGAAACTCGGTCAGCGTGAAGTCAAGACACTGAGGATGAAAAATTGCCAGGGGATTTTTGATATCTCGAACGGTTTGGCCGTGGCGAGGAAACGAAATTATGGCGAGAAATGTGAAACAGGAAGTGTGTTATAACTTCTGCATACATTAACTGATCTTGATGAAACTTCAGCAGTGTGTTCGCTGTAAGAGGACGATCACATGGATGTGACTATTGTGAGTCAAAGTTATAGCGCCACCAACTGGCAGCAGGAAGTGTATCACTTTCTAAATGCTTTGAAATCACCCTCTTATTTTTACCCGATTTGCTTCAAACTTTATGTGTATAATGTAAACACACGGCAGATGTAGACCTGTGAAAGGATTATTGATATCTTAGATACTGTTGCCGTGGCAACGCATCAAACTTTATTATTCTTTGTTGATGCTTTTAAAACTCTTAACATGCTTGAAATTGCATGAAACTCGACAGACACATCACATTTATTAGCCAGTAGACATGTGCAAAGTTTCAGAAATGAGCGTGGTGCAGGGGCTCAGTAGCGCCACCTTTTGACAAACGTGGGGGTGTTAGTTTTATAGTTTTACCTACAATCATACAACTCGGCACGAATATTGTTCAGATCAAGCCGGACAACTTTCTAATTAACTGTCATTAGCTCAGACCAACAGGAAGTCAGATATTTTGGTTTGAAAGTGGATGTTTTGGAGAATTTTCTCTTCCCCTCTCTCTCTGACCCTACGTCTCTCCGTGTGTTTGAGGGGAGGGGGATTTGTCTGCTGAGTGAGAATGCCTTTATTTTTGTTTTTCAAGGTTTTGGGGCCCTTAACGTGCTCGAAAACTCTTGAAACTTTGCACACAGGTCAGAACCCGCGGCCATCAGGGCCGGGCTGAAGCTGGTACCCGGGCGTGGCAGGGGGGCTCGACAGCGCCCCCTGGAACGAGATTCGAACACTTGTCCATATATCAAACATGCTTGCATGCAATAATATGAAACTCGGTACTAGACATGTGCCGGTATTCGGTAATGCGATAAATCGCGGTAATGAATATGCACGATATTGTTATCGCGGGGACTTCGAAATACCGTGAAAAATAATAGATCCGAATTTAGATTTTTCTAAAAATCAGCTTATTTTCCATCAACCGCTTAAAAAACAATGCGTATGTTGCGCAAAACACGTGCGCACTTTGATGTAAACAATCCCCACATCACATGTATAAGCACTGTGTGCATGCAGTGCGCACTCTAGTCTAATGTAAACAATCCCCCGCATGGCTGCCAACTCTCACGCATTCAGCTTGAGACTCACGCCATTGAAACTTTCACACGGTCTCGCGCCACACATCCATTTTCTCACCCAGAGAAAAATCGCGGAGCAAAGAGGACACTGACACCGACAGACTAGACAGAGCAGGTTACTTTTGATATGAAAAAATATCAGCTCTCAGGTTTTATAACGAAATTCAGACAATAAATACTGTTTTGGGTGCTTGTAAATGTGACGTGACAGATCGCGCGCCTCAGATCAAGTAAACCGATCATCTGTTACTTTTTATTAAAGATACAGTACAACCCACCGAAAGGTACGTACTTTCGATCAATCAGTGTTTTTCAACCGAGGTCAATAACACTGCAGGAGAACAATTATGTCACAGAACGTTACATTTACCTCAGGAAAGCCATTTAATGTTAGTTGACTATAAGAAAATAGCTATAGAGAGGAGTATTTTGCTAAATATGTGCACTATATTACATATTTTAATATATGTACTTGTCATTATATAATTGTTATTATAATGAAAATTACGGCATATATTACATTTTTATATTTATATTATTATTATATTTATATTGTATGCATTATATTTAATTTCTCTCTGTATGTTTACAGCATTATGTGAGATATATTTTTTGAGAAACATTTAAATGCAGGCTATCTACTGTAGCCTACCTAATATTTATCCAAATGAGTCAATATTGAATCAAGATTGAAATTAAATCCAAGAATTTAATTGAAATCATGAAAATTGTGTTAAGCAATAATACAAACAGTAGCCTCAGTAACCATGTAAACATTATAACATGTTATCACTAAAAAATAAAATTAATGTTTTGACAATCACAATTACACATTGTGATGCAAGTTTTTTTTAGATACCCCCAATCCGTCTGTTTCTCTTGTGCAATTAAAATATCGTGATAATACCGTATACCGTGATAAAAGCTCAATCAATTAATCGCAGCATGAAAATTTGATACCGGCACATGCCTACTCGGTACATATTTAGATCTCATCGGGCCGAACAACTTTCGTGCTCTAAGTTTTACGACAGCTCAACAGGAAGTCAGCTATTATGGGTTGTTTGGAAAATGCATGCTTTTATTTTTGATATACGTCTCCTAGAGAATTAATCCAAACACCACGAAACTCGGTCAGCATGAAGTCAAGACATTGAGGATGCTAAATTGCGGACGGATTTTTGATATCTCGAACGGTTTGGCCGTGGCGAGGAAATTAATTTTATGACTAAAAAAGGACACAAAGTGTGTTATAACTTTGCTAGTTTTACCTACAGTTACAAAACTTGCCACGAATTTTGTTCTGATCAAGACGATCAATTATCTGAGCAACAGAAAGTCAGATATTGTAGTTTGAATGGATTTATTGTGCCCCCTGCCATTCTCTGTGAGTGTTTGTGTGTCTGTGTGGGGAGGGAAGGGGAGGGGAGGGGAGGGGAGGGGAGGGGAGGGGAGGGGAGGGTTGATGTCTGTGTTTATGTGTGTGTGTGTGGCTGGCTGTATGATTTTTCCTGCATTAAAGGATAAAGAAATCTCTAAGTCCTTGTCTTTTTGCATACTAATTTTGCATTTTTTTAATGACAAAATATGCATATAACCCCCATCTTTTAAATGTATATTTTGCTTTAAATAAAAGTAAGATTGTATTGGTAATTGAAGCTGAATGAATTTAAAATTCATGTGTTATATTTAAATATATTTGTTTTCCTTTTGTAATTTTAAAACACTAACCTCATTCTCATCTGAATTACAAATATATTTTTTTCTGTATAAAATAATACTCTGATTAAAAAAGAGACATCAAAAGTGTTTTTAGTCAATGTAGAATGTGTAACTTAAAAATAAACAGATTAGTGCTCTGTTTGAGGACAATCCTGTGTGGGGAGGTGGCAGGGGGATTTCTCTATTGGGTGAGATTTAATTTAAATTATTGTTTTTCAAGGTAGCATTCTCAGATTAGTGCTCTGTTTGAGGACAATCCTGTGTGGGGAGGTGGCAGGGGGATTTCTCTATTGGGTGAGATTTAATTTAAATTATTGTTTTTCAAGGTAGCATTCTAATCTGGTAAAGCAAGTAATATTCTCTGTATCTTTATATAAATATACACATATATATGTATATATGTATATATATATGTATATATGTATATATATATGTATATATATATATATATGTGTGTGTATATATATTTATAGCTACGAGCAGCGATTACAGGCCCAAGCCAGTGGCACCGCAACCCCGGTTATAGCGCCACCAACTGGCAGTAGGAAGTGTGTCACTTTCGAAATGCTTTTAACAAAAGTGGGGGGGGGGCTAGTTTTATCTATAGTAACAAAACTCGGTATGTATATTGTACTCTTCGAGCCGGACAACTTTCTAATTTACCGTAATTAGCTACGACCGAAAAGAAGTCAGACATTTTGGTCTGAATGTGGATTTTTGGCAAAATCAGCCTCTGATTTTTTACCCACTCCTCTTAAGTTGTTTATTTAATTCCAACCAAACTTTTTCAACATGATGAAAATAAATTAAAGAAGCTAAATTGTGAATGGCTATTGAATATCTCAAATTGTTTTGCTATTGCGAGGGATTAAAGTCATGTCAAAAAAGTAAACACTAAAAGCCTCATATCTTCTAAAAAATTAATTATACACCATTTATTTCTAGATAAATTTATATAAATATCAGAACTAAACCCATTTTATTCTTGTTTTCAATTTAAGAATAATGTACAAGTTTAAAAACAGCCAGAATGCGCTATTCAGTTAAAAAATAAATACATCAAGTAATACATAGGGCTATACTGCCCTCTTGTGGACAAAATGATATCAACTCAGTAGCCTACATAAAACTTTTTATTAGGTATGGCTATTGTAATTAAATATAAATATATTAGGTATGTGGCTGTGAGGATCTTTTCCCACCGGTTGATCGACGTGTGACACCAGCGAGGGCTTTTAAATCGCTAATATAAAAGTGAAAGTAAAGGACGTCCGCACGGACATTTATAGTGGTGGCGCTCGCAGTGCGCTCGAATGAATTTCTATGGAAGTAGAAATGAAAAAACGTTCGCTCTGTTTTGCTCGCTCGTCGCCATGGACGCGTTATGAATGCCTGTGCAGCCGCATACTTTTTAGTGTCACTTTAAAATTAGCGCCATATCGGGGGCCGATTGCTTCCGGTTTTCAGGGAAAACACAACAACAAAAGAGTAAATGACAGATTCGCTTTAATAGGCACTTTGACAAAATATTCCGTCATCATTTTTTTCAGTCAGCCCTTCAATCTAGTGATGAATGAATTTTGACTCCTGTTGCTGATCTTTGCTGCAACTTCCGTTTTGCTCACAATTTAGTAAGCAAACACGTTCAAGTTTTAATTGTAGTGACTAAATGATTTTATTATACACACACACACCCATCAAATTGACGGTGGGGGGCCATGGTATATTTAAATCTGCATATTGTAATATCTGCAGGGCACCCCTAGTCTAGTCTTATTAAATGTATGCTTCATCTTTCATTTTTAATTTGTAAATTTGATCAACAAATTCAATTATTTAGAATAATAAGACACTAAATGGCTGTTACAGGTAGGGGTGATCAAATTAAATCGTTTACACTGAAAAATAACAATGCATTAAATAATGTTATGAGATTGTTTTAAATATGAGTTAATTAACAATCGTTGGAAAGAATGATACTTTTAAACAACACTAAACCTTCATTAGGTGTCGCCAGGCGACCGTCTTAATGAGCGAGTCATTGATTCATTCGTTCAAACGATTCGTTCGAACGACGGAGTCATTCATGAATGAGACAGGTGCTGCGTCCCAATTCGCCTACTTATACTACGCCCTAAAAGTATGTACTCTTTTTGAGAAGAAAAAGTACATACTTTTGAGTGTGTAGCAAAAGAGTATAGGCAAGCTTTGGGACATACTACTTCGTCATCTTTAACAGACAGCTCAGTCGCGAGCATCTGTCACCGTAAACTGCCGCCCTGTCAATCATCTGATTTTGTCACATTTAAAATCCTCCATTCAATCTAATTTCATTTCTTACCGACTCGGAGAGAAATGTTGTCGCACGTTCATCTGCCAGTCGTGAGTCTTTCATGTGGAGACTCTCCTCATGTGTTTGCAATTTTAATATAATGATGCATTTAAAAGTTAATGGCTAAACGCTTTACAAACGTTCACAATGCTACTGCAGATGCAATATAATGTAGCCAACATTGAATAAATACATTTTCGTCAGGTTAGATACTGATAATTAATCACTCAAACCCCATTATCTAAACCACTCTACATAACCGCCGGACTCGCGCGGTTATGTAGAGTGGTCCATGTCTGTAGTTTTTTTTTTAACACTTTTCATTCGTGTTTGTAGTTCTAACCGAATCCTCGTCCAACGCGCGATGGGTTGTGGGCAATAACAGCCGTTAGAGTGTGCATCAATCTGCACTTCGGATTCTGACCGGATATAGTAGACCATCCAGGTCTCTTTGGAACACTCATTTCAACATACTACGATTTGGGACGTACTAATTCTATTTTCGAATACTATTTAGGACGGATAGTATGCGAATTGGGACGCAGCTTATGGATTGGTCATTGAATCTTTGAGTCAACCGATTCGTTCAAAATGCTGAATCATTGTGTCTGTTACAGTGACAAGAGTTTAACCCTTGTTCAAGTTTAAGGTCTTGTCTTTTTGGATATATATATTTTTTTAATTACAAAATATGCATACGACCCATATATTTTAAATGTATTGTTTGCTTTAAATTAAATTAAGATTGTATGTTTGGTAATTGAACCTAAATAAATTTAAAATGAATGTGCTATATTTCAGATTAATATATTTGTTTTCCTTTATTTTAATCAACACTAACTTTATTCTCATCTGAATTATAAATAAATTATTTCTGTATAAAATAAAAAATCCTGAATACTCCAGACCAATCGTGCACTATTCCTACAACATCATCAGTGCTGAAGCGGAACTACCAGAGCCGTTCGGCAGATAGCGAGCAGATGCAGCATAAGTGTTGTAACGAGGCAGGGTCAGGCCAGGGGAATCCATTTGCTGCTTTTTATTAAGAATGGTGAAAACAGGAAGGGTGAGCAATGGCAAACAGGGCAGAACAGAAAAGGCAGAGACAAACCAGGTTGACAGGCAAAGGGCCGAGGCAGGCAGCAAGAATCAGAGTCCAATAAACAATCTAGATCGGGGCAGGCAGAAAGTAGTCAGCAACGGTAAACAATCGGTCAAATACAGAAATCACACATGGGAAATGATGGCCGAGCAAAATCCATGTAAGTGGCTATTGTGGTTCACGATCATAGGCCCTGTCCCAAATGGCACACTATGAATTTTCAGTCTTGTGCTTATTTCACGTGTCCGTTAAATCCTTGATTTAGGGTAGGGTGTCTCATTTTTCATTTTAGGTTTCAGAAGGTTGCTCACACATACTTTGTAGTTGATATGTGCCCTCGATGTGCACTATTGCAGAGCCCACACTGATGCAAGCTCTAGAGCACACTTCTTTTCGACAGTCAAAGCAGGGTTACGTTTTTGCACGTCGTGCACAATAACCATAAAGGCACCAGGGTGGCGGTGCCACCGGCTTGGGCCCGTAATCGCTGCTCGCAGCTATATTTATTATTATTATTATTATTTTACTACCTTTTGGGCACTTTTGAGCACGTTAAGTAACTCTTGAAACTTTGCACACGGGTCAGAACCCGCGGCCATCAGGGCCGGGCTGAAGCTGGTACCCGGGCGTGGCAGGGGGGCTCGACAGCGCCACCTGGAACGGGGTTTGAACACTTGTCCATATATCAAACACGCTTGCATGTAATAATCTGAAACTCGGTACACATATATATCTCATCAGGCCGAACAACTTTCGTGCTCTAAGTTTTACGCCAGCCCAACAGGAAGTCGGCTATTTAGGGTTGTTTGAAAACGCATGCTCAGGAATTTGAAACACTTCTCCTAGGGAATTCCGCCGTTCATCTCCAAACTCGGTGTGCATGAAGTCAAGACATTGAGGATGAAAAATTGCCAGGGGATTTTTGATATCTCGAACGGTTTGGCCGTGGCGAGGAAACGAATTTATGGCGAATAATGGAAACAGGAAGTGTGTTATAACTTCTACATACATTAACTGATCTTGATGAAACTTCAGCAGTGTGTTCGCTGTAAGAGGCCGATCACATGGATGTGACTATTGTGAGTCAAAGTTATAGCGCCACCAACTGGCAGCAGGAAGTGTGTCACTTTCTAAATGCTTTTGACAAAAGTGGGGGGGTTAGTTTTATCTACAGTAACAAAACTCGATATGTATATTGTACTCTTCGAGCCGGACAACTTTCTAATTTAGCGTAATTAGCTACGACCGAAAAGAAGTCAGATATTTTGGTCTGAATGTGTATTTTTGGCTAAATCAGCCTCTGATTTTTTACCCACTCCTCTTAAGTGGTTTATTTAATTCCCACCAAACTTTTTCAACATGATGAAAATACATTAAAGAAGCTAAATTGTGAATGGCTATTGAATATCTCAAATTGTTTTGCTATGGCGAGGGATTAAAGTCATGTCAAAAAAGTAAACACTAAAAGCCTCATATCTTCTAAAAAATTAATTATACACCATTTATTTCTAGATAAATTTATACAAATATCAGAACTAAACCCATTTTATTCTTGTTTTCAATTTAAGAATAATGTACAAGTTTAAAAACAGCCAGAATGCGCTATTCAGTTAAAAAATAAATACATCAAGTAATACATAGGACTATACTGCCCTCTTGTGTCCAAAATGATATCAACTCAGTACATAAAACTTTTTATCAGGTATGGCTATTGTAATTAAATATAAATATATTAGGTATGTGGCTGTGAGGATCTTTCCCACCGGTTGATCGACGTTTGACACCAGCGAGGGCTTTTAAATCGCTAATATAAAAGTGAAAGTAAAGGAGGTCCGCACGGACATTTATAGTGGTGGCGCTCTAATTTTAAAATTAGTGCCATTTCGGGGAACGTATTACTTTAATTTATTTAACAAAACACAATGTTGTGTTTTATTGCGAGTGTACACAAATATAAGTTAACACTTAGCAGTTTGAATGATGTCCTGTATGAAGAAAATGACGGAGTATGTTTTTATGTGTAACACACCGTTCAATCGCGCTGAGCCACCCACACACACACATTCCAGCATTGCAATCTTGACATCGCAAGCCTGTTCATTTATACACATATATATATATATATATATATATATATATATATATTAGATCAATATATATGTTTTCCTTAAATCTTTTTTAAAACCTATGCAATATGTTGGATGTCCAAAAGATGGCACTCACAGACTGTTTTTAAATGGGGTTGGATAAATATCTTTTTGCTTTTAAACTGTGTGTGTGTGTGTGTGTGTGTTTGTGCCTTGGTGTCTGTTAGTGACAAGGGTTCAAGCTTAAGTTTAAGGCCTTGTCTTTTTGTATATATATATATATATATTATTTTTTCTCCAAAATATTCATATAACCCATATATGTATTTAAATTTATTTACATGTATTGTTTGCTTTAAATTAAATTAAGATTGTATATTTGGTAATTGAACCTAAATGAATTTAAAATGTATGTGCTATATTTCAGATCAATACAATCAATGTTTTCCTTCATTTTAATCAACACTAACTTTCTCATCAGAGTTATACTGCCATTAAAAAAAACACATTTGATTTTCTATTTTAATCAATGTAGAATGTGTAACTTAAAAATAAACAAATCAGTGCTCTGTTTGAGGACAAGAAATGAAAACCTATGCAATATGATGAATGTCCAAAAGATGGCTATCAGACTGATTTTAAATGGGATTGGATAAATATTGTTTTGCTTTTAAACTGTGTGTGTGTGTGTGTGTGTGTGATTGTGCCTTGGTGTCTGTTCGTGACAAGAGTTTAACCCTTGTTCAATTTAAGTTTAAGGCCTTGTATTTTTGGATATATATATATATATATATATATATATATATATATATATATATATATATATATATATATATATATATATATATATATATATATATATATTATTTTATTTTTTTCTACAAAATATTCATATAACCCATATATTTTAAGTGTATTGTTTGCTTTAAATTAAATTAAGATTGTATGTTTGGTAATTGAACCTACATTAATTTAAAATTAATTTGCTATATTTCAGATCAATAAAATCAATATTTTCCTTAATTTTAATCAACACTAACTTTATTCTCATCTGAATTATAAATAACTTATTTCTGTATAAAATAAAAAATCCCGAATAATCCAGACCAACCAGAGTGCACTATTCCTACAACATCATCAGTGCTGAAGCGGAACTACCAGAGCCGTTCGGCAGATTTTCAGTCTTGTGCGCTTATTTTATGTGTCTGTTAAATCCATGAGACCGTCTGTAGGGTGTCTCGTTTTTAATTTTAGGTTTCAGAAGGTTGCTCATGCATACATTGTGATATGTGCCCTCGATGCGCACTTTTGCAGAGCCCACACTGTTGCAAGCTCTACAGCACACTTCTTTTCGACAGTCAAAGCAGGGTTATGTTTTTGCACGTCGTGCACAATAACCCTAAAGGTACCGGGGTTGCGGTGCCACCTGCTTGGGCCCGTAATCGCTGCTCGCAGCTATATTTATTATTATTATTATTATTATTTTACTACCTTTTGGGCACTTTTGGGGGCCTTAACTTTGCACACGGGTCAGAACCCGCGGCCATCAGGGCCGGGCTGAAGCTGGTACCCAGGCGTGGCAGGGGGGTTCGACAGCGCCACCTGGAACGGGGTTTGAACACTTGTCCATATATCAAACACGCTTGCATGTAATAATCTGAAACTCGCTACACGTATATATCTCATCAGGCCGAACAACTTTCGTGCTCTAAGTTTTACGCCAGCCCAACAGGAAGTCGGCTATTTAGGGTTGTTTGGAAACGCATGCTCAGGAATTTGAAACACTTCTGCTAGGGAATTCCCCCGTTCGTCTCTAAACTCGGTGTGCATGAAGTCAAGACATTGAGGATGAAAAATTGCCAGGGGATTTTTGATATCTCGAACGGTTTGGCCGTGGCGAGGAAACGAATTTATGGCGAATAATGGAAACAGGAAGTGTGTTATAACTTCTACATACATTAACTGATCTTGATGAAACTTCAGCAGTGTGTTCGCTGTAAGAGGCCGATCACATGGATGTGACTATTGTGAGTCAAAGTTATAGCGCCACCAACTGGCAGCAGGAAGTGTGTCACTTTCTAAATGCTTTTGACAAAAGTGGGGGGGCTAGTTTTATCTACAGTAACAAAACTCGGTATGTATATTGAACTCTTCGAGCCGGACAACTTTCTAATTTACACTTATTAGCTACAACCAACAGGAAGTTAGATATTTTGGTTTGAATGTGGATTTCAGATTCTGAGTTTTTAGCTACTCCTCCTAAGTAGTTTATTTTATTCACGCCAAACTTTTTCAACATGATGAAAATACATTAAAGATGCTAAATTGTGAACGGATATTGAATATCTCAAACGGTTTTGCTATGGTGAGGGATTAAATTAATGTCAAAAAAAGAATCAAGAAATGTCTCATATCTTTCTAAAATGTAATTATACACCATTTATTTTTATATAAAATTATACAAGTATTAGAACTAAACCCATTTTATTCCTTTTTTTCAATTAAAGAATTCTGTTTAAGTTTAAAAACAACCAGAATGGTTTAGTCAAAAAAAAATTTTCTCCAAATCATACATAGTGCTATACTGCCCTCTTGTGTTCAAAATCAGGTAGGCCTATTGAATTTATATATAAATATTATGGATTTTACTATGGGAATATTTTCCCACCGGTTAATCAACGTGTGACACCACTGGGGGCTTTAAAATCGCTAACTTGGAAGCGAAAGTTAAATAAGGACGTCTGCACAATACATTAATAATGGTGCAGAGTAGAGCGAGCTTTTTCAATGAATTCCTATGGAATGAACTAAACAACGTTCACTCTGTTCTGCTCGTACCTCACCTTGGGCGCGCACAGTTATGAATGCCCGTGCAGCCGTGAGCATTTTGGTTTAATTTTAAAATTAGTGCCATTTCGGGGGACGTATTACTTTAATTTATTTAACAAAAACACACTGTTGTGTTTTATTGCGAGTGTACACAAATATAAGTAAACACTTTGCAGTTTGAATGATGTCCTGTTTGAAGAAAATGACGGAGTATGTTTTTACGTGTAACACACTGTTCAATCGCGCTGAGCCACCCACACACACACATTCCAGCATTGCAATCTTGACATCGCAAGCCTGTTCATTTATACATATGTGCTATATATATATATATATATATATATATATATATATATATATATATATATATATATTAGATCAATATATATATGTTTTCCTTAAATCATTTTAAAAACTATGCAATATGGTGGATGTCCAAAAGATGGCACTCACAGACTGTTTTTAAATGGGGTTGGATAAATATATTTTTGCTTTTAAACTGTGTGTGTGTGTTTGTGTGTGTGTGTGTGATTGTGCCTTGGTGTCTGTTAGTGACAAGAGTTCAAGCTTAAGTTTAAGGCCTTGTCTTTTTGGATATATATATATATATATATATATATATATATTAGTGCTGTCAAACGATTAAAATATTTAATCGCGATTAATCGCATTAATGTCATAGTTAACTCGCGATTAATCGCATTTAATCGCACATTTTTATCAATTCTAAATGTCTCTTGATTTCTTTTTGTCCCATTATTTTTTTCTCATTTTAATGCTCTTATCAACATGGAAAAGTGGATCGGCTTGCTTTGAACAGTATATGCCAATATTGTTTTCAATAAAAAAACATTTGCACAATTTCACACTAAAACATTCACACTTGGAGCAAATAATCTCTCACACAATGTAACACTGTCCATCAATAAAAGGGTGAAAGAAATACTGGCTAGGTCCTGATATTGATGAGGGGGCGGAGAATTCGCATCAGCTGTGTGTGAGTGTGTGTGTGTGTGTGTGTGTGTGCTTGGCCATCATCAAGTGGTATTCAGACTGGAGGTGCTGCGATGATGATCAGTTCACAACGACAAAACACACAGATCACTTTGGTCTTGTCAATGGAACAATTTGGCAACTTTTTAAAAGTAAACTTTCCATTCAGAATCTTATTGGCATCCATTTCGGCGTCTCGCGCTCGTCATCCACTCAAAACTGGACGCTTTGAACGTTCCTATAACATTCAGAAATAACGTTTTAAAAACTTAATGGGAACGTTATGAAAACTTTCTTATAACCTAAAATTGTTAGCTGGGGAAGAGGAGAGATTCGCGATTGCACTGAACACGTTTTAAGTGCAGGTACATATTCTCTGAGCGAGCCCAGAGAAAATTCTTACAAGAGTAGCGTGTATCTGAGAGCGCGCGACTCGAGCAGAGAGATTCGTGCTCGGCACATTATATTCCGCGCGCGAGCAGAGAGATTCACGCTCGCGCATCCGGCTCGCAAGCCCAAACAAGTGTGTGCGGCGTGCCTGTTGTTTTGTTTCCGGTCTAGCTAGATGCGCTTGCGCTTGCGCGCCTGTTGTTTTGTTTCCGGTCTAGCTAGATGCGCTTGCGCTTGCGCTTGCGCTTGCGCTTGCGCTTGCGCTTGCGCTTGCGCTTGCGCTTGCGCTTGCGCTTGCGCTTGCGCTTGCGCTTTCAAAACGTCCTCGCGCGGCGCAAGCCATTGAAATGAATGGGTTTCATAGCGCAGCGCCGTGCATGCCGCTTCCTGTTGCAAAAGCATGTGGAAAAAAAACTACAAAGTTTGCTAGGCCAAAAAGACCGTTAATCGCGCGATAAAAAAATTAACGCCGTTAAAATGGGTTTGCGTTAACGCCGTTAATAACGCGTTTAACTGACAGCCCTAATATATATATATATATATATATATATATATATATATATATATATTATATTATTTTTTCTCCAAAATATTCCTATAATCCATATATGTATTTGAATTTATTTACATGCATTGTTTGCTTTAAATTAAATTAAGATTGTATATTTGGTAATTTAACCTAAATGAATTAAAAATGTATGTGCTATATTTCAGATCAATACAATCAATGTTTTCCTTCATTTTAATCAACACTAACTTTCTCATCAGAGTTATACTACCATTAAAAAAACACATTTGATTTTCTATTTTAATCAACGTAGAATGTGTAACTTAAAAATAAACAAATCAGTGCTCTGTTTGAGGACAAGAAATGAAAACCTATGCAATATGATGAATGTCCAAAAGATGGCACTCAGACTGTTTTTAAATGGGATTGAATAAATATTGTTTTGCTAAACTGTGTGTGTGTGTGTGTGTGTGTGTGTGTGTGTGTGTGTGTGTGTGTGTGTGTGTGTGTGTGTGTGTGTGTGTGTGTGTGTGTGTGTGTGTGTGTGTGTGTGTGATTGTGCCTTGGTGTCTGTTCGTGACAAGAGTTTAACCCTTGTTCAATTTAAGTTTAAGGCCTTGTATTTTTGGATATATATATATATATATATATATATATTATTATTATATATTATTATTTAATTTTTTTTCTACAAAATATTCATATAACCCATATATTTTAAGTGTATTGTTTGCTTTAAATTAAATTAAGATTGTATGTTTGGTAATTGAACCTAAATGAATTTAAAATTAATGTGCCATATTTCAGATCAATAAAATCAATGTTTTCCTTAATTTTAATCAACACTAACTTTATTCTCATCTGAATTATAAATAACTTATTTCTGTATAAAATAAAAAATCCAGAATAATCCAGACCAACCAGAGTGCACTATTCCTACAACATCATCAGTGCTGAAGCGGAACTACCAGAGCCGTTCGGCAGATTTTCAGTCTTGTGTGCTTATTTCATGTGTCCGCTAAATCCATGAGACCGTCTGTAGGGTGTCTCATTTTTCATTTTAGGTTTCAGAAGGTAGCTCATGCATACTTTGTGGTTGATATGTGCCCTCAATGCGCACTTTTGCAGAGCCCACACTGATGCAAGCTCTACAGCACACTTCTTTTCGACAGTCAAAGCAGGGTTACGTTTTTGCACGACGTGCACAATAACCCTAAAGGCACCGGGGTGGCGGTGCCACCGGCTTCTTATATATAAATATATATATATATATATATATATATATAAATATAGCTGCGAGCAGCGATGAAGGGCCAAAGCCGGCGGCACCGCCACCCCGGTGCCTTTAGATAACTAAAGGCACCGGGGTTGCGGTGCCACCGGCTTGGGCCCGTAATCGCTGCTCGCAGCTATATTTTTACTTGCATTTACTTGCAATAATGCATGTGTCATGAACCTAAAGTATTTGTTATATGGTTCCCAGTTCATGAACCTAAAGTATTTGTTATATGGTTCCCAGTTAATTTTGATTGTGTGCCGGGTTTCAATGAAGTCAGTTCAGTCAGCTGAGGCTCTGAACAAGTCACTGACTTTATGGATGGACTCATTAAAAAAAATAATTGGCTCATTTGTTCGCAAGTCATTAACATCAAAAGCCAAATACTCTAATGACTGTGTAATACAGAAATATGTGTCTCTCACCATCTCTGCGCTCATGCCGCCTCTCCTGCAGTGCTGGACTCCTGTCTCGCTCTGCTCTCCCCCTCTCCCTGCCCTGCGAGCGGTGACTGGCACTGGGGCTGGACCTGCGATGGGCAGGTGTTGGTGAGGGGTCTCTCTGGGGGGTGAGTGGAGAGCGGGAGCGACGTGAAGACTGAGCGGGAGGGGGTGAGGATGAGGATGGAGGAGGAAGGTCTCGGTAAAGAGGAGAGACAGAACCCCGTCTGTGGCGAGGGGATGGGGAGTGTCTCTGGGCCGAGGAACCAGAGTGTGAAGAGGGAGAGTGGTGTTGTCGAGAGGGAGGGGAGGGGCTGCGGCGGTGACGGGGTGGAGTTCTAGACCTGAGAGAGGAAACGCATAAGATTAAATTGATAGCTGTACCCACTATATATCTAAAACAAAATAGTGATGCAAGTTAAACGTTAGGATATTCCCCTCATATCTGTCAGCTTGTAGGGACTTAAGGCCGTGACACACCAAACCAACATCAAAGAACTAGCAGGGACAAAAGCCGACTGTGCTGTCACCTCCCGTCTGCACCAAAAGATTGAGCTTGAACACACAGAAGACAACAGCCAACTAGCATGAACATTCTGTGCCTGTGTTAGAGGAAAGAACTGTCTATAGCAGCAAGTGGCAGTAGTCTATATTCATCATTCAAAAAGGGAAAACAAAACTATGACTGCAGCTATACAAACCGTAAACAAAAAAGCTCTTGCTTACCATTTTGAGTATGAATCATGTCGATCACTTTCTTCATTTCAGACAGTCATGCCGTTATGAAAGTATTTGCGTATTGGAATGCTCAGGTAAGATTAATATGTAAAATTAGAATAGCCTTCTGTATGTGCACTCTTCACGTTTGCAATTTTACTTGTGCACTGGTTTGCAAAGCTGAACAGCCAATCAGAGAGATCGGTCTCACAGACTGCCTGAAACTGATTCAAACATGATCAATTGACCAAAACGCCATGGGCAGGTTCCAACACCCCAAAAACTGATCTGACAGACGCTTACCAATGGACCATCGGCTTGGTGTGTCAAGGTCTAAAGAGCCATTACTCCAATCAGATGTGTCACACAGAAATCATTCTAATGAATAGAAAGGTTTTTTGTAACAATGTAAAATACTTTACTGTCACTTTTGACCAATTTTTGACCAACAATTATTTTAAAGAATTATATTAAAGAATTAAAAACTAACAATTTTGTTTAGGATTTGATTGATTTTGACACTTAACTGATCAAAATACTGAAAGGGAGGCTCATTGATATCTCAAAGATATGTCAGAAGTGACAATGGATTAAAAAAATTTTAAGTGCAGCTCTTCTCACCTCTGCTGCGAGGCTTGTTTTTGGGAGGTGGGTTTGGGGGATGATGACTTCCTTCTGGTTGGGGGAGACACTTCCCTGGAGAGTGGGGAAAGGCTTCCAGAACGTTCCTCTGATGTTATTGAGCGTTTGGCTTTATGGGAACTATCTGATCGGTCCCTGTAATCATGGAAAGGTCAAAGATTGATATATTGTTTTATAATATTCAAACTAAATTATATTTGATTTGTTTTCACACACACCGATAAAGCAGATACTATCAATTGAATCTGGCCCAGCACCATTGAAATGAGCAAATACAACACATATTAGCTGCCAAAAGCGATCGTGCTAGTGCGTAATGTATGGCGGCAAATCAATGACTAAAATAAATGACCGCACAACTGATGCTGGCACGCGCGGTAAATTACTTTTGTGAGAGGACAACCGATCTACACACAAGGAAACGGGAACTCGCGAGCTCATTCAAACCGTGCGTGCGCGCATGACATCTCCGCACGCAATTCAAGCCCTCGTGCGCGCGCGCATGGTCATTCCCCACGCTCTCGCCTGCTGCTTTTGCTTGCTCGAACAATTTTATTTTTGGCAGTCGAGGGGTGGGACTTATTGTTTTTTTTAATAACCTCAAATGTCATTGGCAACTTCCCTTTTTCCAGAAGTCAGTTGTGATTGGACGCCTGTCCAATGACCCGTAATTCACTTGACTTGAGACATGAGACATCACTTAATTTGTTTTATTTGTTGTGGTTTATTAATGTGTAATGTGATTTAATGCATTGTTAATATAGAACAGATTCTTGCCAGATACTTTATTAACAGGATGTCTTACTAGTGATTGCATTGTGTTGTTAAGAGATATTTACAGACTGTAATGATGCATTTGGTTATTAGCATTGTAAATTTACCAAAATTCTTATAAATATTTACATCTTATATTTATAAAACTATGATTTGTGTTATTGACAATTAAATCTAAAAATAATCTAGAAATTGGAGAAAAATTGGAATGCAGTAAAGATTTGCAGTAGTTCACCACTACATACTCCCATTCACCACTTTTTACGTCAATTATATTGGTTCTGAGAACCTCAGGAATGTAAAAAGTGGCCATTAAATAGTTGTAAATTAAACAAGGGCTTTGGATGAAAGATAAATTACTTTTTTATATCAATAAGCAAGATTTGTTGTGTAAGCTTTTTGTTATCATCCTGTGTATTACTATTGTGTAAATTTTGAGTGGTTTATTATTTTTTCTAATAAATGTAAAAGGGGTTCTGGCCTCTCAAGTTAAGATACAGTACACAGCATGAATGATTACACCCCTCTGAAACCCAACAAATTCAGAAATGTGTCTTCTAGGACACTTTTTTTTTTTTTTAAAGATATGTTATGTTCAGATGGGGTGTAATCATTTATGCTGTGTACTGTACTTGCCTCATACTTTCGCTTATTAGGTTATTACTAGCTTACAAAAAGTTAGATGATTAAGAGATCACTATATAATATTTTAATATCTAATTTGGTGGGTTTAATTTTGTTCCTCTGTATTCTGTAGCAAATTCTGAAAAGGCATTTGTAAGCTATAATTCATGCTGTGTACTGTATCTCAACTTGAGAAGCCAGAACCCCATTTACATTTAAAATAGAAAATATAATGGACCACTTATATAACGTAAAAATTAATAAAAAAATTGGTAGATTTACAATGCTAGTAACCATGGAAATGCATCCTTACAGTCTGTAAATATCTCTTAACAACACAATGCAATCACTAGTAAGACTTCCTGTTAATAAAGTATCTAGTAAGAATCTGTTCTATATTAACAATGCATTAAATCACATTACACATTAATAAACCACAACAAATAAAACAAATTAAGTGATGTCTCATGTCTCAAGTCAAGTGAATTACGGGTCATTGGACAGGCGTCCAATCACAACTGACTTCTGGAAAAGGGAAAGTAGCCAATGAAATTTGAGGTTATTAAAACAGTAAGTCCCCCCCCCTCGACTGCCAAAAATAAAACTGTTCGAATGAGCAAAAGCAGCAGGCGAGAGCAGATCGAGCGCAAGAGCGTGGGGAATGACCATGCGCGCGCGAGGGCTTGAATTGCGTGCAGAGATGTCATGCGCGCGCGCACGGTTCCCGTTTCCTCACGTGTAGATCTTGCGAAAGTAATTTACCGCGCGCGCCAGCATCAGTTGTGCGCTCGTTTATTTTAGTAATTGATTTGCCGCCATACAGTTGCATTTCCACTTGGTACTTCCAGGGGGCTTAATCGGCCCTACTTTGGGCTTCCACAGGGCCAACTGCCAGGGTGTTTGGTCACCGAATACCTTGGTCCAAAGCAGACCAACTGAGGCTTAACCGGTTAACTCATATAACTCCTGTTTTCTGTCCATGAGCTCCCTCTGTTGCTCTGGCTAAAAGGATAACAGTATAGTGAGACAGGAGAGATCTCTCAAACATCCTCAGATCGCATAATGGTGGAAAATTAAAAGAAAAGTTCATTCTTTCTAAAGAAATTTGAAAAACGTGTAATTTTACCAATATTTCTCTAAACGTGTAAGCCTTTGGATTTAAAAGCCTTAATGGAGTTGATTTGTGCGATCCTGTGACAAATAAATGGAAGCTAGGAGCAACTGAATAAGCATGTGTTCTCTTTATATGTAGTTTTCAGTGAGCTAGTTGTATTTTTCTATGGAAACGTGTTAAGGACAGGTTTTAGGGTAGCGCTGCAGGGCTACTGGCCCGACAGTGGAAACGCAGTCTGATTTTAGCCTCTCAGCTCCGCCACATGTTAGCCCTGGCTTGCACTGGCCCGACAGTGGAAAAGCAGCTTATGACAATCTATTAGTGCTGTCACAATACCATTATCTCAGTAGTCAGTACCAACCAAACCCAGTAGTATTTCATGATTATCTGTTCCAATGTTGGTACCATAGCAAGCACTATTGGGAACACACTCCCTTCACCTCAACAGACATGTCTTTGATTGTCTTTGAATTGTCAACATTGCAAAAAACATTTTAAATATAAATATGCTCAGAGTGCAAACACAAATATGCAGAGGAAGGTTTCAAAGCAGCCATTTATCAAATGGTACAAAATAGATGAAATCCTGCTGATACTGCAGAAAGACTGGTAAAATATCACTTTTAACAATACTAGTATGAAACTTTATGTTTTGTGGATTTGTTTTTAAGGTGACCATACCTGCGCTTTTCTTTTTTCTCTTTGTGTTTCTCCACATCTCGTCCTCTTTCTTTGCCTTCTTTAGGTTTGTCCTCAGATTTCTCCTTGTTTTTGTGTTTATTTTTGTGTTTTTTCCCAATCACTGGGTTCTCCACAGGAACAGGTGGAGGAGGACTGGGTGTCCGTGGCCCTTTTCTTTTTCCATGGCCACTCTTAGATGACCTGGTCAAAAAAGTAAATAGCAGTCAAGTATTTAAATTGATAAAAATTTGTTTAAGTTCAGCTAAATGCAGATAATTTTCCTAACCTGCTGTCTGTCTCCTCTATCCTGTTCTGGTCAGACACTGGAGAGGAGATGACTGAGGAAGTGGAGGACTTTTTTTCTTTCTTGCCGGAGTTCCCACCTTTCCCTGCTCTATGTTTGGGTGAGCCGCTGGATTTACGGGACGAGGGTGAACCCTTAGAACTGGTGTGCTCAGGAGAAGCCTAAGACAGATCAAGAGCACACCAAAATAAAACTCCAAAGATAACAGTCTGTAATAAAAGGCTAATACTAAAATGAACATTAATTTAGACTTTCTTTATTTTTGTCTGTGTTTAAATAACTTACCCTGTCCTTAGAAGAGCTACTGGTCCTGGTCCTGGTCTTGGAGACTGGTTCCTGTTGAGAACATGCATGTCATTACTATCTGTATTGATACATTCAGGATAACTCACATTAACCTTCTTTCAATATTTGGAGTTAACCGAATGTCTATGGTAAAATATTAATCAGTAAAATGACTGCAAAAGCCATGATTTAAACAACTTTACAGTTCAAATGTAGATTGACAAAATTTACTCTAGATATCTAATTCCTCCTTTATTAAGCATTATATGGAGGTAATATGAAAAGAATATACCATCAAATCTTTTCTGAAGACAGTCAAATCTTTTCTGTTTGAATGTTGAATCTTGAATGTTTACCCTTCAGATAAACATTCATATAAAGAAAACAGCTCCACTTTCTTACTTTGAACAAAGTACCTGACACAAAACTTTGTTTAAAAAACAAAACAAAAACATGTGGGTTTAAATTGCTGGGGTCCAATTGACCCCAGTGGGTAAAAATGTTGGTAAATTTGAGGGTAACAGGAGGGCCAAGAATGGAATACGTTTCACATGTTGCTTGCCAATAAATAAAGAGTTGTCAATTAGTGATACTTTCTCATCTCTTAATTTTTTTATACTTAAAATACACTTAATATACAAGAGAATTGTTTAATTCAGTGATCAGTATTGGTGATCGTATCGGCCAACACTGCTTCCAATGATCGTAATATGCCCCAAAAATCTTGAACGGAGAACCCTTATTCTGAAGTTTAGTCATCAGTAGGGTTGTGCCGACAGACGATAGTATCGTGTATCGACGATAGTCTGAGATATCACCGATCGGCAGATGCATTTGACGATATCAACATGATAATTGGCTCGTTTTACCATTAAAGCAAAACTATGGAACTTTTCAACCTTCATAATATATTTCCAAGACCCTTTTGATGGTACATCGACTTACAATAGGTTAAATGACACGTCTGCCATAGCTTGACGTGGTCTGTATCGCTTTTACTCGCACTATGTAACTTCGGGTTTCGGGTAGTAACCCGAGCACAAAAAGAACTACAAAACTCGACTGCTTTACGGCATACGTCACTTCCCCCACCACTTCCTCAAATTGTCTATGGCCATTGCAGACATCCCAAGTCTATAGCGTCTCCCTGATGCCCGCAAATTAGTTCAAATCTGCCGGAATCTAGAGCGCGGATGCGAGACAGAACATACTGCGTGCATAACATACATAGCGCGAGCACGGCAGAGAGGTAGAGCGTAAGAGACCTTGCGAGTGTGCCTCACGAAAGCTAGTCAACCAACCCGCCACCCCCCGTCAACAATCCAGTCACCAAGATATACCTCCCTGAAATGACTTCTTGCAGGTTGGGATGTCTGCCATTGTTGAATCCAAAGCCGGTTCTGGATAAACAGCGAGCGTCCGCGTGTGACAGTAGGCTGCGGTAGGCTAAATTATTTACGACAGCGGTAATGGACAATTCCGCTTCCAACCTGTAGGGCGACCGCTGAGGAAAAGTTCCTTGGTGTTGCTTTAATGTATGAAATTATTATTATTATTATTATAAAGATAGTATTATTATTAATTAATATTAGGAACTACAATTAATTTGCCTTGCCTAAATTCATAACTACATCACCACATAGCCTAACACTTGTGACAACACCAACAAGCCCCGCCCCCTCGCTATAATATCGTGTATCGCCGATCTCACAGGCTGACGATAGGACGATATGAAAACGGAGCATATCGCCCAACACTAGTCATCAGAAGTCCTATTGCAATTCCTGTTTTTCCATCCCCAAATTTGAGAACTCTTGAAATTATAATTAAAGGGCATATTGCAGGTTAGAGGACCCAACGAATCAATGTATAGAAAAATAATGTCGGAACTAGATTTTCTTTAAAATATACTTATAAATACGCTACAGAAGCTTGTGGAGACGTTTTTGTGAGAAAATTTTACTTCCGCGTCTGAAAATGGGCGTGGCGGCCGTGACGTAACGGGCGGGAGAGCGGTCGATTCAAACAACAGGAAAACAATGGATCGCAATGACATTTCGGACGCTGAGGAAATAATTACTCATATGACGGACCACAGCCATACAATTATGAGCCTGCTATGCTGCCAAGAGAGCAGGGACAGGCCAGGATTAATGTTAGACAGAATGGTCAGAGACAAATTGAGTTGTGGTGTGAGGAGAACAGGGCAGGTGTCTTGGTGAGAGACGTGCTTATAGATATATACACGTTCGCTAACGATATACACTGTGCTCACAATATTGTACAGATTATTACCATCGTATATCAGACATTTATACTATTAAATGTATAAAAACTATACTTGAGTGTATTTCTATTGTATCAAAAACATACTCAAGTACATTTTAATACATATTTTCACCTGGGTTATAACACAAACAGAAAATTAAAGATTTGAATATTTAAACCACCAAGTAATTTTGTTTTTCAATTACAAGTTGCCTCTATTTAGGGCATGGCTACCTATATCACACTATTTGATGCCATTGGTACAGTATACGACGATCAATATTCTTGTTTCGGCATCCCATGTTAAACTCCATCATATCGCCGGGATGATAATCCTCCGATGCGTTCTGAACTGAACGCTACACACGACCGCGTTTCTCGAAGCCGATGCGGAAGAGAAATCCCGTCTCTTCACCTGCACAGATCGCACCAGGCACGAAAGATATATAGCACCGTCCCTTTTCCTGTTATGAAAACCTGAGGACTTGATGTCCTGACAGGCCGGAGTTTTTGCAACCTCCACAAACACAATAATTTACCATGACGATGATACATTAAAATACAAAAACTACCGAAAACACACTGACCTCTCTCACTGAATACCAGCCTACTCTGCACTGAGCCGAGGCTGAGGCTCCCTGGCGTGACGTAAAATGACGCGATGTTGAAAAAAAAAAAAAGCCGTTTTTACAAGCAGTCTAAGAAACGCTCACTTTATCTACTAAATTAGTGCCCTTATGTCGTTTTAAAACATTTTAAATCCTGCATTAACTTTTCATATGGTATTTTCATACAAGGTTATATATTAATTTTTTTTTTTTTTTACCTGCAATATGCTCTTTAAGAAAAAAAGTCTAATACCATTTAAGATATCGAAGATGGCCTTTTTATGGCCTTAAAAAGTCTTAAATTCAGTTTTATCAAACGTAAGGACCCGCGAGGACCCTGCAACGTGCAACCCAATCTAATATACCTCTTTCTTGATGATGATATCCTCTCGTTTGTCCATGTTTTCCTGTTCCAGCTTCATCAGCTCACGTTGAATCTTCTGTCTCTTCATTTCAAGAGATAACTCGTAATCGTAATCACCGTTATCAGAATCTAGTAAAACCAATGACAAATATATAACTGCTGGGAAACAAATGGCAAGGAGACAACAAGGCATTAACTGTGATGAGAGGAAAGACTGTACTGCATTCAAAACCCCTTCATCGATTATCCATCAACTTCACCCAAAAATAACAATTCTGTTATTTACTCACCTTCTTGTTGTTTCAAGCACAATTCATCTTCAAAACACAATATTTTTTAATTTAGTCTTTTATTCACATACAAACATTGATCAAAACACATACATAGAGCACATCAAAAATGGAAGCTTTAACGTGCTTGCATGACATGCAAGAAACAATGAGGTTTTGTTCTCGTGCGTACAGTTTATTTGTATTTGTATGTTTATGTTATGTATTTTTACATTGTTATATCAGAAAGTGGCGACAAGGGACAGTTTAAAAAATTTAGGGAAAATGTACTTGTCATTTAATCATTAATTCCAAAGATTTGTTCGTGAAGTCTTTATGAGTGAGTCATTGATTGGATCTTTTTTTATTTTTATTAAAATAATTTATTTTCAATAGTATTTTTTTTGTTTAGTTTTGTTCAGAATTGTGGGCGAATCGTGATCTCTGTTTGAAACAAAAAAAAAGTCATTCTCAAGAATCGTGCAGCTCTACTTACCATTTTTGATGTGCTCTATGTATGTGCATTGATCCATGTTTATATGCGAATAAAAGCCTAAATTAAATCTGTTCATAATATAAAGCGATCAAGTCTGTTCAGAAGATAGATAGAGTGTCAATTAAAATTAAAAGCGTTTAAAACGGGTTTCAAAGATGAAAAAAGTATTCCGGGTTTGGAATGGGTGTGCGAGGGTGAGTAATTGATGACAGAATTTTCATTTTTGCGTGAACTATCCCTTTAAATGTCTTCTAATCAGACAGATACATAAATTTTTTTTTAGGTAATTTGGAGAATCTTCACCTTCACGACTGGCTTCCCAATCTGCTGTATCCTCCTCACTAGCAGGAGTGCGTTCCTTTGTGATTTTAATATCCTCTTTCTCCCTGTGTCTGCCTCGGGATGAATCTCGCTGCTAATGAGAAACACAAAAAGTCAAAGAACTCACCAAAAAAAAAATCAATCAACAATGGCAAACTGTCCAAGCAAATCTAAGCTGTTAGAGTAGCCTACTCTGGTTTTAGGTGAAGTGGGTTCGTCTGCGTCTCTTTTCTGTGTGTCACCATCTACATCCTGTCTCTTATTCTTCATCCTCTCCCTGAGATCCCCAGGGGGCCTCTCAGCTGACCTGCAGACCAGCACACATGCAGAATGTCAAGCATTCGGCCAAGAATTTGATCAGGTACATTTCAAAAAACAGCATCTCTTCAATGGAATCTCACCTGCTGAACGTTCCAGAGAAGCCTTTTCCTCGTGATGGGGTTCCATGTGTGTACCGACACGTGTTACCGTAACTGCAGTTCCCAGTCTTTAACCAGTTTCTACAATGAGTCTGCAAGGGAAGACAAATGTGGGACAGTCTGTTGCATTTATACACTTTACAAGGGCACTGGGCACCTGGACCAAAAAAATTATAATTTAATACCCAGTGAGCTTCTACCTAGACATCGGAAATAGTTTCTAGGTAGGCAGCTCACCAAGTTTTCATTGCTCAATAGTGGGTGACGAATATCCCTACCTCTGCTGCATTACTGGCCGTGCTGGGCCCGAGTCTCTCAAACACGCTGGGCCTGCGGGAGGGGGTGGTCGTACTACTGCTGCTGTCCGATATGGTCTTTGAATTCTCCACTGTAACCTTCCGCCTGATCTTGGACATTCTGCAGGGCTGCATTAGAAAAAGGGCAAATAAAAGGCACCAGCATTTTGAAGCTGAATGCAGTGTTGTAGTTAAGACCAGCTCACTGAGTCAAGTCACAGAGACCAGAAGATGCGTCAAGAATAAGACCAGAAGAGGGTTGAGGTCTTGTCAGGACAGAGATTAAAGACGATGAGTTCAATTCAAGACAGAGTCCACATGCTCCCTGCAGGTGCCCTAATATAGCTTTAGTCTAAATGACAATGACAAAGAAATTATGGCCTAGGCTTTGTTAGAGACCAAGAAAACATGGCCTGTTGAGTCATGTACTTGGAAGCATGTGGACTATGTATTGGCTCAAACTCAACTCTCTTCTGGGTTTGGTCTTGACTCTTATTCTCAACTACAACACTGGATGAATTATATTACATTAATTCTAAGGTCACATTCATATCTAACTACCTCAGCCTACAGCCTATATTATTGTGCCATTCAAGTGGAGTCTGAAATCTGGAAATGGCGACTTCCGAGCACATGAACGACCAATTGAAGTCATATTTACAAGTGGGAAACTCGGAATTCTAGATGGGACACGAGTTCCTGTTCCTGTGACGTTGGAAGGGGAGTGTCGATTTGAAACATGGCAGCGACAATGATAATATATATAATATAGCTTTAGTCTAAATAGAGATCAGAGCCTGTAGTAACAGTGTTAAATGTACTTCAATGAGTGGGTTTCCACACTTTTTGACCAGACAATGAATGTTCATGACTTTTCCAGTCGTTCATGATTACTGCGTGAATTTTTTTAAACTAAGTTACTGTACAAAGATTGCAGAGAAAGATTTATATCAGGTACCAATCCCTAAAATTGATATTTACACAATTATAATCTACTTATTTGTGAACAAACGTCTCCAAAACGAGACCAAACTTTCCATGACTTAAATATTTTATTAAATATATGTTTTCTGTCTGAAAAAAGAACATCACAATTTTAAAATTATTTGATAGTTCCTTCCTGTTTTACAGTGACCGTGGGAGCCCAGTTCATTGTAAACACTAGCACAATAGTCACATGTGTGCGAATGCGACTGCCTGCCTCTCTCTACAATGTGCATTAACAATATTATAGCTACTAGCAAGGCATGCGAGGTTTCACTAAAAAGGTGTTTTATAATCATTTGCGTGTTTTAAGCAGTCATTCATTTGCAGAATGCCACGGTAAGAGCCGCATATAATGCCGCGCGGCCTACATTGATAGCACAAGCCTCGATAACGACCCCGCTGAAACTGCTGCTGATTGACCCGTAAACAAATACAAACAGGAACTTTACCCGAATATGAATGATGCGTCAAGTCCAGTTTCACAGACTGTTGGGGATAAACTCCTAATCACATGCAAAAGTCTTGCAAAGCGGTCTTCCCCTTGGCCGCCGTCATGATGCTGGCGAGACAGCGCAAACTGCACACATACAGCTTCCCGAAGTACTGAGGAGAGGAGGATTATGGGAAAGTGGAGGGGGTATTTTTTGTTTGTTTGTTTTAGATTTTGACCGTTCCTTTAAAAAATAAATAAATGCAATATACATGGAAAATGTAGTAATGTAATCTATTAGATTACGCTTTTATTACGCTTTTAGGTAGTATGTTGACTACGTTTTTCTTTACTTTTAGATTACTTTTGATTTGTCACATAGACTTCAGTAAGATTTTGTACCATATGAGACCAAATATAGTGAATTTTTTGTTATAAAAATGTTTTTTGTTTTGTTAAGGCTATATATTTAAATCACATAAAGGCCCTCCAATGTAAATGAAGGCAGAGACCATGGTGCAATTACATGGCATCTAAAATATGATGTGAAACAAAAAAGTTAAACTAACACTGTAATGACAAATAAGACCCTTCTTGGATTTATCTGTGCAATGTTAAAAATGAATGAGGCAAAACTGAAAGCACTGACTGAATTTAAAGGTTTTGGAAAGATATCTGAGGGTCTTTCACAACAAATTCCTGTTTCTCAGAAGGGCTAAAAGCTTCATTGTTATGTCATGTACACCTTCAGTGGCTTTACTAATGATCATTACTTTATTGATCAACAAAGTTTTGTATTATGTATTATAATGGTATGCAAATGCAAATGGGGTCAACAACAACAACTAAAACAACAAAAAAAGTAGCCTACCCAAGAAATGTTTCTTGGGTCTTTCACAGTAGCAATGCTTCTTGTGGCATAAAAAAAATGTAGATGCCACAAGCAAGCGCTTTGAATGACCATGCTTGTCTGTGTGGAGTTTAAGTATGTGAATCCTTAGTGTGTTATTTCTATTGAGGCTGATTTTTTACTCTGTATAGTAAAAAAGAGATGAGATTTGTTTTACTATGTTCTCTGAAGAATCAAAATGAACGATATCTTGATATCTTAAACTTTTAAATTCAGTCAGCTCTTTCACTTTTGCCTCATTCATTTTTAACATTGCACAGAGAAAGAGTCTTATTGGTCATTACCTTGTTATTTTAACTTGAATTGATTGTTGAATTGTTTCACATCATACCTGTTGTGGTAAGTCATGCTTGTATGAAGAACACAAGGAATGTTTTTAATTTATGATAGCAATCATGTACATCTTGAGCATGAATGTTTATCAGGTGGTACAGCCATGGAGATTGTAGGAGGGAATCTCACACCAACGAATGAAGGAATACATATTTGTAATGGTATTACAAAGGGTTGTGAGGCTTTATCAGAATAACAGAGTTGCTCAATAAATGTCAAATCTGGTATCTTAGGATAAGTTTTTTAGGGGGGGGGGTGGGGGATTATTAGCAAACATCTGAGCTAAGTACCTGGATTGGGCTGCCCAATAATACATTTTAAAATTGGGAAGTCTCAGTCCTCCTTGCCTATAATCCAAAGTCAGTTTATCAATGCTGACCCTAGGGGTTTTACGATGCCAAATAAAAGATCTTATTAACCTATTAAGAGAATTGAAAAAGGAATTAGGGATTAATATTGGAAGAGATTGAAACATGTATAAACATTTGGGCAAAATATTCATTTTAACTGCATTTATTCTACCAAGTAATGTGAGTGATAGATCCATCCAATTGGTTAAATCACCCACTTTCTCTAAAAGACTAGCCAAATCAAGTTTATAGAGATTCTTTAAGTTACCATCTACCTGAATACCCAAATATTTAATTCCAGTAGGAGAGCACTTAAAGGAAAAGCCATCCAATGCAGTATGGTCGAACCCTGATAATGGCAAAATGACACTTTTGTCAATATTAACTTTGTATCCAGAGAAAGTGCTATATAATTGTAACACACTCTGTAGATTAGACAAAGAGCTTATAGGGTCAGTAAGAAATACAAGAATATCATCGGCATCAATGATATTTTATGCATTTCAGGGCCGATTCCAAAGCCCTTTATATCAGAGTTGCATCTAATAGTCTCAGCTAAAGGTTCAATATCCAGTGCAAAGAGAGCTGGGCTTAGAGGGCATCCTTGTCTACATCCTCTGTACAAGGAAAATGTAGCAGAAGTAATTCCGTTAGTAACTATTTTTGCTCTAGGAGATTTATAAAGTGAATAAATTAGGTCAATAAATGCAGCTCCAAATCCAATTTTTTCAGCACTTCAAAAAGATATGACCACTCGACGCGATCAAAAGCCTTTTCGGCATCAAGAGAAACAGCTACTCCCGGTATGCGTTTTCCTTTAGCAGTATGGATGACATTAAAAAATCTCCTCAAATTATTTGCTGATAGTCTCTTAATTACAAAACCAGTTTGGTCTGGGTTAATCAGCAGAGGAAGACGAGTTTCTAATCTCTTGGCTAACATTTTAGTAACTAATTTCCTCATCATCATTTTAATATATTTCCACCAATGGCAAGTTCAGATCTGTTCGTTCATAATGGCATGTGTCTTTTTATATCTAAATGAGACAAAAACTTGTTTGACAATGTCTTGTAGGCTTTGCAAACAGAGCACAATGGGGTTTTGTAATGTTCCTAGACTTCTTCAAGATTATTACACATATATATTAAAGAGACAGGTTTAAGAGCTGTTTAAACTATTTATTTTTCCTCTGTGTCACCTTGCTCCAAAACTGATGAGGATCGGTGAACATGATTTCACCAAGTACAACATGATCAACACCTTTGTCTCCCTTGTCCCCAGAGGAAGCACCAGTGCCCTGGTGCCAGTGTCCCCTTAAAATGCACCTGGGCTTGCCTCACCCCAAGAAGAACCTACGTCATCATCCCCAAAAGAAGCACCTGTGCCTGTCGCCTCCCCACAGGGAGCACCCACTCGAAAGAGACCATGCCTATGGAGCTTTGGAGCTTTGGTAAGTCCCTTCTATTGTAAGTAGCTGCTGTTGAATTTGCAGAATGACCAGGCTGTGTTCTCCTGTGCTCAGGAGTCTGTAGTCAAAATCGCTACTTTGTATTGCTGGCGTGCTGCATGATGTATTACGATCTTCAAGCAGAAGGAGCTGGATTAATATTCGGAATGATATCAATCCATAATCTGGTTTGTGATGCAATCTGGAATCATAAATCACACCATGTTTGTTAATTTGGCCAGAGTAGAACTGGACTGAGTCTGGTTTCTCCCAAGGTTTTTTTTTCTCTCCATTCTGTCACCTGATGGAGTTTGGGTTCCTTGCCACTGTCGCCTCTGGCCTGCTTAGTTGGGGACACTTAATATTCAGTAATATTTTCGATTTGATTGCACTGACACTATTGGATGAGAACAAAAGTTGAACTCAATCGAGCTGAACAATGACACACCACTTTTTTTAAAGCTGATTCGACTTCATTTCATTATTAGTTTAATTTCTTTGCAGCATTGACTCCTTTATTGAACTGAACTGAATCAACTGACATCAGCTGAAAAATGACACTGTTGTCTTTTTAGAGCTGCTTTACAGCTGAATTTTCATGTTTGCATCATTGATCATTAGTTTTCTGTTTATCACTGTAAAGCTGCTTCGAAACAATCTGTATTGTGTAAAGCGCTATATAACTAAAGGTGACTTGGCTATTGAGAAACACCTAGAAAATTGCAAAGTATAAACACACCGGACCACTCCACTCCACTCAATGTGATTTTTCCATAATAATGTGGCCCACGTGAATCTTGACCATTTACACGTATATATATATATATATATATATATTGAAAGATATATTGATAGATATTGATGCCAGTATGCCATACCAAAGACTTTGGGGCGGGCATACTTCCACTTGTTTGTTTTCTTGACTTTCTTGACCATTATTCTGAAACTAAAAGTATCAAGAAGCAAATTAGAGACCAATACCGAGTGAACAATGTTTTATTGTGGTAAAAACAGTGGATAGGCTACTTGGTATATTAGAACACACTTGCATACACACAAAACAATAACCTCACTCTCAAAAAAGTTCTCAGTTGATGTTAGCACATTTTAAGTACACATTTTGTTTAGTTAGGAGTAAAAGTTAAGAATCTGAATCTGTACTGTGTGCTCAGGTTGTTGATGGAAGCCCTTTATTGAGTTTTCTTGATCACATGTAAGGCTATGATCTTTGATGCCAGTAGAGCCTCATTACAGGCCTGAGGGATAAAGCTGGGAGGAAGAAGAAACCCATATCGACCACGATCCTGAAGCTCAAAGGTGAAGGAATATTTTATCCCAAGATTATACGCCCAGTCATCAGAGCCTCCTGGGGCCAAATCTTGTGAAAGAAAAACAAAAGTATTAACATAACAAAGAAACAGGCAAAATTTCCAATACAGTTATCAATAAAATATTTGTATTCTAAGAACAGCAGAAAGCTTACAAATGGTGTTTGCACCCGGACCATATTTATAGATATTCCTGTAGTATCTGCGTATTTTTGTTGAAGCTTCCTTAACAAGTTCAAACTGTCAGAAAGAAGTTATAGAAGTTTTTTAAAAAACATTCTTTTTACTTGTATTATTTACTAGAATGGCCCACCACAAACACAAACGCTCCTGCATTAACTTCATCACACACCAACTCATTGTGGTTTGGAACCTCATCATAGGAACAGGAGTAAGGAAACAGAAGCATCTGAGAGTAGGAGTGAATGGAGAGGTACAGCTTGACTGTGTCCTTATGTGAGCGCAGGAACTGGGCCACGGCCTGAGTCTCTGGTTCAGACTCTGGAAACTGACCGCAATATGTAGGATCACATGGATTACTGGAGGCACCCTTCGCTTTAGAACAGAGTGGAAGAATTAAACCAGGAGTAATATCAATTCAAAACAGAAATAAAATTATAACAGTGGTTTTTAATGAAGGTTTAGTATTTGGAACTCACTGCACCAGTTTGCATCAAAATTTCTGTTCAAATCGGCTCCAGCACACTCGCTGTCTTTGTTAACAGAGCGGTTTTTCCTCCACATACGATCCTTGTTGGTAAATGAGAAATGGTAAAGTTGGTCAAGATGAGATTAATGTCATAAGGATTTTTTTTTAATAAGTACTGCTAAATTTGGATCAAGAAAATGTCAGTGATAAATTCAGTTTTTCCATTTCAAGGAAATTAATAATACACCAAAACTATGTATAATTATTATTTTAACAGCATATTAAATGCACTGGAAATAATAATAATTTTAACATATTACTGTTGTCCATGTATACTTGTATCCATCTGGGTTCATGACTGTCAAGACGTAAATGTCCATGTTGTTCAACATCTCTGTGATTTCAGTGTTCTGGTTGTAAAATTCAAGTGCCTCAAAATTCAAAAACACAACAAAACAGAAGAAAAAAAAACCTTTCTGTTAGATTTCCCATAATTGTTCTAATTTGCTCCAATTTATTGAACAATTACTGGTCGCGAAAGCTTGTAAAGATGTATTTCTCAATCTGCTGTATGTCAAGGTCAAATAAAGGCACAAACCCACATCAAGCAAGGTAATCCATTATAAAAATGAGAAAAACATGGGGAACGAGGGGAAACTATGAGAGTTGCTGCATGGGTTCTGTTGCTGAAATGACACAAACTCAAGGCACCAGCAATCTACAGACAGAGACCAAGTTTTTCTGGAGTTTAATTTTAGCAGGAAGAATTGGGAAGGATATTGGCATAATGATCAGTGTGGATTGAGCCAAATACATGCAAACCAATTGAAATGTGAACAGAAATGATTTCTAACTGGACAACGACCCAAAGCACATTTCCAAAACTACGCTAATGTTACCTTTAAGTGACCTACACTGTATTTTGTTTCTAATTAAACTTACGAGAGATCATTACTTATTCTTTTATGTTTAGTAAAAACCTGCTATCATTACTAAACAACATTAGTTGTTTGTACTATTTAGCTGAAAGATTCATTGCACTAATCAGGTTTAGCAGAGATTACTTGGTATGTTTAGTTTAATAAGGAAGGGGAGGGGTTCAAACACCACACAAATCAAAAGGCAGAAACCACTGGTATTCAAAAACCTGCCAGGTCATGTGAAAAGACCCGCGTCTAACGTGCTTCCAAGGGGCTCTACACCTGGCGGGACTAGCACAGGCCTCGGCAGCAGGCGGTATTGAGAATTAACAGAGGTTTAGATGTTGATTGATAATTGTTAAATTTAATTTAAAAAAGTCACCATAATGGCGATAAGTGTTGGCTTTAGTTGGGCTCCTGCCCTTGATTCTTAAATTAGATTTTCTCTGGCTGTTCTACCTGTGTGTTAATTAAGCACAATTGTTATAGCAAAAAAGCCAAGAGAAAAGTGATCAGGTGATCACTGCATATTGATGTTGTAATCAATAAAGATTAAAAGTCATGAAAAATGATAAAGGAACAGCTTCATGTTGCAATGCATGCTGGGTACCTAATAGTACACCTATACTCAAAACATTTTTAAAATGTGAACTAATGATTTTCAGTAAAGACTACTACAACTCAACATGTTTAGTTTCAGCTTGTGTAAGAAGTTAGGGTTCCATGTTAATACAACTCAACATGTTTAGTTTCAGCTTGTGTAAAAACTAAAGTGGTATAGGGCAACGGGTTTCCACGCGATTTGTGAGTAAAGTCAACTAATTCGGGCTAATCTGGCCTTGATTAGTGCATTAGCCAAGATCGTGAAATCTGCCTTCAAGACTGGCACAAAAAAAAAAAAAAACATCATTTAAGGGTTTAATATAGAGTTTTATCCAAATCATGCGCAAATGGAAAGTAGAAATTGGTTAAATAGATTAAATGATTAAATGGCTTAAAGAGGTTGGTGAAGAAGGGTGAACGATTTCACCAAGTATGTTCCTGGATCAACATCTTGCTGATCCTGGAACAACATTCCAATCAACCAATCAGATTTGAGGGACAAGTTCACAGTTTATGTCAAGTTTATGCCAAGTCTTACTGGAGAAAAAAAAAAACAGGGTTAGGTGCTTTTACATCAGTGTTATTCACCTATCATTTCCCTCTGATTTTAGGGATACGTTAGGTTTAGGGGTGGGGATAGGGGGTGAACGTGATTTCACCAAGTAAAACATGTTTCTGGATCAACATCCTTGTTGATACATACAACATTCCAATCAACCAATCAGATCTGAAGGATAGGTTTACAGTTAAAGGGATACTCCACCCAAAAATGAAAATTCTGTCATCATTTACTCACCCTCAAGTTGTTGCAAACCTGTTTGGCACCATTGACTTCCATAGTAGGAACAAAAAATTCTATGGAAGTCAATGGTGCCCCACAACTGTTTGGTTCCAATCGTTGTTCAAAATATCTTCCTTTGTGTTCAGCAGAAGAAAGAAACTCATACAGGTTTGCAACAACTTGAGGGTGAGTAAATGATGACAGAATTTAATATCCCTTTAATGTCAAGTTTAGGCTTACAACAAGGGTTAGGTGCTTCTACATCAGTGTTATTCACCTATAATTTCCCTCAGATTTCAGGGATACGTTATAGGTTTAGATTTAGGGGTAAGGATAGGGTTATGTTTTTGGACAGAATTGTTGTTCCAGGATTAACAAAAGATGTTGATCCAGGAACATGTCTTATTTAGCTAAATCACAGTGACTCTGAGGGTGAAAAAAAGCATGACACGGACAGCTTAGGTTAAGGCTTCAGCTATAATGGTGAAAGGAGATTGAACACTTCATACTAACATATTTGACAAACCACATGCAAAAGGCTGGAGCAATCCACTCCCGTGCATGAATCCCACAGTCCAACCACATGGCCCTCTTCACCTCATCTCTCCTGCCTGACAGCTGCAGCATGAAGACAGACAACCAGACTAGTCATAATTTAAATTGTGGATGTGTCTGTAATGTGTCTGAAAAACATATTCAAAGAACACTCACACCTCTAGTAAATCAATTCTTAATACAATGAGTGTACCTTTATAACATAGAGTGGCCGCTTCTCAGAAGATGACCCAATAAGAATAACTTTCACCATGTCTGAATGATCTTGGTTGGTCTTATTTATCCAGTAATAGATCTGAGAGAAAAAAGTTGGTAAAATTGTCATTTTCAGTTAAATGAATGCAAAGGTTGAGGTAAATTTTCAAAATTTTGTCAATTTACATCTTCTAAGGAATGATATCTCTCGTAGAACACGCCTCCACTCCGGGGATCTGATGTATCGTTTTTGGTCTGCATCCCAACCAGTGCTGGTGTGTTTTCCAAAAGAACTCTGCACAAATATAAAAACCAGTTTTGAGTCTTAAAAATCAATTAGTTGCTTTTTAACATGCACACATCAGATAAATTCTGAACATAATAGCCTGTCCTAAGTATCAATGCGAACACTAATTTAAATAATCATAATAAATTAACTAAAAAGTTACCTTAAATGTAATATATATATATATATAGTCCACAATCCAACAAACTGAACAGATTGCATACCTATAAGTAATGCCATGTTTGCGTAGAAGTTCAATGACAAACTCCACACTTGTTGGCTGAATGTAAAGGTGAACCTCAGTATTTGTTGTAATGTAACTGGGCGAAGCAGGTTGCCACAATACTGTCTGAACAAGCACAGAACATAAGTTTACATGTCAGCTGAAACTCACAGGAGGAGACTGAGGGTCAGATCAATAAATCAAATCAATTAGCCGCCAATATTTGTAAAATGATTCTTACTTAACTTGTGTAACTACAGTATAGATATTGCATCTCAAATTTGATATTCAGGTAACACTTTACAATTAGGTTCATTAGTTAATGTATTAACTAACATGAACTAACAATGAGCAATTGTTACTGCATTTATTCATCTTTCTTAATGTAACATACAGTTAATAAATAGTTTACACTAGTTAATGAAGACAGTTGTTCATTGTTTGTTCATGTTACCTCACATGCATTAACTAATGTTAAGAAATACAACTTTTGATTTTAGAAATGTATTAGTAAATGTTGAAATTAATATTAACTGAGATTAATAAATGCCGAGAAGTATTGTTCATTCTTAGTTCATAACTAATAAAAACCTTCTTGTAAAGTTTTACCGATATTCGCAATCGTCCTCTGACAGAATGCTAGTCAACAGATGGCAATAAATAACCTCTCACCTCATTGTGACTTGTCATGTTCCGCACTGTGTCCACATCTTCCTGTGTGGATACAGTGATGGACAAAACCTGGTCACTGTGCATGAATAGGGAAACAACAGCAATCATTTCAATTGTTATGTAGTGTGGCAAGATAACCGAGGGCGGAGTCAGGGAGGAGGCAGGTCTTCTAAGAAAGTCTTTTGTTTATTTATTTATTTATTTATTTTTTCACACACAGTTTTCCCAAATACGTGCAAGTATTTATAGTGTCAGGATAGTCAAATGCAAAACAAAAACTGTTCAATAAAAAAAAGAAAACAAATAGGCATTCAGTTGCCAGGCTATGTCTCTCAGGACCCTGCACACTTTACCAGACCGCAAATACCTTGTCACAGGTCTTTCTCTTTGCATCCCCCCTCAAAAACTGAAGCCATGGGGTCTAATACAGCCTATAACTAGCTGTAGCCCCACCCACTAGATCGGCAGATTGCTAACAAAATAATTAACCCTGTAATCACACAAAAATAACCAAATACTAAATCAAACAACACCAACAATTATACAAACACATACCAAATGTTTCCCCCTCCCACCAACATCACATTTATAGAGAGAAAACCCATATTAGTGACCAACAAAAAAAAAACCCCCTGCAACAATGGTTCACACCACCAATCACCCGCGAAACCCCTCTATTTCAACCTAGTGGAACATCCCCTCGGCTTCCCCACGCGAAACCAGGAAGTTGAACCGGAGTTCGGGACCGTGGTGGGTTAACTGTGTACAGGGATGAGATTACAAAGTTTTAATAAATAAATGAAAAGTTTGACAGCCAGTGTGGGTATTTTCATTATTTGATACCAGAAGACGTTAATACAGATGGGCAATAAAAATGACAAGGTAAAGTTTGCGTAATATAGGTTTGGAGTCATGCACAAATATTTGCTAGCTAGCATTTATGGCGAAGTGTGGTAAATGACATTATGAATAGTGAACCTGGACTAAAACAGAGTAAGCGGCAATGACATTAGTATGACACAGAGAATAGCGGCAGGACAGCTTGAATGATTGCGCCGGCGTTTGGCTAGCTGCCCGCTGCGTGAGCACGTCACGGCTCAATCCGTGACATTTCCTCCCCCTTCTGGAGATGCCCCCTGTGGCATCCTAGACAGGAAGTCCGCTGTACAGTTCAATTTTCCCGCCCTGTACAAAACGTCAAAGTCAAATGGCTGAACTGCCAAGAACCACCGTGTGATCCTTGCATTGGAATCCCTCATTTGTCCCAGCCAAGACAATGCTCGGTGATCAGTCTCCAGAACAAATTTGCGCCCAAGCAAATAGTATCTGAAGGAGTCCAACGCCCACTTAATTGCCAGGCACTCTTTCTCCACCGTGGAGTAGAATTTACACTCTCTCGGCAGCAGCTTACGGCTAATGTAGGCCACCGGTTGGAGTTGTCTACTGTCCCCCTGCAACAGAACAGCCCCCAACCCTCTCTCCGAGGCATCGGTCTGCACCGTGAAAAGCTTCTCAAAGTCTGGGCTGAGGAGCACAGGCTCCTCGCACAAGGAGCCCTTCAAGTCCTTAAAAGCTGCCTCACACTCCTCAGTCCAATCAACCTTATTTGGCTGACATTTGCGGGTCAACTCAGTCAACACAACAGCTTTCTCAGAAAAGTTCGGAATAAAGCGTCTGTACCAACCCACCAGCCCTAAAAAGGAACGCACCTGTTTCTTGGTGGTTGGTCGCTCTGCAGCCATGATGGCCTCCACCTTCCCTACTTGAGGGCGGATGACACCTCGGCCTAGCACAAAGCCAAGGTAGGAAGTCTCTTCCTTGGCCAAGGCACATTTTTTCGGGTGGATGGTCAGGCCCGCCTCTTTTACCAAGGAGAGGACATGCTGTAGATGACGCAAATGTTCCACCCAGCTGGCACTGTAGATGGCGATGTCATCCAGGTAGGCGGCGGCAAAGCCCTCCGTCCCCCTGAGGACTCTGTCCATCAGGCGCTGGAATGTGGCTGGCGCTCCATGTAACCCAAATGGAAGCACGGTGAACTGAAAATGCCCAAACGGCGTTCTGAAGGCCGTCAGCTCCTTGCTCTCTTTTGACAAAGGCACCTGCCAGTAACCTTTGCAAAGGTCAAGGGTAGTCAGGAACTTTGCCTTCCCCAAGCGCTCCACCAAGTCATCAATCCTTGGCATGGGGTAAGGATCGAACTTGGCCTGGGTGTTGACCTTCCTGAAGTCCAGGCAGAACCGTAGGCCCCCGTCCTTTTTAGGAACCAGGATGATTGGGCTGCTCCACTCACTGAAGGAAGGCTCAATCGCCCCAAGCTGTAGCATCATGTCCAGCTCCTCCTTCAGGACCGGTAGCTGGCGTTCTGGTACCCGGTAGGATGACTGTCTCACCGGCTGCTCGTCCTTCAGCACAATCCGGTGCTCCACCAACGCTGTCCGTCCTGGTCTCTCTACAAAGAGGTCTTCAGGCAAGAAGTGGCTAAGCTCACGCTGTCGACCCTCCGGCAGATGACTCAGATCCAACTTGCTCTTCTCCTCATGGCCAGGCAGGTACTGCTCGCTGTACTCCTCCTCCTCCTCAACCGCACGGATTAGCATTGCAGACACTGCCGGCTCCGGCCTCTCACTCCACTTCTTTAGCATATTGACGTGGAAGACCTGATGTTTCCTGCGCCGGTCTGGCATGTGGACTTCGTAGGTCACCTGTCCCATCTTCCTGGTCACAGAATAGGGCCTCTGCCATTTTGCAAGCAGCTTGTTGTCTGAGCTTGGCAACAACAGCAGGACCTTCTCGCCAGGCTGGAAACAGCGGGTACGGGCTGACCGATCATACCATGCCTTCTGCCGACCTTGTGCCTTCTGGAGATTCTCCTGAGCCATAGCAGTTGCAGCTGCCAACTTCTCCCTCATCTTCAGGACATAGGAGATGATGTCCATCTTGCCTGAGGTCTCTCCTTCCCAGGTCTCCTTCAACACATCCAGTGGACCTCGAACCTGATGTGCATACAGTAGCTCGAAGGGTGAGAACCCTGTTGATGCCTGAGGGACCTCCCTGTATGCGAACAGCAGGTAAGGTAGCCACTGGTCCCAGTCCTTTCCAGTGTCATCCACAAACTTCCTGAGCATGTTCACAAGGGTCTGGTTGAACCGCTCAACTAGTCCATCTGTCTGTGGGTGGTAAGGAGTGGTTCTGACTCTTTTTATCCCTAACAGATCATACACTTGCCGGAGAGTTTTGCTCATAAAGTTGGGGCCCTGATCTGTTAGCACCTCCCGGGGAATCCCTACCCTGGAGAACAGGTTTAATATGGCCGTAGCAACCTTCTTGGCCGTGACCTCCCTCATCGGAAAAGCTTCTGGGTATCTGGTCGCATAGTCACAGATAACCAAAATTAATCTGTTCCCTGACTTGCTCCTCTCCAGGGGACCAACTATGTCTATTCCTATCCGTTGAAAGGGAGTGTCTACCACCGGTAAAGGCATTAAAGGGGCATGGGCAAGGCCTTTGCCTCCCGATAGCTGGCACTGGGGACAGGACTTACAAAAGCTCTTTACCTCTCCAAATAGCCCTGGCCAATAAAAACGCTTGCCTATTCTCTGCAGTGTTTTCATATAAGCCAAGTGTCCAGCCCATGGTATAGTGTGACCCAGCTCCAGCACCTCTTTTCTAAATTTATGGGGCACCACTAGCTGAAGTCCCTCCTCACTCTGCCTATAAAGGAGGCTATTCTGCAAAATGTACCCTTCTTTTCCTAGTGCAGGAACAAAACAAAAACCATCCTCTGCTTTCTTAAACAATGGGCTCAGGGTGGGGTCTGCCCTCTGTTCTTTAGCAAGATCAACCCTAAAAGTTACATCCGTCTCAGACAAACTCGGGGAATCAACCTCTGACTCTGGCTGCATGTGGGAATGTTCTAAAATCTCTCCAACCATTTGTCTGCGCCTCTCATACCTCTCTTCCCTAGTGTATGTGGGCTGTACTGGAATATCCTCTCCACGATAAGGCAATTCGGACAGATCTTCTTGGTGTTGCTCCCTGGCCATAGCCCTAGTGACTACCCCACACCAAGCAGTCTTGCTCACTAGTTCCGGCAGTACTGGGAGATCCTGCCCCAACAAAACTGGATAGGGGAGTTTAGGGACTAGTCCTACCCTAAGTAGGTATGTCTGACCACACACTCTAACATACACATCCGCTGTACTGTGCTTGGTCTGATCACCATGAACACAAAAGACAGTAAGCTTGTCATTAAAGTTCTGGAACTCCTGGGGGACTAGATCAGCTTGCACCAATGTCTGTGAACAGCCCGTGTCTATAAGAGCTGTGACCAACCTGCCATTAATCTCGATAGGTATAACAGGCTCCCTGTTCTGCTGGGGCTTCAAGGGTGGGGTGGGGTTGGGGATATAACACAGGTGAGTGTACTTAGACTTCCTAAGGGGGCAAGAGGGGCTCTTATGACCTTCCCTACCACAATTAAAACATGATATGCCCTGGGGCTTGCCACTATCTGGGGGAAGAGGCCGTGTGTTTCTATTGTGGCCAGGGGTAGCTTCAAACTCCACTCCTCTACCAGCCCCAACAGACTTACCGCAGACTTGTCTGTCCAGCATTCCAGCATAGCGGTAGCCTCCGGGGCCTCTGTGTGCCGCCACAAAGTTCTCCACCAGTCTAGCTGCCTCAGCTGCAGTTGCTGGGTTGTGCTCTTTGACCCAGGTCTTCACCTCTGGATAGAGGACTCTGAGATACTGTTCCAGCACCATAGTTTCCATGAGGTCCTCCTTGCTGCTCCGGTCGTACTTGACCCACTTGTAGAAGAGATCCTTCAGCCGAACGTAAAGCTCTTGTGGCGTCTCCTCCGGGCTGGTCTCCAAGGCTCTGAACTGCAGGCGATAAGTCTCTGAGTTGATCTCATATTTTTTTAGCACTGCCTCCTTTAGAAGGTCATAATCCAAAGTACTCTCTGGATCCATAGCTACAAATGCACTCCGGGCCTTGCCAGTCAGGAGCGGAATGAGATGAATGGTCCAGTCCTCCTTTGGCCAGTCAAAGACGGTTACAAGCCGTTCAAAGGTGGTTAGGTAGTGCTCGATGTTATCAGAGTCTTCCAGTTTAGCCATCTTTGGTTCGTAGCCTCTAGGCCGTCGACTGGGGGTTGATGGTGGCTCATGTGTAGGCTCCTGTAGGTCCGGTGGAAGCGGTATGGTCCCCCGTTCCCGAGTTACCTCCACATCCAGCTGTAGCTGAGTCACCTGATGGGTGAGGACTTGGAACTGATGGGCTTGCCTGGATGACTCCTTCTCCAGCCGCTCATCTCTGGCCCGTTGCACCTCCATAAAGGATTCGAACATCTTCGCCATCCGGTTGATAGCAGGATCAGTTGTGGCGGGTTCTGGCGTGGTCTCTGTAGTGTCACCCCCTATCGCCCCATCTTCTTCCGTCTTCTTCTTCTCCCTTCTGTTGGACATCTTGGCTTGTTGTAATACTTCACCTCCGCCTGACTCCTGGTCCCACTTCTGACACCAAATGTGGCAAGATAACCGAGGGCGGAGTCAGGGAGGAGGCAGGTCTTCTAAGAAAGTCTTTTGTTTATTTATTTATTTATTTTTTCACACACAGTTTTCCCAAATACGTGCAAGTATTTATAGTGTCAGGATAGTCAAAAAATGCAAAACAAAAACTGTTCAATAAAAAAAAGAAAACAAATAGGCATTCAGTTGCCAGGCTATGTCTCTCAGGACCCTGCACACTTTACCAGACCGCAAATACCTTGTCACAGGTCTTTCTCTTTGCATCCCCCCTCAAAAACTGAAGCCATGGGGCCTAATACAGCCTATAACTAGCTGTAGCCCCACCCACTAGATCGGCCGATTGCTAACACAATAATTAACCCTGTAATCACACAAAAATAACCAAATACTAAATCAAACAACACCAACAATTATACAAACACATACCAAATGTTTCCCCCTCCCACCAACATCACATTTATAGAGAGAAAACCCATATTAGTGACCAACAAAAAAAAAAACCCTGCAACAATGGTTCACACCACCAATCACCCGCGAAACCCCTCTATTTCAACCTAGTGGAACATCGGCTTCCCCACGCGAAACCAGGAAGTTGAACCGGAGTTCGGGACCGTGGTGGGTTAGTCTCAGCCTCAGACGTCACGCCCACGGAACGTTGGCTAAACGTCTGATGCATATGGTACACTTAACTGGAAACACTTCAGGAATGTCGAAGTCGTCATCTGATTGGTTGAATTTTATCTGATTTCCGGGGGGCGCGAGTGTCGCGTTTATTTTCGGTCCGCCGGGAAACAAAGCGCAGACGTGTGATTGCGGAAGAAAAACTGTTGTGTTTACATGAGTGACAATGAGCATTTATCAAGATCAGCTAAACGTAGAATTCTCAAAAGTATGGGAGGTTCACGGGAAAGACTCTTGAAGTTTTCTTCTCCTTCTTTGATTTTCTATGCTGACTGACTTGTTGCACGCAGGTCTGTTGTTGTGGGGACATTTCCACGCACCGAAACGTGACGCTGAGCGAAACGAACTGTAATTGGTTGTTTTACATGTCGGTCAAACGGCCTTATGGGCGGGCCTTGGCCAAAGAAAGCTGCTATGAATTCCAGACCTTCAGCCGTCAGTCTGAAGGTCTGGCTACGCGAGACTAGTGGTGGGTTAACTGTGTACAGGGATGAAATTACAAAGTTTTAACTAAATAAATGAAAAGTTTGACAGCCAGTGTGGGTATTTTCATTATTTGATACCAGAAGACGTTAATACAGATGGGCAATAAAAATGACAAGGTAAAGTTTGCGTAATATAGGTTTGGAGTCATGCACAAATATTTGCTAGCTAGCATTTATGGCGAAGTGTGGTAAATGACATTATGAATAGTGAACCTGGACTAAAACAGAGTAAGCGGCAATGACATTAGTATGACACGGAGAATAGCGGCAGGACAGCTTGAATGATTGCGCCGGCGTTTGGCTAGCTGCCCGCTGCGTGAGCACGTCACGGCTCAATCCGTGACATGTAGGATATGCAGATGAAGGGGCAATAGTGTTAAGAAGAAAAATCTAATCCCATGCAAGTAGGCTACTTTATATAGAACAATATGGATACATAATTATTCACAATAACCACTTCGGTAGGATGTACCGTTTTCTGTCTATTTAAAACATTTGGCTGCTATTATATCATAACAAAGTTATTAATAGTCTACTTGTTTTTTAACAGTAATCCATCAGAGCTTCAATGTTTGTATATCCACATTTAATAGATGAACGCACATTCAAGAACATTTTTAAATGGTTAAATGGTGAATAAAAAACAAACCCACTGTCAAAAATTGCATTGGAACATAGTATCTTGGTGAGATGCTTTTTTTTTTCTCCAGTAAGAAGCTTAATTCTTTACAGGGAGATTTCACATGGATTACAATGAACAATTATAGGCTATGAAAACTTCTTAGCTTACTAAATGTTGACATATTACGGAGGTTTTTTTGTCCTGGGTGTTGCTACAGCCAACAACTCAATTAATAAAAATATAGGCCTAACTGTAGTATAATGTATTATTTAGAAGAAAAAAAAAAGAATTGACTTACTGTTCCGATTTGCAGATACATTTCTCAAGAAAGATGTTAAAACATATCAAGTAAGCCAGTGGTATAAGGGGCCTCATTTTTTTTGTTCTGTCTTCAAATAGTTTGTGCAATAATGTAGACAAGGTAAGAGGTCAGTATTGATCTAGAACTGTTTGTTTGCTGGTTAAAAGGTACTGTGAATTGGCTTGGTGCAGCCTATTTCAAATGTTTGTAAAATGTTTATAAGAACTGCATTTTTTTTTTTTTCAAATTAAATATATGAAAACAAATGGTGTCATGATTCAATCTTAATAGTAAATTTGAAAATGTCTTGCCTGCGATGAGAAAAACATATAGGGTAGAAGTCCACCAAAAATCTTAACACTAGGTGGCAGATTTTGACAACAGGACGCTGAAACGAAACGGATGACCCATGTAGGCTCCAGTGCGGTAGGTGGCGGAAAAGCAGTTCGACGACCGCCATTAAACACTAGAAAACCGCAAAACAACAGCCGACCAGTGGAAAGCATTTCCGGGTTGTGACGAGTGATGTGTTGTCGTTTTGGTAAAGATGTCAGCGCACGATCACCTGCCTCTCTGTCTGTGCGATTTAATCAGGTAATAATTTTAAAGTATTTATTAATTTTGATAGATTTTGCAAAGCTAGTGTCGAATAAGTGAAATCCAGCGAGCTGCTGTTACAGTACGAATGTAACGTTATATCAAAATATTCTTTGTCGCTTTATTTTCTGTTTAGAATTAATGGATGGATACATTTGGTGTATTTTTGAAACATTAAAACACAGTGGTGGATGCTAATCTGTAGTTTCGTATAATTTCAATACTTCAGACATTCACAGTATTTCTGATGATGTTGATTGATTTCATATGCCATAAAGTCACTTTAAACCCAAGTGTGATCACCCACATTTATATGATGATAATAATAATAATAATACAAATCCCAAATTGTTCAGCCCATAACAGGTGGCTTATTAATCAGTACAAATTATGTTAGAGGATGCATAGGAAATCTATAATATTGTTCGTTAGAATTAGTTTTGTGATCATGTCTATGCACTAACTTTTTATTAGGAAACCTTTTGTATGCCAACTGATATTACTGGGAAAGATGGATTATTGTATTTGACTTTTGCCTTCCACAGGTTACTGTGGACACTGCTGTTACCATGCTTCTATCTGAGTCTTGTCCTGACAGCCATCCTCTTCCTTTTCATCATGGGAGTGAGAACCTGGCTGCAGACGAAGAGGAAGACCAGGAGAGCTCAGGATGGCCGGCCTGCGGTGGCCTTCTTCCACCCATACTGCAATGCGGGAGGAGGAGGAGAGAGGGTGCTGTGGTGTGCTTTACGTGCTCTTCAAAACAGGTCAGCTATATCAGCTCTTTTAGAGTGGGCCATTTATTTGACCAGACATTTATGGGTCAGTGAAATAAGAAGTGAAAACATACAAAAAAAGCACTAATGCTATAAATTCAATATTTTTTGACTATATTGAAACTTATATTTTTAAGCTTGTATGCTGTTTTTAGTTACATACTTTATTGTATGGTTGATTGATTTTAGTCATTGAAAATGTCATACAGAATTACATATTTATAATGATTCCATATATGATGATGATAACTTCTACCAGATCAAAAGCTAAGGATGATAATTTTTCAGAAGATTTCTTGTAAAGTCTTAAAATGATCATGCATGACTGCAGTGTTCTCAACATAACGTTGGTTCCCTTATCTTTTCAGACTGATCAGACTAAAGGTGATGATACACAGGGCAACTTTTTGAGCAATGTTACTGGGCAATCTTGCCGATCGATTGTTGCTTGGGCACTTTCCCATTGAAAATGGGCAATACAGTTCTATCTGGATAATTTAGATCAGTCGTGGCCACTGTGTTTCATCTGGTTGCCCATTGATGGGAACTTTGCCCAGCAACATTGTTCCAAAAATTGCCCTGTGTATCATCACCTTTAAGGTTTTCCTAAAACTGTTGATAAAAACTCGGAAAAATCTCATAGACTTTCATTGCGCAATGTTCAAATTGAGCCAAGACTATTTAAACTTCAACTGTCTAAATTAAAATTTTATTGTACTATTCTACCATTCTATGTACTATTTCTAATTCATCGAGACTCATTTTCCATTCTATCTAATAGCCTCTATTTCTAAACTGAAAACTTAAACTATTTCAAATTGAAAACATTCAAACTTTTAAAACTACTTTAAACTTTGTGGCAAGGCTTTTCCATGCCAACTTAAAGTTTGTTAACAAACTTTTTAATCTAGTTAATTTATGAAATTATTTCTAGATCACTGTGATTGTTTTTGTCCCCTCCTCCCTCATTTCTTAGTGTGTGCCCGATGGATGGACGGAGGGATTTATTTATTTTGTTTTACTTTAGGTGTGAACTGTTATCGAACATGATATTTTTGAATATTGTCTTTAAAATATAATCGCTCATGAAAATGTAGGATAAGACTATATAGTTGAATATATTTTGATTTAAAAGCTATAGTCTTATATTTTGAAATTGCTTTGGACAGCAAAGTGAGCATGGTACATCGCTGACCCTTATTTAAGTTCTGGCATTTAAGTGAAGCTGTCTTGAAATGCATGGATCAACATGGCTGGGCTTTAGCAGCAGCTTATTACATAATGAAAACTACTCATGGTTTCAGGGTCCTACCTTTTTTATTCCCGTATATTTACATAGGTACCCAGATGTTTCCTTCGTGGTCTACACAGGTGATCAGGGCGTGACAGCAGAAGAGATTTTAGATGGAGCACGGCGGCGCTTCAACATCAGACTCCCCCGAGCTGTTAAGTTTGTCTTCTTGAAACATCGTCTCCTGGTCGAGGCAAAACTCTTCCCACACTTCACCCTTCTGGGGCAGAGCGTGGGCTCCATCTTCCTGGGGTGGGAGGCATTGACTGAGTTCGTTCCAGACATCTACATTGACTCAATGGGCTATGCCTTCACCTTACCTGTGTTCCGTTATCTGGGTGGATGTCATGTGGGAAGCTATGTGCACTACCCAACCATCAGCACTGATATGCTGTCTGTGGTTCGAGAAAGAAACCCACGGTTAGTCATTAATGTTACTGAATTGAAGTGATTCCACAGTTTAATTTTTAATGATTCAAAACATTAGTTTTTGGCTGATGTAGGGGTTAAAATAACTCCATTATGACTTTATCTTAGTTCAAAACTGACCCTATTTGCATTCTTAATTAACATATTTTTGCATTATGAATTAGTGCAGTAGTTCTGAACCAACTTACAACAGGGCCTTAAAGGGTTAGTTCACCCAAAAATGAAAATTAAGTCATTAATTACTCACCCCCATGCTGTACCAACCCCGTAAGACCTTCGTTCGTCTTTGGAACACAAATGAAGATATTTATGATTAAATCTGAGAGGTTTATGACTGCTACATAGGCTCCCTAAGGGAATGAATCCTGACGGCCCAGAAAGTCATTAAAGAAAATGTTTAAATATTCCATATCGTAACAGTGGCTCAACTATAAGTTTATCAAGCGACGAGAATACTTTTTGTGCGAAAAAACAAACAAAAATAACGACTTTATTCGACTATTCCTTTTCTTCCTTGTAGGCCTGAAACGAGACTTCGAGAGATTTCCACGACGCATGCGCGAGAATTGCGATCTCCTTTAACTACTTCAGTTAAGTTCTCGCCCGTGCGCATCGTGGAAATCTCTTGAAGTCTCGTTTCAGGCCTACAAGGAAGAAAAGGAATAGTCGAATAAAGTCGTTATTTTTGTTTGTTTTTTCGCACAAAAAGTATTCTCATCGCTTGATAAACTTATAGTTGAGCCACTGTTGTGACATGGAATATTTAAACATTTTCTTCATTGACTTTCTGGGACGTCAGGATTCATTCCCTTAGGGAGGCTATGGAGGAGTGATCCAGCTGTCACATTTAATCATAAATATCTTCATTTGTGTTCCGAAGACGAACGAAAGTCTTACGGGGTTGGTACAGCATGGGGGTGAGTAATTAATGACTTAATTTTCATTTTTGGGTGAACTAACCCTTTAATATAAAATGTCATTATTTAAAATAAGTATTAAAAGGAAGCTTAATTTTCAAATTTTTATTCTAAACCTGGAAAAGCTATGCAAATGAAATATTAAAATTCCCATTTTTATAATAATTATATATTTTTTTATAATTATGCTAAAGCTCTAAAATATTTCATCAGTTTGAAATTGTGGTACAAAAAATAAAAATCATTATCCTTAATCCGTATCCAGTAAATTACGAACGACTTGAACAGTCATGTAAATTGTTTGGTATAAAATTTCACAATATTACTTTTTTACTGTATTTTTGATCAAATAAATGCAGCCTTGGTGGGTAGAAGAGACTTTTTTCCCCAAAACAAAGTTGTGAATGATAGTGTATATTATTGGCTTATATAAATTTGTAATTACATTTGTGCATTCTAGGTTCAATAATGCAGACTACATCTCCAGTAACCCTGTACTGAGTGCCATCAAAGTGATTTACTACTGTGTCTTCGCACTGCTGTACGGTCTAGCAGGCTCCTGTAGTGAAGTGGTCATGGTAAATTCAACCTGGACATTAGGTCACATTCTGGCACTGTGGCGCGCTCCTAACCGCACGAATGTGGTCTACCCACCATGTGACGTTCAGGCCTTCTTGGACATTCCTATTGGAGAAGTGGATGAAGAGAAAGAAGGCAAGAAGTGTCACTGTGTGGTCTCGGTGGGTCAGTTCCGGCCTGAAAAAGACCATCAGCTGCAGATCAGGGCTTTTAAAAAACTTCTGGACAGGAAGGGGATGGAGCCTGTCGGTCGAGAGATCGTGAAGCTGGTGTTGATTGGTGGATGTCGTAACCAGGAAGATGAAGACAGGGTACTGATGCTGAGGGGATTGTGTCAGGAGCTGGGCATAGCAGACAGGGTGGAGTTTAAACTCAATATCCCGTTTGAGGAACTGAAGAAAGATTTAACAGATGCCATGATTGGGTTGCACACAATGTGGAATGAACATTTCGGTATTGGTAAGATAACAAATATCATGCTCTTTCTCAAAACACTAGACAGATGTACTTTGTGGCACAAGTAACAAAATAATAAATTAGATAATACATTTTTGTATAAGTGTAAGTAAATGTAAGTGTATTAAATGTACATATATTTTCATTTTCAACCAGATTTATTATGAAATTATTTTAGTAACACTTTTCAAGGTTTCATTTGTTAGCATTATTAGTTAACATGAACTAACAATGCACAATAGCTGAAACAGTACGAAACTGCATTTTGTAATCTTAGTTAATGTTAATCTCAACATTCAATAAGACATTTGTAAGGTAAAAAGTTGTATCAGTCAACATTAGTTACATGAACATTTTTATTAACTAACAATAACACGGTTAATATACGTTTCATTTTTATCTATTTAAATTATTTATTTCTTTTATTTAAAAGCGAGAAGCATTGTTTCTCTGCAGTAATGCATTTAAATGACTGTTACACTGAGAACACTTATCCTCTCCCATATCTCCGCAGGTGTAGTGGAGTGTATGGCTGCAGGAACAATCATTCTGGCTCACAAATCCGGTGGTCCGAAGTTGGACATTGTAGTTCCCTATGATGGCGGTCCAACCGGCTTCCTGGCAGATGATGAAGACACCTATGCAGACGCCATGGAACGAATCCTTTCTATGACTCCTGCAGCTCGGTTAGAGATCCGACGCCGGGCCCGTCTGTCCGTCACCCGCTTCTCAGACCAGGAGTTTGAAGGCTCATTTCTTGCAGCCGTGGAGCCTCTAATGTCAACACTGAGACTATGAGAGCGATGGAGGAGGAGGTCATGGTACTCTCACCATGTCTCTGTCCTGACCGACTATAGCGAATCAGCGCGATATAGTTCAGTCTAGTTCACAAGCTTGTGCTGGGCCCATAATGCTGACTATGAATCATTCCGTGTCTAGAGGAGAAGTGAGCAATTCATACTGACCTGTCTTATGAACATTTGCTCTTTATTTAAGAAACATCCCTAAAGTAAGGGATGCTTCATGGGAAAAGCTGGTTCTGGTGAGATGCCACCTTTTGCTAACTTAAAGGCAAGAGTGACACTGAATGAAAGCAGTGGATTTTGTTTCATTTAAAACACATGCTGATTTGTCTTCAGATCTGTTTTATGTACATTATTTATGATGAATATGGTTTATAATTATAATAGGTTTGTTTTATTTTATTGTAACAGGTTTCAGAGAGTTACAATTAAGAGTTCAAAAATGGGATATTTCTCTTGGAAGGATATTATACGTTCAACTGATTGAATTGTTTTTGTTTTTAATACAATAAATTATATATGAATGGTGGTCTGGAAATATAACAGGATGTTTTCCCACATCATTTTAGTAGCAATATTTCTGTGTAATTATTACACTAATATACTGTACGTGTTATTACACTGGACAGCCCTGATCAATTCTTAGCATTGTCACATGCTTCTCTCCAACCTCCTGTAACGGATAAGAATTATTTTTACATTATAACTGCTATACAGAAAAGGCATCCCAGGAGCACAGATTCTGGGTAAGGTAAACAGTGTGTGTCTGTCTAGACTAGATAGGAAAGCGACTGAGAGGGGCCAAATTAAACAGGGCATAGTACCCAGGGACACGAGGAGGGAACTGGGAGTATTTAAACAGAATTATTCTTTAGCTTTCAAAATCTGGATGTTCCTCTAGATAATTAATATTTAGGTTTAGGAAGCTTTCTCATGATAAAGACGCCTCATCCACCTGCAGTAATCTGATTCATGTTATAAAATGTATTATGCTTTATTAGAAATGTATTTGACAATTGGCTGATGAATATTGATACTGAAATTGTTGTTCAACTACATAGCGTTTATTATCTGTATTAAACATTATGGAGAGTTAACACTCATAAACCCAATATTTTCCGGTAATCACCGCTGGAGTAGCACAATAGAAACCAGTGAGAAAATGGAGACAGTTTCTACAAACACCTGAACATCAGTGATTAAAAATGTAAGAATGCTTCAAGCAACACGGGTATTTTTCAAAAATCAGGGGAGAAGTGCAGACAGTCCACTAATACTCTAATGACAGTTGACATGTAGTTGCAAAGTTACTTAAAGCCAACAGAATGTTCAAAGGGGACCATTAAAATAAGTGTTACCAATGTATGATTTTAATTTATAATTTAATATTTATAATATAATTTTGTTGTTGGCCAAAGCAATAGCTTTATATTTCTGCCTTTTACATTTTTGCTGTTTCCTAATTCTATAACAAGCTGTTAATGACAAATTCCATTTTAACTACGCATATAGTTTAGCAACACCTTCATTGTTGGGACATGGTATCACAAACTCTGGCAAAATGAACTTTGAACACATTATTCCTAGAAAAAAACTGTGTAAATGTTAAAAAATATTGTTTAACAGACCGTAAGGTCGGTGCATAGACAGAAATTGACTTTTATTAATATTGCTCAGGGCTGGATGTTTTTTTTTTTAGAGTAAGCTGTAACATATTTCATGGTTCATGAACCTGATCTACCACCAAATGAACTTGTCAAGCCTTCACTGACCATTTCTCTAAAAAACTACTAATTGTTAAGAAAGCAGATTTCATTCTTGCTTATGACAAAATTAGACGTCTGTTCGCTGTTCATCAGTCTGCTCATATCACTGTCAAGAAAATATCTTGATCTCATGCATCATTAAATCTTGAATTTCTCACTCCCTAGTATGTTCTTCTTTGTAATTATTTACTAGCCACATAGTCCTCTAGACAGCGTCATGGATGAACCGGACATTCATCTGTTCAGCTCCCCTTTGACCTACAAAGTAGAAAGGCAACTTCAGACTGTGATCACACGAGGCCTGCTACAGTTACTTTGCAATAATCTATTGCATTTCCCTTTTTCCAAGTGTTGGGGGCAAATCTGCAGTTTTAGTTATTGTTTAGAAAGAAGTGTAACAGAAATGTGTTTCTTGCAATGTCAAATTTCAGATGTTCATTCTTCATATCACAGAATATAAATCAATCTATAATACTGTATAATACTGAAAAGCATAGCCTAATAAATAAATAAACAAGAATCAACTATTTAAAGAAAATATGCAATCCATCATGATGAAACTTCTGTAACATTGTTTTACTGTTATTATAAGGTGACTCATACTTTTTAACCAGAAAAACAATTTTTTATAGCGTTTTAAAGTAGGCTAGTTATATGCATTTAAATATAATTGTCATATGGTAATATAATACATTTATAGCACTGTGTGATCTACACTGCTTTTCAAGTACATCTCTTCCAAATGACCAACATCTTTACAGTTAACTGTACACAGTAATTTTTTCAAATCAGATTATCAGAACATATTCATTTCTGGGTAAAACAAGCATTGAGTCTGTATGACAAAGTTCCTCATTATCCAGATGTGCACGAACAGGAGAGTGATGCCAAATTAAACACCGCCTTGTACTAGGAAAGGAGGAGGAGGTCTAAAAGCCATACCGGTTAAAACGCGACTTTTTGGTGGTAAGAGCGTCCACTCTGACTGACAGATGAAAATGAAGTGCTGTGTTTTTCTGTATCTGCTCCTGCAGGTTTTTGGAGGTTTAGGTGAGTGTGACATGCCTCATTTGCTTCACTGACTGGTAAGACATAAAGAATAATTATCTGATGATACTCTGGTAAGACTAACATGTTAGTATAGTATTTGATTAACAATGGAAAAAGTTAGGCAGATTTTGAACTTTACATTGCTGAAAGTCAACAGTTACAACTACCCAGATAGCACACGTACGTCTGCAATATGTCTGTTAAAGATCACTTCATCTGTAAAGCATCTGCTGTTTACTAACATCTGATAAACGTCTTTGAGATGTCAGTTTTACATACATTATAAATCATAAACATTTTAAAGACATCTTCTAAATGTATATTTGATATCTGTATTGCAGATGAGCAAACACTAAAAAATATGTAAAGACGCACATCAAATAGACGTCTCTGTGATGTACATGTGCTATCAGGGTACTTTGTTTTTATGAATAAAACGTTTAATCTTTGAAATCGTTTAACTTTAAAGCCTACTAGTAATTGTTTGGGACTATACTTGTAAATTTATAAACGAGTAACAGGACCTCTGTTGTGCAACCATAGGCCTTCCTCTGTTTGAGCTCAGCTCTAAAGCAGATGATGCTCTACAGATGGCCCTCAATCAGATCAATACACGTTATGCCAGGAATCACCTCTACAGAGTATCCAAGGCATCTGTGAAGAGGGTCAGTACACGCTCTTACAAAAAAACTGTTTTATCTGGCAAAACTGGTGTAGGGTGACTATAGGATCTAGTCATCATTTCACCCTTGACATACGGTAGTTAACCCTGGGTCCTTCTAAACCCTGTGTAAACGGAATCTTGGGTTATCTTGATTTATCTTGCTTCACGTTTCACATTGCTCAAAATTTGGGCACATAGAAAAAGACATGCACGGATAAATCATTTATAATGAATACTGCAATATTCCATACTAAAAAAATAAGAAGAAAAAAATATTTGTCATTTTGACTTCATGGTGACTTTAGAAGTGGGGGTTAGAACGACAATAACCCAGAGTTAAGCAGTGTGAAAAGGCCTAAGATTGAGGGATGGTAAGAGAAGTACAACACAATGAATAGTTAAAAAAACTAGGCAACAAAACCAAAATTATCATTAGCAGTGAATACTAGCTTTCATATTGTCAGTGATTGTATTGTGATAACTAACTGTTGATCATTTGCTTTTATTCATTTTAAGATTGTTCCTCTGGGGATGGACACATATGATCTGCATCTGAGGTTTGGCATTAGGGAGACAGAGTGCCAGAAAACCTCCGCCGCCGACCCTCAGGGCTGCATGTACCGCAAAGGTTTTTTTGTGGCAAGTTATCTTAAGGACTTAATTCACATTAATATCATGTGATGATTGACATAATTAAGGTCTGTATCTTTATATTGTGACAGAACAGCTGGTGTCTCTAATGGTGTTAGACTCAGTGCAATTGTACCAGGGCTGTGCACCATTCAAACTGAATTGACAGATGCAATTTAATCTCTCAGTCAGCTATGAATCAGTATATATCGTGTACATGAATTGGGGCACAGCAGTAAGGATCCTGATGACTATTTCCGGCAACATGACTAGAACTTCTGTTAAGGGAATTGTGGACTTTTCCTTTTGAATGGTGGGACTATTTAGGGAGCAAAAGTTTCAGTACACTGCTAGGATTTTGCGATTGAGACAGCTCTCAAAATGACTACTGAACTAGGGAGCTGATTGAGATACACCCCACTCCTTTTTGATTCCAATTCAGTGGCTGAACTTGAATTGTGGTGGAAAACAGGATGCAATATGTAAATAATTTGTAGAACTGCTGTGAGTGGTTGTAATTTTCAATATAAATTTACCCATCATAAACACAAACACACACACACACACGTTATCTAGAAACCACAAAAAAGTGAAAGAGAATGAAATAGCGCCTATATTTGTATTTAATGTACAAATTTAATTATTTTATAGAAAATGGTGAAAGAACTATGACCTATGTACAATATATTTATATATTTGACATTCCCTATTCACCATCATTCAAAAGTTGGATGTCATTAATATTTTTTAAAAACAAGTAATGATCTGTAGTGACTGGACTGACTTTGTATAATGGTTTGTAATAGCAGTATAATGCATTTTTTTAATGAATCTTATTTGATTCCTGTCCATTCCCATGGTGTTTTAGTCGGAGGCAGGGTGCTATGTCAGATCACGAGTGACTCAGAAGCTCAGTCGCATCATCTCTCTCAGATGCACAAAGGCAGACAGCTCGATCTCGGAGTCCAGTGAGGAGGTGAGTGTGAACATAAAGTGGACTTGCAAACAGTATCATGAGTGGATACAGTATGAGCTGAATTTTAAAGGGCTATGAAACCCTAAAACACACACAAAAAAAAAAAAAGATATGAACAGATATGTACAGGTTGCACATGACTGAAAACAATAATAGCACACAATATGTTCATCATCAAGGGCAAAGTGTTTTTTTAAATAATTTTTCTGAGCCAGTTTGCTCTTATATAATGCAAGGTTGAACTAATGTCACTTAATGTGAGGTATACACATGACATCATGACTTTTGCGTAAACAGACACGCCACTTTCAAGTCAAGTGGCGTGTTATCTATACGCATTTTGAGATATCCGCGTGTATGCGTGTATGTCTACGCCATTAATGTCCAAGTGATTCCGCGTATATGTACACGCCATTAAATTTCTGAGCGAAACGAAGCAAAATGTAGATCTACATCTGGGGAGCGATATTTTTTTCCCTAGGATGGTAGGGGAAGACTCATAAATGCTATTAACCCCAGTGACGGGTAGGTTTAGGGACGGGGTGGAGGTAGGTCATATATTTATATATACAGTAATAACGTTAAGTCAACTGCGTTCATAAACACGCTGAAAAGCGATTGTGCGTGTTGATAGCACGCCAAAAATGGAAATACGAATTGGCGTGTCATACACACGCAATTTTATGAGATCAGTCTGCGTGTACACTCCTTGTGACTGGCAGCAAGCAGGAATGGCTAGAATGATTTGCATCAGTAAATGTAACTTGACAAAACTATTAATTGACTTGTGCAGAAGCATGTAAACTGTCAAGGATAGTTCAATATTTTGAATATTAATGAGATTATATATATTATTTATATAACATTTTGATAAATCCATGACTTAATGACTGATCAATTAATGAAATAATTTGATTAACCTGAAGTTGCTGAGATGGGCAATGTGAAATCATTTGATGATGACTTCTTTCTACCAACAGGAGAGACTAGGATTATACTACGATTTAAATCATTTTGGGATTAGAGGTAAACACATTTATTTAACCTTTTTTTTTACACTTTTATATTTGGTGTATTGTGACCATGTTGATAATGCTCTTGTCATATTTGTAGACCGCACACATTCAACTTTATCACCAAGCATTAATGTGTCTCCACCAATTCATGCTGGCCATCATGACAACACGGAAACCAACCATGTTCGTGGCGACCATTTCAACAATCACCTGCCATATCACTGACCTGCAGAATAAAATCACATGAAGATTCTTCTTACAAATATTAAGGTGCTACAAATATAAAGCTAAATGAAAAGACTACTGTACTAGGGATTTTGCCACTGGCTACCCACATAATGGGAATAGATACCTGCTGACATCAACCTCCCCAAGAAACCCAAAGAAAAGAACAGAAGCATGGATATCAATATGTATAATTTCATTTTAAATTACACATTTTGCAGAGAGATATGCAGAGCATGATGTTCATAGACCTTAAATGGATCAAGACCGGATACTATAATAATTTAATATTAACTTCATTTAGTCACTTCTCAACAGCCTGAAAAGTTTCATGATATTGTAAATACATTCAATAAACAAATTCTTCAAAAAGAAATGTGGACATGAGATAATATGCATACTGGTTTGTACATATGCCACTTAGTGTAAGATTCTGAAGTTGCATGTCATGTCTGAATGGGGAAAATCAGCCAGAATCCTTTGACCGGTAAAACCAACAGGGAAATGTAACTTTTATGTAATAAAATGGTCTTTTCTTGTAAGTGATAATATTTTGATAGGTTGTTTGATACACATGTTCTAGAATCTTTTTAAGGCATGGCTGTATTCATGAGCCAATAATACAGGTTATAATACAGGATATAAGATAAAACTATGTGAATAATGATTGTGACATTCAGTCACATGACTTAAAAGTCCATCTCTTCATAGGTGAACAATTTGTAAAAGTCAGCTTGAACGTTCACCAGAGGAAGTAAGGACTAACAAGGAACAGCAAGGCAGTCATTTGTTTTACCTAGACAAAGATACTGCAGCAAATGAGAATATCTACATTTTAAACAGGTCTAATAAAAAAAACCAAACATTCCACAGTCTCACAGAACTAGACATTGAGGCAACTCCCTGAACAACTCCTCCTTCATGTTACAATTTTGACAATTACATTTAAAACGCACTTAAAGTGGCTCAAAGAATAATAGTGATCAGAATAGATGCTAGATGTATCCACTGAGCACTGGATCTGCCACACAATTGGTGAAAGTCGTGCCAAACTAATATACCAACCAAACACACAGTCTACATCGACCTATACATCTAATACTCCTCAAACAAAAATAACCATCCAATTATTTAAAAAAATGCAGTGTAAAATAACAAAATCTCTTCAGATTATTAAATAATAATATAAAAAGAATATAAAATCAAAATTAAAAATCCCACCCAACCCCAAAGTTCAAAACATTCGTCTTCCCAAAAATCAATAAGATTATTTTATATTATGCAGTTTTGTCTTCCATGCAGTACCAAGGTGTTGAAGTGGAATCACTCAGTTGTTTGAAACTGAAACTGATGCATTGTCACAAAGTCACAAGAAGTTTCAGCTTTACCGAGTCGTTTTATACAGAACAAGCTGAGCATAATCAACAAAATGATGGCTTCCCCTCTACAACTATGACAGACATGAAATTAGCAAGCAAGAGTGTCCAAGAAAAGTTGAAGTTGTATCAGTTTGTTAGTTTGGTGCTGTGGTCCCGCTTGGGTGGGGCTGGAGGCGGCCCTCTCCGTAGCGTTGCATAGCCTGAGATATTCCCGGACATGAAGCCACTCCCACTGTGCCTCTGTTGGTCATGCAGAACTTCAGGGGGAGGTGGTGGCAAAGCCATGTCATCCATTGTGGCCACAGGGTCCACTTTGTCTCCCAAGACTCGCGAAGACTTGCGTTTCAGTGTCTTGTTAAGGTCCTGCAAGAAGTTGGGTTGCGTGGTGCCTTTGGGAGAAGATGGCCGAATAGGGCCCCCTTGTATGGAAGGTGGTGAGAGGGGTGGAGACTCTCTAATAGAGTTGTTACAGCGAAGTGATGCTGGAGTTTGCGACTTCTTCAGGGAACTCTTGCCCCAGGCAGGCTGGGGCTGTGGATTGACCACAGCTATTTTTGGAGACACACCATTTGGATCACCTGGAAGGGGCGGTGGTGGAGGGAGGTCAGACTCCAGTGGGGGAGGAGGGAAGAATTCATTCTCTGGGGGTGGAGGGGATGGGAAGTCTGCAGTTGATTGGCGGTTCTGATTAAATTTGGTCTGCAAAGCCAAAGGCAGATTTGCCAGATTGAGCTTCCCTGGTTTGGGGGGTGCGCGTGGACCTGTAGAAAACTCTTTGGAGTGTGAGATGCTGGAGGTTGATGTTGATGAAGAAGCAGAACTAGGGTTAAACTTGCTCACCAAGTTTCTGCAGGACTCCTGGTACTGGTTGCGTTGAGGAGTCGGTGGAGGTTTCTTGACACCTGCAGCTGAACCAGAGGAGGACTTTCTGATAGGAGAGCCTGACATCAGAGGAGGAGGAGGAGGGGGAGGGGGAGGAGGGGTAGGGCCTGACATTGGAGGAGGAGGAGGGGGAGGAGGAGGAGGGGGAGGGGTAGGGCCTGACATCGGAGGAGGGGGAGGGCCTGACATTGGAGGAGGAGGGGGAGGAGGAGGGGGAGGGGGAGGGCCTGACATCAGAGGAGGAGGGGGAGGGCCTGACATCGGAGGAGGAGGGGGGGGAGGAGGAGGGGTAGGGCCTGACATCAGAAGAGGAGGAGGGGTAGGGCCTGACATCAGAGGAGGAGGAGGAGGAGGAGGGGGAGGAGGAGGGGGAGGGCCTGACATCAGAGGAGGAGGAGGGGGTAGAGGAAGGGTGGGACCTGGAGGAAGAGGAGGTGGTGGTGGAGAAGGGAAAGCAAGGCTACTCTCTGGTGGAGGTGGTGGAAACTCAGGTGACCGTTGTTGCTGCTGGGCTTGACCTACAGGCTGCCATTTTGGTTTAGCCTTCACTGCAGGTGGGGACTGGGGAGCTTTGTGGCTCTCCGCTTGATTGGCCACTGCGGGAGATGCAACAGGAAACTGGCTAGCAAGCTGCTTAACCATGGATGGCACCGATGAGGTTTGGCTGACGAGGGGCAGTGTCTTGGAGATGCTGTGCTGCTTGGGTAGTGTTGGTGGGGGTTGGTTCTTCAATGGTGCTGGAGGTGGAGGAGGAGGGGGAGGTGGCACTGGAACTTGAGGTGATGGAGCTACTGGGGATACTGGAAAAATGCCATGGGAAGTTTTGGGTGCTGTTTGGGGTAGAAATCCACCAGTGAAAGTTTTTGGTAAAACTGCTGGTTGAATTGGCAGCTGTGTTGAGCATGGTGGAGGTGGTGGATTTGGAGCTGGAACAACATGCTGTTGAGGAGGGAGTGTAGGTGCAGGTGGTGGGGGAAAAGGGGTCTGATTGGCTGGGGGCAATACGTCCTGGGGTACATTGGAAAATTTTTGGGCAAGAACCTGCTTGAGTCCATTGGTTTTGAAAGGTCCCTGGACTGTAGAGAGTGGTGGAGGAGGGGGAAGGCCATTAGCCTGGAGAGGGGGTGGAGGAGGTGGTAAAGGGTGTGATTGGAATGACACTATGGATGGAGGAGGTGGTAATGGTTGTGACTGCATGGGCATTATGAGAGGAGGAGGTGGTGGTAGAGGCTGTGACTGCGTAGGTTTTAAGAGAGGATGAGGTGGTAGAGGTTGTGACTGCATGGGCATTATGGGAGGAGGAGGTGGTAGAGGCTGTGACTGCGTAGGTTTTATGAGAGGAGGTGGTGGTAGAGGTTGTGACTGCATGGGCATTATGGGAGGAGGAGGTGGTGGTGGTGGTGGTGAGGGGGGCAGAGGGGATGACTGTAAAACTGCTGCTGGGGCTGGTGGACCAAGCTTCAAAACAGCCATGGCTGATCCCGGCGGAGGCATTGGGGCAGGTGGAGGTGGAGGAGGAGGAGGTGGGATATTTGCCCCTGGTGGAATATTGTTTGATTGTGGTTTGGATACTGGAGGGACTGGTGGCACTTGCTGCTGGATTTGAGGATGAGGTTTGTGGTGACTTATAGCCTGAGAAGCATTCTGCAGGCGAGTGATAGTGCTGTATTTGGCAAACATGGTAGGAGTAGCATGGTGGGGGATACTGGAAATAGGAGGTGGTGGGGGAGGTGGAGGAGGAGGAGGAGGAGGTGGCGGGGCTGGAGTTGCTTGGGGTGGTGCCTGTGTTGGAGCTTGGTGGACACTTCCTCGTGACTGTGGAATTGAATGTGCATTTGGCTGTTGTAGGTGTGGATGCTGCTGTTGGGCCACATGATGAGAAGAATGGGTGCTATGGCTTGAATGGGTAGAACGGATTGATTCTGGTCTTGCCTGAACCAAAAACAAAACCAAAAACAACAACAAATAAACAAAAATCTATAATGTGTTCCTATCTCCCTATCCAAATACACTTCATTCAGGTCATCAGCTCATTAGTATAGACTCTAAAACCTGAATTGGGTGTCATAAAAAGGAGACACTTGAAATGTACAGTTTGGGGGGCTTCTACAACAGGGTTGAAAACCACTAGCACACAAGAATAGTCACTCAAAAATTTAAATTTCACTACATATTTCAGCACCTAATTTCATGTTGTTACAAACCTGAATGACTTTTTCTTCTTTGGAACACAAATGGTGAAATAGATTTTTCATGCAGTTAAAAAGAATGAGGACTAAAAATATGAAGATTCAATAATGACCATAAGAGTGGTCCATACAACTTGAACTATATTCCAATTCTTCTTAAGCCACACAGTAACACTGTGTGAAAAAGTCCAGAATTTAAGATGCAACTGACTGAAAACCTTAGTTTCTCATACAAAGCTATAAGGGTTTGATATCAATGAATACATAATTGCATCATTTATTACAAAATTTATTGCAACTGCATGGAGAAAAGTGACCAGCACAGTCAACAGAATCCTTTTGTGTTCCACAAAAGAAAGAAAGTCACACAGGTTTAGGACATGAAGGTGAGCAAATGATGATGGAATTTTCACCTTTGTGTCAAATTTTCCTTTAAATAATTGGTTCATCTTAGTGTGTTATCAAGAGATTAATTGAAAAAAGTGGCAGGTAAAGAGCAAAGATGTATCTCTCCAGAACAAATAGAGAAAGAAGAACTCACCTTTGTGCTCTCCTCTATCTGAGTCCCTCTCTTCCAGGCCTCAGAGAAGATTGAACTGACCACACTCTGGGAGCGGGCATGGGAGGATGAAGTGCCATCGGACATACCACTGTCTGTCTGGCTAGAGTGGTTTGACTCCGACTCTTTAAGCAAAAATAGATTAAACATTAACAATAACCCATACACTTACAGTAATGCAAATCAGTAAAATCACTAATATTCCATTAAAAAGGATATTCTCCAGAACTGCCAATGCTTATATTTCTAGAAATTTCAGTAGAAAAACATGGAAAAAAAAAGTGTATAAAGGAGCAGTCAGTAGCCTGGTTTCCATTACAGAATTGCGAAAATTTTTTGCAATATTTTCTAAATGTCGATAAAAAAACTATTGCGAAATGATGACGTTTTCATAAACCGATGTTATGCGACTAAAACAATTTTTTCCTCTGGCGATAAGTCATTTCCAAACATCATGGCAACGCATGTTGGTAGGTTTACGTATATCGCAGCCACCGCACTAGCCGTATTTTAATCGAAGGAGACGTAGGTGTGTTATCCACGCATTAATGGCAAACAAAGCCCCTTAGACTTAGGATCGGCCACGTATGAGGTGTTTCTGGGTGTTTCTCCCTACTATCTGCTTCAAGGTCTCGATAAATTGTGGCATTTCTTTTGTTGATTAGAATCCAGTATTCCCGTAATTCTTTTGTCTTTTATGAGTTTAATAAAGAACTCCGTCTCGTCTTCTGTCCAAGCATACCATGCCGTCTTTAATGATCGACTTTTACGTAAGCCAGGTGAACTGTAAATGCAAAAAAACTGTTTCCACAGCAATTTTGCAAAATATTCCATTTTCAAACTGCCTGAAAACCCACCTCATGCGAGCATAAAAACATATTTGCAATATATGTGAGTTTTTGCGAAATTGACGTGTTTCAATTGGGCGTATTTTCAATTGGCAATGTAATTTGCGCAATGTGAAGGGCAATGGAAAACGCAGCCAGTGTCTAAGTAGGTTTAAGTTACTCACCAGGTATACTGACTGAGCTTGTTCCTGACTTGATGCTGGTGCTAGAGAGAGAAGACCAGTCATAAGCAGCTTCAGTGCGCTTCATGGCTTCCTGGTAGTTCACATACAATTGCTTCCCATACTGTGCATAAAACACAATGGGCAGAGATTAGGCTTAAGAAATTTCCAATGTGAGCTCTGGCAACAAGTTATTTTTCAAATACAGAAGAATGTTAGTTGTATAAATAATTTGGCCTATTAACTTGTACTAGAAGAGCATTTCATTAATTCATTAATAATACAGAGGACAGGAAAAGCCATAGGATTACCTTAGCAATACGAATCCCATTGACCCATTGGTGTAGAGTTCTGACATCATCACAGCACAGGTATTTGATATATTGTGACTTCTTCTGGATCTGAGGGTGCTGTGGGCACAATCAACAATGTTACCAAGACAATGAAGAGGACAATGGTTCAAGAAAATTTATTTGGCTTGCTAATACTTATAAACCACTAGAGCGCAGCAGCAAGGGTTTATGGCCTGGAGGATCACTGAGGCCCCCTAGTGGAAGTCTAAAGGAGTTATGTTCATTTTTGAAAACATGAGTTTTTAATAAGTAACTAGATAAGACAGTTCGGGGTGTGAGTGTGTGCCATGTACGTTGTAGAACAGCTTTATTTTACTCATAAATTGAAAAACCCCATTATAAAATCCCATGGGAAAATCTCGAAAGAACCAGCAGTGAATTTTGGTGCGTTCAAGTCATCTCGTAAAGATCGTATTTACGAGTTGAACGCACATGAATGCCACCACAATGTGGTAAATACGTGTGGGAAGCTCGGGATTTTCTTTAAGCCCCGTTTTTTAAGAGTTGGGGAAGTGTCAGTGAGAAACATGGCGAAACACCACAAAACTTAAAGGTATTTAGCAGTGATATTGTCAGGCTTTTCTATTTACAGCGTATTAAGCTAATTGTCTGTACATAATATGATGGCATTATAATATAACAATGTAATATGTAACGATAAAGTTTGCAGTGGTTCATAAATTAATTAAAAACATAAAAAAGCAAAGCACACCTGATGCACTGGTTTGCTTTGATTTGTTTGCCTGATTCTTTGTTCTTCATTTTCTACAACTAGAGTTTTAGAACCTTGCTGTATTTTTGTGTAATTAATTAAGAAAAAGTACACCGCAATCTTACTCCAACAAAAGTGACTTGAACACACCTGCCGTCGTTCCCACCTCGTAAGTACGAACTTCCCAGGAGGACTTGTGGTGCGTTCACGTGCTATGGTAATTATGGTAAATACCAAAAGCCGACGTGGAAAATGCACCTGAACACCCCCTCATGTGGTATTTTCCACTGGGCAACTCGTAGAATATTTTGATGCACGAGTTGCCAAGATGAGATAACCTTTGACCTTTTCAAAATGGCGGAGAGCAATGCGAGAGTCATGAATGGTAAAAATATGTACTATTCATGATCTAGAAAATATACAGCATTTTATTTACCGTTTGAGTTTTGATAAATCATTTTCTTGCTGTAGCAGATGACTTAAGCAATCTAAAATAGTTTTAACTAAATAACAGGTCTGGATCTCAATCTTTTTACCACATTACGGCAACAAATGCACTTGAACGCAACACACTGGTAAATACCAGTTCACAAGTGGAAAATATCATATTTTCCATAGCACGTGAACGCACTATTGAACGCACCATTAGACTTCCGGGATCTGACATCACTCTAATACCAAATGTTTGAGTACAGAGTTGTTTCATTAGCAGCTAAGGTTTGTTGAGATGTTGTTGAAATGCACTACCATTCAAAAGTTTGGAGTCTGTCAGATTTGAAAGAAGTCGCTTATGCTCACCAAGGCTGCATTTATTTGATAAAAAAATACAATAAAAACAGTAATACAGTGAAATGTTATAACAATCTAAAGTAACTGGTTTCCATTTTTAATAGGTTTTAAAATGAATTCCTGTGATGGCAAAGCAGAATTTTCAACAGCCATTAACTCCGGTCTTCAGTGTCACCTTCAGAAATCATTCAATTTCAGATATTCTGATTTGTAACATTTCTAATGAACATTTCTAATTATTATCCCACTAGAAAAAGGGAGTGCTGTAGGGATGTCAATATGCGGGGTATTGAAATCACTTTTGAATGCATGTTCGCTTTTCAATTTCACTTTCTGATTAATAGAAATTTCAAAAGAACAGCATTTATTTGAAACAGAAAACTTTTGTAACAATATACTGTACATGTTTTTATTGTCAAGTCTGGTCAATTCAATGCATCCCTGCTGAATAAATTATATGAACATTATAATGAAATTATATAATGATAAATAATAATAATAAATAAAATATTGCACTACTTTTTAAAAGTTTGGGATCAGTATGATCCAATTTTGGAAAAGGTAACAAACAAGAGCACATCCATTTAAACAGGCTTAAGGATAACAAGCCATAACATCACACACGCACACAAACACACACCTTGAGGGCCAGGCAGTAGTCAGTGGGGGCCTTGTACTTGCTTCGGTAGTCCTGACCATAATAAACATTAACATGGTCCAACTGCAGGAAGCACACCAAATCCCTGGAAACCTACAGCGTTCAAAATAAACATTAATATTGTTTTATATTTATTACCATCTGTTTTTAATTTGGACAGTTTATTCTGTATAGCTTACAGTGAAGGAAATTGAGATTTAGAAATTTAGAAATACTTAAACTGCAGATACAACAAAGCAGAATCAAACATCCAGGGACAAATCTTAACTGGCATGTCGTTAACTGTCACAGAATTTGCTACTAATCAAAACCCATGTTTCATTTGTATGCTTGTAATAGACTTGATCAAATAATGAGTAACTATTGTTTTCAACTTAAAATTATATAACAAAATAAGACATGGAGGTTGATGTCAAAGTGGATGACAAACAACATATGGTTTGTGTAGAGTATCCTCAGTGAATCCATAAACAGGAAATTCCACTCAATAGTTCATTAGGTTCTATGTCCATTTAAAGAGAACATGACACCAAATAAACACACACAATAACACTGACCTTGGCTTTGCCCTTCGGCACAAAATAGATGCCAGATGCCCTCAGCAGAAAGTAGCGCTTCTTCCAAGACTTTTTACCATCCTCCTTCAACCACAGCACTCCCTCAATTTCAGGAACAGACACTGAGCTTCCACAAAAACATTCCTTCAAGACATACAGATAAACATCAGTAAGCATTCTAAAAAATGTTATCTTGATAGATTTATACTGATATAAACTCTGTCAGCCATCACAATTATCACTTCCAAATTAACATCACAGTGATGAAGGCTTTGGGTCACATTCACTAACTGCTTGTGTATGTACTTATTTGCATGTTAAACAAGGAAAACTATTAAAATCTGATGTTTTGTACAAAGCAGCTGCATTATAACTACATTTTTAACCATATTACTATGCAGTTGTATTATAATGTATGTTTCACCTCCAGCAGTGCCTCCTTGTTTCTGTCTGCCATCTCAGAGGTCTCCTTCCTCCCAAGTAAATAATTCTTAGAAACACATCATGCAACAAGTGAATCAGGGTGATGGAATATTAAAGCTCCAGTACACAAAAAAATCATAGCTCATTACTATTACTTTAAAGGCAGGGTAGGTAAGTTTGAGAAACTAGCAGAAAACTGCTGGATTTTGAAAGTATCCAACAGAGAAACTACCAACCCCTCCCTTCTGGGCTCCTTCCAAAACCACACACATGAACCCAAAACACATGAATGCGTGATGCCGACCGCTCAGCTGGAGGATGCGTTTACCAGCGCCGAGCAGAGAGGAGCGCAGTACATGGAGTGACATCACCTTTTTTTGCCTTGTTTGCCTGCGCTGACTGTATATGCAGGTACCGGTGGTACTGGGAATTTTGACTGATCTTTCTCTGCCATAATTGTGGGGTTTCCTAGCTTCCGGCCGGTACGTGCCTCTCCTCTTTCGAAATGAACGAGTCAACCGGGTGCGGGCATCCTGTAGCAGCAGGGGTGGTAGCCATGGTAGCGAGGGAGAGTGACAGTCGCCAAGCCAATCATTGCATTCGTTCCGAATGGAAAGAGTAGCTGTGTTTATTGCAGCCCTGAGAGAACTACAGACACTCGATTTTTATACTCTCCTTTTCAGAGTACTTACATTTTTGATATGTATTGGTATATAAAGACAGTTTAAACAAATTTGGGAAAAAGTGTTTTAGAAACAAACTGCCTACCCTGCCTTTAAGCCTAACTTTATCTAAGAATGTGTGCATATACACTACTGTGTAAAAGTCTAGGTTTGGTAATAGTTATTTATGTTTTAAAAAGAATGCCTAATGTTTAATCAGACTTTTTTCAGCATATATGTAACAAACAATAGAGCTTCACCTGTGGGTTTTTGAAAAGTGCATACTTTTCAATCCGCTCAATAAACATGAGTTTGTTCTGACTGTCTCTGGTCCAGTTGAGCAAGTTCTCCACAAGGTTCTCATGGTCTTCAAAAATTCTCTCTGAGGAAAAGACAAAGTAAGAGGGAGTGAGAATGATAAAGTACATAATAATCTACATATTGTCCCTCAGGTTCACAGGCCATCTAAGCATGTGCAAGCATCCTCACCCATCTGTAGCTCAGGGATGGTCTCGACCAGGGCCCAGTCTGGACTGTAACCGCAGTGAGATTTATCCAGCAGACTATCCAGCACCTGCCTGACTGTCTGCCTCTCGTCCACCATCATGGTCTTTGAACTCTCATCTGACATGTGTACACGTATCACCAGCTGATGAAGAAGATTAAAAGGAAAGCCCAGTTTGGTTAATTCAAGTACATTTAATATTGAATATATTTACACATACATTTTCATACTAAGCCACATTTCACAGATTATACACTAGAACAAGTCAAACGTTTAGACATACTTGACTGAATTTTTGCTTTATCGTAACGTTGACCTGACGACATAATTGGGATCCCTATGGAAAACGCCACGGTTGCTGCCACATCCAGCGCCCTATGCAAGACTCACAGACCCCCAATTGACTGGGGCGGGAGGCCTGCGTAGAGGGAGTTCAACTGGTTTTCCGTTATAACCCACACAGTGGAACTCTTGGATAACACTGGGAAAGCGTGCCTTTCTAGGGGAGAGGGACGCTGCGGAAGCCACATCCTGCCCGAAGGGAGTTAACATGTGGAGAATACACATATGGACTGGCCGGTTAGGGGCAGTGCAACATATGGAATGTCACTGGGGTGGTTCCAGCCTGAGAAGGGGGAGGCAACACCGGACATTGACGGCAGAGCGGGCTCTGCCAAGGGAAAGACACGGGCTCATCGCAGGGAGCTGGTCGTGGAAGAAAACGCATATGGGATTGCCGCAGGGATCACCACATATGGAACCCAGCCTAGCACAAGTTACACAAGCATACGAGCACTAGGCCTGGTGTCAGATGCTCTGCAACGTCTGACTGCTGAAGGGGTGCGGAGGGAACCAACAGGGTTCGCCTAAGTGTGGAACTCGACTGGAGCAAAAAAGCACACGTATCCACTACATGTGGAGGGGAGTGGCGCAGCCAGCCGACACTAGAGCGGGAACTTCGGTGTTACCGGCTGGTTGAAACGAGCACACAAGATGAAACCGGCTCAACACGTAGGCTATAAAACCTAGCGAACACGTTAGGTGTCGCGCAGCTCTACAGATGTCTGTCAGCGAGGCGCCGTGTGCCAGCGCCGAAGAAGAAGCGACACTCCTGAGGCTTTGCGTTCTGTCCACGTATAGACGCAGAACGCGAACGGGACAGAGAAAAGCCAGGGCTGGGTCTGCCTCCTCCGAAGGCAGCGCTTGCAGGTTCACCACCTGGTCCTGGAGGGGAGTGGTAGGAACCTTGGGCACGTATCCGGGCCAAGGTCTCAGGATCACGTGAGAGTTAGCCGGGCCGAATTCTAGGCACGATTCGTTGACCGAAAATGCATGCAGGTCCCCTACTCTCTTCATGGAGGCCAATGCAAAGAGGAGTACTGTTTTACAGGACAGAATTTTTAACTCAGCTGATTGCAAAGGGTGGTCTCTGAAGCTTGACAGACCAGAGACAAATCCCAAGAGGGTGGATTTAATCTCCTCACCCCCCTCAGGAACCTGACGATCAGGTCGTGCTTTCCCAGCGACTTACCCTCAACTGCATCATGATGTGCGGCGATAGCGGCAACATACACTTTAAGGGTGGAGGGAGACAGCCTTTGCTCCAACCCATCTTGCAGAAAGGAAAGCACAGCTCTGATTGAGCAAGTTCGGGGGTTCTCCTGGTGGGAAGAACACCACTCAACGAACAGGTTCCACTTCAACGCATAGGAGGCGCCTCGTAGAGGGGGCTCTAGTGGAAGTGATGGTGTTGACTACCGCTTGGGGTAGGTCACCTAGAACCTCAGTGTCCGGTCCAGGGACCAGACAGAGAGTTTCCAGAGGTCTGGACGCGGGTGCCCCGTCTCTGAGAGATCAGGTCTTCTCTCAGAGGAATGGGCCAGGGAGGGGCTGTCGCGAGGAGCACTAGTTCTGGGAACCAGGTTCGGTTGGGCCAATACGGTGCAACAAGCAAGACCTGCTCCTCGTCCTCCCTGACTTTGCACAGGGTCTGTGCAAGAAGGCTCACAGGGGGAAACGCATACTTGCGTAGGTCCCGGGGCCAGCTGTGTGCCAGTGCGTCCGTGCCGAGGGTGCCCTTGGTCAGGGAGAAGAACAACTGGCAGTGGGACGTGTCCGGGGTGGCAAACAGATCTACCTGTGCGGTCCCGAAAGGCCTCCATATCAGATGGACCACCTGGGGATGGAGTTGCCATTCTCCCGGTAGCACCTGCACCGGTAGCACCGTGAGAGCTTGCCTAGTAGCGGCGTTTTGAAGCGGCCCAGCGCAAGATGTACTGCTAACATCTCGAGGCAGTTAATGTGCCAATGCAGTTGAGGCCCCGTCCACAGACCTGAAGCTGGATGCCTGTTGTACGTGGCCCCCCAGCCAGTGGCAGAGGCATCCGTGCAGACCACAGAATGCCTGGACACTTGTTCTAGGGGCCAACCACAAGCTGAGAGTTTGGTGACAGTGCGGGGTAATTTGGACCCTGCACAAGCCGCTCTGTCATGCCCATCTCGGGACTCGATCGTGAAGCTAGTGTTGGAGCGGCCTCATATGAAGCAATCCGAGCGGCGTTAACGCGGCTGCAGATGCCATATGCCCCAGGAGCCTCTAAAAAAGTCTGAACGAGCTCACGCAGTTCAACACTGACTGGACACGGGCCTCTGTGAGGGGCGCTGTCATGTTGATCGAGTCCAACTCCATACAGAGAAAAGAGATCCTCTGCCCGGTGGTGAGTTTTCTCTTTTCCCAGTTGACCCAAAGCCCTAGGAGGCCGAGGTGACTGAGCAACATGTCCCTGTGTTCGCACAACTTCTCTCTCGACATGGCCAGGATGAGCCAGTTGTCGAGGTAGTTGAGAATGCGAACACCATGCTCGCACATGGGTCTTCGAACTCCGAAGACACGGGGCGACAGGGCCAGCCCGAAGGGTAAGACTTTGTACTGATATGCCCGTCCCTCGAAAGCAAAGCGACGAAACGGTCTGTGTCGAGGGAGAATCGAGACATGAAAGTACGATTGATCGCTGCAAACCAATCTTGGGCACAGATGCACTTGAAAATGTGTTTCTGCGTAAGCATCTTGAATGGCAGCCTGTGAAGGGACTGGTTCAGGAAAACGCAGATCCAAGATTGGTCATAACCCACCGCCTTTCTTGGGTACAATGAAGTACGGGCTGTAGGCCCGGTTGCCAGTGGCGGAACAAAAAGAAAAGGAAACAACAGATTCTCCACCCGGCCCTCCACCAGGGGAAGGAGCGGCGCGATCATCTCCTGAAGAGCAGTCTGATCCACCTCTGGGTTGCCCGTCTCAGGGTCATTTGCACCACCGCTTGTCTCCTGGTTTGGCAGCGGCCTGGACGGGCGAGGCCGACTTCCTGCGGCTTGCTCCACGCTGAGGCCTGGGTGATGGCTGCTGTGGTGGCTTAGCGGTAGCAGAGGACGCCACAGGAGGTCGACCTTGGCGATGGGTGGGAGCAGCAGCGGTCCGCCGGGAGAGGATTCCTGCTTCTTGGCGACCGAGAACTGCCAGGCAAAGCTCTCGACCGCGTCGCCGAATAACCCAACCTGGGAAGAGGGGCATCCAGGAATCGATATTTATCGGTGTCCCGGAGGAGCTTTGGGTCAGAGCCACCCTCATGCATGACCAGTGAGCTCCTCATGAACCTCCGGGAATAATGGCACCAGGGCGGCGAGCTGAGAAGCCCAGAGAAACCAATCATCCAACCGAGAAGGTTCGGGACGTGGTGGAGGATTCCACGGAAGCCCGACCTTCTCTGTGGCCCGGGAAAGCATAGCCGCCCATTCTGGATCGGACTCGGGCAACGCTACACTCCCCGAAGGGGGTAACGTAGCCGAATCCTCATCTCCAGAGGAATGAAAGCTCCCCCTCCGATGCGGCGACCGACATCTGATCGTCAGGAGGAGCCCCAAAAGACACGACCGGTCGTCCATGAGAAGGACCAGCACGCTCTTTTGGAGGCGGTGGCAGCGTTTGTGAGGCGTGAGGGGCCCACAGAGATTGCCCCGGCGGGGAAGCCCTCATGGTAATCTTCAGATCACCCTGGCTAAGCGCCGAAGTAGGCCTATTCTGAGGTCCAGAATAGGCACTAGATCGGGGCATAGGCGAGGGGACTGCACCTCCCTTGAGGTAAGCAAGTCTTGATCTTAACGCTGCCATAGTCATATTCCCGCAATGGGAACACAGACTATTCACAAAAGCTACCTCAGTGTGTTGAATGCCCAAACACGAGAGCAAACTATTGTGGCCGTCTGCTGGCGCCAGGGAATGACCGCACAAGTAACGCACAAGTGGAATGACATCCTGAAAAGGACGCAGGGTCACGCCTTAAAACAAATAAGAGAAAATAAAACTCTTTCCACACTGAGGCACCCAGGGGTAGCCGCGGCTGTAATGAGTATAAACTCAGGAACGCCCACCGAACCAACACACACACACACACACACACACACACACAGTATAATGCTGTGAAAACAGCAGTTGTGAGCTGTAATGCTCGCGGCCACCGCTGATCGCGCTGTCACGCCAATGCTGGAACAGAGTTGAGATGAGTTTTCCAACTTGTAGAGTCTCTTCTTGCAGCACTTGTGAAGTCAAATAACTTCTCGTGATCTCGGCTCCGAAGTGAAAGACAATGTGTGCGTTTGCCCCCTTCCTGTTTATACCCACGCCGCGGGGCGGGCCGCGTGACGCGATTCATGCATGCCAATATTCATTGGCTCCATCTGTAGATACTCGAAGATGATAGTGCTCCCTGAAGTGATCCCAATTACGTCGTCAAGTAGACTTAACGTTGACTGATAGGGAACCTTTTTATCTAAAGGCGTATGTTTAAATGCTTGACTTTAGCGCTGTAGATAAACACAATGGTCCTCATTTATCATTCTTGCGTAGAAACGGGCGTATATGTTGGCGTAAGATTATGCTTACACTCCTCTCAACGCCTGATTTATGAAGCTGTGCGTACCTTTGAAATCCAGGTGTATGCAATACCTGCCCTTGATAAATCCCGCGGCTGAAAACGATCGTCATTAGAATAACACACCCCTATATATTCAAGTCTCCACTTCTACCACACCCTCATTTTATGCCATGGACACACGTGGAGCCGAAATGACCTATTACAAAGCAATATTTTACAGCACGTCTTTTGAATTAGCATTCAATTTCGAATCAGTGATGATGATGATGTGATGTGGAGTACCATTCATTCACATAAATAATTGCATGACAATTTGTAATATTCTTATTATTATTATTATGATTTGTATTATTAATGACGCTTATTGTTATTTAGAAGTAGAATGTCATTATTATTATTTGTATTATTATTATTATTTAAAAGAAGAAGAATGTATTTTTTATTATTTTGTCAGTCTGAATTATTTTTTGCTCATTGAAAGCCTTTCGTTACCGAACCCAGTCCGTGCGCACCTGCCGGGCCAAACCCTGAAACGTCAGGGTAAAGCGCACAGGCTCGCAACTGAAGGAATACATATGCTTACAAATCAAATGCTTTGGTAAAGTCACACAAATGAAACATAAGTCCATGTTGCACAAAAATAAACACTGAAGTTTATAATTACTATGTTGTTGTTTTTTTGTTTTTCAGTGGGTCATAATATATAATATCTTTTAGTTTGTCAGTGCATTTTGTGGTGTTAGGAATTGTTTTTCTGCGCATTTCCACACTAACTCAAAACGTGCGTACACCACCTCCTGAGCTGTCGTAGGATTTGAGCGTGCCGTACGCCAACGTCCATATTGATAAATCTCAAAGTCACCGTGGTTTTGGGTGTACGCTGGAAATTTGGTGTACGCACTTTTGATAAATGAGGGCCATTATGCCTACGTATGAACATTTACAAAAATAAATATTTTTTAAATGGATAAATTGGACTGGATATTGTAAGAAGCAGCCAATAAGTGAATTGTAAACATGGCAACTCCATCAAAAACGTTTAAAAACATTCCAGGGTGCACCTCATGTTGGTTGGTTTGTTTGATCAAGTTGATTGACAAAATGGCCAGAGTGTATCCCCAAGCTAACTGTAATCTAGACAAAGGATGACTACATTGAATAAACTACAATATAATCAGGTTTTGATTCATAAATTATGTTCCATCACTGCATGCCATGGCCATCAGAGCCCCTTCCCTAGGAGGAGCCTTCAACATTAGCCAAACAAAATTTAAAAGGCCACGGTTTCAACCTTTTCTCACTCCGGTATCTGACAAATTTAACATGGTCAAGACTCTTGTGTACCACTATACGGACTCCAAAAGGGCATGGGAATTTTATCATCATCAGCAGTGACTGATACTTCTTTTTTCTATCAGTAATTAGACTGATACTAATTTCTTTTTGAAGTACTGAATGGCCAGTAAATTAACTGATGAGTGAAAAACTTCATTTAACAAACCCTGAATATAATATATTTCCGGTTTCTTTTAAATTATTTATTTTTGGTCACTTTGGAACTTTATAAGAAACAAATATTACATCATGCTTTACTCTGGTGCTGTCTTTGAATCAGTTTTGACAAATCTTTTTTTTGTAATATGTACTACATAAATAAGGTGTTTGTCACTGTAATCATCATAAGATTATGAATTTGATTCGGAAATGTGAGCAAACCCAAAGTATATTGATATGATTACATTAATATTTCAAGGCATGTATATCATCATAACTAATATAGATTGTGAAATATTTCTCCAGAGATATAACATGATGGAACACACTTATATCCAATTAAAAATATCAGACAGATCAAATGTTTCAAATATAATGAAATAAACAAATGGCATGCACCTAAAGTTTGTGCACTTGTTGTGATATTGTATATAAGAAAAACATAATTAGTACAGTATGTGGAATGTTTGACTTTGTGCAAAGATTTATGAACTGAATTGGAATATGTGGATCTTCAGAAACGTGGTTTTAATAAAGACTAACTGGGAACAGAATTGAGAACTGGCTTTCATCCCTCTCTATTTCACACCCCATTTTCTTTCTTCCAGAGAGTGAGGAACAAAAAGTGGGGAGTGAGAGAAAGTGTTGCATAGGCACATTAACAGACAGCACTGCCAGAGGTCCTGAAAGTCATAAGAATATCAGGGAGAATGAGGCACTTTTCCAAACCTGGTCTCAGCAGAAAACACTCTGCTAAATTATGCTCTCTTCCTTCTCACACATGTTCAAACAAACACGCAGACCCACACTATATCACACATCTGGACCTGGCCTGCCTCATTCTTTGACCTCAGCACAAACAATCTATCACTTTGTGCAATGTTTCAATTGAAGGAAACGATTGGGTACAAACTCAGAACCGTAGCTAACTGAAACAGATGAATGGAGGAAACGACAGAATTTCAGCAGAATAATCACAAATTTTCTCATGTTCAATTTAACCGAATAACCACTTTTCAAGTGCAAGTTTATATGACTTATGTTTTGACTAAACTGAATATACATTTTTTTCAAGACTGTGCTCAGGCCAACATACACTACATGCTGTGAAAATATTTCTTTTTTTCCTTAAATGTAATTTTTCTTTCATTATAATTTACATATTATATTATTAGCTATGTGAGTGAAAATTTTAGCTCACATGGTCTCCACAAGTAGAATTTTAAATATTTCTTATTAACGACATCCCCCCCGATACTGACGCAGTATCATTCTGTATCGGTCTCAAAGCACAATTGCTGTCAGTTTTCTTTTTACACATAATGAATGGAAACAGTCATCTGTCTTGGCTAAAGAGGCCCAATCACTGTACTGCATCGAATTCATTCACTTGGTATTAGTATGTGCCTGGTGGCATTTATTTTGTTTAAAATTTTTAAACATGTAATTTGAAGTAAAACCTTCACCGACGGCTATGAAGGACTTGTTTGTGCATCTTCCATTCTAAGCAGACAGAGTCTCTCAGACACATGGGTGACCTATTTTCTACAGTGCATTCGTTTTATGACTTCTCCCGCTAGAGCGTGTGAAGGGCTGCATCATGCCGTACACAGACGAGGTTTACTGACCCTTGGGGGCATTCAGAGATTCACAGTGATTTTGACTCACCTTTTTCACCTGGGCTTCTTTAATTTTCTCTAGTGCCACACGGATTTTCTCAGCCTTCGCTTTGGCAGCCTGCTCCTCCTGTGGATGACACAATGACATGTTAACAAAGAAACACTCGCAGAGCATTACTTATCCACTACTGAGGTATGAAATCAGACAGGTGGATTTCTGTTTCGCACATATCCTCACTTACCTGCCCTCTCCAACATGCAGTCATCACATCCATTTCTGACCATTTAAAACAATCCTGAAACAATTGCAAAGTCTCTGTATCTGATCAACCAGCAACCAGAGACACAAAAGGAAGTTACACGATCACTCTGCTCATGTTAACGGTTCCTTAGAGAAATGGCTGCTCATTCATTCAATACCAACTGATACACAGATTCACTGCCGCACCAGCTTGAATGTTTCAGAACTCCATTAACCAATGTTCTCATCATCACAAACAGCAGCTATAACAAGACTATTTGATAGGCCTGACAGGTACTTCCAGCTGAAGTTTCAGAGCTGCCGCAGGAATGGCCTGATGAAAATAATTTAAAATAATCAGAAAAAAAAAATGTCTACTGCAGCTCAATCGGAAGAAACATGAAGCTGAAATGAGCATTGGTCGCGACACACAGATGAAAACGCTACCCCTCACACATCTCTACACCCAGAGTACCTTACACACAACTCTACTGCTCAGCATTGGGAGGGGATTGAGACCTCCCCCTCTCTTTTCTCTCTGTGAAACAGCTGCATGTCTCTGGTAGCGTGCCCAATCACAGGGTTTAATCTCTCTCACCAGCAGACCAAGCCGCCATCAGCTATAAAAGACCCTCTCGTACCACTTCTCCAATCAGAATGTACATATGCTTCTCAGCGGCCAATCAATTAGGTTTGTTTCTTTGACCTTCTTTCCACTGGCCAATAAATTTGAGGCCAAATGCAGATGATATTGTTGTCTGACGCTTTTTCTGTGGGTGTGGGAAAACACCCTCCACCATGGGGATGAATGATATCTAGGCCTTGTATTTATTGTTTCACCCATTTATTTAAAGAAAAAAGTTAGTTATTTGGAGGGGGTTTGAAAGGACAAGAATTTTAAGTCAGGTTGCGTAACTTGCGTTACCCCCTTACGTCAACTTTGATTATTATTATGCCATGTTTTTTCTAACAGAACAGAGATGGGCAGATTAAGAAATACAAAGAGACAAATAAAGATTTCAATATGCAAAGAATGTGCAATGAAACGCATATAATGAAGACAGGAGAGAGTGGGGAAGGAAAAAAGAGGGGTATATGTGATCTGAAAGACCAGCTTCTCTTTCTCGAATCATTGTCTACGGCAGATGCATATTTATGATGCAGAGACAGAGAGACAGAGAGAGAGAGAGAGAGAGAGAGAGAGAGAGAGAGAGAGAGAGAGAGAGAGAGAGAGAGAGAGAGAGAGAGAGAGAGAGAGAGAGAGAGAGAGAGAGAGAGAGAGAGAGAGAAAATGAACAAAAATGGGAGAGATCTCCAAACAGCCGAGGCTCAGGCTTCGATAAAAAGCATTAAATTCCCTTTGAAGTCTTTTTTTCCTTTCTCCAGTTCTCTCTCTGTCTGTGTTTGAGCAGAGAGTCTGTGTCTCAGCAGTCTGCAGTGAGTCCATCCAGAGTGAACAGGAAAGCAAAAACACTGTTTGAGAGATCTGATGAAATCATGAGGAAACCAGAGTGGGATTTCAAGAACATCTCCGTTCTTGAAATTCTGTCTCCGTACTGTCTCCGTCATGGCAAATAAATAAAACTTAGATGACACAAATTTATTTAAAGAAAAAACTAACCCTAATTAAAAGGACAAACTCATTGTTTAATGCCACTTAAAGCCAAAAATCTGCACTATTCTAGGTCACTAGAAATTCTAGAGATCATATTTTGCATACTAAGAAACTTAACTTATAAAATACAAAGATAATAAATTCAAAATAGCTATTCCTGTTAACTGTTTATATACAGGTTGTAAACTTTAATATACTTACTATACTACAAAAAGTACCAGAAATATTGTTGTAATGCAGTACATTGAACTTCAGAAAATAATAAACCGTATCAATTGGGCCGTTGCACAAGCTTCATGGTTTAACAAAAGCTCACACATCCTTGAAAAATCAAAGTGGCGTCAGATTTAAATTCGTATTATTTAGTAACTCGACATAAGATGCTCCTAACCCACCATTCCCTGAACCAGAAAAAGCATCTACATTGGTATGACAACATGGGAACTTCAATCACATGCATAATATCTGTTTTCAGGAATAAATATAAAAAGTTAGTCAATACAAAGCCTTTTGTTAGCTAATTAATGTTTAAATGTAAATGTAAAAAATACAAGAATGTCTATGCTGCATGGCTAACAGATTTATTAAAGAGATAGCTGACCCCCCCAAAAAATCTGTCATTACTTACTCACCCATGTAGGTAAAAACCTGTATTATTTGCGTTCTTGTATGGAACAAAAAAATGTTATTTTGAGAAATGTATCAGTTTTGTTCCCCAAAAAACTGTTTACTCTGCAAAATATCTTTTGTGTTCTGCAGAAAGAAAGTCATACAGGTGTGGAATGACATAAGACAGGTGGATAGAATTTTCATTTTTTGGGTGAAGTATCCATTTTAAAATAATACTGTTTTATCACAAGGAAAGTAAAACTGTCTGGGATTCAATATATTAAGGGAGTCACTAGTGTTACTATACTACTTGTACAACAAACACCAATTCCACACACAAATTGTGGCACAAAAACAAAATAATAGGTAAATCTGTTTCAGTTTTATAAATGATCTCTTGAAATGTCCTAAAATGAAATTATGTTAGTGATGAGCAGCCATTTCTTCAGGGAAGCAGTAATAAGGCATTAAAAAAAACAAACACCTCTCTACAAAATATCCTGCCAACCACTAACTGTTGTATTTAAGATACACATTTCTTAAACGAGGAACAAAGAATCTTTGTAACTATCACTTTACATTAGTAATGAAAAACACAATCTGGGAACGCTGACCATTAAAACTAGGAAACCTGACTGAAATAAAGTAAAACGAAACAATAAATAATACAAAAGCCATGTTTTCTTGTCACAGAAAGGTAATGTAGGGTGTTGTTATATAATGTATAATAACATTATAGACCCTTTGGGCTGGATGATCTGATTTCAACTTTAAATGGCACACATATATGAAGATGGCAGCAAAGAGAAAAAAGAAAACAGAAGATACAACTCTTTAAAAATGTAAGAAGGCAGAGTGTGGGTGAAGCAAAGTGTCAAATCTGGCTAGAAGTCTGAGGTTAAAAGGCTTTCTGTGGACACATAAACCCAAAACATGCAGAGAAAGGAAAAAGCAGCAAGCGAAAGAAGGTGTCACCTTGGTCAGCAGGTGAGAGGGTTTTCCTGCAATGTTTTTCAGAATCAGAGAGGTCTCCCTGTCCAAATACGAGTGCTTCAGGGTGCAGGGAAAAGACAAACAGAGATTAATCAGTGCAATGATTACTGTGATTTCAAAAATGATAGAAATACATACTTGATTGTGGTAAAGCATAGAAAGTGTGGAAGCACCTAAGCATCGATTATTCAAAATCAGAAAGAGGTGGCATATAAAAGTGTGGAGGGAAAAAAAAATATATATATAAAAGAAGAATGGTCTTGTGTGTACTTCTTTTAGTTCTCAACAAAATATTGTGATCACAGTTCTCTTATGCCGAGAACACACCGCTCCTGAGGTCCTTTTTTTTAACCAAAAGGATGACATTATGAATCCTGGAATTATCACAGGTGTGCTAAGACCCAGTATTTTGAGAAAGAACATAGTGTGTACACATATCCTTTACCCCAGTCGTACACACACACACACACACACACACACTTACAGTCCTTTGATCCACCTCCCCCGCCTGTGAGGCGAAGTCAAGATGCCGTCTGGTAGCTTTACCATTGGCCCTTCGCAGTAAGACATGCTGGGAAAAGGGGTGGGGGAGGTAGTGACATCACATACAGAAAAGGTGCAAACATAAACACATTAATCATGCAAGCAGACAATGCAAAATGATGCATGCACAAGCAAGGGTCAATATATGCTGTTACTCTGGTAAAACATTATGAATGTTAGGGTTTAATACAATCTAATCGACAATATGCTGCATATACTGTTGATTAGAACAGAAAATAATTTTGACTTGTGCCTCAGTTTACAGTATTGGACATACAATTATGGAAGTCTATGGGGAAAATTCTATTTTTGTTAATGGGATAGTTCACCCAAAAATGAAAATTCTGTCCTAATTTACTCATCCTCATAAGACTTTGTCTTATTTTTGAAAAACAAATGAAGATATTTTTTAATATTCTGTCATCATTTTTGTCCATCCACTGAAAGACGTGGTTTAGCCCAAATCTTCTTAATTGATTTATATATAAATGAACAAATTAAATGTAGGCTTTTATTCACATATAAACATTGATCAAAGCACATACACATACATAGAGCACATGAATTATAGTAAACAGAAGCTCAACTGTATACTTGCTTGACACGTGAGATGGACAAAAATGATGATAGAATATTGCATCGTGAAGGTGAGTAAATTATGACAGAATTGTAATTTTTGGGTGAACTATCCCTTTAATGGGCTTGTATTTAACTGTCAAGTTTTCAAAATGATCCTTTTTGAGGTGAGCATACAGTTCTAGGCAGATTAACTTTTAGTTATGCATTACCAATGCAAATCCTGTGGGTGGGAGTGAGTTTGCTCCATGTTATCAATACTTCGCAGATAGTTAAGTCATGTCCCTTCTCGGGTATCCTTGCACATGCTGTGCAAAAAAATACTAGTTTATGTGGTCATGACAGTTTTGACATAAATAATTCAAGTCTTTTGGCATTACTTTAGAAACAGTATGTATTTTAACATTTACTGTGCTGCTCTGCCTAATCAGATAAAACTGTATTTTCATATCTTAACTGTAAACATGCTTTTTGTTTGTTCTTGAAAATTATTTTCAGATATAGTCCATAGTATTTTTATTTATTTATCAAAAATAGGTTTTTATAGGTCAAAAAACACTTTAATTTTCTCATAAAATACATTGCACATCACCACATTTCTCAAAGAGTCTAAAAACGGTTTGTTCGAAAATTCAGTCTGTCTAAACCTCTCCTTTCTGAGAGCTACTCTGCTCTGATTGGTCAGATGGCCAAGTCTGTCGCGATTGGTCTACCCCTTGCAGCGCATGGCGGGAACGAAACTCCCATTGCCATATCTGAATTTTAACTCCAGAGGCTTCCTCAGTGCTTATATACACAGCGATAAGAACGATGCCGTTGTTTTTTCCCGTATCAATTCCAGAGTTAGTCCTCATCCTTATGAGGTGTATGCAAAGTGGATTCGCAGCAATGAAAACAGTGTCTTATTGACATGTCAACAACACAAACCAAACTCTTCTAGGCCTCAGCTACATCTAGAGTGTTTGAGGACGGGTCAAAGTAGACGTTGTTCATGGGCAGCCAATGAAGACCATAGGCTGGTATTATGCACATTTGTTACAGGAAGTGAGACTGGAATCGCTGACGACTCGTTTTTGGCAGTTCAGAATTAATTCTTGCTTTTAGGAGACAATAACTTTATTTGATGTGCACTTTGATCTTTAAACTTTGCAGACCTTTTACATTCACAAAAAGCTAGCTAAATTACACATTGCATGAAAGGTAATATTAAAAAAGAAAAGAGGCAGAATAGGGGCACTTTAACTCTGTGGCTTCTCTTTAACAATCCTTAATCCTCTCCTCCATTGTTTCATTCAAACCATGGGTTTTCAACCTTTACAGACCAAAGGTCCCTGTACCCTATCGGTCTCAAGCAACATAGAGACCCCAAATATATACACTCTTAGGAAAAAAAAAGGTTCAATGGACTTCTATATAGAACCCCAGAGTTCTTGGCTCAATTTTAAGAACCCTTTTATGCCGAAAATGTTCTATATAATGAGAAATATCTTAATTGTCTTAAATTATTGCATAATACTTTCATGTTTGTATTTAAATTATTGAACATGTAAAATAAATTATGCCTACAAGCGGTTTTATAAAAATAAAAATCGAAAACAAAATGAATTATGCCTGACAGAACCCTTTAAGGTTATATACAGAACCTTTTATTCTAAGAGTGAAAATATGCTTTTTATAGGCCTACTGTATATTTTCACTGCAGTAGCTCTTCACAGAGCCTATGGGTCCACAGATAAGTGGAACCCTCGTTTCGTATTAATATAGAAGACATTACAGAGGCCATCTCATCAGTTGCTCCTACATAACTTTTTTTAGTGTAAGCATACAGTACAACAACAAAGATGTTACCAAAACAAACACATCATGCATTTATATGAGTTAGAGTAGTCATGTAGCAAAGCAAGTGTTACTGTCAGACATGTACAGCACAATGTTTGTCATGTGATATTGTCATGCAAGACTGCGACGGGAGGATTTGTGCACGCATTCTCTTTCACACGCAGACATGAAATCACATTATTCCATCTGTGAAACAGCGCTAGTTTACAGTACATCTAAAACCGCAGTATGTATTTATAGTTTAGTAAAGTGTCAGGGTCTGTACATCCTGGTGCGGATGAGCAATGCTGTGGTTCGAATAGTGCCGTAATAACAACTCTGTTTTATCGGATTTCCTTGCCATGTTCTGACAGCAGTACTGAAGAACTATAAAAGCTGAGTGTGCGTGCTTGTGAGAAATTGGTTGTATATGAGTGTGTGAGAAGTATGTGGGCAGCCAAGAGATGACTCAGCTTTAATGATTCCATGGTGAATTCAGTGAAACCTCGATCATCACATTTCCCAAAACCACAATACAGACTTTGCCCTCAACAAAAGAACAAACAACTGCTATGAATAGAACTGTGTGTGTGTCTGGGTCACAGGGAATGTTGACAGTCCAAGTAAATAGACCCTCTTTGTTCTAAATGGTTTCGTGAATAACAGGATAAACATTTTAAATCGTCAATGACTCTTTGTTTTTTAATAGCAATTAGACTGACAGGAAGACATTTATTCAAAATAGAATGAATCTCTTAAACGCCCACATATACACTCTAACATCCACATTAAGAAACTCCTAAATAATTACTGGCAAATCTTTGTACTAAACTAAGTATTAAAGTCAACATGAAATCCAAATGGACCCTATTTAGTTTGATGCGCTCTTATTTTCAATGATTCATCTGTGTTATTACATGAAACATATTTTAGTCATTGTAAGCTTTAATTAAAAAAAGCCTTCTGAAATATTTTGCTTTTTAAAATACCAAAAAGCAGTTGTTCAAATATTTTTTCCCAAACAAATATTTCAAAAATACTGTTAAACTACTAGAAAACTGATTTCAATCTTTCATTTAAATCTTCAAATGAAACTTTTTCTTTATTATATCACCAGGATAGTTGAATCACTTTGAAATTTGTGACCCCATTTACACAAAAATATCAAAATGCATTTTAGCTCAGAAAACAAAAATTCTCATCATAGAAGAGGTGATTAAAGTCATTGTTGTATAAATTAGTGTATTTTGTAAATAATTAAAAAAATATTTATTCAGTTGCATTCAGTTGTTTTATTAGCTAGCTTAGCATCCCTGCTCTTTGGGTTCTTCAAGTAATGATGTTTGATGTACTGAATGCACCTAGATCTGAAAATAAATGTAATAAAGAAGAAAAGAAAATGTTAAATGGATTCTGAACCATCGACAACATTCATGTTGACTTTGTACTTGGAATCTCTAAACTGGAGTTGTGAGATTAGGCTACACTGCATGTGGTAAAGGGACCAGACCTGGTATATACCATTATCCCTGTGCTGACTGACAATGCCTCTCTATCCCTTTCTTTTGTGGATATTCATTTTCTGGTGTTGTGCTTCAGATTTAAGCCCCTCACATCTGCTTTCAGTTTTCATCTCACTCTGCTGAAATTTCTCTCTGAGGTTCTCACAGTGAGAAGCTCTTCTATACCTCTGGTCTTTTATGGACACACTGTCATGTTTACTGTCCAGTCTAAGTGCTAGCTATGAAATAATTCAAAATGAAAAATCATGTTTGTGTGCGTTACCTCTGTGCTAGTCTGGCTTTGGCTCTGATTCTGTGACTGTGCCTCATTCTCCTGCCCTCGGATATCCAGAGAGTCCATGCTGGATGCCGAGGCAGAGTTGACGCTTGACCTGGAGGAATGACCGATCGAGCGCACTTCCTGGTCGCTGACCGTACCAACCGATCCTGTACGGCGATGATGTGAGTTAGAAGGCGGGTGTGAGAGAGTGGCAGATGAATATGAGGAGGACGACGATGAGGAAGATTCAGAAGTTTGCTTTGCTGCCTCGTCCATGCTCAGGGATGCCTTTTCTAGCTGAGCAGTGATGTCATCCAGGGAAAAGTTGGAGGCCAGGGGCCGTGACTGCCCGCTGCCACCGCGTACGGTGGAGGCGGGAGAAGCTCGGGTGCTGCTGCTGGTGCTTCCTCCGCTGCTGCCCCCTCCGGTGTGTTTGGTGCTGGCCGAGCGGCCTGTCGGTCTCTGTCTAGATTTGGCGTCTGAGGTCTTGCTCATGGGTTTGCTGAGCTCTTGTTCTATTGAACACAGGTCAGCCATGAGAGCGTCCAGGTCCACCGTCTCACCCTGGTTAATGGCTTCTACATGGATAGATAAGAGGACAATTTGGATTCATACATATACTAATGTTCAAACATTTGGGGTCCGTAAGATTTTTTTCTGTTGTTTTGCAAGAAATTAATACTTTAATTCAGCAAGGATGTCACAGTAAAGAAATGTATAATGTTACAAAAGATTTAGATTTCAAATATTTCCTGAGCACCAAATCAGCATATTAGAATGATATGAAACATTTTGCTGTTATGATGGTGGTTTTATGATAATCCATGAAAATTGCAGAATGCCAAAACATACACGAGAAGGCATTGTGAGTGATAAAGAATGTTGAGTAAACAGAGGTGGTGTGTGTCTGTGTGTAGTCTAACCATTGATGTTGTACATAGAGAAACGGTAGGAGAAATTGGCAAGGTTTGTTTCCTGTCTGAGAGGAGCTTTTTGCACTTTCTCAGGACGCCCATCATCCAAACTCTAACATTAGAGAGAAGGGGAGGGGGGGGGGGGGTTTGGGGGTGAGATTAGGTAAGAAGAGACAGCTAAATCATGGATATAAATCATCAATACAATATATCCACACATTAAAATAAATGAAAAAAAAAAGTATCTGAATTAAGGCTGTCAATTTATTAAGGATTGTAAAAGAATACTAAATTCTGGTCAAAAATTACTTTTATGTTATAACCACTAATTTTCCTGTTATCACTGTAAAGCTGCTTTGAACTTTGAAGCAATCTGTATTGTAAAAAGGGCTATATAAATAAAGGTGACTTGACTCCTTAAGCAGCAAACTGTCAATCCATAAATTATATTAAAATGCCAATGCACTTATAGCCTATGTTTTTATTAATTTACATGGCTTGTCCATGTCTAAAACAATTTTTTTTTTTATCACTTTAAGGGGATGAATTTAAATAATCTTGATTTTTAGTTGTTTCAGCTTATTTTTATGCTTGTTTTGTCTTATTTAAAATAATTTAATTCATCTTCAGGCCCCCTTGACAGTCTACTCTGCTGAGGTCCCCTAGTTGAAAAAAAAACAAACAAACAAAAAAAAACCACTCCATTCAATGACAGGAATGTAAGGTCTAAATGTAAAAATAGGGGAAAAGGACATGTACAAATAAATATCCAATATTGACCTATACCGACAAAATTTTTTTACATTATTCAAATAAATTGCATATATAAATAATTTCAGAGAAAATCCCACAAAGTGAAGATAATACATCATATTAAAGATATAATACATCACAATGTCACATTGAGAGTGAAAATGTGTCACCTGTGTGAGTTTGTCCAGTTCTCCCAACCAGGCGCCAAACATCTTGTCCAGATCCTGATCCTCCTTATCACTGTCTTCTTCAGCAGCATGATCCAGCTCATCATCTGATACCTGCTCCATATCTGCTGTAACACACACACACACACACACATAGTTACATGATACAGCAGCCAATAAGGGCTCAACCGGTGTGCCATGTCCTCATTAACATGTCCAAACATACAGAACATCACATATATTACACGATGCTGACAAAGCACACCGAAATTTTAAGATTGACTTGTTGGGTTTGATGCGTCTTATCAACACTATTAGGTTTTAATTCAATTGAGGTGTGAACTGAAGAATGACGCACATCACAGGTTGTCATGATGATTGATTTCGCTTCCACTTATGTAACCCGGTGTATGATATTTATTTCTCTCACCCTATTTCTCCTTGTCTCACATCACCATGGCAACCCTCAAATCTTTCCTTTAAATAGGGTTGTGAAATGACAACTTCAAATCTGCATTTGACACTGCAAAAGTCTGGAATATTCAAGAAAAATATGCCAGTTTTGCCCATTATCTTTAAACAAGCTGATCTGTCAGACACCTTGAGTGGTAATCTCTGTGTAAAGTCAGACATTATTATTTCAAGGATGCCTTCTGAGAGGGTGTGATGTAGTTGTTATGGAAACCTCAGCTCTGTCTCAAAGACTGGCATAGTTGCTATAGCAACCCTCTCTAGATCTCCCACAATCAGTTTTCACCCCCCCCCCCATCATTGCCGTAACAACCCTTGCTGTACCTTCCGCTGTATTTTCTAATGAAAATGATTTCGATTACTGGCTTTATTAAAATGACTCAAAATACTTCTGTATTATCTACAAGTCATACTACACTGCATCAAGCACATATACATGCACATTAGCACACACAGATCAACAAAACATGGTAATTTGACTTGCAGTGCAATGAAATCATATTTTCTCTAGATATAGAGTAAACACTATAATCAAGGGAATGCTGTAATGACCTCAATAGAATAGTGGTGTGAGGGTGTAAGGCGATCGCCGCCCTCTAGTGGACGGTAAAGTAACTGCTGTACTGTCACAACAACTGGGACTCAACAAAAACACTCGACTCAGCATGCCTGTAAGCATGTATAAGGCTTTTCATGCTGAGTCAGGGTTGGGTGAATGGATAAACCATGAACTTTGCTGAACAACTACCAGATGAGTCACACACCATGCAAATATGCATATGAATGACAGCCAGATTCACTTTCACTATCAGTAGGAGACACCATTATCAAGAGACATTCACTATTACATGTAATATATATTACTACACACATTATAGATTTATTATTACACACAACGTGAGACTGTAGAAAGCTAAACAGACCATATTTTCAACGCTCTCATTTCATTTTCCATTTTTTTTTTCACTTTCTCACAACTCGCATGCCTTATGGGGACCCAGAGTGCAAAGATGACCCTTCCCTCTTTGATCCAACAAGGGTGTGTCTGGACTAATGCATGTACCAAGCTTTATCTTAGCTTCAACACAAAGTATAAAACATTTACATAGGAAACATTTAGATCAGAAATCAGAATATTGAAGTGAGCCATGTTATAAACTACACCAACCAAAGTCAAAATATACACTACCGTTCAAAAGTTTAGGGATAGAAGTTATTTATTCTCACCAAGGCTGCATTAAAAAAATGCAGTGATTATTTTTACAATTTAAAATAGTTTATGCCATTCTATGTTTATATTTTTTAAATGTAATTATTCCTGTGATCAAAGCTGAATTTTCAGCAGCCATTACTCAAGTCTTCAGATCTTTCAGAAACCATTCTAATATGCTGCTTAGGTGCTCAAGAAATGGTTCTTATATATTATTATCGATGTTATCAATGTTTTAAGAAAAAAAAAAGATATTTTCAGGATTCTTTGAAAAAGCATTTAAGCATTTAAAGCATTATCCTTTTGTACATTTTGTCTTTACTGTCCTTGTTATATCTTAGGCCGCGTTCACGGCAGCAAAATGGTTGTCAGTCCCGTATTCAAGTTCTTAATTCGGTTACGGGAGTGACAACCACATTCCATAACCGAACTCATAACAACCGTAAATTTTCAAGACTCACAACCGCATTCTCAGAAAACTTGCGCTGTGTGAACGCAACCGGACTGGACAACTAGTTGCGATGGCGCTATGAGCGGTGTATCATCTAAAGGTTCTAGACCCAGTCTCTGTTCCACCTGAGCTGCTCCCATCAGTTTTGTGTTTTAAGGCCAATTCACACTGCACAGACAAACAAGTCTGCCGTTGGATTTAAAATTTTATGAAAAATAACTGTCATGTTCACACTGCCCCAACAGACACTGACTGAACATGGTCAGTCAGGTGAAAACAAACCCTGACCAATGGCAACAGACGCCGACAGGGGTAACTCAGACTGTCTACATCAGGCCTTTTTGGGACTGGGATAATAGTGGCTGATTTAAGGCATAACACACTGATCCAACAAAACCCAACAAACGTGTCTGTTGGTGTTTGTCTGTGCGGAGTGAATTGGCCTTTATGCATTACTCAAATGCTCCGCTCTCCACCCAGATATAAAAGCTGCAGTAGGTTAATGAAGATTTAAGTTCGATTGGACTCGTCACATCAAAAGTTAGGCCTATAAGACTTTTTAGTTTGATGGCAACACCATCTTTGACATTACTTTGGTATTACTTTGGTCACTGTGGCTCTGGTTACTAGTAAGACTATATGGGCTCGACTCACGTTGCACATTCATACAGACAGTGTTCGAGACACTACTGTAAATTGCTGTTTGAACAGTACACTTCCGAGACTCACACCACCTTAGTGTACTTCTAACAGCTCATTGCAATGGACTACAATGGGTAGTTATGTCGTTTAGATCTTGAGTAAAATAACCGTGAGAACGGTTTTCCAGGGGTTCTTGAGATTAGCCTGACTTCATAAATATCGTACCAACCCCATCAAGATAGCTGTACTAACACACAAACAAAAGACAAACTGAGAGTCAGTAGCTACGTTTCCATCCACCTATTTATATGCGCAGTTTGGGATATCGCATAAAAAAATGCTGGATGGAAACGCCAAGATAAATTCTAAAAATGCACATAAAAAAGATGTGATGTGCATCAAAAAAGATTCTGAGAAGTATTATATTATATTATATTATATTATTTTATATTATATTATATTATATTATATTATATTATATACACAAACATTATTAGGCTATTATTGTGGCTTCTCCTACTGCATCAACTCCCATTTTTGGTTCAGTAATTTTTATCGCCAGTCAGAAAGTGACTATTTTGTTCTCTTTGACTGACTGGTTGGAAACGGTGCTTTATTCGCAAATGTTTTATGCGATATTCCAATTATATGCATAAGTTAAATTTGCAACTTTGGATGGGAACATAGCTAGTGTTTGGGTTAGGAGATTCCTGGTGTTTTCTAACATCACAGTCCTGCTGACATCCACTCTAACAGACCTCAGATTGGCAGGAGACACTATAGTAAACTGAATGTTTTTTACCATTATGGATTTAGACATCCCAGGGCGGTCGGCATCTTTCAGGATTTGTATATGCAAGTCCAGTGACATGATACAATCAGTCACACACGTTCTCAGGTCAACAATGTGCTCACGAATCTTTCAAATATATCATTCCAACCCTCCTGTTCTGTCTCACTGCTTTCAGACCAGCAGGATGCTAATGACGCCTTCAGTCTACTGCGAAAGGCCACGGTTCTGCATAATCAGTCAAGCACAAAGAAGATAAATAAAGAGAGAGAGAGGGAATGAGAGGGGAGAGTGTGGGACAAAAGGAGATTTTGCTGAATTATGGAGCCGTAGAAAATAATAATAAAAAAAGGTGGAGATTGGAAAGAGTGCAGAGGGAAATTAGAGAGGTGTGTTATCTTGGCACCCTGTTGCTTAACAGCTGCTGATTTAAACTAAGCTCTGCTAAGCTCTCTCTCTCTCTCTCTCTCTCTCTCTCTCTCTCTCTCTCTCTCTCTCTCTCTCTCTCTCTCTCTCTCTCTCTCTCTCTCTCTCTCTCTCTCTCACACACACAATGGTAATGGTACAAAACATGAAGTCATACAATTAATTCTTCATATTTTATCTGCCACTACACACACGAAAAAAAAAGTGTGGGTCATTCTATGAAATTAATGCCGTTTATATTTTAAGTATATAATTAACTGAATTTTGCCATTTAAAGCATACTAATATAGGGATAAAAATGTAAGACCCCCTGTGGTGATAATCAAGTTTTTTTAATGTTGTCTGTATGTGGTGTTTTTAATATGCTTTAAGAGAAACCACATGCAAATTCATGTCAACCCCATTGCTGAGTATTTTCTCCTTAAAACTGCAGTGAACCAGAGACAGTCTCAAAAACGCGGTTTGAAATTGCAGTTGTTCTCTATGTCACAAATATGTTTATGTACACAAAAATATGTAACCAATCACGTCAACGTGCCGGCAGGCTTTAGCAAATCATTAACTATGCTGCGAGGAGTTGCTATGAAAAATCAGGTACATTCAGCAATATAGCTTGTGAATTATATATATGATATATATTACGATGTTATGATGAACTATATGCCTTTCTCCACTGATGATCTGAGTTATTCAAAGCGTTTCTAAGGACTCGGATTTTTAGAGGGCAGCTGTCTGACTGAGATGGTGAATGGGAACATGGTTTGTGTAACATTAGCAACACATTATTAGCTGATAACAACGGTGGTGTGAGAGGGTGGAGGCGGGGACTAATATGCATATTCATGGTTCCGTGTATACTAAATGAAGAAAGGGTGTAGAGTTACATTCAAGCTATTTTAAGGTATGAATAATTTTTTACACAGGAAAAAAAAACTTTTACATATGTAATTTTCATGATCAAAGATGAGTTTTAAGGGATAATGCTCCTGACTACAGGGGGACTTTCAAATAAAATATTTGAGATATTCCGAATGTGACGAGGGTGGAACAATTCAAAGCAAAATGACATGCTGCTCTTCTTATTTAAAGTTATGACATACTTAGCATCAAGGAGTCAACAATATGATTTCCATAAAAGTAGAAATTTTAAATAAGAATGCTTTATGACGGTGTGATGTGGAATGCTTTACGAATCGAATAAAATGTTAATTCAGAGTAGAACTTGCTAACATTTGAAACTGGCTCTTTTAATGATTCATTTAATTAAAATGAATGATCCATATATATTGATACCCCAGAACTTTTATAATGGGATATACAGACTTGTAAAAATTCATAGTTATGCATATAATATTTTAAAGGGATAAGCTCATAATTCATTTTTATTAATACATTTTAAGCTTTTCAAAACAAAGTACATTGTTGTATTGGGTTCAGATGTTGTAGACATGTACTTGTGACTTGTGTAAGAAAGTGAAAATAATATAGATTTGAGAGGAGAATAAAAAGAGAGGAGGAACAGAGGGAAAGAAGGGAAATGTCCAGGATGTGCAGAATTCTTTATTTCCCCCACGAGCTGTTCTGTCAAGGCTCTCCCACCACCCTCCAGCAGCTGTTCTCTGACTGACACACACACACACACACACACACACACACTGAATATGACATCATCATGGCTGGCCAAGGAGGAGGACAGGAAATGGAAGAGGGGTGAACAGGCTACCACCCTTTTCCATGTGCACAATCCACTCTTTCAAAAACACACGGTGTCAAAGCAAAGCAACAAGACACACTACAGCTGTCACCTCTTGCACAAACACACAAAAGCACAAGTGTGCATTGCTACATGAGCTTGGCCACAAATAAACACACACGCACACAAGTGGCATGTGTGCTAATGTTATTATTCAGCCTTACCCAAACACAAGACATATGGGGTTCTGAGTGCCATTTAAATCTAATAAATCACTTTCCAGCAGATGCCAACTTCTGAATTAACTTAACACTCGAGCATAAAAGGAGAAATATGTGTGTGTGTGCCTGTCCTTTTCAGTGGTTTTGAATAAACACTGATGTTAAAAAAGACTCATGTTAGGACAGACAGAACTCAAATGACCTCTTCCCTGTGGACATGTCTGCAGTAACAGCTACACTCGCTGAGATAAATCGCTCACAACCGGTCAAAAACATGTCTGGATAATAACATCACTCAAATAATAATAAAATAAACAACTATGATAAAGCATAATGAAAATGAAGCTTATTTTCATGACTATTAAGCAAATCTCTCTCACTGCTGTAATTTTTGTTGAGCGTTTATTTTTTTTATATATTGAAAGCGTGCAGCCCATATAATTTATTCTAAATGTCGCTCTCAGCAGCGTGGGCAGTGTCGGATGTTCGCTAAAATTATACCGCTGGTCACGCATTTGAAACTTCTTTTCACCCCTAAGCGGTGAATGGAAAAGAACTTCGCTGTGAGTATATCGGGGCCTTTATGATCCACAAAATAAACAACTTTCATATGTTTCAAATAAGCACTGTCATATGTTTTGAGAGCATATGACTTTATTACATCAGTATGATTCCACATTGAATTAATCATATAAATTAAAGCAGAAAGAAAATAATCCCTCCTTCTCCACTGACACAAATCCATTCTCTTTAAATAAATTCCTTTTCACTAATTTTTCAGCTTTCTACATTTTTTTCAAATAAATACTAACTCTGCAGAATTAAAGGCAGCTTTTTATTGACCCACTTCATTTTAATAACCGTTCTAACACAACACTCTTGTAAATGCTTTAAAAACACACCAGTCATTATGTGACCAAAACCCTACCTGTGACCTTTGAACATGTCACATTGATACATTTAAAGAACAAGTTACCGTACTGCCAAACAGATGTCTGATTGTAATCTGCATGTGCAGCAATGACTGGATGTTTCATTAAAAGAGGTTAAAATTTGGGTGGGAAGAGTGCGGTGAGTATTTTTAGCTCTGCTTTTTCCCAAATCTGTTCTTCAGCTCTTGTCATGCATTACGCAAGGTGAAGAATTGGCTCTGTGAGGGCATGTGAGGAAAAAAGGCGAATGTACATCACATTAGAATTACATGAAAAACCATGCATGTGTTTGAAAAAAACTATGCATCGCTACTATCTCTGAACTCCTTCACAAATACAAAAACAAATCATTAGATATGGTAACACAAATATGGATGCAAGATTGATTGAGAATAGCATGTCCATTAAGAAAATGTAATATGTTTAACAAAAAAAAAACAAAAAAAATCATTCTGATATAAAATAAAAAATGTGTTACTAAAATGTTTATTTTTGTGTTTATGTGAGTGGCGAGGCCAGTGAAAATATTGCAGATCAAGTACAGATACGATATATACTGGCCTGTCAAAAAACCTTTATTGGCGAGGCCTGGTAATGAGCAATTGAATGAATAATTATTAACCTCAGTAGAGTGACAAATTAAGCATCTGGAGCTGAAGACACTTTAAAATCCATCACCTCTCAGTGTAAAGCAAACAGCTGAATGCGGCTCACACCCTAGACAGAAATAGCATCAAATCACATGTGCTGAGCAATTGTGAAGCTCCAAAAAAATCTTCAATTAAAACATTAGATGCTTGTCTGTATGTGTGTGTGTGTGTGTTGCCAGATGGTCTCTGAGGGAGGATGGCATATGACAGCATTCCTGTATAGTGCAGTGGGACACAGATCAGCTCTAAGGAAGACAGAAAAAATCAAGTATGTTTAGAGGAGAGTGAAATAGGGGACAGAGAGAGAAGAATACAACCTGAGGGATAATTCTCCCTTAATTTAGTACACAGACACACAGTTAAAATCACTAGTATGAGACATTCAAAATACATATTTGGATGCTTTTTTCCCTGTCTGCTGTTTTCCTGTACCTCACTCTGTGAGGGCATGCCTCCACACACATCTCTGACGTGAAGTATCCAGCTGAGTCACATGGCGGGTATTGATATGAGTTAAAGGTTGTTGACAGTGTATGTGAATACATTTATATTTAATTTAGCTACACAGTGAAGACTATGCAGTTTTTTGTACATTTAATTACTTTATACAATTTTTGTAGTATTGCTTATTTTTAGTGCTTTAAGTTTTTCAGGTAGGTCTGTTTCATTTGTCTTTGTTCTATTGCTTTTAATTAGTTTCTTTGTTTACTTGTCTCCGTTGAGCTTGAGATTTTTTTTAAAAACTTAGGCTAGTATTAGTTTTTTTTTGTGATATTGAAATTGGCGTATATCGTATAAAAATGTATATCATAAAAACATTATTTAAAGCAAAAATAACTACATTGCACAATTAATTGCACTGAAATTGCACGCGCGCTCTCACGCATACACACCAAATATGCCCCGCCGCAGAAGTATGATAATGCACATCATTCCAGGAAATCCCTATCAGACGTCATCGCTGTAGCTGAATAAACAGACGATTGAAACGCTTTGAATGATTAAACATGACTAATAAACACACAACTGCCTTATTCTGTGTAAGAAGCCACATCATCTCACAGAAGGATGCTCAACTGACGTTATGAAGTAAGTTTGGAGTAAAAACATGTTATTAAATGTTGTCTATTGTTGGACAAGAGGTTATTAAAGCAACACTAAGTAAGATTTTTTAACTTAAAATAATGTTTCCAAAATCGTTTCAGTGGTTCATTAAGTCGTAACAGGGTGAAAGGCACTTTTTCCTCCGCTTTGCGGTTTTATATCTGCTATAACCACGCTATGTAAGATTTCCAGATCGGGTCGAGTTTCTGTAGTTCTAATGAGACATAAGAAAACTACAAATTTGACATGCTTTACGTCAAGCGTTCCAATAGTCATTATTTTGTTTTTCTTCGTTTCTGATGTCGCAATACATCATACTTTCATGAAATCATGCAACATACTCTACCTTGTCTGTGGACATCGTTCATTCCAAAGCCGGTGCTGGATAAACAACGAGCGTGCGTGTGACAGTAGGCTGCGGTAGGCTAAATTATTTACGACAGCGGTAATGGACAATTCCGCTTCCAACCTGTAGGGCGACCGCTGAGGAAAAGTTACTTGGTGTTGCTTTAAATCGTTCTCAAAGCATTTTTGGAAAGCTGTTTGGAAAGCAAAGCATTGGAAAGCCTGTTTGACGCGTGTTGCTTTTTCAAATGCATGTTATAAGTGACTCAAACTCCCAGTGCTTTCAGACGGTACAGCGTTTACAGAGCTGTACTTTGTGATTTCAAAATCGCAATAAGCCAACTCGATATAATTGCGATTAACAGTGCAGCCCTAACATTGAGCATTAGTTAGTGTGCAAAAATCGAGTTGCAATGACGAGATCACTGCATTCATGCGCACAAAAGACATGCCTGTCCTCGGCTACAATACTCAACCGTTCATGCGATAGGAGTAGATAGATCTAAATATAATGCTATAATCAACACTTTTCACGATTAGTTTATCTCGACAGCTGTAATAGTAAAAGGAAAACTTGCATATGAGAGTTCCACATGTAATACTAATTTCATAAGCTAAGATTAAAAATTGGCGTTCATTAACCTTTAAAGACATTTTTAAACCATTTTCTGCACAGACTAAAAGCAGAGGGACAACTGGAGAGGGTATTTCTAGCCTGGAGAGTTTGTATAGAAATGAAAGTGAACACTAAGTCACTAGAAAAACTGATCAAAACAGCCCTGAGCCAAATCTCGGCTACCAAAAACTACAAACTCAGAATCTACACTGTTATTCTGAGGATGGTTTCTGATAACAAGTAACAAGACAACAATGAATACTGGAGGAAGGTGTTAACTTATTTCAACATGAGTCAAACACCACTGAAGTACATTTGTCAGCTGTCAATCATTGTGCTTCATTGTGGCATTTCTAGGTTAAATTTGTTTACAGTCATCACACACAGAGGTAAAAAGGAGTTTGTCACATTCAAATTCTCTCAAACAAAACCTGACTATTTCAGGCTGAAAAGAGCGCCTACATTTATTTTCTTCTCTCCAGAACAACAGACCTTGTCTGAATCGAGAGAAAGAGAAAGATAAGGCATATACAGAGGAAAAGGCAGCAGGAGAGAGAAAAACAGAGTGAGAGACAGTGACATGGTGTCTTAAGACATTTCATTAGGGTGTGGGTTGATTCTTCTCACTTAGCACTTGATGTCATATCCTTTGGCCAACCAAACAGTACACAAAGCACACACCCGGTGGCCCAATGAAAGGGCTCCTTCATACAGGAGCCACACAAGTCCAAAGTTCAACACGAAAAAGGTGTGCCACTTTTCCGTAGTCTGACCTTCACTCTGTCTGACACAGTGAGCCAAAATGTTCAACCAACAAGGAAGAACTGAAACTTCAATGACACATAATCATATAAACCTGTGCCAATACTGTATAACCACAATCTGTAGAATCCATTATGGTGAAATGATCAAAAAAGGTCATCATCACAAAGTCCCCAGAATGAGCATTGTGAACATTACACAAACATCTTCATGTAGGGTTCTTTACACGCTAAAGAAATGTCCAAGTGTAATATCTGGAGGACTTCCAGCTAACATTCGGAAACTTTTAGGGAACATTAATTTCGGGCTGAAACAAGGATGTTCACAAACTTCCAATGAACTTGATTTTCAGATCATTTTACTTAAAGGGTCACTCCACCCATTTCAACATTAATCTTTATTGAAAGTGGGTTATATATGTAGTCGAAATGTAAAAGAAATTTTGAATTTGGTGCCCTCTTGACCGAGAAAAGACAGAAAATAACTTTAGGGCGCATTTGTATGTAAGACAACAACTCCCACAATGCACCACATTGCACAGCTCCGCAAGCCACTCCCACTAATCAAGAACAGCGCGCAAACATCAGAGAAATCCCTCTTCCGTCTACAAGGCTAGCTGCCAAAAGAGTTTGAAATTCATTTCACACAAAATGTCTAGTGAGTTGGCTGTGGCGAGCAGGACGAGGGCGAGGGACGTGAGAGGACGGCACGAGTGATAATGAATGACACCTGTGAGACGCAGCGGTCTCATATCTCTCACGGAGGAGCGGAAGCACAAAAGGAACAGGCCTGATTTTATGTTTTGTTTCTGTTGTGTGTGGCCAGCTGGCTTATACTTTTGTTTTGTATTTGCTTATTTTACTATTAAAATGTTTAAATGTTCGCCGGTTCCCGCCTCCTCCTTCCCACAACAACGAACCCCGTTACATTGGCAAACTCATTAGCGAATTACTCCTCGGTTGTATTTCTTTCTATATGGTGAATTATTGCATGATATACCTGGATGTTCAGTCAGAACATATGCGGTGCGACACTAGGATGGTTCACATCACAACACAAACGTCCGTGTGCTTGTCTGATTCAGAGATTTCATCCAGGAGAAATTGCTATCGTTGAAATTCTCTGCAGCAGACGGACTCTATCTGTGTCCGTAGCGCACAGCGAGAGAACAGGCACCAGCAGTCCGCCCAGATCGAGCCCGTCCGGGCTCCTCGTCCGCGACGGGCAGCCGCCTCCTGTTCCTCCAGCAGCCTCAGCTGCTCTTCACTATATTGCGGATTGTAAAGATAGCCACGAACAGCGGATTCGAGCAGCAGAATTTCAAAATCCTCTACTTGCATATGTTTAGTTTCTTCCATATCGTGTTTAGTTTCTTCCGTCATTGTCATAACTTCCTATCTCCACAGCGCTTGTTAGCTTAGCTTATAAACAAGATGGCTGATATTGATTTCAGTATCTACAAGTGAAGTCCCACCCACTGATCTGTGATAGCTCTGTTAGGGCATTAGGTCCAACCTATGGGCGGGTTTGAAAGGGTGGGATCTAGTGCTTGTAGTCTTTAGAGAAATCCCCCCTTCTTACACTTTCTCCTACAATGACGTAAAATGACGATTTTTGCGTCATTGTAGGAGGAAGTGAAAAAGGTAAATAGCGGATTTCTCTCGTCTCAGGGGAAAATGAGAGTGTTGCACGACCAATCGATAGTATGACTAGGTTTCTAACAATGGAAAGCTTAAAGGGTTAGTTCACCCAAAAATGAAAATTAAGTCAGTAATTACTCACCCCCATGCTGTACCAACCCCGTAAGGCCTTCGTTCGTCTTCGGAACACAAATGAAGATATTTATGATTAAATCTGAGAGGTGCATGACTGCTACATAGGCTCCCTAAGGGAATGACACCGGACGGCCCAGAAAGTCATTAAAGAAAATGTTTAAATATTCCATGTCACAACAGTGGCTCAACTATAAGTTTATCAAGCGACGAGAATACTTTTTGTGCGAAAAAACAAACAAAAATAACGACTTTATTCGACTATTCCTTTTCTTCCTTGTAGGCCTGAAACGAGACTTCAAGAGATTTCCACAACGCATGCGCGAGAATTGCGATCTCCTTCAACTACTTCAGTTAAGTTCTGCTAAACGATTAAGCTGACTGTACAATGAATATCTTATTTAGCCTACATAATGTCTACACTTTTTTGTTAGTTAGTTCACCCAAAAATGAAAATTAGCCAATGAGTTACTCACCCTGAAGCCATCCTATGTGTATATGACATTCTTCTTTCAGACGAATACAATCAGAGTTTTATTAAAGGGGTCATGACATGGTTTTTTGTTTTGTTTTATTATGTTCCCTTATGTGCAATTATAGTAATACTATAGTTTTTTGTACAAAAAAATTTAAAAATGTAGTGATTTATGACCTTTTCCCACCCTGTTTCTCCCCCTCTGATTCAAACAGTCTGTTTTGGAGGTGTTTCCCCTTTAAGAGTTCAGTGTTAACGCCCATTGTTATGATTGGCTAACGTCAGTGCTGCTTATGCATAAATTATTAACGTTAATCATTTTGTATCACATGAAGGCTACACAATTCTCCGCCACGTGAAACTTCGGTCTTCCGATCATTTACCATCGTGTCAACTCTCAATTGATTTTGATTCATATGCGCGAGGGAGGGAGAGAGAGAGAGAGAGAGAGAGAGAGAGAGAGAGAGAGAGAGAGAGAGAGAGAGAGAGGCAGAGCAAGACAGTTTGAAGTCTCTCTCTCTCTCTCTCTCTCTCTCTCTCTTCGTTCTTTCAGTAACATGCGCCCCCCCTGTCACACTCATCTACATCACTCACCAAACAAATAAGGCTTTGGCGGGCTGCATATGCTGCAAATAAACTGCATCCACCTGCTTTCCCTGACGTCTGGATCGTTCGGCAGCATTCAAACATGTTGTTTGTCCACAGCCAGGAACAGCACATCTGCGTGGCGTAAACAGACCCTCTCGCTGCACGTCAATGCATGCGATGATGTCAAATGAGGCGTAGTTGTCTTGCGCTGGAGGCGGTCATATGCAAACGACTGGTACGTCACTTCGTACCGTGACGTCACTAAGTTAAAAGGATCTAGAACGAGCTGTATTTAGAGCTTGATTAAATAAATGGTTCGTTTATAATGGGGAGGACGTCTTAAGCTATGAAACTTGCAGGAGGTTTTAATGGTACAAAGACATCTTAAATACCAAAAGATCAAGGCAAATTTGGTTTCTCATGTCATGACCCCTTTAAAAAAATGTCCTGGCTCTTCCGAGCTTTATAATGACAGTGAATGGCTGTTTCTGTTTTAAAGTTCATAAAAGTGCATCTATCCATCATAATAGGGCTCCACACGGGTACGGTGGGTTAATAAAGGCCTTCTGAAGCAAAGCCATGCGTTTGTGTAGGAAAAATATTCAGATTTAAAACATTATAAAGTAAAATAACTAGCTTCCGACCAAACGAACATACGGATTCTACTCAAGTCTAAGCGCAACTTAAGCGACGTACTGCTGATATTTACGCTACGCCATGATGCACTACGCTACTTCTGACGTCCCAAGTTGCGCAAGTTTTGCTTTAGGCGCAAGTAGACTACATATATTTGTTTGGCCGGAAGCTAGAATTTTACTTTGCAACATGTTAACTATTCATATTTTTCTTACACAAACTCATTGCTTCGCTTTAGAAGGCCTTTATTAATTTTTGGGTGTGCAGATCTCAGCACTGGACAAAAACTCTAGCGTTTTGAGTGGTGAGGGGATTCTAACTTAAACTCGTCTAATTGGAAATCATCAGATATTTATGTTTGTGATTGGCTACACTGTTCAATGCTATTTGTATTAGTTTAGAAGCTCTCAAGAGCACAATCACCAAATCTGTTTATGTTTATCAGTTTATGAAGATGAGAGCATTCGCAAGAGTGCAGAATCCAGTGAGAATTCATAGTTCATCTCACGGCCTGAACAAAACTCCTGCGTTTCAGCGATTACTAATCATAACGCCTCTTTCTCTTTTTGATTCGCCATTGCATTCATAAGCTCAACAGTCATGTGTGATTGGTTTGCGCAACGCTGTAAAACTCGTAAAAAGTAGATGCAACATGAGCAGAGCTAAATTTAATGCAGGAATCGACACTTTATTTAATTTTAATTTTCACTTTATTACAAGATTTAGTTTAAATGTGCAGGTGAATATTTGGACCAAGCCCCCATTAATATTTGACCCATGGCCAGGGGATTCCAAGGCTTTACACACGATATGCCTATGCAGCTAGTCTTGGAATTTATACTGACACCCGAAGATGTGAATGCAGCCTCACGCAAAATAAATTTATTCCATGAGCAAAAGTGTTCAATAATGAGGGTTTCTGAGATAAAGTGAGAAGTATTCATCTGGTCATATGAACTTAATATGTCAGCTCCCATGAGGCAACCAGCTCATGTGAAACACTTTTCATCATCTTTCATCAGAGTTCTTGATGCAAGTCTTAAAACAGAGGGTCTGCCTAATGAACGCTCTCTGCTGAAGAGTTCAGAACCTTCAACAATTGATCATTTTGATTGGTCCTTAAAATAGCAGACTTGGTTTGAGATTTTTTATTCCAGTGGAGGAATAAAAGTAGATTTAAGTGGTTCCATGAACTGTATCCTACATGCACTATTCTTTCTTCCACACCTGCCACATCCTGCCTGAAACAAAAACCAAAGGCACATGGTCACATAGTGCTGACTGTTGGGTATCCCCCTCGCTTTGCTCTGTGTGTGTGTGCAAGTATCTGAAATGCCGTTGTGTACAGCTACAGGGCAAGATGAGCAAGCAATCCCCTTCACTGGGGTCCCAGTCAGCATATAATGCAGGTTCCATGCAGGCAAAAAGCACCTGCAACATACTGCACAGTCTGAAATTTATATATGAGGAAATATAAAATTATATATATATATAAAAAAAAAAAAAAAAAAATATATATATATATATATATATATATATATATAAAAGTTTAATATATATATAAATATATAAATATAAATATATATATATATATATATATATATATATATATATATATATATATATATATATATATATATATATATATATACAACTTATTCTATGAAGACAGATAAAATCTTTGGCGCTACAGATATTCCATGTGATGTCACTAGATCCAGCAATTTAAGAGCTCTGTCAGGAACTGCAGTTCTTTAAAGGGATACTCCACCAAAAATGAAAATTCTGTCATCATTTACTCACCCTCAAGTTGTTGCAAACCTGTATGAGTTTCTTTCTTCTGCTGAACACAAAGGAAGATATTTTGAAGAACGATTGGAACTTTGGCACCATTGACTTCCATAGTATTTTTTTTTCTACTATGGAAGTCAATGGTGCCCCACAACTGTTTGGTTCCAATCGTTCTTCAAAATATCTTCCTTTGTGTTCAGCAGAAGAAAGAAACTCATACAGGTTTGCAACAACTTGAGGGTGAGTAAATGATGACAGTCATTTTTGGGTGGAGTATCCCTTTAAGGATCACCAGAGACTCTAGTAACCCTGCACTGTTCTCTCCACTTCCATTAGACAGACGGTACCGCAGCATCAGGCCTCACACCAGCTGGCTATGGGACAGCTTTATCCTGCAGACAATCAGAATGTTGAACTCCAACATCACATAACATTAGGACTGAAACCCCTCCCAACCGTTCAGCACTGCACTTGAACAAGAGGGGATCTCTGACCTGTCATAATCCACAGAATAATAGCTGCCGGTTTACTGCATCCCTTCATGCAGTTTTTGCCCACTAGTCTGTGCCAATTGTCGCTCATGGGCAGCACTAAGAGTAGGTTTTTGGAGCTTTGATCTGCATGCAGAGTCTTCCATTCAGCACACAACTCTGAACAAACTAGAGGATTTGTTGACTTTTAGGTCAGATTTATACTACATGCAGAAGTAATAAATACCAAATGTTTCACAGATATAACTGACAAAACAGACAGTTGTGCTGACTGACCCCTTGTGTTTCTTGCAAAACTTTATTAAAGGCACAAAGTCATGAACTTTGCAAAGTTTGGTAAAACCAGCAACTACTTTATCTCAGACTCACTTATTCAAACAGTCTGCTAACTGTAGACAAAGTTAAAAACACCCAGTGAAACAATGATACAACCGTCACCTTTACACAATGAACACCAGACTACAGAAATCCTGAAGAGACAAACGTAAAAGTTTCTGAAGTTGACAGTTAGTGGGACATTTTCAGCATTATGTTCAGTAATATTCATCGTAAAAATTATAATTTGAACAATATCAATACTTATGGCTCGATATGCTCACTGCAACATTTTTGGATGTTTTAGAATATTCTGATGCCGCCCATAGTGCTGATAGCCATGCTTAGATTTACAAGATTTTTAAACTAAAGTAAATCTTCTCAGAAACACAACACTAACAAAAAAATAGAGGTTAAGAAAGCATCTGATGATAGGGATGTGGATATGTTTTGCACCTGCTCTGCAACTCTGCACTTTTTTTTCCATTTGTGTCTACCCTCAATGGAATGAGTTAACAAAAATACCTGAAAATTTTTCATGTCAATGAAGGTGGAGATCCAGAGCACACACCCCTATTACATACATAATTGTCACGCACCAATGGCAGTTAAAATGTATTTAACAGCTGACGCAAAGGAAAGTTTGCAAGATGGCAAGATGTTTTGATCCACTGAAACAAACTCCACAACACTTTTGTTTTGGCCAGATTTTATTAGAAAAGATGTCACACATGTTCATTCTTCAATTTCTCTTAAAGTATATTGGGGCATTTAAGGCATGTTTACACGACAACAATGTACTAAAAAACAGACAATAACGTTGTCAAAACAATCCCGATAGAAAATGACTAAAAAGGCTGTATTATGCTGCCAGGCCAGTAGTTGGCGATGTCACTTTGTCAAGAAACATCCCGCGAACATGTAATATGCATGATTGAATGTTTTCACAAATTCACGTTTTTGTTGTTTACATGGAGATGGTAAAGGTATCGTTTTTTAAAACCTTGCACTTTGAAACCCGTTTACAAAAGCTTGCATTTTCAGGCCCCCAAAACATAGTTGTCGTGTAAATGAACGACCAAAGCGCATAAAAAGTTGTGTAAACAAACCCTTAATCAAAAGATTAAAGGTCTGGAAAAAAAGGAAGGAAAAAAGCTCTTTTTACAATACAGATTGTTTCAAAGCAGCTTTAACAGTGTCATCATCCAGCTCAGTTCAGTTCTCATATAATGGTGTCAATGCAGGCAGATCAATAATATTATTGAATATTAAGTGTCCCCAACTAAACAAGCCAAAAGAAAAAAAGTGACAGTGGCAAGGAACCAAAACTCCATCAGGTGGCAGAATGGAGAAAAAATAAACCTTGGGAGAACCCAGGCTCAGTCAGGGGGCCAGTTCTCCTCTGGCCAATGAACGAACAGTGTATGATTATGATTCAGGCAGCATTACAGAAGTCAGATTGGATTGGAACATTCAGAATATTTATCCAGTTCTATCTGGATGAAGATCGGAGTCATCACGCAGGTATGGAGACGGGTTTGTTCTTCATGGAATCTACATTGACAATTCTTAAGTGATTTATCTGTGCACATCTTTTTTATTTATTTTTTATTCATGAGCCCTGGCAATCTTTAATCAATTTTTTTTTTATCAAAAACATTAGCATCCCCTCCCCCTTCCCCCTGACATCACATCATTGATGATGTCGACACTGGTACAAGGGCTGAGCATCATGTCACTCACATGAAATCATCTCAGCAATCAGCAAATGACAATGTCCTATCAAAACTAGTTAAGTGTAAACAGTGTCCGTTTAAGAACTGCTTTTGTGTACCTTGCACATTTGTAATGTCTTAAGCACTCTGTATCTGTGCATTGTGTTTAAGCATATGTTTATGTGAATACTGTGCATATCAGTACATTATTTAGTACATACAAATTATTTATTATTTTTCTGTATGTTTGGGAAGAATGACAAGCAAGTGATTTTGATTTGTCCAAAAAACTTTTTTGTTTGTGCCAATTGCACTCCAGATACTAGTGGTGAATTGGCAAAAACGTGACGATTCTATAGTATTGTGATATTCGGACCACAATTCAATATTATTGCGATTCTTAACATATTGCGATACAGCAAGAATTGCGATTCGATTCTGCGATATATTGCGATTCATGTCCCCCATATTATTCAAAGGCATTACAAAAAATGAGGAAAATAAGACTGCTCAACTCACTTCAAATGTCACATTTAATTCTGTTAACATTATCTTCTACACATTAACTGAAATGCAACAACTTAGGAGGATAGTGCAAAAACTTTGTCCTTGAACATTCAGGACACATGACCTTATTACAGGACAGGACGTAATTATTCTCTGAATTGGAGACCTCTCACATGAATGTTGAGCTCCCAGCACATAACTTAAAATTATTTAAATACAATAGACTACCAAAGCAGACATAATAAGCAGACAGAGTAACATAAACCTGAGAATAACCATATAAATAATGTCAAGGTCTTTACTATTCGCTTTTTGATGAAAACAAAATGTACCCACACTTTCGATTTGAAAGAAGATGGAGCGTCGTGTACAACCGGTTGTGATGGTGAAGACATTTTCATTTGAATTTGCTGTTGAATGCACGACAAATGCACCGCAACAAGCGCCACCTTGTGGATGTAATACACAAATGTAAATTATCAGAGTAAACTCCGAGAAAACCAATGGAGAAAACCCAAAAGTAAAACAGATCATTTTATAATTAAATATTGCAATACTTTGCGCTACTGTATCGATATAATTGCGTGGACAAAATATCGCAATACTGAACAGAATCGTTTTTTTACCTCACCACTACCAGATACCCATTACTAGTATTACACAACTTGCAGTCTGCGTGCAATGTTCTCCCACAGTGCCTCCACAGACAATAGGGAGCATTTGACTATCTGACATATCTGTCCTCTTTTGCACTTCATGTAAAGTTGACTGTGTAGCATTGGCCAACTGCTAACTCTTTGAGGGCCTGTTGCATGTCAGGGTGGACACGCAGACGTAACAGAAGTCTCTGACCTGTCTCTGGCAGCTGGGAATGGCACGTCCATCCCCCACCCAAAAAACAAACGTGTTGCTGAGAGCTGGGCGGCAAATTGTCGCACCCGACGTCAGCCCATGACCTTTGACTTCAGCTGGCAGCTGGCTTGGTTACAGTGTTGAAAAGAAGGGCACCCATGCACTGCAAGTACAAGTGAAGCAGTAGGAGGCTACTTGTTATATTTGTGACCAATAGTAATCCCAAACACGTCAACCCAGTTTATTTAGACGCCAAAGGTGAGACAGCAAGAGAGAACGTAGATTTAACACAGCCTGGTCACCTGAGAGCCTCATGTCACTGAGTCTTAACATACGAGTCAGACTAGACATACTTTAGGTTATTTTTAAACATATTCTTTAGTCTGAACTCCAAAAAAGCCATTTACACTGGTTGTAAGCTTTAGACAGGGAATATGAAATACACAACCTGCTATCAGCGGATCTTTAAAGATTCCTCACACTACTGTAGCTTGCAAAAATAATCGATATTTATTGCAACATTTCAGTCATGAAAGAAACCATACTAAATATTGATTTTTTTTTTTGTTGGAAGCTTTGCAATTTGTGAGATATTTTCTCTAGTAATATCTTGATGTCTTACACATCTAGGCTACATGTATTCATTCAGGTATACAACGAGTATTTTGGTCAATGAAAAATATGAATGTCCAAAAAAAAAAAAAAAAAAAAAAAAATCTTGTTTAAAACACACCTGCCAAATTCATAGAAATATACTCTTTGCATCTTTGATTCTATGTGGGTTTGATAAATTTTGATTCACAAGTGGAAAACATTCAAGACAGTTGCCAATCTTCCCAGAAGTGGACGTCCCAGCAAATTCAGCCTAAGGTCAGACCGTGCACTGCTCAGAGAAATCGCAAAACACCCAAGAACTACACCTCAGAATCTACAGGCCTCAATTTACAAGTTAAATGTTAACGTTCATGGCAGTACAATTAGAAAAAGACTGGACAAGTATGGCATGTTTGGAAGGGTTGCCAGGAGAAAGCTTCTTCTCTCTAAAAAGAACATGCTTTGGTTTGCAAATCTGCATCTGAACAAACCATAAGACTTCTGGAACAATGTCCTTTGGACAGACGAGACCATATTGGAGATGTTTGGCCATAATGCACAGCACCACATTTGGTGAAAACCAAACAGCATATCAGCACAAACACCTTATACCAACTGTCAAGTACTGTGGTGGAGGAGTGATGATTTGGGCTTGTTTTGCAGCCACAGGACCTGGGCATCTTGCAGTCATCGAGTCGACCATGAACTCCTCTGTATACCAAAGTATTCTAGAGTCAAATGTGAAGCCATTTTTCCGACAGCTAAAGCTTGGCTGAAATTGGGCCATGCAACGGGACAATGATCCTAATCACACCAGCAATTCTAAACTAGAATGGCTGAAAAAGATAAGAGTCAAGGTGTTGCAATGACCAAGTCGATGGTATCCACCTTTAAGGGAGCTGTGCATAAACAGATGCCCACAAACCTCAATGAACTGAAGCAACGGATGTAAAGGAGAAGTGGGCAAAAATTCCTCCAGAACGATGTGAGAGAATGATCGAGTCATATGATTACTTAAAGAGGCTACATGCGTTTTTCTGAAATTTAAACTCGCGACTGACACCTGTGGCCAAAAAACAGAACTGCTCTTCCTTTCTGCTCGCTCTCGTACGTGCACAGTTCACAAGTCATCTGCTGCAAGGAGGTCAACATTATGTTTACAGAGGTAAGAACAGTCAAATACATATATTGTTTGAGATAAGTGCTGGCAAGCGGTGGTGGCAGAGTGATCTGAAACGTTTAACATGAACGCGCTTGACGTCACATCCGCCGACAGCGCGGGAAAAATCCGACCCGACAGAAAATAGGAAAAATAGGATACAGGCTTATAGGTGCACCCACTGTGAGCGGACAAGGTGTCAGTATGCTCAACAGGAGATGTTTGAGTCATAAATGGTAAAATAAAAAGGCTATTGTTACGTTTATTTTGGGGAAAAAGTTATATATAGTCCCTTTAAAGTTATGCTGCTAAAGGTGGTTCTACAAGCTATTTAATCATAAGGTGTACTTATGGTGCTTTTCCACTGCATGGTACGGTACGGCACGCTTTGCTGCTTTTCCACTGCATGGTACGGTACGGCTTGCTTTAAATGGTACCACCTCTGTTGAGTGAAAACACTGCAGATCACTGATTGGTCAGACAGAATCGTCACTACCAGCGTCATTGTATTTGCGAGACATCAAACCCGCTAGATTTAAATAGCCAGTAACAGCCACCGCTGTAGCACCTGTTTTAAAACTACTAAAAAAGAAAGAAAAAAAAAAACGTCCAAAAAAGAAATGGCTGAATCATGGTCAGTGGACGAAGTGCAGACGTTCCTCTCGTTGGTTGCCGAGGAGCGGATAAACTATAACGATCAGTCTATAATCCCACCCACTTTGAAGTGATAATAACTGCAGTGGAAAGGCAAACCGAGCTAAAGCGAACCGAGCCGTGCCGTGCTGAGCCGAGACGTACCACGCAGTGGAAAGGCGCAGCGAGCCGAACCGTGCCGCCCCGAACCGTACCATGCAGTGGAAAAGCGCCACAAGTTTGTCACACATGGCACATGTCAACCATTTGAAGCCTTGGCTGAAGCCTCCAGACAGCTCTTTGTTTAATATGGTGAACAAACTGGAATGTTTCTGGAAATTTGTTTGGAGTGTTTGTGTGTAAGTTTGCTGTAAATATAAATTTTTTCCTGGTTGCTGAAATTATACCATGCTAAATTTAAAAATAGAAAATATCTTAATATCCTGATTTCTTAAAGAAAAAAATGTTTCATTAAAAGAATGAACATCTTGTGAAGAAACCTATTTTGGCATACAGTCATGTGTAAAAGAAAGGGGACCCTTTTGAATAGAGATCAGGAAATTAAAGGGTTAGTTCACCCAAAAATGAAAATTAAGTCATTAATTACTCACCCCCATGCTGTACAAGTTTATCAAGCGACGAGAATACTTTTTGTGCGAAAAAACAAACAAAAATAACGACTTTATTCGACTATTCCTTTTCTTCCTTGTAGGCCTGAAACGAGACTTCAAGAGATTTCCACGACGCGCACGCGCGAGAACTTAACTGAAGTAGTTGAAGGAGATCGCAATTCTCGCGCATGCGTCGTGGAAATCTCTTGAAGTCTCGTTTCAGGCCTACAAGGAAGAAAAGGAATAGTCGAATAAAGTCGTTATTTTTGTTTGTTTTTTCGCACAAAAAGTATTCTCGTCGCTTGATAAACTTATAGTTGAGCCACTGTTGTGACATGGAATATTTAAACAGTTTCTTCATTGACTTTCTGGGCCGTCAGGATTCATTCCCTTAGGGAGCCTATGTAGCAGTCATGAACCTCTCAGATTTAATCATAAATATCTTCATTTGTGTTCCGAAGACGAACGAAGCTCTTACGGGGTTGGTACAGCATGGGGGTGAGTAATTAATGACTTAATTTTCATTTTTGGGTGAACTAATCCTTTAATATATTTTCTATTTTTTTTCTATTATCTAACCAGGAAAAATAAATTTTTACAGTTTATGCAAACACGCACACAAACACTCCAAAATAATTTCCGTAAACATTCCAGTTTGTTCAACCTATTTTAACAAAGAGCTGTCTGGAGCCTCCAAGCCAAGGCTTCAAATGGTTGCACTCATTCCAGGCATTATTCTCAAAAATCCAGCTGCGATTTTAAAATGCTAAACCTTCACTAAATTCTGTCTCCTAAACTGCAATCATTCTTTCCAACCTTGCTTCTGTCTGGACTTCCAATGGTTCCTCTGAAAACACATGTACTGTACACAATGGATATCTTTGTCCCGGCATTTTTCCTGTTAGCTTGGGGATAAAAAGATGGCAGAAAAAAAAAACAGACACCCAGCTTCCTGCAGACATTATTTGTCATGCAAATGTTTAACGAGACATTTCAGTCACCTCAGAACATTTTCACCACAGTTGTGCAATATTTGACTCTCACATTATTTGTTATTGTGTACAGTAGTTACAGTAGACTCTTTTCAGAATTTTTTCACCTTTCCTTCAGCACAGACAAATATTGCACACACCACACACCAGCAGTTCCAAACAATGCCCACAAAAGGGATCCAGACTTTGAAAGTAATTTTGTGGATGTAGAGGAGTGGCCTACCTTTGGTACAGTGTTGCACTCTATCAGTCTGCTCAAACTGCCCAATAGGTTAACTTATGCCTGTAGAAAGAAAGAGGGAATGTAAGCTTGTGTATACAAAAAATATGATTGTTTTTTTTTCTCACAAAAACTGGGACTTTGATGTGACCTGGTTTTAATTAATATGTTAATATCATAATTGACAGTCCCAATTGTAAGGTAAACTGTGTACCAAAAGCTTTTAACCCAGATATTGTGTAGACATAAAAAGAAACTAGAATCTATATTTAAATAGGACTAAAAAAACTCAAACCCAGAGTGGGGGATAAGGACAAAGAGTTACTTTAATTAAAACCACACTGGCATTTTGAACAAACAAATCTTTTCCCAGACAACAATGACTCATAACCTATACAATCCCTTTCAAATTGAATTACAAAAAGTGTGATGACTTAGTTGTGCTCATTCATCTTGATCAGGAAAGTCATAACACACAACCTCTTATTTGCCCTCAAAACCTTGACATACACACTCCCAAACACCTCAGCTGATGAGAGACAAAAGTGAAGAGTATCGAAAGGAGTGTATGTCCCGACTCCCGAACAAAGAAGACCCCAGCTGCACACTGAGGCACAACTGTGCCGACCGTCTGTCCACATGGCAGCATGAGACGCTGCGTGAGTGCCGCATGACAAAGCAGTGGCTCACCGACCTGCAAACCATGTGGTGTCCTTGCAAAATACTCCCTCATTAGATCTTTCTCGAGACACTTGGGGAGTGACTCATGTGTGTTAGACATACTGAACAACACAGTCTCTCCACATTCCATCCACAGTGCTGAAAAAACAGCTCCCTGATTAAATATTGTCTTTAAAAAGTTGTTAAAAATGAAGGAAGGTGGAGGAGTATTTGAATAGTGAGTCATTATATAAATCCTCTTATGACATGTGATATTGGTTACCATGGTAACAAAGTCAGTAAGAAGCCCAGTGTCCAGTGTCTACACTGCTAAAACGCATGGGAAAAAATACAATTTCTCTCTAAATAAACCAAAAGCACCTTGCTCATAGTGATGCGAAGGGCTCATGAGGTGTGCTGACACCTTTCCCCACACTTTCACAAAATGTATTTGACTAAGTTCACCTATATTTTGAAATTCAAAATAGGATAGTTTTCTGTTACAAAGTATGATACACCAACACACTGAAACTTTTAGCTGCAAACTAAAACCAAAAATCTAATTTCTGTAATTAAATGAGGGTAAGAGGGTCACTGAACTATTTTTGCTGTTCAGTTTGTTGTTTTCTCAGGTGATAAATGAAACCAGTCATAGTTATTCACAATGAGTAACTTCTCTACATCTGAAAACATTTTACATATTGGTACTCAAACATTATTTTTGTTCATGGTGAAGTGTGTCAACACTGCTGACAAATTTACCTGTTGTAGCTTATCCACGTTGTATGAACAAAAAAGACAGTCAAAACTGTGACAAAATATATCTTAAAATATAAATTCCTAGATATTTTCAAAATGCATGTTCTAGATCTTATTTGTGAACAATTCATCTATTCATATAGGCTTCATTTAAAAAATGTTTTGACCTCGTAATGTTTAATCAAAATGTTATATCTGGATCTTCAGGTGAAAACAACTTCTGTCTGGTAACATATGCAGGACTTCTCCAATCATTTTTAAAACCTGCCCCTGCAAGCTCGTGTTCATCTGCCCCCACTTTTGAGAGAAATGCCCAATCAAACAAAATAAAACCAACAACCAATGAATAGAAGCAAATTCTAATTCAACATTTTTTCTTTTTCAATAATCTGTTACACTCAGGTGCAACAACTAATCCATCTGTGTGACATGCTCGGAAACCATCAGCCAGTCACGTTGCATTAGGCCCTGTCCCAAGTGGCACGCTTAATATGCACTTTCGGTCTTGTGGACTACAATGGCTGCCGTGTGCGCCTGTCCGTTAAGTCCATGAGACATAGGTTGTCCCATTTGTCATTTTAGGTCTCAAAAGGGTGCTCACGGTCGATATGCGCCCTCAATGCGCACTTTTGCAGAGCCCGCACTGAAGCAAGCTCCACAGAAAGTGCCATTATTTCACGAAAGTGCGGACTCGTAGGAAGACCGCGAGTGCTCAGGGTGCAGTGTTTCCGCTACATTCATTCTGCCGTGGCGGGCCGCCACACCTAAAATCATCCCGCCACGGCTGCAGCTTCTCAGTGAGCTCTGATATTGTGCATAGGCTACTATTGTGTTATTGTAAAGCTAAAGGCATAAAAAAAACATTGTAAAGCACCATAAAGTTTTCGCACTATATTCCAACACTTCTAAAGTCATTCAATAGCATAATGTGAGGTAAAAATGAATATTTAAGTCTTTAAGTGAAAGTTAATGGAAACTCATCTCTCCTCAGTCATTCTCCTTTCAGCATTCAAACAGCGCGTCGCGTTCGGTTACGACAGTAACACGACGACACTCTCTTCAAGATCAATGTTCCCATTATTATTCTTTATTTGTAGATAAAGGTCTATGGTTTGCACTTTGACATATAAACACATAGACACATAAAATGACTTTATCTTGCTGGAGTTTATAGCGCTTTCTAAATCATATTCCTTTCTCCCGGGTGTCTGCTAGATTACAGCAGTGGAGTTGAGAGCACTATGAATTGTTCTTCATGCACACTGTAACTGAAATTTAAAACTGTTAAAAGAAAAGGCTAGATAAACGGTTGCATAGATATAATACATTAAGCATAGATGATATAATCTCTTCGCTTTGTGCTTTGAACTTTTCAATGCGAAGTGCTGCGCGCTGTGACTTCGCGTTGCTTCAAGTGCATCATTCTGCGCACGGGATGCGCATAATCGCTTTGCCACTCTTATTGGAGACTTTCATACTTAGGGGATGTTTGAACACCTGTGACAAGGGGGCGTGGCCAATTGGGATATCACTCATGGCCACGCCCCCTGGGGAAATGGGCCTGCCACCACGGCTGGAAAAAATCCTAGAGGAAACACTGGGGTGCCATGTGGGACAGGGCCCAAGTCTTGTTAAACTTCACACACTTAAGCGATCGAGCGGTGGTGGGCGCATGCACATCAATCAGACGGAGCGCATCAGAATAGGAGCGCAATAATTCTGACTAAATGTAAAAAAAATAATTTTTGTTAGAAATTAATTGTAGGTTTAAAATTCTACTTCAAAAACAAGTAATCATATTTATGAGAGCAGTAACAGTAAATGCACTATCGTTGGAATAGCCCATTAATGTAATATAATTAGCCTATGTTCAGATGAGTGAAGGTGTGTTCTTTATACCTCATACAAGTTAACATTTTGTCATTTTGTTTATTATCTTTTTTAATTTAGTCATTTTAATTTCTGCTTTAAAATAGTAAGCAATCAGTATTTTTAGGTTTAGCATGTAATGTTTGTATTTTAACCCTTTTTTTGCTCATAATGTACTAAATACATTCACTGTATTTGTTTTCATTGGGTTTATATTACACAGGACAGCATTGGGCAGAATATGAAATACACATGTTTTTTAAATAATGGAATCAATTAAAATTGTTTTTTAATTAAACATTTTTAATATATAATAATTTTTTGTTTTTTAATCCAATTAATCGATTAAAGGTGCAGTAGGGAGTTTTGAGAAAACGTTGACTTAGCCTGAAAATTTGAACAAGCACAACTTACAGGTCCCACCCCCTTGCTCTCTGCTGTGCTACAGCCCTCCCTCCACAGCTCCTCCCCCACAGCGGAGCCTACCATGAACGTGCAGGCTAGTAAGCAGGGCCACCGATGACGGCGGATAAACAGTTATGGCACATTCACTAGTAAGAACGAAACATCAATATGCTTTACATTGACTAAGGCCATTCTTTGACTACAAACTTGGTCCTCAAAACATTACGTATTTTGCAATACATGTAATGTAACTTTATAACGTTGCACCCTTTCAAGTTATGAATAGTAAGAAAATATAACGGTAACTAACGTAACAGTATGCAAGTAATTATTCTAGCGATATGTAGGCCTAATGCTAGATAAGGTTTGCTAGTACATTTGTAACGGGGATCAGTTGTTATGGGAAGAAGGAGGCGGGAACCGGTGAACGTTCAATAAGTTTAATAATAAATAAACAAATACAAAATGAAAGTATAAGCCAGCAGCCCCTCACGGACGACTGCTGGCACACAAAACTAGGGCTGCAACAAACGATTATTTTGATAATCGATTAATCTAATGATTATTGGAATGATTAATCGACTAATCGTCAATTATTTTGCCGGCTAATCAGTAAGTTTGGAACGATTATTCAGCTTTTTCAATTAGTTAAAACATTGAGTTATACATATTCTTACTATAATACAAAAAAAGAAAATCAGTTCAGCTTTTGAAATAGTTGTTTTAATGAACTTTGAGCCAACTAAACAGGTCATTCTCTTTAAGTTTTCAGATTTCGGTCCAACTCAAATCACACACAAATGCTCTGAGCATTGTTTAATAGGCCCATTGCTTTTCTTAGAACTGAAACAGAAAAAGGGTAATTTACTTCAGGACACAAAGAATGGTAAAATATTAATCTGCAAACCATTATTATAAATATAAAATTACAATCTTTTTTTTACATGACAATTGAGCTGACAGAGACGTTCTCATTCACCTTTTAATTTACAGTATGAAAAAGAAAAAGTAACTGCCATGATATTCTTCCTAACATCTCCTTTTGTAAGTCTTCATGATTATGGACCAAAATACAGGCAAGTGATAAGACTAACGTTATAATACCTGTTACAATAATACAAACAGCCCTGACTCCTAAGCTCGATCAAGCTTTATTCTATGCAAAATAAATCATCACATTACTGTAATTATATTATTATTGATTATATTCTTACTATTATTAGTAGTATTGCATTATCTAATAAAGAGATTTACCGCTAGTTAGTTAGCTCCAGCTGGAGAACACTCAATTCTCACCGGCTCCTCTCCTGCCGGGATGTTCCCTCTTTAAGTGCTCCGACATGCATGTTGTGCTCCCGTGAAAAGCAAGTTCCGCCTTGCATGTATTGCACATGACAGCATTGTTGGTTTGAAGTTTTGTGAAACTTTCCCAAACCTTGCTAGTTCGGATTCGTTTGCACTCCGTCATAATTCGCGCTGTTTTTTCTTTTACCGCAGTAGCATTTGCTTTGAAACAATCCATTGTTAAAAGCGCTATATAAATGAAGATGACTTGACTTGACATTTGTAAAGGGCTGCATTACACTCTAGCGCCACAGCGCCGTAGCGGTCAAATCGTGATATTGCACGCCCTTACATCAGGTCACGTTAGATCAAACGACTACTCGACAACAACGATATTTGTCGACAATTTTTTATTGTCGGCGTTGTCGACAATGTCGACTAATCGTTTCAGCCCTACACAAAACAGAACATAAAATCACAACGTAAAATCAGGTCTGTTCCTCTCTCGATCTTCACTGTCGTCGCTCACCCTTTATGCTTCCACTCCTCCGTGAAAGATGCGAAAACGGTGTGTCTCACAGGTGTCGTTCATTATCACTCACGTCCCTCGGCCTCGTCCTGCTCGCCACAACATTATTTCAGCAACATGAATATTCAGTGAATTAGCAGGTTTTAATTGTTGCTTTGCACAGTGCGTGACATTTTATCTACATGTAGAGTTTTGACACCGAGTCAATGGGGTCTGTCTAATTCTTTCTTTTTCGCTTGTTTATCGTCATCAGTCTTTTTCCTTTTACCCGTCTTTGTTTTATGAGCAGGTGCCACTCGAGGAATTGGCAGTTTAGGTTGTTTCTCCGCCATTAGAACAGCTGCGGCACACCGGCAATCTTGAGTTTGAACGACGATACGCGCTGTGCAAGAGAGGGGTGTGATCAGCGTGTACACGAGCGTGACTGACACTGCTAAGACATTCCTCCTGGCTCTGATTGGTTGTTTCTGACTGGGAGCGGTGTATTTCTGCAAATGGCAATAGGACCACTATGAGGAGCCAGAGGAGCTTGATTTTTTCACAGATTATCTGTCTCATTTTATACTGTCAGGACTAGAGCTGTGTTGAAAAAATCGATTCACCAATTCTGAATCGATTTTCATATAAATTTCTAAAGATCGATCCGTAACTCAGAGGATCGATTTAATAATAGGCTTACATTTTCCCTGTGAACTTTAACTTGCTGCGACTGGGAGATCCCTATGCGCATTGAAAGGCTTTCACTCAGCGGGCACATTGTTACGACAGCGGACTTTGAGTGAGTCACTAAACCGTTCATTCAACGAACACGTTCAGAAAAGCTGATTCATTAAAATAGATAATGAAACAAAGTGTTAATTATTTTTAACTTTGAGTTCCACTTTTCAAGGCTCAGCTAAGCAGCAATGCGTCGCATGGGTAACGCTGAAGCTGATGCTTCATTTATTAAAGACCAATATGGCATTGATTCAATGCGCGACTCGCTGATTTTATTTCCCCGCGGCTTCCTCGCGCTGTGGGAAGCTGACCAGCGCTGCTGCTGACGCGCATTTCCGTGACGTGAACGTTAAAAGGACTATACGACAAATATTTCGCTTTCCTTTTACACGGCAACCTTTCCACGAATATGACTTCAAAGACAGACGCAGGTAATCGCACGCGCTCTGCCGATCTCTCTCATTCACTGTCTGTGGGAAGCCGTAGGCTACAAATCACCATGATAAACAGTCTTGTTATCATTATGAACTTGTTCAACATTCAATACACATGCATGAAGTTCAAAACAAGAAGGGTATAGCCTTATAAAAAACCGTGAATATTGCTGCGGCTACTTGCAATCCTCTGCGGTTGACTTGTCAGTGTGTGGTACTATAAGATTGCGGATATCGCGTCAGCCCTACTACTGCTGCTGATATACTGCGTCCTCAGTCGTTTACACCAGTGCAAGTTTGTGAAAGCAGTTGTATCAACACTGTGGAAGGGGGATTGTTCTTTACAACCATCCATACTCAGTTGAATGTCTATAATAATAGTATCAATATGTTGCATACAGTCCTTCAGGTAACAGCTGAAAAAAATGCTTTTTTCAAAAACACTGATCTAAATCTCGAAGATCAGATCGGATCGAATCGAATCGAATGATGATAATCGATTCAAGATCTTGAGAATCGGAATCGAATCGATTCTTGAAATTTGAATCGAAACCCAGCCCTAGTCAGGACATAATGACAGTTTTAAAGGGGTCATGACATGGTTTTTTGTTTTGTTTTATTATGTTCCCTTATGTGCAATTATAGTATTACTATAGTTTTTTGAACAAAAAACTTTAAAAATGTAGTGATTTATGACCTTTTCCCACCCTGTTTCTCCCCCTCTGATTCAAACAGTCTGTTTTGGAGGTGTTTCCCCTTTAAGAGTTCAGTGTTAACGCCCATTGTTATGATTGGCTAACGTCAGTGCTGCTTATGCATAAATAATTAACGTTAATCATTTTGTATCACATGTAGGCTACACAATGCTCCGCCACGTGAAACTTCGGTCTTCCGATCTTTTACCATCGTGTCAATTCTCAATTGATTTTGATTCATATGCGCGAGGGAGGGAGAGAGAGAGAAAGAGAGAGAGAAAGAGAGAGAGAGCAAGACAGTTTGAAGGCGCGCGCGCGGCCGGGGCTCTCTCTCGCTCTCCCTCTCTTCAGTAACATGCGCCCTGTCACACTCATCTACATCACTCACCAAACAAATAAGGCTTTGGCGGGCTGCATATGCTGCAAATAAACTGCATCCACCTGCTTTCCCTGACGTCTGGATCGTTCGGCAGCATTCAAACATGTTGTTTGTCCACAGCCAGGAACAGCACATCTGCGTGGCGTAAACAGACCCTCTCGCTGCACGTCAATGCATGCGATGATGTCAAATGAGGCGTAGTTGTCTTGCGCTGGAGGCGGTCATATGCAAACGACTGGTACGTCACTTCGTACCGTGACGTCACTAAGTTCAGAGGATCTAGAACGAGCTGTATTTAGAGCTTGATTAAATAAATGGTTCGTTTATAATGGGGAGGACGTCTTAAGCTATGAAACTTGCAGGAGGTTTTAATGGTACAAAGACATCTTAAATACCAAAAGATCAAGGCAAATTTGGTTTCTCATGTCATGACCCCTTTAACAAATATGTAAAAAAAATAATTTACAAAAGTTACCTACAGCAGCTTTAATAAAAATATGGACAGATTAATTGGTTATCAAAATAGTTAAGTTGCAGCCCAAGTCACAATTAAAGAAGAAAAGATATGTCGCTATTTCCGTTTCATTGCGACTATAGGCCAAATCCACAAGAAGCCAGAGCTTTCCCTATTCGATCTTTTTTTCCCTTGTTCTAATTTTTTTTTTCGTAAACACGGCCTCGCCTAAAGAAATATTAAACACGAAACCACTGAAACCGACTGAAAATGATGTGGAATACATGCCAGACCAGTATGTGGCGCTGTAATTCTGCCACAGAGATACACTCAATAAGGAGAAGAAGACTTGGAGCATGCGCATAACCTTGCACGCTCTATACGAACCCAACACGACAGCAAGGTGAAGACGAAGATTGCTCACCGTAGTAGCAAAGGAGCAGAAGATTTTGCTTTGGTAAAGCTAATAGGCTCAGTAGCTTCTGCAGCACGAACACAAGCATATAGTCCACCATTGTTGTTGCTGTTACGTGTGACGTAGCAGTGTGTGACTAATGCTGACACTTGGTGTGATAGCATCATCGTTTCACAAAATGTACGGATTGGCCGTACACACGAAAACGCAAGGGTATCTGTTTCAGATTTATCCACTCTGGGACCCGGTTAAAAAAAAAAAAGCGGTTTCAGTGTCCCAAAATGCCAGATCCGTCTGAGCGAAACGCCAATACGATACAAAATTTGCAAAACGTATGTGCTATTGGAAGTTCAAGAAAAGGATTAAAAACAGGACAAATTACAATCTTTTTTTACAAAAATAGGTTAAGTACTAGAGACCATCAGTATACTGAAGAAAGACAAAAGAACCACGAGAAAATCCGGATGAGTTTCACATGACTGTCATGCACTGTGTCATAACACACTGATATTGTGTGACAGAAAGAGAGTTAGATGACAACCAGGTGTGTCTATCAGCATTTAATGCAAAGGGCACAAGCATAACCCAGCGGAAGGCTACACAGAGATTTCCAGCACGAACAGGAAATGAGGAGTGAGGAGGCACAGAACAGAAGCCAAAACAGTGGAGGTGATGTCAGAGGAAAACCCCATATTGAGACTTTACCATGAACAGACTATTGTTACTGAGTGGACAGATCGAACACAGTGTCCACACATGAGGATAGAACAGCACGACATTAAGATGGAGCTTGAAACGGACACTGCACGTCCCAAGCTGACTGGTACAGTTAAATTATAAGCTTAAACAAACTCAAAATTGCTTTTCTTTCTTCCCTCTCCAGGCAAGTAGACCCAGATGTACAGATTCTCACAAGTTCTCAATTAAAGATGATTAAAAGAATGTGTGTTAGCTAACGTTAATAACAAGTTAAGTTCCTCTGTCCTAATTTCTCTTGAACTGCATCAAAGCACATGGTGCAAAGCAAACAGTGATTTAAAGTATAAACTGCAATTCAATTACACTTTATGGACTTTGTCATAGATGTTTTTGACCACTGTCTTCCAATGGTATTTTTGAATGACTCTTTTATATGACTTGGGAGTCTCAGAGAGTTTTTCGTTCATTGTTTTTGTGACCAAGTATGCGTAATATCCTTTCGTTCATCAAATCGGTTTCCTGTACAGAGCCTATTTGTCTGTTATATGATAAAAGGACGAACGACTCAGACAAAACAACAGTTGAGTGAATTAATCATAATGAGTTTCTCATCTTCTGATGAGAAACCCATTATGATTAATTCACTCAACTGTTGTTTAACAGTTGGTAAGGTTTGGTAAGTTTGCATAAACTGACATGTTGGGGGAATTTGCATGCTAAAAATGTAAGGGGTAACATTTAAATTTAACTTTTGCTTTGTTGAAAATTATCCGTTTTTCACATCACTAGTACTAATTGTGATTTTACTCTTAGTCTTTAGTGATAATAACAGAGTCCGAGGACGTGAACAGCTGAGTAGAACGTCACGGGTTGTCATCTCATAATTATGGCAATTACGACATGCGCGAATTCAGCAAGTAAATTGACATTCTGAAGTAGAAAGACTGAAATTGTATTTTCTTATTAGACATACTCCACAAATTTTTGCTTTATTTACAACTTTGAAAACACATTTGTTTACAGTGTAATAGCAAATCAAGTAAATGGGTTAATAATTTTAAGGCTTAGCATATTTGAATTTTTTACCATATAAAATATTTTACCATACCAAAAACGAAGTTGAAAAACTGAAGTGAAGTGAAAAACCGACCTGAACGCTGACAGTTTGTCAGATCCCGTCAGCAGACCTGAAAATGGAGATAAACGGGTACTAATACCACATAATGGCTTTTTGAGAGCTAAATGTTAGAGCGAACATCTCTCTCTTTCTGATGTTCTCCAGGGATGTCCTAATGCTAAGTTATTGATTTACTAGCCTCAACTATAACACACACACACACACGACATGAATCAGCAGAAAGGTTTGAAATTGAGAAAACAATTTTATAAAAGATTTATCGATAAGAGCACAAGAGTATAAATTAGAACATTTCTACTATGACAGCTTCAGGATTAGGCCTAATGCACAAAAAATACGTTAATAACAATACTTTAAATATTTAACAACAGAAGACCTCAGACATTCATGTTAAACATTGTAAACCATCTGGTCTGTTTGGACAATCAATACAAATGATCAAAGTCAACATGAAAGAGCAAAAAATATATTAGTATTGACTTTATGGCACTGATGTTGACAGAAATATCTTAGATAGAATAGGTAAGTGGATCTACAAAATCTCCCGACCGTCCTTTAATAGGACACCACTGATCTGAAATAACAGCGATATTTACAACAACACTGGAAACCAAAGGAGAAGTATCTGTTAAAGCTGTGGAGCAGGCCCACTCTCTAAAAGCATCAACGTTATATAAATGTGGCCTCTTTTAGGTTTGCACTGTGATCTGGATTTAATTAATTCTCTATAAATTCTTAATCTCATGTCATAAAGACACACTGTTAACTGTTAAGGATTCTACAGCCACAGACAGATCCTCTATGCTGTAAAAAGTACACACTGTTTCAAAATTTCAACAGATGGAATATTCCCACAGTGATGGGGGGTTTGACGAAACCCAATTCCAGCTCCTTCAAAGCTACAAATTCTTCCATACAATGACCACTCACCCTACAGTTTTATGAACCTGTCAGAAAAGACAGCTTGCCATAATTTTGCTTAAGTCTTTCCAGATTTTGATACTCGCTACTATCAGTCCACTACTCTTTGGACTTCTCTGCGCAGAACTGTGAGGAAAACCAGCCGGAAAAAATGTGTGTGAGCCAAAGCTACAATGCAGAGTAAGAGTAAACCAAGGATGGGTCACATCTAATAATTGCCTAGTAGTCATTGACGTCTTAGAAAAGTTGACTTATTTATTTGTTTTATTTTAAAATTTTATTTTTAATATTTACATTTTTACAAGTGGTACTTTATTTGCTCTCTTAGATTCTATTAAGTTTTTCTCCACAAGAACATGTCTTTTGTTCACAATAAAGAAACATGTTTGGATGAACCCAAAATCAGCCTGATTATACAGGGCTTCCATAAAGGGATAGTTCACCAAAAAAAAAAAAAAATTGTGCCATCATCATTCTGCCATCATATTCAACCATTTCATTCATTTTTTAAACACAAAGATATTTTTTATAAAACCTGACAGATATCTGTCCGTCCACTGAAAGCCCATTCCACAAATTTGCAGCTACAAGAAGTAATCCACAATAACCAAGAGGTTTAATCCGAGTCTTCTGAAGAGACACAATCGCTCGCTGAAGCCCCACTAAAAAGGGCCAAGTGACGTGCCTGGCCAGCACAAAGAACTGCAGAGTGCCAAACAGTGAGGCTGACCTGGAAACAGGCCTGAGAGTTTCCTGTCGGGCACGTGGGAGTGTAATTGGGAGCAGCCACACAATAAAATGGCCATAATGGCCAAAAGATTAACAGGAGGGTGACTAGTGGTTTGGAACCTACCAAGAATGTGTGTGTGTGTGTGTGTGTGTGTGACACTGCACGCTCACCATTAATTGAATCCATGAAAGGGGCATAAACCTACTTGTGTACAAAATAAACCTGTGACACTGACAACAAACCCAATCATTGACTCATGTCTGAGAAGGACGGAGTCGTCGTGAACTTGACTACCTTCCCAGTGCAGATCCTGCTTAATTAATGCAGGTAACTGCAACAATCAATATAACTGTTTACCAAAATGCAATAATGTTTAATATAATATTTCAAATGAGAGATTTTCCACCTCAAATTAATCTTGTTTTATGTACTAAAAACCCCACTAACAGTTTGTTTTGACAACGTTTAAGGGAGTTCAAGCCTTTATTAACAAGGCCAGACCCACCCAAAAATTCACAATCTGTCATTCATCCTCTAATCTGAACCTCTCTTGATAGAGCACGTTTTCTTAATGCTACGTCTAGTCCTACCCCCAAAAAATCAATTGTGAATCAATGGAAACCACAAATGACAACATGTAAGTAGGTTTGAACTAGGAGTAATTAGCTTAGGTCTAGACTAGAAGTAGGCTAGTCTTTATCTGTGAAACCAATTTTATCTGAGGAAAACCAAGAATCCAATAAGATTAGATGACTGGGGACATTTCTACCTCTATTACAGGGACACACAAGCCTAGCCAGAAAAGTCAGCAAACAACAAAGGGACCTTCAACCATCAGTGCCCACGTGTTCTGCGAGCTCAAATATTCTGAATGACCCTGGATTGTTTATGTACATGGCTGTAAGACTAAGATCACACTTCACCCCCTTCTCAAGCACTTCACCCCCCTTCTTTTAATTCAGTATATTTCTTCTAGTCTTCCCTCTTTTTCTCTAATGTAAGCATACTGAATGAGAAAATTCTGTTCTGAGGGAAGGGAAGAACACTCAGTGATATATTTTCCAGCTGGATGAAGTAGAGCTGTCGTCATGGTGAGATCACTAATGTCATGAGAGGTCAAACATCATTGGGACACAGATGGAAGGGAAGAAGGAAAGTTCAGAATCTGGGAAATGAGCCACTTCATTTGTTCTTGCCAGACTAGCAAGTTTACTAATGAATTTCAAAATGGGTTGGACAAACATCTCAAGAGCAATTAGACAGTGTTTTGAGATTTTCCAAGTCAGTTTCATGGTTCAGTACTGTTTTTAAATTTTTGTAATAATGTTCAACACTATTTTATATGTTATGTTCGTTTTCATTCAGTATCCATTTTAAAACCTAACGGTTGATTAATCAGTTATCGGCCAGTGTGGTCCAACCTAGATATCTTTATTGGTAAAATCCACTATCAGTCGACTTCTAGATATTATGATAACTCAGTTTCACCCGACAATGTTTACTGTGCCTAGAGGGAGAAAATGACATTCTGTGATCAAATATAATCAACTTGTTTACAAGCTCCACAGAGCCACCCAATGCATTTAATTATAACTGTGAGTTTTAGTTTGCGTGCTCAGGATTTATCATGGATTCACTGCATTTACGGCCAGCAAAGCAACATGTTGCTACATGTTCTAATAGTATTTTTATTTTTCAGAAAGTTCTTACAGAGTTAATATATTTTGAATACTAGACTTTTCGTGCACACCCCTAATTCTCACCTCCAGCATTTTGTTATTACAAACTGAGTAGTGCTTTAGTTGAAATTTCCCAATTTTCTCTGAGCAGCTCACTAAAACTCTACCACATCATATGAGAAATGAGATGTTCCCCAGTTCTTTTGGAAAATCACTGGAATAAGATGTGTTCAGACCAGAGGAGTCAGTATCTTTGTCAATACTTGGGCTAGAATGACAGGAAGTGTGTGGCTACACCTCAATAATGTTTGAATCATCACAAAGATTCAAACTCTGGGGGTTTTGCAATGTCAAGCTACAGTCTTCACCTGTCTGTCTGTCCAAATATACATGACGACGTGTAATTGCATACTTAAAGGTTTAAATACAGATTTGTTGTTTCACCTCTGTAAGACAAAACAATAACACCGGGTCTATTTTTAAAAATCCATGTAAATGCACTTGTCAAGTCAATTTTATTCGTACATGCTTTCCACAACACGTTGTTTCAAAGCAGCTTTATTTAAAAAGCATGTTAATGTTTATAATACTTAAACTTAGTATCGCATTGTACCTCTTCACACATGCATAACCTCGATCATTTGTTTAAACTATTTGTTTAGGACTGATCCCATGATATCTATGTAATGATGATATACACCGAATCTATTAATGAGGACTAATCTAATACTTGTTCTGCTCTGCACATACAAGTAATACATACAGCCTGACTGAATCGAATTTCTTCACAATTACACTGTAAAATCAGATTGAATTCTTCTCCTGAATCAAATATTTTATAAGTGGATAGTAAATGAGAGTTTAAAATTAACAGTCAGGCACACACAACGCAAAGGTTCTTTTAAAACAGACATAGGGACATGAGGTGAATTTACATTATTGTTTTAAATATACAAAAGAAAATATGTTTTTATTTATTGAAATCTGTTTTTCTGTCTCCTTTAGTTTCTTAATCAGTTCTGTTTGGGAGTTAAAGTTGGGCAAATTACTTATGGAAAATCAGAGGCAACTGAGTGTGAAGAGTGTGGTTCTGGTAATCCTGAAAGCCAAGGGCCAAGCACACCTGATGACTGGTGCCAAGCATTTATACCAGCAGGGCATTCGCTGGCCTCCAGGTGCTCCATTGCGGTTCCTTGCTTAGGACCTATCTGGTTTCACTTTCCCTGGTGACTGTTTCACGGAGGGTTACAGTTCTCTTTGAAGGTTTGCCCCCTTTTCTGAGGGGGAGCTTTGGTAAAATAACACCAACTAACATCTGAGTCTTTTGTGTGGCCCCAGCTCTTGAAAAAAATGTGCACATCTGAAATCTCACTCAAAGTATCCATTTTCTACATTTTACACTTCTTAAGAGATCAAAATCATTCAAAACATGCAGAAGCCAATAGCAGAAAATGTATATTGTTTTTAAAATAAACATAGCTGCCAGAAGCTGGAAATGATGTACTGTATAAAAGTGTCCCATACATAGCTGGATTATCTCCCTCAAATTTGACATGAAATGTAAAAGCATGTTTAGTAACAGATCACACACACATATGACTTAGATCTTCGCCTTGCTGAGATGCATTAGCAACAGCTGTTTTTTTTCACAAACTGCTTTGTCCACACTCATGCCCAGAGGACCACTCATTCCCTTCTCTACATGGCAGTGAACAAGGAACTGAGGAAAATGGGAAAACATAGACCAAGTACTCATTTTCTTGAGGTCAACCATTCAAAGACTACATCCCACATTCTACCCTATGAAGGACGTTGATTGTTCGCACAAAAGTGGCACTAGAACTTATTGAGAAATAAAGAAAGAAGCGTTTTATGATTCAACATCTCACTACATTAACTTTTATTTGAAGCAGAAAACTTGAAAAGCATGGACACCGCTCAATGAATTTGGTCAAATTGCATTCTTTACAGTCCTTTAGTCCTACATAGCCTACTATAAGTGTATAGTGTATGTGTCAATTGCGACACAACAATACTGATTAGACATGTTCTATGAGGTCATAATAAGTAACTTAACTTTAATCTATAAAAAAATGAGATGTGTCTGTGAACAATAACATCTCAAAGAATGTCCCCAAAATTAAAGGTCTTCATGTCGTTTCCCCCTTCTCATGAAACAGGTGAGGAAGGGACAATCCATGTTTAACATATTCTGAATGACAGGAGTAGATTATTCTAAACATCAATTATCTTAACTCTCACTTTTAACAGCAACATGGACATAACATAGTCCCAGTGAGTTAAATGGCTATTCATGGATATGGATAAAGAATTACATTAAGAACGATGTTGAAAAACAGTTGGAAAACGTGTGACAAAAACATGTATGACCTAGGAGTGACTGTAGCAGGACAATGAACAGACTGGATACGACGGCCTGAAGCACAAGCGACACGCAAAATAAAAGACGGTTAAACATGCCGGAAATATTTTCATAGACTGCACTTTTCCCACTAACATCAATAAACTGCTTTCATTCATTTATGAACCCTTTAATTATCGAATGGAGATGTGTGGTTTAATATCCAGAACTACACGATAGCCTTCGGGCTCGACTGGGCGGAGACCAGCAAGCTGACAACACTGTTTCTAATGATATTCATTTTAAAGCGCACTAGCATACCGGTAATTAACGTTACAGTGCGTGGAAAAAAAACAACTCCCTTCACCAACGTGGGGTGAAGGGGGCATGAAATGTATGGGCGTATGTTTTGAACACACCCAGGATAATGCCGACATACAGTACAGCATTTTATAAGAACACGTGACGGGACTTTTTATTCTCCAGTGTTGTTGGTGAATTAATGTAACATGATAAAATAACCAAAATGAAAGATCATCCGTTGGTCACAGTATAGGCTACTTGGTCACACACCCAGAACTACAAGAGGTTTCATTTGACTCAACTGGAGATGAAGCCAAAAGCATACAATCACACAAGCTTACAGTTCTTGCAAACCAACTACAACCCGTCCAGAGAAATTCATTGATTGATGATGGGGAGCTTTTGTGCACGTGGGAATTGTCCCTTTGTCAAATGACAAAGATGAATTCAACCCCTTTCTTTAACACGCTCCATGCATTTTTGTCCAGGCAATTTTCTCATAAGGACATTCGATAACAGCAGACAGTATAACTGAGCCATTTTCTTTGGAGTGGATATATTGGCGACCTCCAGTGCTTTCATAATTTAAACCTAGTTTAACAGAACGCAGCACAAGTTAAAGCCTAGTAAGAGTCTCAGACATAAGATGAGATAATAGTGGTCACTTACCCAGAAGCGAAGAGCTCTGCAATTCTTCTATGAAATCAGCCAACAATTATTTGTAAGAGTATAGCCTACTAAATATAAATATCCCACGTCCGTGGTGGTGAATAGCGCGGTATAGGCCTTTACCAAAAGGACAAATTATTAATTCGCCCGATTCAATCCTTCCAGTCTCCTATTGACACATTTCGGTTTCCTCTCCCATTCTCTCCCGGAGAACGGAGATTGCTGCGTGTTGCTCGCGTCCCGTTTCCTGTCCTGCCCAGATTCAGCGCTCGACCAATCAGCCGATCAAAAGGAGGTGCGTGGATCGCCTCTCTCTTCACAACAGCACACCAGCAGACCGCTACTGGTGCAAGAGAACAACAGGCGTGAGGCTTGTAGGTGGAGCTTGACGTCCAACTCCCCCTCGCTAGACGTAATGGGTGGAACTAGATGGTCCAACCACACCCTATCCCTACCATAACCCTATCGCTAAACAAAACAAAACTCCACCCATTGAGTCCACAGAGTTGGAACTGGACTAGACCAGGCTCCACCCATTATGTCCAGACGGGCGGAGCTAGATCTGGACGTCACTGGCTCTGCATTGAGCACCACTTGCAACGGACAGCACACATGTGTGCATGTATCATGGCACTGACTGAATTACAGACGGCTAAAATAATCAAATACATCTGTTTTATTAGATAGTCATCCAGGATTAGTTTTCTGGAGACCCGTTTTGCATAATTTAGACGCAGTCTTGATTTCTACGACTTTTCGAAATTGTTAAATTGAAGTTAATTTCAATTCTAGATTAAATATTCAATTTTATTCTTAGTCAATGACTTTTTTAATCTATCATTCAAATAATTTAACAAATTTAGCATTTCGTTTGTTAGTTGGGCAACGTTAGTACAAATGAACTAACAGAAAGTAACGTTCTCCCCCTAGCGGACAAAACCAAAACTGCTTGAAATCAACAGTAAGGTTTTGCCACTTTAAGTAGGATTAAAGCAAACGCCAAGCTAATTAATAAAGTGATAATAATTAATAAGTATATATTAATAAGTAAAAAATAATAATAAACAATACTACTAAAACTAGAATAAATTCACTATATTATTAATAATACATTAACTAATTATTTATAATACATTATATAAATGAGGTAATATGTTTATGTAATTATATTGATAATTGAAATATTATATTTTTTTATTTGAATACATTTTTAATATAAATACAACCACATTTACAAAAAAGTGTGGGCATTTTGTAAAATGCAATACAATCAAGAATCTGTGATTTGTTAATTCTCTTGAACCTTTATTTAACTGACAAAGGTACAAAGAAACGATTTCCAATGTTTTCAGTAACTATCTTAATTGTATTTTGTATAAACAAATGTTGATTTTGATGGCTGCAACACTCCCTAAAAAGTTGGGACAGAGGCAAAATAAAAGTATAAAGATTACAGAATATCCAAGTTAAACAGTTTTGAAACAGTACACAATAAGCAGGTGAACTGAGGGTATCATTATTAAGTAGGCTATTAGCCATTAACGCATAGCCTAGCTATAGTTCAATTAAATTAAATTCAAATTTATTTGTATAGCGCTTTTCACAATACATATTGTTTCAACGCAGCTTTACTGAAAGTGCATTTCAGAAATGTACATAGAAATAATATAGTTAGTTAATCATGTATTAATTTAGGGCATAACATATCGACGGCGTTGAGTCGTCTCTTCACAGGAAGACCCGGGATGTCATTATATTTTTTTCTGCACAAAAATAATCAAATCTTTGAAGACTGAATAAGTGCAATTCACCTTAATTCCACAAGGTGGCAATGTATGATAAACAATGATGAACAATCAAATATTAGTGTCACTGTCACTTGGTGGTGGATCTGATAAAGAAGCTGTCAGCGATTAAAATATTGATTTTGAAGATGTTAAAAGATATAGTTTTGAGAATATGTTTGAGATCATGAATATGAGCCAGTTGCTGAATGTACTAGGATATGAGCTCTGCCGAGGGCAGTGATGATGGTATAAAACATCTGCTCAAACTGTCCAGAGGGTAACAAAATAAGCTTTATTTTATTCTTCTGTAATTGTTACTCTAATATCAGGTGAGTTAGAGATCCATCCGTGTTAGATATAGATGATGCATTTAAGGGTTAAAGGAGCCTCCACCAAAGGCTCAGTCTTTGCCAGCAAAGATGGGTCATGACTTAGCACTTTGTGCCAAATTTCATGAGAGAATTGTCAAACAATTCCAAAATCACATTTCTCAATGCAAGATTGCCAAGAATTTGGTTCTTTCACCATACCATTTATACAATTCTGAAAAGATTCAGGGAATCCAGAGAATCCTGTTACGCAAGGAGAAAGCTATTCATCAATTCTATCTATGCAGAGATGCCGGCGAGTTCTCTGGGCCAGAGCTCATATCAGATGGTCCAAAAGACAGTGGAAATATGTGCTGTGGTCAGATGAGTCCATGTTTCAGCTTTATTTGGAAAAAAACAAACATTGAGTTCTCAGTCCCGAACACAAAAAGAAACATCCAGACTTTCATCAGCGACTGTTGCAATAGCAAACATCTATCATGGTATGGGGGTCCATCAATGCATCAGTGACTTGCATGTGTGTGAAGGTACCATTGACATGGAGGCATATATTAGGATTGAGACATATTCCCATCTAGATGACATATTTCATGGGAGGCCAGGCCTTATTCTGCACATGCTACAACAGTGGATGTGCCTGACTGCCTGTCTGCAGGCCAGATCTGTAAAATGTATGGGCCATCATGAAAAGGAGAATCAGACCAACGATGACCATGGACTGTTTAGCAGCTGTCTTATATCAGGCAAGATTGGGCAAAACTTTCTCCTCAAAACTCAAAAAAGTGTAAAAACTATTAAAAGGTGTATTTAAAAGGAAAGGTGACGTGACACAGTGGGAAACATGCCTCTGTCACAGCTCTTTTGAAACGTGTCACAGCCATCAAAATAAAAAAAAGTTGGTCAGTACAAAAGATTGGAAATCTTTCCTTTGTACTTTTATCAGTTAAAAAAAGGTTAAAGAGAGTTTACAAATCACAGATTATTTGATTTAAATAGCATTTTACAAAATGTTCCACACAAATTCAACACAAAGTGCACACATCTAAAGGGCATAAATGCTCAATGAGTGTGCTCAACCACAAGAAAAATAAAAAAGGAGGGAAAGTTTGCACACCGCAGCACAAAAAATAGAAAAATATGTATTTTATGTTCTCACCACAGGTGACGTTTCTAGACAAAGTGGATGATGAAGACCAAGTTTGTCTGATGAAGGGAGCATGAAATAAATATTTTTTCTATTTTTGGAGCTGTGGTTTGCCAACGTTTACTTCCTATTTTACAGAACGTCCCAACTTTTCTGGAAATTGGGTTGCACATTTATTTATTTGTTTGATTTACATTTTTAAAACTTTATTTAGCATTCATTTGGCAAAGCATTTGTACAACCTTAAAAATGAAAACGTAATATTTTTAAGGTCTGTAAAATATGTTGGATGGAATATAACACATGCATGGGACTTCATTCTGATGTTCCAATACTTTCTGTTTGGAAGCACTATTATACCCATGAATGGGAGGCTCTGTAAACATGTTGTCACGTTTTGTGGTTCACGCAGGAAGTAGATTTAAGGGGGTGCTAGTGCATGTAGGGGTCTGAAACTAGTTAGGTTTAGATCTAAATATAAAGATAACCACAAAACCTCATTATTTGCATCTGTTCTCATCTCATGAATAATATAAGAGGAAACTTGATTAATCTTTCCTTCCATTAAGGAAAGAGCACAACGAACACAGATCATCGTCAGCATCGTGGGTTGGTTTCAGTGTTCTGTGAGTTGGTTGCCATGGAGATCACAAAGTGCACTGCCTCTGACGTGCACCCAGTTTTAGGCTAGATTAAAAACTGGAAACATGAAGACTTACTAAATCAGCGTAAAGGCATTTCCCCCCACATCATGTGTTTGAATGTATTACCTTGGGAGTCAGACAGTCGGAAAATGCTTTTAATGCACTTTTAAAAAAAATGGATGCAGGCCCTTTCTGATCAAGGGTGTGTACGTTTCTGTCATTTTAACTTTGAAGAGCCTCTAGGAACTGGCTTTCTTTTTCTTCCTCCCTCTCCCCCTCTCTCTTTCACTTTCTGCATGTTACTCTTAAGCACAAACCCACTTTAACCCTAAATACCCCCCCCCCCCCGACAATATTCAAACAGACACCTACAGGGGTCTCCTTTACTACCTCCCCTCAATGAGGAAACACCAGCTACTGTATGACACCACGAGAATCTCTACCAAACGCACTATATGAAACCTTAACATGCAAATAACATCAACCACAAAGGGTGCAAGGAGAAAATGGAAACTTCCTGTTTGGCTTGCGATCTGTTTCTCTTTTACACCGAAGGTTGAATTTACCATACAAGCACGCCATATTGCCAAAACTAAAGGCAGATCTGCCGTTTTTAACAGCACTTCCATTGTGTGACTTATAATACAACAGATGGAGATTTTCAGGACATCTGTGACCCTCTTAAGTCTCTGTCTCTTCCATAGCACCCGATCTGAAACACAGAGCATGTGCAAAGGTAAGATCTTAATTCTTGTGATAACATTAAAAATGCAATACAGTAGGTTATACATAGACACTCATACAAGTTATATGCCATTCTTTTCTTAAGTCTTATCTAACGCAATCTTGTAATGTTATCTTATCTAATGTTATCAGTTGTAGCTCTATCGATAATAAGTAATCGAATACAATTTTTAGCAAGACGGGCTGCTTATTTAGATAAACAAACCTTGATAATGTTAGCTGGTGCATTATTGCAACCACATTTTGACTATGCAGTAACTTTCTGGTATAGTGGCTCTAAGAAACGAGTTAAAAATAAATTACAGACTGCTCAGAACAGGTTGTGTAGAATCGTTCTGGGGTTACGCAACTGAATAATAATCATTTTAGGGAATTGGGGTTTTTAAAAGTGGAAAGGGTCATTTTTATTAAAATGATGATGGTGTACAAAATAATACAGAGAACTTTTCCTAAATACGACTACTATGTTTTTGTGAGAGATGTTCATGGTATTTCTACAAGGGCAAGGATAAATAATATATATTTGTACCGGTTTAAAAGTGTAGTTGGGAATAATTAGTTTTTGTACTCGAGTGCAGTTGCTTGGAATGAATTGCCAGATTATTTAAAACAATTACAAGAGGCATGGCCCTTTAGAAGAGAAGTTCAAAAATGGCTTTGCAATTAAGATCCCGTATGAATTTATAAAGGTGTGAGATTTTTGTTTTTGATTTTATTCCCACTGGAACTGTTCGTCCGTTTTATGCATATAGAGGACCACAATGGAAATAAGCCTGGGGCTTTTTTTGTGTATTTTATCCTCAGCAATTTGTCTTGAAATGTGTATGAATTGCCTTTGGCATGATTGTATTTGTTTAAGATCATTGTTGAATAAATCAAAACAAATCAAATTAAAATCAAATCAAAATATCTGAAGTCTTGTATAATGTATCTAATGTATTATGGCTGATTTAGTTGTATTAAATAGTTTTTACTTGAATAAAAGGAGTTACTGTAGGATTAGTACTTTTAGTAGATTTTTTTTTTTTTTTTTATAGAAAAAAACCCTAATTTGGGATGGGATGGAATGTGACCTGAGACCAGTGTCCTTGGGTTTATAACTGCAAGCAGCTTAGAGCAGAAAGGCCTGCAATGGCAAACTAAAATATTAAAAACGAAAGTCTCCATTTTGATATGAAGTCTCGGTTAATAGAAAAAGTGTGCATATTTTAGAAATTATGCAATGTAAAGTCACAATAACAAGATACCATAAAATCTTTTGTTTACACCCTGGCAAAAGTTTGTGTGGGCTGACGGGAATGCCCTTATGGTAGTCAAATAAATAAATAATCATTATTAAGAAAATTAATCTTAAGAGGTCCTGTGGAATCCATACAGTATATATACTGTATATATATATAGTATATTAATATATATATATATATATATATATATATATATATATATATATATATATATACAATAAAAACCTAATAATAGGCCATAAATGCATAATGTTTATAACCTGTAAATGAACGATCATTTTTATAAGCGGCAAAATAATACAAGACATTTTAAATCTTGGTGCTTTACCTGTTGCTCCGTATCTTCTTCCTCACCAATTTTTCAATAAAATAATGTTCTACTCTGCTACTTTGTCTCTACAATCTGCTGCTGAAGTGCGGTTAAGTGCACTTAGTCATGAAGATATTCAACAACACAGTACAACAATATATAGAAGAGAACTGATCATTTGAATTAAGTCTTATTTATATAATAAATAAAACATTTTTTGGAAAAGCAAATAAAGTTAGTTATGTATGTGTACATTTAATTTTCAATTTTTAATTTTAGTTTTTCTTTTTCTGTCTTACATGTCAGTCACACTGAAATCTGAGCAACAACATACATTTGTGCCAGTGCATGAGTTGCTAAATTTCTTAAATATCAAAATACAATCTAACTGATTGAGTGAGGATTAGATAAATGAAAGAGTATGCAGTCAGACTCATTTACAGTACAATCAGTTTTACCACAAACATTTAATTTGTGAGGCCACAAAGTACAATTGAACCCACTACGCAGATCACACTTATAGTAGGTGAAAAAATGATATTGTATTGTGTTCATGTTGTATTACAAAACACTTCTGCTGCTATTGAGGTGGGATACGGGTAAGGATAAGCACAGGTTTGGTGTTATGGTTAGGTTCAAGGGTGGGTTAAGGAGTAAGGGAAGGGTCTACAGTGTAATTAGATGCAAATTGATTACAGCTGTAATTACATGCCGGTATTTAAAAAATATATAAATACAATGTAAAACATGGATGTACACAATAAATGCATTGTATCAAATGCCTAATTTAAATGTAAGACACTTAATATAAAGTGGGACCTTGAAACAAATATTATATACATTTTGCAACAAGCTGACATGTTTGGCATTGCCACTGACATTCTGACAAGAGAAAATGCAGTGCTGAGAGAGTTAATGATTCTTAATGAAGATGATTCACTCCTTCCTTTTTTGTTTCCAAAGTGAGGTTCAAAGCAGTTTGTTCTCACAGAAACGGTCTCTATGACAACATTTCTCCACTCTTACAGGCAAAAGTTGTGATGAAAGATTTGTGAAAGCAAGAAACCAGTCAAACGGTTCTTCGGGTTTGTTATTCTGGCATTTTGTAAGTGCCTGTGTACATTCATCATACATAAAGTTATTCATACCACTACGAACTAAAATGACAAAACTATAAATTACTGTTCTTATATCCATAGTTTTTTTTTAAAGAAGTGCATATATCTTATTGGAATAGCAATGTAACTGTAAAATAGGATACATAGAGAGCCTAGCGATCTTGAGAACAGAAGCCATCTTCTGCTGCAACGTGGGTGACTGTGGTGATTTGTGGATTCCATAACCACTTCTGCAAAATCCGACATCTTCTTCAAGTTTAAAATAAATAATGTAATAAATTAACATCATGCCAAACCAATAAGAGATTTCAGGTTTTGAAAAATGAAAGCTTGAATACTATGCATTAAGATGTTGTGTGATGTTAATGATGGAACTATGTGACTTTTGTCTTCTCTATACTGCAGGCAATCTCCCACCGGTTAAGCATGTGGCAGTGAACAGCAATGTCAATGTGCCCTGCCCTGTACTCAGTGCAACAGAAATGGACTTCAAATTATTTAAAGGCCCAGACATGGTCACCTCCATTTCCATCAAGATAAATGATACTTCCAACAACATAAATAGCAAGAGCCCAGATTTCCCTGCCAATCTCAGTGTTAATGTTATGGATAACAGTACCAGTTTCATCCTGCTTGGTGTGACTATGAATTTTACAGACCTGTACACCTGTGAGGCCGAGATAAACTATCCTCCTCCATTTAAGAAAGTGCCATACACACCGCAAACTATTGTGTTTGTTGAAGGTATATTTTTAATGGTTGTTAATGTATAACAAGAAAAAAAAATTGCCAATATGACTTCATGTACAGTTTAAAGTCACATTTTGTGTTGCTCTTTTTGTGTGGGTTTGTCAACAGAGAGCCCAGTTAAAAGGCGTGATCTCTGTCAACACGAGAGTAACCTGCTTTGGTGGGTCGTGTTTGGAGTCATGGCCATATATGGGCTGGTAATGAGTTGCATCGTTTTCTTTTTGCGGGTAAATACTTATATTTACATTTACAAAAATGCTCATTCAACACATATTTCAATACATGAAATAAGTCTATTACAGAGTATTAGAGTTGTTATCAATTTGGCTAAAAAAATATCTCATGTAATCAATATAATACTATATTATATTATAATTAAATAATGGCATGCAGTTATAATGATTATAGATAATGCAAATCTTTTTACAGTATAATTTGCTGACAAGAATTTATTTATTTAAGGCCTGATTTAAACTCTACAGTTCTTTGAAATGTTGACTAATTTATAATAGCTGTTGCTGATATTGCTCTTGGTCAATAATTGTATTTTTTATTCCTTTCTCATGCCTTCAAATCAGATCAAGTGCAGTCAAATTGATACTCCCTTCAAGGACAGAGAATGCAGACGAAAATGGCAGGGGGTTCAACATCCAACCTGGCAGGGTTTTTACATAGACACTGTAGTATGAGCCTGTCTGACAACATTCCACGAGACCTGCCCAATATGACCTGCCATCAAATCAGACAGCCTTGTTTTAAAAAGGGCACATAGAATTGGTGACACCCTGAGAAAGATCCAACTACATTTGTTTTTTTTATTCATTGTTTTATACTTTCATTTATTACATGTAGCTAAAATATAATTAGCCTTGCTGGCATGTCTGTGTTTTTTTTTTACATTTATTTCAAAATAAACATAATACACCAATCTCTTTCCTGTATACACATATGTTTGCCTGTCTAAAAGGAGACCTACTATGGACTACTATGGACACCCCAAACCTGAACCCGCCCCAACATTAAGACCACTGGCAGGTGAAGTGAATAACATTGATTATATTGTTACAATGGCACCTGTCAAGGTTTGAGATACATTATGCAACAAGTGAACAGTCAGTTCTTAAATTTCATGTGTTGGAAGCAAGGGGTGCGTCACAATTACCTCCCTAGTTCAGTAGTCAGGGCACTGATCAGGGAGACAGCCCTTAAAATGGCTGACTTTATGGTATTTAATCGCAGAATCCTTCCAGGGCACTGAAACATTCGCTCCCTAAAAAGTCCCACATTGCACTGTGAAAACCAGAGAGCATTATCTTAACAAAAGCTCTGAAGCGCGAAACTTAAATCACGTGAGCAAACTCACTACATATAACGACAGATGTAACTATCGGTAAGCAGGGTACGCGGTTGCTTACGGGCCCGGACCAATCAGGGGCCCGCGTGACTGGAAGATATTGATTGACAGCCGGGGCCCCCTATCGCATTACTACTTTTAGTCTGATCGCATTTTACTTTATCGCAAATTTATTTGAATAAATGATGACAACAACATATTTTACTGATCATTAAATACATGTGTGAAACCAACAATGATGGATTTTGTTGTAATTTGTTTCGAATTGGGACTGGGGAATCCCCAGGTCGGTAAGTGGACATGAGTATTGCGTGCAAAACAGTAAAAAACGTTGGACTTGAGACCAACAATATCGATATGGAGTCGTCGTCAAATTACAAACACAAAAGTGGCTTTTAAAAATGAAAAATAGGAATTCGAGAAATTAATGAGTAAATTACCAAAAATAGGAAGCTTCTTTAAAAAGATAGCACAGGAGGGGGAGATCGAGATTGAGCTGGAGCAAGAGAGTGAAGCACCTGAAGCGACCGTTGGCATAACAGTGAGTAATATTGTGTTAGGGTGCTCCGTCAGCAGTGTTTTTCCATGTGTTATGGTGCGCATTCACCAGTGTTTTTTGTTGTTGTGGTGCACATAGGCTACTCCTATTTTGTCAGTCATCTCATCTCTTATATGCTGCGTCTCTATGATCCTATCCTGTCCTATTCATGGTAGCGTACTCGTGGACATTGCGTCATCACGTGCTTCAGGGGGGGCTCGCCTTGATAATCCAGCTAGGGTGACCACCTGCTAATAAGCCCAAGGGGGGACAAGGGGTATGTTTCTGAGGGACAATGTGGGACACTGCCTGGCGCGGCGGTGCCCCCACCCCAAGGGCAGACTCACTGATAGTGGTTTGCCCATTTCTAGCACATACCACCTTACATGTATTAATAATGCCCTATTCCCCTAAACATGTGTAATAGCTGATGTATGCTCATGAATAGGCCAACCTATGTGTATTTTCTTCTAAATAAAGATTCATAATATTTTGAACATTCAATGAATTGACAGATTCACTTCCACTTACGATTTACTTTAGATATTTAATTTGATTTATTTTTTATTACAATTTATTCACTTTAAATAAATAATAATATAAAATTATAGGATTAACAGGAATTGTAACTTAGTTGCTCAACACCACAGGAACAGTTAAAAATAAAAGTCTTAACTCGCAACTCCAGAGGTTCACGGAACGAGAAGGTGCGCTGTCATGACAACAATGAAAAAGTTGACAACAACAGGTGGTAATCCATCAGCCGGAAGTTGAAGCCTCGCGGGAGCCGCCATTGTAGCAGAACTTCACCTGCTGTTAGCATCCCATTGACTCCCATTCATTTTGGCGTCACTTTGACAGCGAATAACTTTACATCTGAGGCATCCAAAGGCTTAATTTGTCGATTATTTATTTCTAAAGAAATACGACAATGTATAAAATGCTCCATTACTTTCTATCTTACGTTACGACCCCGTAGAAGCCGTTTTTGTAAAAATAGGATAAAGATTGCGTCATAACCACGGGACTTTCTGTCGCACAATAGAGACATTACCGTATAGACAGGAGGAGAAGCTTGCGGCAATCTTTTACTGTCTATGAGGCAATCGGGGGGAGATGAAGGCACAAAGTCAAGGTAGAAGCCCATAATTAGAGAGTCCATAAAAGCAACGGAACAAAATATTTCAACAACGTTTTTGAGGAATTAGGTGATACAGATTTGTCTTGGCACAGCTACTAGAAGATTTTCAACTTTCAGACTGTCGTCACGCTCAGTTTGAGCCTGCGCAGTCGCTCAGACATCAGACAGGAAGTGCAATAATCGGGCTTCAAGTCTTCTCCGTTGAAATCAATGGGGTCGCTGTGTCCATTCAACAACTTAGTCAGCAGTTCAAATGAGGTCACGTGGGTGTGGCAACAGTAGCGTGCTGAACTGTCAAGTAATGTTCGTTTGGCTGCTGGGCTAGAGGATATAGAGTGACCGACTTTTTTTTGTTTTGTTTTTAGCAAGCATTGATTATGCGTGACAAGGTCTCAATTTGCGGGACGCATGAATTGGGCTTCAAACACTGTACGCGCACGCGCTACGCGGGACGGGTGGTCACCCTAAATCCAGCATAAGGGCCCGGTGTTGGCTCGTTATGCCACTGCACACGCAATAGATTAGTTTAAAAATAAAAACCATTATTTTATCATATTTGAACATAAACATACATCGCTAGGCAGGTAATGAACATAATCTAGTTAACATTTATAATTTATTTACGGCTGAAATGTTACACGTATATGTCACAAGCAAAGTATCATAATGTACTTTGAATAAGTACAAGTAATGTCAGAAAGATATCAGCTCTGCTGTTGTTCATAAATACCAGTAGTGATGTTGTACAATGAGAATATTGTCACGTCGCCGGAAGTAGAGTCATCACTCAACATTGGTTCAACGACAACGTCGTGTCCCTGGAAAAAAATAGTCGTGGTAGGATGCCATAAATCGGTAAAAATATGTAACAGAACAGATCATTTCAAAGACGTCCATTCAACTTTCATTTTGGGACTATTTTTAAACCATGACCGAGGCTCATTGATCCATCTGGTCCGTCTGGTCCAATCACACAGAAGAGCTACTGTAGCTCAAATTGCTGAAAGATTTAATGCTGTCCATGATAGAAAGGTGTCAGAACACACAGTACATCACAGTTTTCTGCGTATGAAGCTGTGTAACCGCAGACCGCTCTGTGTCCTTGATGACCCCTGTCCACCATCAAAGTGCCTTCAATGGGCACATGAGAGTCAGAACTGGACCATGGAGCAATGGAAGAAGCTTGCCTGTTTTCTTTTAGATCAGGTCGTTGGTCAGTTGCGTGTGTGTGTGTGGTTTACCTGAGGAAGAGATGGCAGAAGGATGCACTATGGGTAGAAGGCAGGCAGACGGAAGCAGTGTTATGCAAAACCTTGGGTCCTGTCATTCATGGCATGTGGATGTTACTTTGACATGTAGCTACCTAATGGCAGTGGCTCCTTTCAGCAGGATAATGCACCATGTTACACTGCAAAACATTTTCACGAATGGGTTGAGGAACATGACAAAGAGTTAAAGGTGTTGCCTTGGCCTCCAAATTCCCCAGACCTCAATCTGATTAAGCATAAGGGATGTGCTAGAGTCAGACCAACAAAATCCGATCTATGGAGGCACCACCCCGCAACTTGCAGGACTTAATGGATCTGCTGCTATCTTGGTGCCAGATACCACAGGACAGGACAAGTATTTGATACACTGCAGATTTTGCAGGTTTTCCCACTTGCAAAGCATGTAGAAGTCTGTAATTTTTATCATAGGTACTCTTCAACTGTGAGTGATGGAATCTAAAACAAAAATCCAGAAAATCACATTGTATGATTTAGAAGTAATTAATTTGCATTTTATTGCATGACGTAAGTATTTGATACATCAGAAAAGCAGACCGTTTGCAATTACAGAGATCATACGTTTCCTGTAGTTCTTGACCAGGTTTGCACACACTGCAGCAGGGATTTTGGCCCACTCCTCCATACAGACCTTCTCCAGATCCTTCAGGTTTCAGGGCTGTCGCTGGGCAATACGGACTTTCAGCTCCCTCCAAAGATTTTCTATTGGGTTCAGGTCTGGAGACTGGCTAGGCCACTCCAGGACCTTGAGATGCTTCTTACTTCTTCTTAAGCCACTCCTTAGTTTTCTTTGAGACTGTGGTCCCAGCTCTCTTCAGGTCATTGACCAGGTCCTGCCGTGTAGTTCTGGGCTGATCCCTCACCTTCCTCATGATCATTGATGCCCCACGAGGTGAGATCTTGAATGGAGCCCCAGACCGAGGGAGATTGACCGTCATCTTGAACTTCCATTTTTTAATGATTGTGCCAACTGTTGTTGCCTTCTCACCAAGCTGCTTTCCTATTGTCCAGTAGCCCATCCAGCCTTGTGCAGGTCTACAATTTTGTCCCTGATGTCTTTACACAGCTCTCTGGTCTTGGCTATTGTGGAGAGGTTAAAGTCTGTTTGATTGAGTGTGTGTGCAGGTGTCTTTTATACAGGTAACGGGTTCAAACAGGTGCAGTTAATACAGGTAATGAGTGGAGAACAGGAGGGCTTCTTAAAGAGAAACTAACAGGTCTGTGAGAGCCGGAATTCTTACTGGTTGGTAGGTGATCAAATACTTATGTCATGCAATAAAATGCAAATGAATTACTTAAAAATCATACAATATGATTTTCTGGATTTTTGTTTTAGATTCCGTCACTCACAGTTGAAGAGTACCTATGATAAAAATTACAGACTTCTACATGCTTTGTAAGTGAGAAAACCTCCAACATCGTCAGTGTATCAAATACTTGTTCTCCCCACTGTATATATACACTGTGTTCCAAATTATAATGCAAGTGACATATCAGTCGGATTTCAGTAACACGCATTCAGATTTAAGTTTTTCAAAGAAAGTGTTTGTTTGTATTATTTCTCATCGATTTTTAGATAACATATCAATCTCAGACAGGTTTGTTAGTTTGCAAGGTCTTCTTAGGTAAAAGGAAACCCTACTTAAAGAGGTTGTTCCACATTATTAAGGAAGTCACAGTTCTCATGCAACATGGGGAGGAAGAAATATCTTTCTGAAGATGAAAAGCATGAAATGGTGCAGTCTTGCAAAAACAACTGATATTTGCGAAAAACCAAATAGATATTATCAAACTGTCAAAAGATTTGGGAATGATTTGCAGCACAGAAGAACTCAGGCAGATAAAGTTTCTTACAAACAAACTATTTGTATTAAAAGGGCAGCTATTAAAAACAGGCATTTGAAGCTGCTTGTGTCTCTGGAGTCTCGAGAACCTTTCCATGGAGGCTGGGAGTTGTGCATAAAGTTGCGCATAAAGAAATTTTTTCAGCCACCCCAACTAAAGCGCACAAAAAGAAACACCACAAGATCAGACACACTGCAAAATTACTATTAAAAATTATTATTTAAAAAAATTAATCTCGTGAAAGCTTTTTGTTTAAGAGCCCTGAAGCTCTAACTTCTAATTCCTTTTGATAATCAACAAGCAGTAACACAAGACATCCACTGGAGGACGACATAGGACTTACAGTCCATTAGCCAAGATACGCTAGGTTGAGTTACTGTTAACTGTTGACTGAGACTGAGTCTGTTACTCTTGTAATTCTCCCTCCCTTCCTACAATCACCCCACCCTCTGTGCTAACAGTCTTAAAGAACAGTCTACCCACGGGCTCGTTTAACAGAGCAACAGCGCGCTTTCCAGTTTCACGCGCACAGGGCATTCTCTCACAGAGGCGCGCGCGGAGACAGGCAATTGGTGTGCAGAATATTTCAGCGCGTAGTGATACATAAGCTTTAGGAGCCTTTTGCTAATTCATGGCAATATGTATATATATATTTAAATATGCATTGAATGCAATATCGTAAATAGATATAGTTTTACAGTAATTCAGGAAGCTATACTTCTACCAGTTCTCGCGGGCTGTTTTGATTATGGATTTACAGAAAATGAATGAAACTCAGAACCCATTTTGGGAATGCTCAAGAACTCCTGGCAATTCCAGCGTGGACAGCTCTGCGTTAAGCGTGGAAGTTAACGCCACCTGTAGCAATGCGTCAATAATCCAGAAATTCAAACCCACACGACCAAAAGGTGAGGACAAACCAATGCATGTCAACGCTTGCGTGTAATTTTATTGTCTTTTTTTATCTGTTGCATTTTTTTTATTTATTATTTTTATTATTGTTATTTACATTTCAACAACAAAAACAACATGAAATGAAACGCTCAACCCTTTGCTGATGGTAAAAATGGTCTTTTCCCCAAAACAAATAATGTATTATTGTATAGCTATAATGTGCCTGAACATTAATGAAATAATTCCAAAAGCCACTACGCCCCAGCAACCACTATACTGCACATAGACGCATTAAAGAAAAAAAAACTTTAGCAGCTTGTTTTTCCCGTATGTTTGTGTTTATTTTTTTTAAATGCTCATTAAAATGTGTTTATTTTCTTTCAATAGTACATCAGTATCTTTAACATAACCACTGTATTTTAAATAATAATAACCTAGTCAATATTTTCCCTGTTTCAAATTATTTTAAGAACTTCAAGGATGTCAGAGGTAATGGTTAGTGTTAAACCCTAAGAATGCTCTTTGCATTTTTCAGCTCACTTCATCATCATAATAATCTTTGAACATACATGTGGTGTTTGCTTCATTAGGACGTGGACAAATAATCATGGGTAAATGGTCACTACTTCAAAACCCTGACCCCTAGAATGACTGACGGGCATGAGAATGATGATCCTATTTCTAAATAACAATTTTGTTTTAAACGTATCAGTTTGTGCAAGGTTATGAATCATAGTGACACAAGTCAGGGGGAGTGTTAGTTTGGCAGCATAATTAAAACTGCCTGCAAGGACCTTCTGGCTACAAATATTCTGTCTTTTAATTTCAAACATCTATAATTTAATATATCCAATTTGACTAATAAACCCCCCCTGCTGGGAATAAAAAAATATTCCATTTGATTACATTTTTTTGCACAAACACCCATCACAGTTTCTTACCTCTGATTACAAAACTTCTACAGCATTTCAGTCATCTTTTTCTTATTTATGGATCCAGACGATGGTGACTCACTAAATCGGGTGGTTTTGCTCTTCGAAAAGGTGGGCAGATTCTTATTTGAGAGAGTTCTGGTGTGTTGACTTACAGTTGGCAAGCATAAATTTGAAGTAGTTTAGTTATATATATATATATATATATATATATATATATATATATATATATATATATATATATATATATATATATATATACACTCACCTAAAGGATTATTAGGAACACCATACTAATACTGTGTTTGACCCCCTTTCGCCTTCAGAACTGCCTTAATTCTACGTGGCATTGATTCAACAAGGTGCTGAAAGCATTCTTTAGAAATGTTGGCCCATATTGATAGGATAGCATCTTGCAGTTGATGGAGATTTGTGGGATGCACATCCAGGGCACGAAGCTCTCGTTCCACCACATCCCAAAGATGCTCTATTGGGTTGAGATCTGGTGACTGTGGGGGACATTTTAGTACAGTGAACTCATTGTCATGTTCAAGAAACCAATTTGAAATGATTCGAGCTTTGTGACATGGTGCATTATCCTGCTGGAAGTAGCCATCAGAGGATGGGTACATGGTGGCCATAAAGGGATGGACATGGTCAGAAACAATGCTCAGAGGCCGTGGCATTTAAACGATGCCCAATTGGCACTAAGGGGCCTAAAGTGTGCCAAGAAAACATCCCCCACACCATTACACCACCACCACCAGCCTGCACAGTGGTAACAAGGCATGATGGATCCATGTTCTCATTCTGTTTACGCCAATTTCTGACTCTACCATCTGAATGTCTCAACAGAAATCGAGACTCATCAGACCAGGCAACATTTTTCCAGTCTTCAACTGTCCAATTTTGGTGAGCTCTTGTAAATTGAAGCCTCTTTTTCCTATTTGTAGTGGAGATGAGTGGTGCCCGGTGGGGTCTTCTGCTGTTGTAGCCCATCCGCCTCAAGGTTGTGCGTGTTGTGGCTTCACAAATGCTTTGCTGCATACCTCGGTTGTAACGAGTGGTTATTTCAGTCAAAGTTGCTCTTCTATCAGCTTGAATCAGTCGGCCCATTCTCCTCTGACCTCTAGCATCAACAAGGCATTTTCGCTCACAGGACTGCCGCATACTGGATGTTTTACCCTTTTCACACCATTCTTTGTAAACCCTAGAAATGGTTGTGCGTGAAAATCCCAGTAACTGAGCAGATTGTGAAATACTCAGACCGGCCCGTTAGGCACCAACAACCATGCCACGCTCAAAATTGCTTAAATCACCTTTCTTTCCCATTCTGACATTCAGTTTGGAGTTCAGGAGATTGTCTTGACCAGGACCACACCCCTAAATGCATTGAAGCAACTGCCATGAGATTGGTTGATTAGATAATTGCATTAATGAGAAATTGAACAGGTGTTCCTAATAATCCTTTAGGTGAGTGTATATTATATATGGTAATTACAGGATTGTAATGAACTAATTAGATATACAGATTCTCTGACTGGAGAACTCCCACTCTGGGTTGTGCCCAAGGTGTTGCTGCATGGCCATGTTTGGTAGATGACGTAAATAAACCATCATAAAGCAAAGAGCTTCTTTCCCCACTGACAGAAATATCAGTATCAATATCAATATATTTTTTTATTGAAGAGTCTTAAATGCGTAAACATCAACATATTTCTCATGTCACAGTCACTAGCCGGCAGAGGTATAAACAAGCAACCTGGTCTTGCAATCAATCAATCAATCAATCAATCAATCAATCAATCAATCAATCAATCAATCAATCAATCAATCAATCAATCACCCACCCCATTTTAAAATGATAAATTAATACAAAAAATGCTTCACATATTGTACAACTGGCCATCTAAATCATTGAATACATATCGCTCTCTCTTTATCTCTCTCTCTCTCTCTCTCTCTCTCTCTCTCTCTCTCTCTCTCTCGTGTACACACTTATGGAAAAGAAAACAGCATTCGTTTTTGCAGAGGGGAGGAGCTGAGAAATGTAGAAACATCTTAGGAAATAAGACAAACTATGGCCATTAATAATGCCGTCATGTAGAGTGTGGGTCAAACAGTAGGTGGGGATATTTGACAACTGCTAGTAGCCACTTGCAAGCCAAAACACATGACTGTTTTCTGGAATAAAGCCCAATAAAACCGCAACCCACAATTAAATTATTATTAGCAACTTTATGAAAAAACTAGCTGCTTATAATAAGAGGAAATTGTAGTTGCTAGTAAAGGCCTTGGGACTGCATGTGTTTATATCGAACTGCCATTATCATTGCCATGACGCCATGTCTTTTTAGTCGTTAGTCACATTGCATTTGCTGCTCAAATGATTGGCTCAAAACTGTGCCTGCTGAGCAAGGTTCACTGAGATGAATGAGAATGCTAATGGATAGCTTGTTTAGTTTAATGTGATCATTTAATATAATTATTTTAATATCACAAATGTCTGTGTTAGAGTGTTTTACCTATTTCTATACAGTTGCGATGATAATGCATTAGTATGGAGAAATGTTTTTTTGAATGTTTGAACTATTGACTATTTGACTATTCGGAGAGAGGCGTATTACCCCGCTTTATTTATTTTTTCCATATGTGAAAGGAGTGCTTTTCTGATAATATTTCACAAATCTCTCACGCGCCACTGACTTGCTGTCTTCTCCGTCTTGCTCACTCCTCTTCTCTCCTGTTTCTTTTTCTATTTCTGATCCTGATATTGGCTTCACCATCTCTTGCCAACTAACTGATCGGAGTGTGAAGTGCGGCATTTTAAGCTAAATCACTCAGTGTCTTGAGGGGGAGCCCACACATATCTTGTTTCATCACGTCTTAGAGCAGACATAATTGCGCGAACTGGCAATTTAAAATCATTCAAGAGTTGTTGGTTCTGCTGGGGCCCCTGTCTGTTTAGGGCCTTTAGAATCATCCCAACCTTCCTCGCTTGTTACAACGCCGCTGGCTAATTGGTCCCATCATGCACTGCTGCAGCATGAATAAATTATGCGGTAATATAGTATCACTGTTTGCTGGCTTTAAATGTATGTAGTTGTTGTTGTTTTTTGTGTTAAAATTTTACAACATTTATATAATAAGCGAATACATCCTGAATCCATTTTCCAAACCATGTTTTTGTCTTATCCCGAATCAGTACACCTATAAGTGTATATATTCGGACTATTTTAGACTGGTACCACGTGACTCTTCATAGACATAAACAGAGAGAAGTAGCTCCGGCTACAATGTTCTTCAGCAAGACGCATGCAATTCTGTTTATTAACCGCTAAAAGTGCCAAAAGTTACGGACAGCAGCTTTGATGTTAGTTATTTGTTGTGGGTTGATGTTAAGAGTCCACCTTTTTTACTTATCTATGTTAATTGTTGGGGTCTATATGCATGTGTATGTTCTTCAGAAGCAATAGTCATAGAGTTAATTACAGGAGCCATGTTAAAGCCCTTTCAAATGCAAGACTGTTGTGTTGCCATGATTAGAATTTATTGGCTGAACGGGATATTATGCATTTATTGAACAAACAAATAATTAAAAAAGGTTAAATAAAGAAGTGTTACTGTTGACAATTATTACGTTTTATAGGGTTGTCTGTGGTGTAGAGAAAAATGAGCTCATTATTTACTAAGTAAGAAAAATAACTGCATTGATTTCATGGTTGGATGCTTAAGCTGTGTTGCTGTCTTTGGCTCTGAAATTGAACCGAGGCTCTTAACATTTGACTTTGGCACTGTCCCTGAATAAAATGGCTTTAATTTTTAATTGGCTTCAAATGACAGCAAATCCTTTTACCCAGTCTAATTATGTGACATTCTAAAAATTGTTTGATAAATACCAAAAAATTAATTTGTTTAATTTATTGTATTAAAGTTTTTGATTGTTCGCCGGTTCCCGCCTCCTTCTTGCCACAACATCTTCCCACAACACAAAATGAAAGTAAAGACAGCAGCCCCTCACGGACGACTGCTGTCACGTATAACAAAACACAGCATAAATCCAGGCCTGGCCTTTCTCCATCTTCACTGTCGTCGCTCCTCCTTTACGCTTCCGCTCCTCCGTGAGAGATATGAGACTGGTGCGTCGCGCAGGTGTAACTCATTATCAATCACGCCACCGGCCTCACGCCGTTCTCTCACGGCCCTCGGCCTGCTCGCCACACACAGACTCACAGACTCACATTTAGTAATTTATTTATCAAATTAAGAAGGACCTATTCATAATTATGGCACAAGCATTGCCTGTATATAATTTCCAGAATTACAAAATAAGTAAAAGTCATGAAGAAAGCAGCTGAACTGACCAATGAATAAAACAACATAAAGATGAATTATTGAATACATTGTTGTTTGCAAGGACAATCACGGCACAAAAATTATTATTCAGACTTTGCTTACTGCAAATACTGTAGAATGCCTCATATGTTAGGTGTTGGTTTAGGAAAGGGTGAGTAGTGAGGATACTACCCCTTGAAGCAAAAACACAGTCCCGGCTGTTATGCTGCCTTCACGTGCTATATGAACATTTCTTTTGCTTCAACTTCTGAAGTCATAGAGATGCTCGATTTTGGATAAATTGAGAATCACACTTTTTTTTGTTTAAAATAGAGATTACGATTGTCCCTGATTCTGAATAGACAACTAAACAGACCTGCCTATTTAAAAACATATTTAATTGATTTTAATTAATTAATTATTATTATATATATTTTTTAATTGGTTTGAATTAATTCACTCAGAATTCACCTGTTTTATTACTGGATGAATCAGCATTTTTTGAACAAAATCTCTTGAAGAAATTATTTAATGACAAATATGGGTGCTTCTCAAATGGAAGGCGGTGTTCTAGTAAGGCTGCATACAGTATTCATCACAGCTGCAACGTAATGATGCTCTGAAAAAAAGACCATCTCAAATTGAAGGATTTCGTGTTCTTCTGTTAGCTGATATTAAAGGACACATCAAGTGTATCCTTTGTGTCCTTCAATCACCCACAATCCTTTGCACACATTCCAATTCACGAAAAAGAACTGACGGAAAATGAGTTGGCACTGAGCTTCCCTGCTGAAAAATCCAGCAATGCTGGTCGGTATGTTTTGCATGCTGGTTCCCAGCATGGGATGCTGGTGTGCTGGACCAGCAGATGTTGTCTTGTGAGTGCTGGTATGATCCCAGCAAGACCACATCAAAACTTGCTTATGAGTTACATATCATGTTTCTTAGTGTGTGTTCATAGTTAAATAAATACCAAGACAATTTTCCAAATTAGTTTTAAGAAATATTTTAATATTTCAAGCAGTTAACAAGCAGAATCACTGAAGATAAGAGGAACAACAAGAACAGAAAAAAGAGAAGAGATGGGCAGAAACACTTCTGACTTAAAGCCACACAGCCTTAGATTAAATCAAATATCTCGCCAGAGAATGCTTAAACAACTCCAAAAATATCATCACCATGTTCACTTATTACAAACCCACATGGCTTTGTTTCTTTCATGGTACATGTATAAAGGTTTCTGAAGTCTCTGTTATGATGATTAGTATTCCCTTTAGTTGGGCTCTTGGCCCTTGACTTAATTGACCGTTCGCAAAGACCCGCCCCCCTTACTGTTGCTATGTCCGACAAGCTACGCTGCTCTCTCACACACACACACCAGGTTCTCACGCAGTGAAAAATACATCGCGGACTGACAATACGCTGACAGACAGGACAGACCAGGTTACTTTTGATATTAAACATATTAAACAAAGTCTCACCTTTCAAATTTGGTCATTTTTTAAAGAAATTTAAACAATAAATACCATTTTGTGGCTCTTTAATGCGTCGTGGCAGATCGCTGTTGAGCATCTGTTAAAGCTGCTCGTGATCCGATCATCTCTTCCTTCTAGTTCATTTATAGCATCAAATAAACATGAATGAACATAAGAAGGAATGTTGTTTTAACCGCAGAAAGGCATCAGTACATTCCGTTTTTCAAGTTCAAATCCTCCCATGTTAATCTACTAACTCTCCTGACTGCTTTGTCTAACAAAATGGCGAATGGCGAAGTATGATTGGTCAGATCACCTGTCAATCAAGCTCCCTGCAATGGGTCAATTCTCTCTTAGCAAGTGATGAAAGTGCATGCTATCACTATTGTTTGCAATATATCATGAATGCAATGACACCTTTTACTACACTTTTTGGAATCAGCGACTTACAGCTGGATTTTAATATGTGAGTTCCCAAATGAGCATGGAAGTCTTTAAAAACAGCAATTTATTTATTTATTAAAACTGTCATTCAAGTTGCTGTTAACTGTCCGATTGAAAGAGCTCTTCTCATAAACCATGTTATTGAACAAACTGCTAATGATTATGCTGTTATTTGGCAGTTTTCTTTGTTTTTATATCTCTAAATGTACGTTTTTGTTTTGCAATAAGCTCTGTTTAACTGATTTTAACTGATTTGTGTACAGATCCTTTGAAACAGGAGACAAAACCTTTGATCCTTTGTACTGTTTCACCAGTTTGAATTTTTTACTTTATTTAAAACTTTAGATTATATTTATTAATAATATGATCATAAGTAAGACAATTTTTTTCAGTTCTACTTTTAGAAGGAGCTAAATAAATTATTTATATTAAAGTAATAATTATATATTACATTACATCATATGTTCTAATATTATATTGTTATTAATTTACATTGATATGTTACACATAGAAATATGCAAGCAAAAACAATGCTTGTCCCCAAAACACTGCTTGCATACAGACAACTGGCCTGGACCAGCATGGAATTCATGCTGGTTTATGCTGGAATATTCAGCAGTGTTGTCTGAGTTCACTATGAAATGTAAGACAAAAATAATGTTTTCAAAGGAGAGCACACACTTTTGTTTTGGTGTAAATTAATCACTTAACACTAAACCGTAAATAATGTAAGCCACTGGGAGACCACAGATAGTTGTCATTCACTGTATTGCATTAACAGAAATCCAATTGATATAAATAATTATAGTAAGTATATTTCCAAAATTAAGTATTAATAGTGTTTTTGTGCTGTGACCGTGGGGGAACATGTGTGACGCAGCTATGCGTAAAAGACCGTCTTACTAGACCGTCTCATTCTGGCATAGCTGTTTCATACATGACAATGTCTCGGTTATGAATGTAACCCTCGTTCCCTGAAGGAGGGAACGGAGACGTGAGTCGGACATACCGTACTGATTGGGATCACTTCGACCACCAATCTACTTCGAGTGTAACAAAACATGGCATGCGACAAGCAAAACAAGCAAAACATGGCATGCGATAATTGCATCAACTGCTCTGCCTCGCAGCACAACCATGTGCAAGTGGTGCGAGAACTCAACAGGGTTCGGCTCAACTGGAGCAAGAATGGCACACGTATCCAGTCCATATGAGGGGAATGGCGCAGCAAGCCGACACTTCGAGCGGGGCCTACAGTGTTGACTGGCTGAGAAGAGCCTCCTCCGGGGGCAGCGCTTGCAGGTTCACCACCTGGTACCGAAAGGGAGTGGGCACATATCCAGGCTGGGGTCTCAGGATGGCGTGAGAGTCGGCCGGCCCAAATTCCAGGCACGATTCGTCGACCGAAAATGCGTGCAGGTCCCCTACCCCCTTGATAGAGGCCAAAGCAAGCAGGAGAACTTTTTCTATAGACAGGACTTTTAATTCTGCTGCCTGCAATGGCTCAAAGGGAGGTCTCTGCAGTGGCGTCAGCACCAGAGATAGGTCCCAAGAGGGTATAGAGGGGGGCGAGGCGGATTCAGTCTCTTCGCGCCCCTCAGGAACCTAACGATCAGGTCGTGCTTCCCCATGGATTTTCCATCAACTGCATCATGATGTGCGGCAATAGAGGCAACACACACTTTGAGGGTGGAGGGAGACAGCCTTCGCTCCAACCCCTCTTGCAGAAAGAAAAGCACGGTACCGATCGAACATCGTTGGGGTTCTTCTCGGTGCGATTGTAACGGAGGCCAGCTAGTAGTTGCAGCTAGTAGTTGCTGTCCTCTAGTTACAGATGCTAGAGGCTGCAGTCTTTAGCCTCCTTGTTAGAGCGACTGACTCTCATGCCGGAGACCCGGGTTCGAGGCCCGCTCGGAGCGGGTCGAGTAGGACCCGGGTGGAGGGGTTACACGGTGCGATAGAGGAGTGAGGGGCCCACAGGGATTGGTTACTGCGCGGGGAAGCCCTCACTGTAATCCTCAGGTCACCCTGTCTATTCAGCGAAGTAGCCCTTTTCTGGTGCACCATAAGAGGAACTAGATCGGGGTATAGATGAGGGGACTCCACCTCGTTTGAGGCACTTGAGTCTAGACCGTGCATCTAGAGCACCAAACGATGCGCACTGGGTTTTTCGTGACAACCCGTGCTGTCAGCCGGCAGCTCGACGGCACACTGCACGCTGAGCGGCTCAAGCCTTTACGAGAAAGGTGAAACGAACAACGTGCCGACGTGGTCATGCTCTCATGAGAGAACATGAACCACCCATGAACACAGTCTCAGCACGCTTTAAGCCCAGGCATGTGAAACAGTGATCATGGCCATCAAATGAGGATAGGAAACGACCGCATCCAGAAACACACGGTTTTAATGACATCTTGAAAAAGACCCAGTGTCAAACCGTGTATGCTCTTTCAGGAAACTGCTCTCTCTGGTGCCGAGCATACAAGGTTATGGTCCCGGCTACACAAACAGGGCGATAGTGCAAGCCTGATATGAGCTATCAAATTCTCATTGAACGTGCAACGTTCGAGCTGTGAAAACAGCTATTTTGTTTTCTGTGAGATTGTGGCCAGTGCTGTCTTTCACTGTAATCCAATACCTGGTTTGAAGAGGCATTCTCCCTAAGAAGCAGACTCGTTTTCTTCTTTTTTTGAAGTTAAAACACTCTCAGATAAGATTGCAGCGCAGGAACAGTACAACCGCTCGGCTCCGAAGCGAAAAGCAAAGATGTGACGCACCTGCACTTATGTCGCACTCACATCGAACGTGACCAAACTGAAAGGGAACTGCTCTCTCTGGGTCAGTGGCAGCACCAACACATAATTTTAATGTTCGCTGTGAACATACTTTTTAAAGGTTTAATAGACATAGACAAATCATTTACATTTAGGAATAAGATCGTGTGGGTTTGTGTTGAATCGAGATCACAATCTTTTAATGAATGCAGCTCAATGAAGTCATAATTATGAGCTTGTCGTTCAAGTGCTTTTTTGTTGGAAAGGATAGGAATCATGGAGGAAACCAAATTTATTCTTATTTCTTGAGGAAATATTATCAAAGCCAAAATGTATTGAATTTTGAATAAAATGTAGCATCCCATTCGCTGACAACCATTTAAAGATTCACATGCATAGTCAGCTAGCTGATGATTCAGGAATTATGGTCTAATACATGCCATTTTTGCTGTGTATAAAACACACAATATGCTTCAAATGGTTATTCATATATGTAAATATGCACTACAAGGCGTAATCAACAAAAAAAAAATCAACTAATAACAAATACCAGTCACAACAGCCATCTTTCTTCCCTCCACCATGATTAAAGTTTATGGCACGGCCAACTCGGAACCATTGGATTTCAAAATGATCTCAGAGTTTCCAAGTTACTGTAAATATGACTTGAGAGGATGTTCATGTCCAATTTCCAACTAGGAAACACATATTTACGTTAATTTCCGATAGCATATGAAGGCAGCATTAGTGGCAGGACTTAAGCACACACGACACAGCAAGGCAGGACATAGCAGGGCAAAAAAGGTCAGGACACGACAGGACAGGACAGGACAGCAACACCTAAACAGGAATACATTCACAGCAGGAAACAGCCACAACAATCTGGCACAAGACAGAGCACACAGGGAGCATAACTATTTAGAAAAATTTGAGGGTAACAAGGAAGAGTAGGTGAGGCAAAATTAACTAATATTGAAATAACAACGAGGCAGTGCCAAGACATGAGACGGGAAAGCACATGACACATGCAAACAAACATGAATGATGTGCTCAAATCAAACATCATGTGCTCAAATCAAACTAAAAATACAAAAGCACATGGCCAGTAAAACAGAATCCTAAACCACATACTCAACAAAAACGACACACAAGACAAGAGCACATGGTGAGGGAACAAACACCTAGTAGAACATGACATGAGCACACGGCTAAAGAACAAGATCAAAAGCCCAACCTCAGACAAAAACACACCACATGAGCACATGAACTAGGGAACAAAAGACAAAACACGGATCATGAGCATCTGGATGCCAACGAGACAATACATCACATGAGTGTCAAGATTTCTCCTGTAATTTATTAGTAATTTATTCTGACATGTAGTGCAGGAGGAGCCTTAGTCGGTAGGTACTGTTCCTTTAAGAGCAGGGATTGCTCCCAGCAGAGCAAGTGAACAGAGGAACTGTCAGGGTAGGTCAGGGGAACATGAAAAGCGAGGAGCTGTCACAACAGTAAAAGTTATGACACTACACTCAGGCTGACACTGAACACCAATGAGCAATACACTGTGCCATTGGGATGACACTGTATTAATTGTAGTGGTGACAAACACAACTGACTGTGACTGACTACACTGAGGTGGCCACAACTTCACAAACGTCAATTTTATGCTTTCCAAAATTTTCCATTTTACTCCAAATTCCATCTGTTTATACCAGGGACAAAGAGCAATGTTTATGAATTCTGATAGTAAACAGCTGAATGAAACAATATTGTATCCAATATTGTAAATCAGTCCATGCCAAAATGTTATTGATTCTATGTAACAATGTATTTATTAGATGCCGTTAAATGAGAATACTTTAGTTGTTTTTGTCAAATATTTATAATATAGTTTTAAGGATCTGAAAGGGTTAGTTCACCCAAAAATGAAATTTCTGTCATTAATTACTCACCCACATGTCGTTCTAAACCCGCAACATCTTCGGAACACACATGAAGATATTTTTTAATAAATCCGAGAGCTTTCTAACCCCCCTATAGACTGCAACTTTATTTCCTTTCAAGACCCAGCAAGGTAGTAAAGACATTGTTGTAAGAATTGAGAAATTAGAAAATTCCGGGCCGTCTGGTTGAGGAACGACCACTCCCCGAGAAGACAAGGATCTTTTCTCAAAATTAACATTTGACTCTCTCTTGAGAAGCATCCCAGAGTCAATCACCTCCCCCATGTTGTCTCTCTCTCTCTCTCACGCGGAGACCACCAGATATTCACCCAAAAATCTATATGGTTTAATGTGAAGAATTATCATACAGTATTCCACATGTTTGGTATAATTTAAAATGTCTTAGTGCACTGGTATAAATGTCTCATTCCCAAAGAAGTAAACTAAAAGATAATAAAGTTCTTAAGAGTTTAGAGATAACTTGCACACAGAGGAGGGTGTGTCTTCCAGGCAAATGGCATCCGGCTCCCAAAAGGTGTAAACTCTAAATGCAAATTGCCATTGTTAGCAAATGTTTCCATGTGAAAGAAGTTTCTGTCTATATAAAGAAATGCAACAAGAGGCTCGGGGCGATTTGTAGCTCAAATTAGCCCGTGATGCGGAGTGTGGGCAAGACACTCCGCATCATGTATTTTCTAATGTCAGGTTATCATATTTTCTCTTTATTCCAGAGCATTTGATGTTTTGTATTTATTATCTTTGAACTGATTATGAAATTGGCATGATACATTTACCTGACATAATAAATTGTAAACATTTGATTTTATTCTGACTGAACTCTGAAATTGTTTTCCCAAGTAGATTAAACAGATTCGTTTGTTACCGGAAGTCTGCGTCAGATTAGTGACGACAATATTTGGCATTAATTCAAGTGTACTTGGTTCGCAAAGACAAGAAATGAATTTCCTTTTAGAACAGCAATAATTTCTGAACAATTTAAATTTGGGTGGGTCTTACTTCTGTTTTAATTTAATGTTACTTTAGATAAGTGTACGTGGGAAACCACGGCATGGCCAATCCAAAGCTATTATAAGATAAGTAATATTGGTCTACTTTTATCTGTAGTTGTCACGGTGTGGGTTTTGTGTCTTGTTCCTTGTTCTTGTCTGTCATGTGATTCCCTGTTTGCCATGTGTCTTGTTAATTGTCTGATCATTGTTCCCATGTGTTTCTGATTAGCCACGCCCCCTTGTTATCTTGTTTAGCTTGTTTGCCTGTCTATTTATACCTCTGTGTTTCAGTTGTGGTTTGTCGGTCGTTGTGGTTGCTTCAGTGTTCCTGTCCTGAGTTCCGTGTTCCTTTGTTTCACCTGTTATTTTATTAAATTAGCTGCATTTGGATTCTCTCTCTGCTTCGTCCTTGCTGCTTCATTACAGAAGTAGTGGCCATAGCTCTGCCTGAAGTAAACGTTACTTTAAATTCAAGTGTATGCAAAACCACGGGGGCTATACCAATGTATCTTTGATTGTGTAAGCGTGAATGTGACCATCTTAGGTATATAGCTATTTACCTCTGTTTAGTAACCAAAGCTGGTGAAATTGTGATCGTGAGACCCGTGTTAAACAGAAGGCGTGAGGACCTCAAAGTGATTCCTTAATTCCTTATTTGGAACGAAATTATTTTGCCACGTGGAAAGACAATAACGCGCCGAGACATTCACCCGTTCTATGGATATCGCCATTGGACCGATTTAGACGTGCTTACAATATTAAAATAGTCCATGTGACTACAGTGGTTCAACCTTAATGTTATTAAGTGAGGAGAATACTTTTTGTGCGCAAAACCCCACAAAATAATGACTTATATGTATGACTAACTGTATATTAAAGAATTATTGCCGTAAATACGGTCACTGTGATTTTGCCAAGTAAGACATGGTCCTGGAACAACATATTTTGTTGATCCTGGATCAACATTCCTGTCCCAAAATGTAGTCCTTACCCAATCCCAACCCCTAAACCTAACCCTACCCACAACTTTTCCCTAAAATCATAGGGTAATGATAGGTGAATAACACTGATGTTTAAGTACTTCACCCTGGTTCTAAGCCTAAACTTGACATAAACTGTAAACTTGTCCCTCAAATCTGATTGGTTGATTGGAAAGTTGATCCAGGATCAACAAAGATGTTGATCCAGGAACATGTGGTACTTGGTGAAATCACGTTCACCCCGTAAATACATGAAGATTCCATATTGACCGTTCGCAAAAGCCACGCCCCCTAGTTATTGTTACTACGCCCGTCAAACAAATGGTCAAACACGACCAGCGCGACAGATTGCCATGACGGGAAGAGGTATACCCGTGGGTGTCAGTGTCCTTTTTTGGAGCAATACCTCAGCGATATCCTCCAGATCGAGGCACAAGGGTTTACAGTATGCAGTGGAGGGATATATTCAAAATATAAAAATACGCAATGAAGGAGACACGACTACTATCGAGGCGAATGCTTAATGCTCTCAAGCTAAATCTGAGAAACCCCATGACCGGCAGCTACCTCAAATGCAACCAGCACAGCCTTGAAGAACATTTTATAAGCTGGGTCAGTGGCTAATATTTGGAGTTAGAAATATATAACTCGCGCTGCATATTTAGTAATTTTGCCTCAGATACAGGATTAACACGTTCGCTTTAACAAGGTTGTTCAGCAACCGCTTGCGTGTCATGCTGAATGCGATTTTCGTGTTTAAGAATAACTATACATAAGAGACGGAAAGATGCAGATAACCATACATTATTTAAGGTTATTTCTATTCGTTACGATATTGATATATGAACTGATGTTGTCAAGTAAGCTTGATGCTTTCCCCGTTGCGAACGTGCACTCCTCTAAACTGTAGCTACGGGTGCTGCACTGCTAGTTGACTGCTGCTCATTTTCCCCCGAGGATATCATGTTAACAACAACCCTTTATAAAACGTAATTCCTTTGTGGATCCTCTTGATCTGCTTTCTCCATGTTTCTTTAACTAATCTCAGTGTATCAGTCTCACGCATGCTGCACGCGAGTTAACCATGTTCGACACATTTAACTGGGAGTGGGGCCGTCCACACTGTTTTATCCACTGTAGGCACCGCTCACGTTGTGTTTTCGACTTTGGAAACGGAAAGAACACAACTCCTCCAGACAATCTCTTGGGGTACCAGTGTCCGATTTACAAACGCCGCGGGCGCACCGTTTCACCATCTTGCTTGGAGTCAATGTTTGACGGACCTGCTCACATATTAACGGTTGCTGTGATGTGTGATTGGACAATGGCCGTTTTGTGGGAGGGGCCTGCGAACGGTCAATTGACTTCTTTGAAAGCTTGTTTCTGCTTCAGTGTAAAAAATAAACCTGGTAATTGTGAGATGAAGTTTAAAATAAGAAATAAACATTACGAAATATAATCACAATTGCAAGATATAAAGACACAATTACAAGAAATCTAATTTTTTTCAAAATTCCATATGAAAAGTAGCAATTATTAAAAATAAAGTTACAATTACGAGAAAATATACTGCAGTTATGGAATTAAAGCTGCAATTACGAGATATACAGTCTGTCACAAGGTGGCTGTAATGAAATGCATGATGACAAGGAATAAAACAAAAACAGTTTTAAATTTTTAATCCAATTTGGAACACTCTGGGAATCTCAAGGAATAAGCAAAATTACACAACCCCGTAAATTAACGAAAATCAACACCGAATAAATAACTGTGAGCACTGAAGGCTTAAATACACAGGGTGTAATCAACAGAAACTAAAACAGGTGCGTAACATAATCAGTAACCAAGGAAATTAACAAGGTAAACAGGCGGGCAGGCAGACAGGGAAAACCAAAACTAAAACACAAACAAACTGAACATACATCTGAAACAGTCACATTGCATGATATGAAGTCACAGTTATGAAAATTGTAGAGCCAGAATCAACCGCTGAAACAGGGAAAATGATTATCAATAACGTCTACACGCTAGGTGGTCAAAAATGCATAGAGAATACTTTGAAGTGTGTGATTGATGGTGAATTAATTGTTCAAACTTGAGGCAAGGATTTCACAGTCAGCCACCTGCCTGGGAGTGTGATTACAATACAGATTTCTCATCTGAAATCAAAACTATCATTTTCTTCTCAGGACTGCATCATCACTGTCCTGATGAGGAGATGATGCCATGTAAACAGACCCCCCTCAATTCGTTTCTCATAACCCACAATCATACAACACATAAACTTCTGCTCATCAGCTTGTGCTGTAAAAAATATGAAAATGTACATTGCAAAGGATATTTTAAACATTTCCCTTTGAAAAGCTGCAATCTCATGTAAGTCACAGGTTGTCCTGCCTTTGCGGCAGTAAACATATCATCAGAGAAGATAAGAGATGTCGCTGTAAATGGGAGGGGAAGTTATTTTGGTAACACTTTATAAAAATGATCCGTCATTAATAAGTAGGGGAGAGCGGGGCACAATTTAACACATTTTGGTTTTGGCTCAATTATTAAAAAAAATAATTAAGTTAGATTCATCTTTTTTTTTTTTACGCAAGCAACATACACATCTCTGCTACAAATGAACACTTATTTAAGTGACCTACCATTTTCGTACAGTTGCACTGAAAGTGACAGAAGTGCAAATGTTACAACCTACCCTATGCGGGGTTAATTGTAACAGACAGTTGTAACACTTGTGTGTAACATAATTCAGTACTATTTTATCTGTATAGTTTGATATTGTTTGTCCATCTCTATAGATAGATATCCATACATCCATCCCTCATCCAATCATCCTTCTATTATGGATTAATATCATGGATAGAGATATGAAAGCGCTGCACAGTTTTGCAAGCAATAAATAAATAAATAAATAAAATCATCAAATACTGTAATTGCAATTGAATTACATTTGTGTGTGGCAGCTGCATGTAAAATTATTATTATTGATAATAATAACAGTAATAATAATAAAAATTAGCTTAAAATAAAATTTTAAAGGGTTTATTACATTAAAAACAGGCTATATTTATAATAAAGAAACAAGTGATCAATGCATAGTAAACTAAATAAAAAAAAAATTTAATTCCAACATTGTTTGTGAAAGTCCAACAAAGTTAAATATATAAATAAATCCTCAAACAGGAAAAGTTGTGTGGCTCCGGCGGCTTAGTTGTAACACTGAGCTACAACTAACCCCGCTGTGTAAAAAATATTTTAAGCCTAGTTTACAGTTGCTAGGAGTTGCTGACATGTTTCAAAATGGTGCTATGTTTTAGCCAACAAGACAGTGATTAAGGTAATATAAAGTTAGATTTGGTAAAGACAAGTGAGAAAAAAACTTATGATGAAAAAAAGTATTTGCATGGTGTCAAAACACTCTTTGTCCAGTATGTTCATGAAATCTTATCAAAACTTTCCACAAATTCGCGGGAGGCCGTCTTCTGGCAGCGAGAGAAAAAGAGCGGAAACACAACCTGCTTGATCCTGACTAACTATGTAAAAGGTCCGTGTTACATTTAACCCCGCGTTAGGTTGTGCCCCGCGCTCCCCTAACTATGCAGGAAGTAATGCAGGACTAATGAGTAGTACTAAATTAACACTTCAGCTATACTACTATTAACTAAGATGGAAACAAGCTTAGCTAATCAGTAAGTAATATCAAATGTATTACTTATAGTAGTACCTGAAGTGTTAATGTACTACTCATTGCACTGCATTACTTACTGCATAGTTACTTATTAATGACGGACCATTATTGGGACGGACCTGTTTAAGCTCGATAAACAGGTAGACTCTGTGATCAGGGCAAGTTTCTTCCAGCTTCGTCGGTTGGCCAAAGTCAAACCATTCCTCAGCTGTAGTGACTTCGAGAAAACAATCCACGCTTTTATTAGTTCACGCTTGGACTACTGCAATGCCCTCTACATCGGGTTAAATCAGGCCTCTCTGCACTGTCTACAGCTTGTCCAGAATGCAGCGGCCAGGCTTCTTACCAACACCCGTAAACATGACCATGACTGGCTCCCAGTCGAGTTCAGAATCCAGTTTAAGATCCTACTGTTCGTTTTTTGCTCCATCCATGGCCTTGCACCTCTTTATCTGTGTAATACGCTGACCCTTTATCAGCCCAGCAGAGCCCTGCGCTCTTCTGAACAACATCTGCTGGTGGTCCCAGGGTCCAGGTGCAAAAAGTGGGGTGATCATGCCTTTGCGGTAGCGGGGCCGAAACTCTGGAACGCTCTGCCCCTGGAATTACGCTCCATCATGGACCTGCCCCTGTTCAAGGCCGGGCTGAAGCACCATCTCTTTAGTTCGGCTTTTGACAATTGATGGACAACTGATTAGCATACTGATTTTATAGATGTGTTGTATTTTATTGTATTGTTTTGTATTTCCCTTCTTTATTTTTTTGTCCTGTACTTTTTGTCTCTGTCTTTGATTAACTCTGGTTGTTGTAAAGCGCTTTATAAATAAAAATGTATCGATTGATTGATTGATTATTATAAAGTGTGACCGTTATTTTGATAAAAAATTATGAGGGAACATGAAAAATTATGTTCACGGATAAATCATTTATAATAGACACTGCAATATTCCATACAAAAAGAAAAAGAAATAATTTTGATTTCATGGTGACATTAAAGGTTCCATGAGATAATATATTAGTTGTTTCTTTTAACCAATATGGTTTTTCCTCTCTCCTTAGAAATGGACTCGGTGAGGATTATCCTTTACTCACTTGTCTTTCTCCTGAGTGTTTTTGGGAACTTGCTGATCATTGTGGTCCTGATAGTAAACAAGAGAATGCGGACTGTCACCAACTCCTTCCTGCTCTCGCTGGCCATTAGTGATCTCATGATGGCCATCTTCTGCATGCCCTTTAATCTCATCCCCAGCCTGCTGGAGGACTTCATTTTTGGAGCCGCGATGTGCAAGACAGTCGCCTATTTCATGGGTGAGGAGCGTTCAATTAAGCTTTCTCAAGTGGAAGATTCATGTTCGATTCTTCTTTGTCATTGATCATTGTTCAATAATGTATCAAACACTAAAGTACACTTTCATTACAGAGCCAAACCTCATAATCTAAACAGCCTAATGATTATATTTTTAGATTATTAGGGTTGAAACTAAACTTTGCAGGACAGTGGCACTTGGGCCAAAGTTGCTTCGTCCTGCTCTGTTTTTAGGGTGAACATCTAATTGTAGTATTTTTGTTATAATTTGTAACATAATTTGGTGTGCTAATGCCAAGCATGGATTTTAATTACTTTTGGCAATTCACAATTTTCATATGAATGACATTCAAAATTAGGCATAATTACATATTTCTGAAATACATCTCTATTGTGATTCGAGCTGTCTATATATATATGCAGTCACTTTGCATAGCACTGCAAAACAAATAAATGTTTCCTCACTTTATGCAAAGCCTTTTTTTAATATAAGGACTAGGTGTTTAGGAAATTGTTGTAGTGGTACGTCCACACAAAATGCTTTTGAAGAAAATAAAATTCAAGGGGCTCTTATTTAGGTTTGTGAATGGACTAAACGATTGATCACGGTAGTTTATTAGAATGTCATCATCTATTGTGACAGCAATCATATATTAATTTTATAAGCAGACAACTGTTTTATACATTCGACTTAAAGCACTTAAATCACTTTCCAGAAAACAGGCACATCCTGCTTAGCTTAATACATTATAGTCATCTCTAGTTAAACTCTCTGGGAGCCCCTAAAAGCTCAGCCCATCTATTCTCAATAATTGTTTCAGTCTGACTTGACTATAGACGTTGCACTTCACCATTAATTAGTCATTGACTGTGCTATTTCTCCTGTGATGTCTCTTCCTCCTTGAGCAACACCTTTTCATGCCCACATCATACTAACACTACTCGATATGAGAAATACATTTTTGTGAAACCTGTGGGGCATCAGATTGAAAAGGAATGATTCAAAGAAACTGACACGACATAAGATCATTAAGAAGATCACAAGGAATGATGTGCCTATAGCAATAAACTTAATTTTTTTCAGTGCATTCCATCTCATTCTTATTCTGTTTTTCTTTGTTAGAATTGATTGCGTTTCATAAAATCTCTTCATAACAGCAGTATTTTTCTTGAAACTGTGGTTACCAATTATATTAAATTATATATATTTATTACACACACTGTGTGTGATAATTGCCAGGAATTTACAGGATTAAAGAGTATTATTTTACAATAAAGTACTGTAGTCAGAAATTTGGCTCAATGGCTCATTTCTTACTAATTACTGTTAATCCACAGCAAAATGATGCTGATAACACAAGAATTTAGAGTTGCTGACATCACAAAAAACAACAACAAAACAACAACAAAGAATTTACTGCTCTTGTCTTACTGTGTAAAGTTGTCTTTAACCATGTTACTGTAAGAAATTATTTTGTTTAGTACTGTAATCGTTTTGACGTCACAATAATGGTGATTAGTGCTCCTTTTGCTTGGAATCTTGGACCATGTATATTCATATTGAAATTTCTGATCTAGCCAAGTCATAAGTGCGACAAATGAAAACATTTGTTAAAACAATGTCAAGGTAGAATATAAAATAAGCTAATTGGCTGATTTTAAATTAGTCAAACTATTATTATTAGCATTATTTCAGCATAAAGATGTACCAATATCTTATTTCAAACTCATTATTGTTTGTAGATGTATATTTCGCATTAGTAAAACAGTTGCTGAGATTTATCTTTGAAAGGTGTGACATCATCTTGCAACACAAGATTTTTTTTTCTTCCATAAGCTAATGATGCACAGACTATCACATTTCAACCTAGTCACCATCATCTGCACTACATTTCCCATCACACTCCTTGGCTCCCACCTGCATATCATTCACAATCACTCACACCTGCACCTCATCATCACCCTCATCACTGCCACTATAAAGGCACACCCCTCACCACAATTCCTGGTCTGACCTCATTTTCACCAAGTGGACTATTCTCCCCCGTCTCCAGCAATCTCCCTGTCATCTGTGTCTCTGCCAAGATCACCCTTTGGACTCCACTACCCTGCTCACCTCATCCCTGCACCTTTGTTATCAATAAATCACTATTCACCATCCATCTTCATCTCCTGTGTCTACTTATCATAACAGAAGGTCGGACCAATACCGAAAATGGATCCTGCAGTGCAGCTCCTCTGCATCGACCAGGACCAGGACCAGACCGATCATTGAGTGTCTTTTACCACGCAAGCCTCAATGCTGAGACAAAGGCACGCCTGCCCGGTGTGGGGCCTTGAGAGAACTTGGATGCTTTTGTGAAGTGGGTGTTGGCCAGCGGTGAGTCCCCGTTCACCATCGGCCATCCCAGCAATGGTGAACTCGCCACCATTCCAGAGGCTCGTCCCAAGATGTCCACCGCCGTTCCAGAGTCTCGTCCCAAGATGGCCGCCGCTGTTCCAAAGCCCTCTGCCAAGATGGCTGCTGCCACGCCAGAGCCCTTGTCCAAGATGGGTAAGGGCCACGGCAGAGCCCTCTGCCAAGATGGCTGCGCGTTAGAACCATCGTCCAAGATGGCCGCCACCACGCCTGAGCCCTCGTGCAAGATGGCCGCCGCTGCACCTGAATATACCCGAAGCTACCGGCTCCGCTCTGGTCCCCTGAACTGCCGGCTCCGCCCTGGTCCCCTGAACTGCCGGCTCTGCCCTGGTCTCCTGAGCTGCCGGCTCTGCCCTGGTCGCCTGAATGGCCGACTCCGCCCTGGCCATATGCAGCAGCATATGCGTATTTATGCAGCACCGCCCTGTCACAGAAGGGGCTTCTGTCACATATCAACCTAGTCACCAAGTCACCATCCTCTGCACTACATTTCCCATCACCCTCCTTGGCTCCCACCTGCACATCAGTCACTCACACCTACACCTGCACCTCATCATTACCCTCATCAGGCACACTCCTCACCACAGTTCCTGGTCTGACCTCGTTGTCACTAAGTGGACTATTCCCCCTGTCTTCAGCGATCTCCCTGTCCTCTGTCTCCGCCAAGATCACCCTTTGGACTCAACTACCCTGCTGACCTCCTCCCTGCACCTATGTTATCAATAAATCACTATTCACCATCCATCTTCCTCTCCTGTATCTACTTACCGTAATACAGACATCAGTACTCGACTTACACAACGGTAGCACTCAACAAATAAGAATAATAAAATATATAAATTCTGAACATTACAAAATAAACAAACCACACAAACTTGTTAAAGGTGAACCAAAAACAAGTTCAGCAGCACAGATAAAATCAACAAGAATCAACAAACTCCACAGAATAATCTATTCAGAGAAATATTAAGAGATTTCCAAGAGTGCAGTTATACAAGAGAAGTCCTACTGTGGGATTACAGTGAAAGTCATGCAATTATTAACCTGGAATATACTGTAATTTCCCACTGAAATGTTTAACAGTGCAGCTCTCTGGAATACTTGATTCTGATTGGTCAAACGCAGCACTCTGCAGTCAAACCATTAAGCTGTATACGGTTGTCCCTGGCAACCAATCTCCTACACTCTGCTAGTTTCTGTCACATCCCTCTGCAGTATTTTTCTTCTCACATAGAATGTATTCTCAATTCTATATTTTGTCCATTTATTTACTAATTGGTCAACAAGCAATGCAATACGTGGAAAAATGTACAATTGGTCATTATTGCAAATGAACCCCTCCGGGATGATTGTCAAGGCTCAAATAAATGGACTGACTGGTGTATTGTTCATCGTCCCTTACACAGTGTTATACCTATTTATAAGTGTTCCATAATAAAGAAGCTATAAGTCTTCAGGATCTGTGTAGCACAGCCTGGAACCAAATCAGCATTTCTTCTCTGAATTTACTTGGCACTGAGCTGGACAGCAATAAGTCATTCTCACACTGAAAAGCGTTGGCCTTGAGTCAGTGGAAGAGCACGCTGTCGCCCCACCCCCACCTGTGAGAACATTCCATCACATTCTACAGCTTCACTGGCATTCTGTGGCTTTCTCTTGTATTACCTTGCTCACATTATTGCATTAATCTGAGAGTGCTTTGGGCTCCTAGTTTTAGTCAGCCAGTGGCAATCAATGCACAAAACCATTATGAGCCATTGATTTCAACCCTCAGTGGTCATATGTCTACCCACAAGGAAGGAAATTACCTCAGAGCACAAATCACTGTCTGTGCGATTGATAAATGCAGTTACAAAGGCTGCAACATTTGTGTACACCACCATTTTAATTGAGTTTTAAATTAGGCAACATTTTCAGCCAGTGTGAATTCTTTTGAGATGAAAATTTTATCTGGAATACTTCTGGGAGCATAGAACACAGACAATGTATCTTGATAATGTAAAAAATATAGCCTAACTTTTTTATGTTTCCTTTTTCCAAAGAAAAAAAATCCCAGTAAAATAGCTTTATGTGGAATGTAATAGTTTCTGACTGAATATAGTCAAACCGTTGACCGTTTAACCGTCAAAGAGCTTCAGAGATTTGTCTTTGCAAAGTTCTTAAACATGTCACACTGTCAAAGTCAAGTCAAGTCACATTTATTTATGTAGCGCTATTTACGATATAGATTGTTTCAAAGCAGGTTTACAGAGATAACAGGAAAATAATGCAACAAAGTTTGTTTCCAGAAGAAAATAGCGTCACAGTCCAACTTAAAGGGTTAGTTCACCCAAAAATGAAAATTAAGTCATTAATTACTCACCCCCATGCTGTACCAACCCCGTAAGACCTTCGTTCGTCTTCGGAACACAAATGAAGATATTTTTGATTAAATGTAACAGCTGGATCACTCCTTCATAGGCTCCCTAAGGGAATGAATCCTTACGTCCCAGAAAGTCAAAGAAGAAAATGTTTAAATATTACATGTCACAACAGTGGCTCAACTATAAGTTTATCAAGCGACGAGAATACTTTTTGTGCGAAAAAACAAACAAAAATAACGACTTTATTCGACTATTCCTTTTCTTCCTTGTAGGCCTGAAACGAGACTTCAAGAGATTTCCACGACGCGCACGCGCGAGAACTTAACTGAAGTAGTTGAAGGAGATCGCAATTCTCGCGCATGCGTCGTGGAAATCTCTTGAAGTCTCGTTTCAGGCCTACAAGGAAGAAAAGGAATAGTCGAATAAAGTCGTTATTTTTGTTTGTTTTTTTCGCACAAAAAGTATTCTCGTCGCTTGATAAACTTATAGTTGAGGCACTGTTGCGACATGGAATATTTAAACATTTTCTTTAATGACTCTCTGGGCCGTCAGGATTCATTCCCTTAGGGAGCCTATGGAGGAGTGATCCAGCTGTCACATTTAATCATAAATATCTTCATTTGTGTTCCGAAGACGAACGAAGGTCTTACGGGATTGGTACAGCATGGGGGTGAGCAGGGCTGGACTGGGACATAAAATCGGCCCTGGCATTTTGGTCCAGACTGGCCCACTACATATGATAATAAACACCACCCATCTTTGCACGCCCTTGAATATGTTTTTGTTCAACTCCTATTCATTAAAACCACTAATGCCATGTAATGAGTGAGTAACGAGAGTTAACAGATGAAATAAGTACAAAATTGTACTTTATTAATACAATTGAACTATACTCCACAGTGATGCATCCAAAAAACAAGCTATAATCTGCATTGGCATATAAATACAAGTGTTTCTCACAGTAATTTTGGTAAAACTGTGGTGGGCGGACCTCTGTCCTTCTAGGGGGTTTCGGGGGCATGCTCCCCCTAAGAAAATTTTGTGCATTTTAATGTTAAATTCATCAATCTGGTGCAGTTTGAGGGTTCAAAATTAAAAGCTCCAACCCATATTCTGTGTGCAAATATAACAAAGAAAAAATTAAACCTATTTTAGTAAAAGTGTCTGTCTATATTACACTACTACATAAGTTATAACCAGTGGCATAGGTTTGATTTTGAAATTGGTGGGGACGGGGACATCAATATATAAATATATTTTAAGTTTTGATCGAAATTATTGCTAGGGATATATCAGTGTCACTTGATATTGGTAGGGACACGTCCCTAGCGTCCCTACTAAATTCTACGCCCCTGGTTATAACATTAATCTCATGACAGTAGCCTAATAGCCATATATTGTAAAACAAATGCACTGAAAATAAAGAAAACTTTCACAATTAGTTTTTTACTAATTTCTAAACTTGAAAGAGATAAGCACATGATCTTTTATTTTGACGGAAACAGCATCAAGCTTTTATTTTGGCGGAAAACATGGATAAAAACGCGTCTCATTAAACTTCTAGTAAATTTCTGTAATCGTCAACTATGCAGATGTGGAAATAATGCGTAACTGGGTTATGGGTTCCTACACTCATAGTGTTTTGAAAGTAGTTCTGCTTACCGCGGACTCTACACTTTCTCATCTCTCTCCTGATCTTCCTTACTATCCTCTTCATCAGCCACTGGATGTTTTCTGCAGCTGGTCCTGTTGCTGCAGAACACATATTTTGACACATTTTTTACAGCGTCTGCTATTTCTATTACACGCTATTTCTCTGCACATTCCTTGCGTTTCTTCTCCATCTCTCAGACTATTTTGACAGATACACACTTGACACTGCACGCTCACTCAAAGCCCAAAGGGGGAGGTGTTTAAAGATGTGATTGGGCCAGCCCCGTGTCAATCAAGAAAACAACCAATGGGCCGCTGATCTACGCGTTTCATGGGCCGGTCTGTCAGTGGGGGAAAAAACTGACGCTCATTTTTTTTTGACAAATGCATTACACCGGCACTAACCCAGCGCCGTCAATTAAACAAAACAAAACCAGTGGGCCGCCGATGTACAAGTTTTATGGGCCGCTAAAAAAAAAGTATGAGATGTATCGGCCCAAAAAGCACGTCGGCCCACCGGGTATTTGCCCGGTATCCCAGATTACCAGTCCAGCCCTGGGGGTGAGTAATTAATGACTTAATTTTCATTTTTTGGGTGAACTAACCCTTTAAGTAAGTTCTGTGATGTTTCATTTTTGTTGTAAAAAAGTTATTAGTTTAGTTCATTTATATACACTGTATATAGCCGCTCTGGAGAAAACCGTGATGTCATCGTCCAGGGGTGCGTTTCCCAAAAGCATCGTTAGCCAACTTTGGTCGCAAGTTTCGTCGCTATCAGCATAGTTCAACGAGTCAGTGTTTCCTGAAAACATAGTTCTATATGAAGGTAAAATGATGTCATAATGAATTGCATGCGCAGGGTAAGATTTGTGAAAGTGTGCATAAGATTGCAAGCGTAAATTAAATTTGCGTGTGCAAGAGAAGATTTGTAAGCGTGTAAATCGCATATCAAGTGTAAGAAAAAAATATTTGCAGCATTTTACTGTTATTGGTAAGTGTAATACATGTATTGTGAAACTGCAGCTTCGTGCTAACGCAAAATAAATAGGATCTGTATTCTTCTGACTTCCATTTTTCCGCGCTTACACTTTTGGCACGGTTTTTGCGCACAAATGCGGCCAAAAGCATTGCAAGCCTGTGAACAGCTATTTGCAACCGAAAACAACAGAGTCAGGGACTGCAAAACAGATTGATCGCGTAAAATCAAACTTTGTGTAAATAAATCAACTGTTGCAAATGTCTAAATGACTTATTGTGTACATGCGGCAAAAAAGTTCCCGAAATAACCCGATTTGTACAGTTGCGTCTTTCTTTTACCCGCGCTTCCAATTTTGGCACGATTCTCTCACTGAATGAGTTTTGCAAGCGCGAAGAGGAGGGCGGGTCGACCTTCATCATGCAGCCAATCAGATGAGCTTCTCGCTGACACTCGATTTACTCTTATCTGATTGGTTCAATAAACACGTCAGTCTTCAGAACGCATATTTATCTTCATTTGGCTCATTCTCGTTACTTTTAATGCAAACATACATGTTAAATAAATACATAAATCAAGATTGTTTAATAACCTGTGCACCATTAGGTGGATTATTTGAGTAAATACTGAATTTAGAGCTGGTGTGTTAAGAAAGAAAATTTCTGTATATTCAGTGCATGTATCCTGCTCATAGACTGTGATCCTGCTCATCATCATCATCCTCAGCAGGCCAGATTTGTTTGTAATGTTGATGTTGCTGAATGTAGGCCTTTTTGTACTGCATGCATCATTTCACCTGTCAATTAATCATGGGCGATTCCAGAATTATTATTATTATTTTACTAAAATTAGTTATAATAATATATTTTTCCCTTTAGCATGTATTTTAAGGTCATCTCTAAATTATGCACCATTTATCAACTGCAATGCCATCGTGTAACCACTAGATTGCTGTATAGCCCTATATATAAACACATATGCTGTGTATTCCCTGGCTGCTGGGTTTTTATTCAGACATAATTAGTTGCTTTGCATTTGATTTTGCATGTGGGTATATATATATATATATATATATATATATATATATATATATATATATATATGTGTATATATATATATATAATTATTAAAGACTACTTTTTGTTAAAGTTGAATTTATCAGTTTCAGATTTATCAGAAATTAATCAGTTTTTCATTAGCTACAGTCAAATCTGGACACAGAGAAAGCATTTCATTATACTAGCAACATAATAGCTTGATCAGTCACACGAAAGTAATCAGAATTGTGACAAAGACAATATTTAAAAATATATGTTAAATACCATGAACAGAGACATGATGTGAAAAACACTGCATCAGAATGGTATTATTCGGTATTAAAAAATGGGTATTCAATGTTTTCTTTTTGTTTGTTTGTTTGTTGTAAAGTTTAACATCAGCTCAGTGGTGTAACAGATAGGCTTATAATATATAAAATTTAAATCCAATAACACCGCTCGGAATTCAGTATTTACTCAAATAATCCACCTAATGGTGCACAGGTTATTAAACAATCATGATTTATGTATTTATTTAACATGTATGTTTGCATTAAAAGTAACGAGAATGAGCCAAATGAAGATAAATATGCGTTCTGAAGACTGACGTGTTTATTGAACCAATCAGATAAGAGTAAATCGAGTGTCAGCGAGAAGCTCATCTGATTGGCTGCATGATGAAGGTGGACCCGCCCTCCTCTTCGCGCTTGCAAAACTCATTCAGTGAGAGAATCGTGCCAAAATTGGAAGCGCGGGTAAAAGAAAGACGCAACTGTACAAATCGGGTTATTTCGGGAACTTTTTTGCCGCATGTACACAATAAGTCATTTAGACATTTGCAACAGTTGATTTATTTACACAAAGTTTGATTTTACGCGATCAATCTGTTTTGCAGTCCCTGACTCTGTTGTTTTCGGTTGCAAATAGCTGTTCACAGGCTTGCAATGCTTTTGGCCGCATTTGTGCGCAAAAACCGTGCCAAAAGTGTAAGCGCGGAAAAATGGAAGTCAGAAGAGTACAGATCATGTTTATTTTGCGTTAACGTGAAGCTGCAGTTTCACAATACATTAATTACACTTACGAAAATCAGCAAAATGTTGCAGTTTTTTTTTCTTACGCTTGAAACACAATTTACACCTTTACAAATCTTCTCTTGCGCATGCAAATTTAATTTACGCTTGCAATCTTATGCACACTTTCACAAATCTTACCCTGCGCATGCAATTCATTAAGACATCATTTTACCTTCATAGTTCTAACAAACATTCGCAAACAGCATTGCAAAGTTGTGTGGTTTGAACGACAGCTCTTGACCTGTGGTTATAAGCATAGTTTCTTGTTTGCCTGAAATGTGGACGTAATAAACCCTTGTCTTGAGCAAAATAAGTATGCTGACATTCAGTGCAATCTGTATCTTTTATTTAGAATACATACAAATGTAATTTACGTCTTTTAGTTTGTCAAGAGATTTAAAGCACCGTTTTTAAAAACATGCTCTACCACGTAAGAACAAGCCTGAATGAATCTAGAAATAGAGAAAAATAGAAATAGTGCTCAGATGCCATGTCCGTAGCAAAACATCTAGCATTAATTCGATCTCAACAGAAAGAAGTTATTACTCCACCACCTGCGTGACATCATTAACCAACGTGGTTGAACGACCAATTTGCCACAATATGGTTTCTGGAAACAGTCGTGACTAGCTAGTTGATTTCTTTAATGATGCAACGTACTAGGGTAGTTAAGAAACGAGTTATGTCGTTGTACGGGAAACGCCCCTCAGCTCATTTGAAATTAAATTAAATGAAATACACTTTATTGTCCCCGAAGGAGAGATTTGTGTTGGACTCAATGTGTTTACATTGACAAAATCATTGAAAACATAAGCAGAAAATTCTACAATACACAAAAAACTATAATAATAATTCCTATACACACCCTTAAAAAATACTCATTCATCATTTAACATTTTAATTGAAAAAGGAATAAAAGACTTCTTAAAACGATTATACCTACACATCTGAAATCTGTACCGTCTTCCAGAAGGTAACAATTCATACTCTGTATGCAGAACATGCAATGGATCAGCCAAGATTTTATGTGCTTCTCTAAGAACCGATTGTTCATACAGTGAATCAAGTGACAAAAGTTCATTTCTCCCAATGGTCTTCATCGCTATTTTAACCAAGCGTGCAAGCTTCGACTTCACCTGAATTGTAAGGTTACCAAAACAAAACGTAATGCCATATCTGATTATGCTCTCTATAACTGCCTGATAGAACAACCACATACTTTTCTGGTCCACTCCATAAAGTCTAAGTCTATGTAAAAAATACAGTCTTTGCTGCACATGAGAACAAATTGTATCCACATGAATCCCCCAACTAAGTGTATTATCCATATGGATACCAAGATACTTGTAGGAACGTACTTGCTTAATTGATGTTTCATGTAAAAGCACTGGTGTGTGATCACCTATTTACCCCTTTTCCACCAAAGCATTTGAGAGCTGGTTCGGAGCCGGTGCCTACTTCTCGGCCAGGAAAATTGGTTCCAAAGCGGCACCAACTCTTTGCTGGACTAGAAACGTTCTTTTACCACGTCATGCTTACGTCGGGGACTGGGGGCGGGCCCGGGGTTATTGTGACCAACAACACGACATATGGCAAGCCATTTTAACATTTAACAGCTAGACTGGATATGTGTTGCAGATATCTGTAATTCAGTTTTGCCTAGTCAAAAAGAACATTTCAGATATCCGCAACTACATTCTTCCTATCCATAATTGTCATTTCAGATATCCACAAAGACATTCTTCCTAGGACAAATGACATCACTTTTGCCATTCATTTGTATGGGGTTTATCATTACAGATATCTACAATTCAGTTGGAGATATCCACTCTGTGAATTACGGATATCTGCAACTGAATTGTAGATATCTGTAATTCCAGTTTGAGATATCTACAATTTGATTCTGACTAGTCATAACTCCAGTTCAAGATATCTTTAATTAACCTCAATTCAAGATATCTACATGTTCCTTTTCAGATATCTTAAATTAAGTTTTGACTAGGCGAAATTACGTTGTAGATATCTGTAACTGGAATTATGACTAGTCAAAATGGCGTTGTAGATATCTCAAACTGGAGTTAGGGATAGTCATAATTTAATTGTAGATATCTATTATCAAGTTATAGATATCTTGAAATTAATTTTGATTAGAGATATCTGAAATTTGAGATATCTGTAACTTTCATTCTGCCTAGTCAAAATGTAATTACAGATATCTTGAATTAGAGTTTTGACTAGGCGAAATGACGTTGCAGATATCTGTATGCAAATTAGGCCCGCATCCCACTTTAGGCGGGAGCAGCAGAGCATGTTTTTAATGCTGTTAGCTAATACAGCATGCATGTAAGCATTAAAGTGAATTAGTGTGAATCTCTCTCATGCGTAAATCCTACATCAACAATAACCTACGGTAATTTTAAGCATCATCATAACATAGAAATGCATGGCAAACATTGCATGTTGCCAATATTTTTGAGAAACCCGCAGGCTAATGCTAATGAATACAATTTGTGTCATGCTGGAAACATTTTCTGGTGCTTTTCGATTACAGCCAATGCCATGACTGCTTCTTTCTCCTTCCATTCATAGAAATAAGTAAATTAACCAACTTCTTCTTTGATTTGGCGGGGAGGGGAAATTATGTATTCTTGGATATCTAAAATAGAGCAAGCTCATGCAAAATAATTTGCTCTAGTCATAATGACGTTTGAGATATCTTTAACTTTCATTCTGCCTAGTCAAAACTGAATTACAGATATCTGCAATTGTCATTTAAGATGTGTGACGAGTTGAATGTCGTTTTCAATGACGTCATTGCAGATATCTGTAATTCAGTTTTTCCTAGTCAAAACTGAATTACAGATATCTCTATCTGTCGTTTCGACTAGTCACAATTACGTTACAGATATCTTAAATGATAATACAAACTATCCAAAATGTAATTATGACTAGTCAGAAAGACGTTGTTGATATCTACAATGTTAATTCCGGATAGTCAAACTTAGCTTTTAAATGTTAAAAGGGCTTGCCATACACGACAGGAATGGGAAAGCTAAGACGTATGGCGACGTACACAGTGACGTAACGACGTCATTCGCTGGGCTCTCTAGTCAGTGGAAAAACAAACAGGTTCTGAGAAGGTTCGCAAGTTGAACCAACTTTTGAACCAGCACTAGTTCCGAACCAGTTCTTTTTTTGATGGAAACTAGGTATTGATCTAAGGTCAAAAATCATCTCTTTAGTCTTTTTTGTATTTAGAATGAGATGATTTAGATTACACCACTCAAACCTTGTACACCATACAAACAGTAGCGGAGTGGCAATCGGGAGAGTCGGGAGTTTTCCCGGTGGGCCGGTAGTGTTTCGAGGCCGCGAGGGCCGGTCTGATAAAATGTATTTATTGGAAGCTCGCCATGCGCACTTGGGGCCCAAGTGAGGGGAAGAAAACTTTTTTTTTATGAATATTATCTAAAACGAAACGTAGTTTTGCACTAAGCTTTAGTGGCGTAGGTCGTAGGGTGTGAGCCTGAGATACTCGAGTGCAGCTTTTGATGCGCTCGACGCGAGTTCGAATCCGCCTTTTGCATCCGCCTTTTGCCGAACTCTCTCTTCTCCCTTTTCCCAACACATATGTAAAGATGTAAAATTTATAACCTAACATTAAGGTCTCTAGCGTTATATTTTGCCAACGAACTAAAATTGAAACCATGATATGGCTTTGTGCATTTATAAAACAGCACAAGACGTTTAGAATAGCATCCTGTTTGCGCTGCGTGATTACTTGCTCACGCGATCAGCATGGTGTTTTCTCCTAAATAAAAGCTCAAGGGTTTATATAGTGAAGAAATTAGGACAAAAGTATTTTAATTTTCCTATATTATAGTGTAATGTAGGCTAAAATATACTTTTGAAATATTCATTTTCATTTACATATAGTACATTTATAGGCTAAATGGATTTTACGTCATAGGAATAATTATATAAATCATTATTACATTATTATAATAATTGTTTGGCATCCTAAAACACCATTGATAATGTAATGCAGACTGAGACTCTCATAACTAAAAAGATGTTTGAGCCCACTTTAAATCAATGCTTTTTCTTTGTTCAACGAGCAGTTCATGGGTTGAAGCTCTTAATTTTGATCTCTCAGAGAGCACGAGATTGATGCATTTAACCTTAAAATGTACAAAATTGTCTTGCGGGGGAGCATGCCCCCGAACCCCCCTAGAGGCACAGAGTCCACCCAACATAGTTTTACAAATTTCTATGGGAAAGAACGACCATTCATAAACTTTACTCCAGCATAGTACAACAAAGTTCCTTTTAAATCAGTAAAACGGTAAATGCTAGCCTATATTAAAATCCTGCCGGCGACGAGGGCCGGTGGTGTATGAAATTTCCCGGTAGATTTTTTGGTCCCACTCCGCCCCTGCATACAAACCTTGATACCACTGAGAAATGAACTGACAAATCAGTATTCTCATACAAAAGACTAAGTATCGCTGTGTCATCCGAGAATTTCACTATACAATTATTATAATCATAACTTGAACACTTGTTTGTATACAATGTAAAAAGGATAGGAGAACTGACACATCCCTGTGGAACACCTATGCTGATATTTTTCAGCTCCAATAAAGTGTGATTGACTCTAACCTGATCCGATACATGGATTTCTCGGCGACGTCATCACTACTTGCGCACGCAACCAGGGGGCAAAAGACCCGCGGTCTTCATACCGGAGTAAAGGGTTTAGGCTAGTAGCATAGTGGTGGTGTTGTCGCTAGTCAAAATGCCAAGGAGTTGTTTTACAATGTTATATTAATATGAAACACAAACAAACAGATCCAACTCTGAAATTTCAGTTTATTATTGAGTCACCAAGAAATTACAAACAATGTGAAATCTACGATAATTACAATGTTCTTTTACAGAACTCGGCATAACAGATAGCGTTTTTTTGCCTCCTGGATGCGCGCGCATCCGGTATTGTTTGTATACAAGAAACCCGTGTAGGCCCTATTAGTCAAAAAAAATAAAGATACCACCTGATTAAAAAATAATTAACATTAAACATCTTAAATTTCTGAATTAAAAGGTGGGGCTGAACTGTTTTAAAAGCAGAACTAAAATCAACAAATAATAGGCGTGCATAAGCTTTTGGATTTTCCAGATGTTTAGTGATAAAATAAGTGACAGTAATGGATCAAGTACAGAGTTAACTTCGGTCTTTAAAATGGACACCATATACTTCTCAAAACTTTTCATTACACAGGATGTCAAGGCTACTGGCCTAAAATCATTGTTTTAACTAGATTTTTTCCATAGATCAGATAATATGAGAATCCACAGATTACTGAAAAAATTTACAGCATGCAAGTTCACAGCATGCTGCCACAGCAAGTTCTTCTGCACAAGATTTTAACAATAATGCAGTGATACCATTAGGACCTGTGGACTTTTTGGTACACAGTCGACTGAAGATAAAACAAACTTTCTGTGGGTCCACAATGACCCTATCAGATATGTGTTCTCGATTACAAGTGACTCCAAAGCTTCTCTACATTCCAGTGCACAGTCCTGTGTGTCAAACCTGAGGTACAAGTCATTTAATTAATTTGCTTTCCTCAGGTCATCATTAGTAATAAGACGGTTACCCTTTGTATTCATATTAGTCATAATTTTAATAGTGTCCCATACATTCTTAGAATTCGTAGACATAAAACTCTGTTCTAAAATCTCTTTCTGTCTTTTCCTAGCATTTCTTAGCAGACAATTAAATTCCTTCTGGATCAATCTCATCAGAGCCGGTCCGAGCCTTTTGGGGGCCCTAAGCAGAATTTGATTTGGGGGCCCCCTCCCACTACGTGAAGTCACCTGTGCTTGACGATTATTGACACAAATGTCACGCAATAATGATACATTATAATGAACACAGCGAGGTTATGTATTAATACACAAATAAATACTTAATAAAAAATAGATGCCTATACTTAAATAAAAAAGTTTTAACTTTTACTTTACTCTTTGAAACTTCTTAAAACAAACTGTCTCAAAACATATAAAATAAATTATTTGCTAAAATAATGACAAAACTGAGAAATCAGAAACATAATAAGAGCAAGGGTTCAACAATGACAATTATTGTTGAAAACTGTAAAAATATTATTATTTCTCTACTGTCTCAATACAGTGTAACTGTCCTCAAATTTTTTTAATTATTATTATTGTAACATAATTTGTTGGATACATGACAGAATCCAACAAAGTCTGTTACTATAATACCGGTAATGATGTACTGGCGCTCGTTGTATGTGTGTATGCAGTGCCGTCGCAGGTGGGGTGCGAGGCCCTGTGCGAACTTGAAATGCGAGGCCCCTCCCAGGCTCTGAACGTTAGAATAGGTTAGAATCATACGTTAGAGTAGCTGCGCAGCCTACTTGTTAGCCTTGTCCGCTTAAATAAATTATAAATGATCATAAAAAACTAATAGGCTATTTTGAGGTATATTAAATCGTTTTGACCTAATTATTTGGTACCGAAATTGCACACTCTGTTGGCTCTGACGGCGTTGCATCACGTGCACCTGCGCAATAAAGCCTATGATTTCCGAAAATAGTACTATGTCAACTAGTGATTTCAGCACAAGAACTGTTGAGGAATATGCAACATAATTTAGACAATTGTTTTTGTCATAATGTTATAATAACTGACAGACACTATTATTTCAGCCACTCTGTGCATGTCCTCGCACAGAGCGAGGCTGAAGCTCAGCTTCACGGCTGAGACACGAATATATTTTTCAAATGTTTAAAAGGTATTACATCGAAATCTGTTGAATAGAGTGTAAATTTAGTTTGTGGGTAGATTAAATAATGATAAGCGGATAATCACCCGTATGGAGATCATTAACTTAATTTTTTTTTACTGGCACAAAACAAATACAGCACAATTACACAATACCGTCGTTGCGTGCGGGTGCGCCTGCAGTTATAAACATGATTATTACTAATTGGCATATTTCAATGCCAATTCTTATATGTTCATTCATATAGCTTACTCAAAACAGACGGGGCAACCTAATGCAGACAAGTTAGCTCACCGTTTTTAGGTGATATGCCATGTTTGTAGTCGAGCTGTGATATGCAAACTGTTGCTTGCAAACTTTGCATTCGACTTTTTTCCCGTTATCTATTTTCGTAAAATGCTGCCACACTGTCGATGTCTTTGACATGGTAAAGGAGGTAAATTAATATTCAGCAAACCTCCATACCAATGCCTTCTAGTACTTTCTTCTGTCTCCAGTGGGTTGGGCTAATCCAAAAAAGTGAAAACAATTGGGGGTGTTCTGAAGACAGGCTGATTCCTGTGAAACAGGGGTGCTCTGAAAACACCCCCATTAGCAATTAGTGCTTTCCACCTGATGAAATTAACACGTCAAAAAATAAAAAAAATCCCGAACGCATCGACTAATCGACTGGGAGATTACAGCCCTATGAAAAACCCCCTTAATTTGTTGGGGGGAGATTAAAAAAAACAGCAGGATTGCGAGGCCCCCTAGTGGCGCGAGGCCCTGTGCGGTTGCACAGTTCGCACAGCCCTTGCGACGGCTCTGTGTGTACGCAATGCATTTTTCCCCTCGGGGCTTGCCGTAGATAGGAAAGGGGTCGTACTGGAGTGTCGTCGCGGGTTTTTGGAGTTAGTGATCTGATGTGTCGTATAATAAAATGGAGAAAAGTTCAAAGTAACTGCTATGTTTATTATTTATTCAAACTGCTACTCTTACACCTAGAAGGTTAAAGGGACACTAAGTAAGAATTACTCCCATCTAGCGGTGAAATTGTATTTTGCATTCAAACGAATTGTGCTCTCCAGCGCCTCGCGTTTTCAAATGCGTGTTGCATCTACGGTAGCCGTTATGTACCAAAAAGCTATGACAGGATGTCTTCTAATAGCACTTCGTCGAGTTTACCTTCGGGTGAACAGGTTTGTTATTTCAAACAAACTTCAAATTGACACAACGAACAAATGAATGTTACAGTATGAAATAATGAGTGTCAAAAACATGAACTATTGTAATTAGTAGTTATGCCTTCTTTATTCATTATATTTTCTGAAGTAGCCTACGTGCATTGTTAGATATCATCATCAACTTTTAACTATACATGTTCATCTGTCTATAAAATAAAGTACACAAGCAAACAATGAAAAAAGCTTGTAATTAAGACTGTAACACTGACTTGCCTGTCGAGAAGAAAGCAGGACTTCAGCGTCTCTTTTGAAATCTTTCTCCTGCATTAGCTCTATCCACCTGGAAAAAGCTATCCCGACATTAACTTGTGTTTTTTGTAATCTCCGGTCACGTTTCCTTTTACGATCTATTTTGGACTTTTCTGGCGACGAGGATTTGCAATGCAGCCTTTTAAACTTGCCGGGGCAGTGACAAGCGCCTCTCACTGCTCTGCTCCTCCGCTTCTGCTGCGTTCAGTCACGTCACGCCGGCTCTGAATGAAAACGTGTTGTGGAAACGCGTTGGCCTAGTACTTTTTGTCCCTCTCTGCTATTATAGTTTTTCAAGATGGCGGAACTACATGGAAGCCTCCGTGGACTTACCCGTCCCATGTATATAAATATAATAAATTCTTTGTTTACGAGGATAAATCAGATAATTGGCAGAGGTATTTGTGCACCATTGAGGACATATTTATGAATAAAAATATTGATTTTAGATTATAAATTAACTAAAAAGTTACTTAGTGTCCCTTTAAGTTCCCCTGCGGATATTTTCTCCAACTTAAACCAATACCGGTCCGTGACTATGCGCAGTTGCGCACGAATTATGCACGCGCCAGGTGTCTAGATTATGCGCATGATTTAAACGCCGGCAGACACATCAGCAGTTGTAGGCAGGTATATTGATCATGAAATCAGAATTTTCTTGTCTTGAATTATTCATTCAGTCATATTCATTCATTCATTTATGTCACTTCCCAGCAAGCAATTTTGCGTCTAAAAGACGTCTAATAGACGCCAAAACACAGCCCAGATGTCTAGGCTAAAACAAGGCTAAATTTGGGCTGTCAGTGAAAATCTAATAGACGTCTAACCATAGCCCAAGAATAAGACGTATAACCATAGCCCAATAATAGACTAGTCATCAATTAGACGCCTATTGAACGATTACATATACGTCTAATAGACGGTGTATATGAGTCTAGGCTAAAACAAGGCTGAATTTGGGCTGTCAGTGAAAATCTAATAGACGTCTAAACGTAGCCCAAGAATAGACTAGTCATCAATTAGACGCCTATTAAACAACTACATATACATGTAATAGACAACAAAGTGATGGCTAAAGGATTCTTTTCACTCAAATATAACAGGTTCTCATAAATGACAATTCATCCAAACAAATGAAATATAAAGGTTTTATTTAGAAAAAGAACATTAACAACTTACAAAAAGATCAAAACATAAAAATGACCAAATAAAATATAAAAAAATACAATATAAAATGATAAATAAATAAAAAATATGGAACATCAACAACTTAAGAAAATAAAATATAAAACTCTGTTGCTGCTGGGAAGTTGGTCATCACGGCATCTACCAAATAAGAAAAACAAATAATTTGCACAAGAAAAGCATTGTTGACAGTTTAACCTCAAGTGTGCATGGAATAACACATTCACCTGTACTGTTTGTGTGTGTGTGTGTGTGTGTGTGTGTTCTGTTTAGGTTTTAATGCACATCTGAGCTATTTGCATTATTGATAAACTGCCGGATACTTTTTAGAATTGCTAATTTTATATAGCCAATCATTTGTATTTTTATGCTGTATAAGATTAATTTGAAAGTTTCAAACTTGAAAGAATGAAGGCATTTAGAATGAAACTTCATCTTATTGTGCTTGTACAATGACAAATATTATTCTACTCTATTAGCTTATGCTCTCTCTGTATGTAACAAGCTGCTGTTTAGACAAATTCAATATTATAGTTCAAATCAATGATGGACTTTGTCAAATATGAGAGCTTTAGTAAAGAAATTATATTTCCATATCATAATGATCTGAAGCTTTCATAACTAATAGGTTGCACATGTTTACACCTTTGGATTCAGATAATTCGAGTTTAAGGGCACATGGAAACATGGGGTTACAGTAGGCCTACACATGCATGTATGATACACTGTTACCCCCTAAAATGTCACGATTCCAACAACACATGATAACAAATAATTTAGCTAAAAAATGAGCACGTCAAAACGAAAACACAGACACTTACAAGACAAAAGTAGGAATATATTTTACCTGTTCTCTTCGACAGACAGCTGAATGCAATGCTCTGGCTCGTTTAAAATGTTTCAAAATGGTGCAAATGTTATCGCGCGATCGCGAGAACGGTGATCTGCCAACTATCAAGTCTCGCGTTGCCAGTAGTCATGTGCGCCTCTGAAGTATGAATGAAACTATTCCAATCCTGATTGGTGTTGCGTCGTGACGTAACATGTGACGGCATACCCGGAAGCATAAAGGTGACGCTGACACAACACATACCAGCCTCGTGATGAAGCAAGACGCTCTAAGGCCTCAAGGGGCGTGGCAGAACGACGCAGTGTCTCGTTCCCTTCTCAGGGAACAAGGGTTATAGTCATAACCCGAGACGTTCCCTTTCGAGGGAACTTTACACTGCGTCGAGAATCGACACATTGGGGAACGAGTGCCCACTAAGCCACGCACCGAATAGGCCTGTCCCGGAGTGAAACTGTTTAGGCACTCAGCAAGGACTAAGCACGTGTGCGCCAGGCGTACTAGGAAGGCGAAGACTGTAGAATCTAATAAAAGTGTGTGGGGTAGCCCAGTACGCAATAAACTTGGGAGGTCGGTAACCGAACTGCAGTCTGTACCCATATTTAAAAATATTCAGGACCCATATAGATAATTGGAAGGCGTTGCCATTCTACAAAAACTACTAAGGAAACCACCCCCTTGAAACCGGCCTCGGGTGTTTCTCGAGCACTATTCTCGACTTCCTGAAGCAGATGACCGGCAGGAAAAAGTCAAGAAAAATGTTGTGACCATAGTCGGTGCCCGGTTGCAAGCTCTTGGGGTGAACGCCACGGTGTGCGTTCACTGGAAATCGATGTAGCCCGAAACATTCAAAACGGCGGGAGAACATACATATTTTTATATATATATATTTATTTATTTATAAACCTGTCGACGATTGAAGTTACAGCGTCGGAGAACAGGCCAGAAGGTGATAGCGGCGCGTTCAGCAGAAAATATTTGTCTTTCCCTTTTTTTATACCAGACAAATTTAGCCACTGATGTCTCTTCAAAGCCATAATAACTGCTACAAGCTATGGTACGCCTGCAAAATCGTCTTAGAGTACAGGAACGTACCAGCCTGACCAACCGCCATATAAGCCCTGCCAACCAGTGCAGAGGTGTCCCTGCACGATTGTTGGGCAGCGCCGGGATGCCACATCCGGAGAAAGATAGCTCACTAAAGCTTCCTCCATTTACAGCTTCTTGCCATAACCCGCCTCTCTCACACCCACCACATTCAAATAATCATTTAATGAATGTGATGAGATATGAAAAAGAGTGGGGTTTTTCCCAGGAGAGTTTCTATCTCTTTATGAAGATTTGGGGAAAAACACAGTTAGCCCGGCGCTGAGGTTGTGAATAGTGCTACAGGAATCTCTCGTCTAGCTCTTTTTGCTTTGACAAGGATCATCCTGCTTATTTTGTGGCCAGCTAATATATATATATACATATATTTATTTAATTATTTTAAGACTGGACTCCACAGTATGCATCACAACCTCCACAAGCTCTACATAAGCAGAAACATGAGCCGGCGAGTGTAACTCATGTTGCTCGTTCCCGATGCTGAGCATAATCTACTTTCTCAGAAACAGATAGCTCGAGCAACAGGCACTCGTCACGGGCAGAAGAAACCGCATCGCGGGCTTCTGCGTCATGAACGAGTGTTATAGAATCAGCAGATGATGAACGAAAAAGTGCCTCAGCAGTCTCGTTTCTCATCCACGAGATCCTTCCGCGATCCCCGCGATCCAAGCCGTCGCGCCGCCTCAACGGACGCGGGAGCCGCATCGCGGGGATCGCGAGCCTGGCCATCATTAGAAAATACTATAGCCGAGCGGGAGCACAGCACTCTATTAGGATGTGCTTCACAGTGTTCACAGGCAGCCCTCTCGAGAGCTGCCTGTGTGTGCTGCGCTCCTATAACTATACACACACAACTGATGCGTGTCCCCGCCCGTGAGATATACAGGACAGGGGTACACACACTAGTGTAATGTTCACTCACCATATGTAGAGCTTTGTCACAGACAAACAACACCAAATAAGACAGACAGTTTCACAGAGAGCGCTTGCTGAAGAGCGAAAGCTGGTATGTGTTGTGTCAGCGTCACCTTTATACTTCCGGGTATGCCGTCACATGTTACGTCATGACGCAACACCAATCAGGATTGGAATAGTTTCATTTATACTTCAGAGGCGCACGCTTAGGGAGCGTCCCCAATGTGTCGATTCTCGACGCAGTGTAAAGTTCCCTCGAAAGGGAACTAAAAAATCACTGATGACTTTGCTTACATGATGGAATATCATACATCTCGTAAATTATTTTTGGCCAAAACGACATGTATCCAAATTCAAGGTTATTTTGGCTCGTGGGTTACGGACTATCGGGTAAAACAGAGACGGTGAAATGACGGCTATTGCTTGCGGGGAAATAGCCCGTCTTACTACGAGCTAGATAGTGTCTACGCACAGCCTACACATAGAACATGGCAAATAAATGAAGCAAACACTTTGTAATTACAGTTGACTTTGCTAACATGATGGAATATCTTACATCTCGCAAGATATTTTGTAAAAAATGACATGTAACCAGATTTAATGTTATTTAGGCTAGAAGTCGGTTACATAGCCAGACTATATCAGGTCTATATTTAACCGAGACGTTGAAATGACGGCTATTGTCTGCTGGGTTGTTTAAATGGCTTATTTGGATAAACAATCACACACTTTTTTTCCCAGCATATTATCCACACAGAAGTTAATGAAGTCGGTGATAGTATCTGTAGCCTCATTAATGTCCAAGCTGTGAAACATATCCCAATCAGAGCACAGAAAGCATCCCTTAAGCTTTCTATGCTGTCCTCGGACCAAACAGAAACGGTCTTTACCTCTGGTTTTCTAGATTTAAAAACAGTCTTATATATCGGGGATAAATGAATAATATTGCCAATGGAGGCTTTGGTCCAGCAATGTATGCTTTTTTTATATTACCATAACATTTATCTAGAATATTTTGGTCATGTGTTACACACTGAAAATACTGTTCAAAACCAGTGAGCACTTGCTCCAATTTGTAATGGTTAAAATCTCCTAAAATAAAAACTGCTGTTCCTGGTGTCTTGTGCAGTTGCTGCAGGACACAGTCAATATTCCCAAACTCCCTTGGCAAATAAACAGGTCTTAAAGATAAACAGAGTAGCTCAAAATCGGGGTTACATACCGCCTCCCGTACAGTATACTGCTTACACCAGTCGTCTCTGATGTAAATGCCAATGCCTCCCCCTCTGCTCTTTCCAGCCGCCTCTTTTCTTCCAAACAAACCAGGGAGGGTCCTTCCAATTCCACTAATGAATCGGTAATGTTTTGATGTAACCATGTCTCTGTGAACAGCATAAGGCTTGATTCGCGGTATTCATAACGCACTCTGTTGTTAATACGAAGCTCCTCCATTTTTCCTCTCAGTGACCGCACATTTCAAGAAACAACCAAAGGAAGCGGTGGTCTATTTCCTCTCCTCCATATGTGTTGTCATACACCACCCCTCTTCCCCCTCTTCCGTAAGCATTTCGACTGAAACAGATGAAATTTCCGTGCCTCGGAAAAATCCACAGTTGGTGGAATGTCTCTTGCTCGAATCGACAACAGTGTGTCTCTGGTGTAGGTAATTGGTGGCAAACACCCATCTTCCCCACTTCTCCGCATTGCAAAGCCTCGATACACAAGTTCCCAAACCAACAGCGTTAGCAGAATAGTTCAAATACAGGTCCCCAGGGTATAATGCGACCGTCTTCCAAGTAAAAATAAAAAAATAAAAAAATAAAAACAAATCTCAAGCAAGTTAAACAATTTTTACAAATTAAATAAAATTCCAACACGCAATCAATGTAACCAACACCTGGTTCCGGGTCGCCAGCAGAGCAGCGCCACCAGAAGTATTCAGTTCAGTTCTCATATAATGGTGTCAATGCAGGCAGATCAATGTTATTGTTGAAAATTAAATTAAATGTTAAATTTAATGTCCCCAACTAAGCAACCCAAAAGCCAATGGCAACAAAGGTGAAACAAGGTGAAAAAGGTGACAGTGGCAAGGAACCAAAACTCTATCAGGTGGCAGAATGGAGAAAAAACCTTGGGAGAACCCATGCTCAGTCGGAGGCCAATTCTCCTCTGGCCAATGAACGAACAGTGTATGATTATGATTCCAGAAGCATTATAGGTCAGAAGTCAGATTGGATTGGAACAATCAGAATATTATCCAGTTCCATCTGGTTGAAGATCGGAGTCGTCACGCAGGTATGGAGACGGGTTTTTTGAGGATCAGTGCCGATGGCTGTCGTGTCGATGAGGCCTTACAGGGGAGAGTCTAGTTGACACAATCTCTGCTGACACTTCAGGGATGTGTTATGGTCGTGTCTCGGTGAAGGTCCTTCATCTGATCTGGATATGGCCCAGATCCGGCTGACTACATCATGTGTTGTGGTCGTGCACTGAATATTTCCCTGAAGGTCTACTTTGAAAACTTCAGAGTGTGTGTGGCCTTGGCAAAAACAAGCAGAGAGGATATACAGCCACTGTACATATGAAACAAAGTCGAGCGGATCTAAAACCCAGGGGTAGGCCAATAGACTGCAATAATAAGAACATGTTGGAGACACACTTAAAAACAAATACTAAACTAAAAAAACTGTATTTTCCATCTCACCCAGTAAACTGAATTATATTTGGTACTCTTGCATTTCATCTTGTTTATTTTTTTATTTTTTTTTACCATGGACTTAAGTTTTTAAGAAATTCACTTGTGTAATCTCACTCAGTTAAAAATCCATCTGCCCTAGTCGTTGGATAATCAACAGAGGTTCTGCAGTAGCAGCCCTGGTTTCTCATTTGCATTAAACCGTGCAACATAATGAAATAAGCACAGAAAAAAATTGGCATAAAAAAACATATTTGTTCAGTGAAAAGTAATTAATTAATTAATTAAAGTAATTAAGTTTACAATCAATTCTGGGGTGAATCTGAGATGTGTTTTTTTTTAAATGGGGGCATACATTAAAATGATTTGTAAAGTGTGCCAAAGCAAAATGTAGCAAACGCTGCATAATATACATATTCATGTATGCAAACCCCATTAGCTGCAGCTCTCAATCCAAGAGCTTTCACAAGCCTTAGTGTTTGAATCTGATGAAATTAGGAGGGGTAGGTGCACTAAGCAGGAATGCTTGTAAGAAAAACTCTGATGCACAGCAACATAACCATAAAATACACATCCCCCCCAAACATAATTACATATTAATTTATATCCTTCTCTTGTCTACACAGGAATGTCCGTCAGCATCTCCACCTTCAGTCTAGTGGCCATTGCTACTGAAAGATACAGCGCCATTTGCAACCCGCTGAAGTCAAGGGCATGGCAGACCCGTTCTCATGCCTACAAGGTCATCGCTGCCACATGGGTACTATCTGTGGGTATTATGGTGCCCTATCCTGTGTTCAGTAGACTGATGACAATCAACAAGTCGAACAACATCACGGCTCACATGTGCAGGCTTGACTGGCCTAACAGTCAAGTGGAACAGACTTGGTTAGTCTTTTGACACCATTACTTTTATCTTAACTATGATGCAATGACATGAAGGCTTAAAGGTTATCATTTTAATTTGAACTTTACATTTTATACACACGTACACTCAGGGCATCAAATTAATAAGCTTTCATGTGAAAATAATTTAAGGATTATAGTATACTGTTTTTTTCTCATTAAAATGAATACCCCTTTTGACAAATATGATCAAAAATGCTAGTTGGTTTTATTGTACATAAATATAAAAAAAGAAATAATTAATTTCTACAAATTTACCGTCAACACAGACACGACCCTAACTCAGAAACTCTGGGCTCGAAGAAAATACCAGTCATAATTATGACTTTGTGGTGGTTCATCATGTGTGTTCAATCTTTCTGACATGACTTCAATGGACTATAGCTCTACAAGAGACGGATTGGACATGCCTTTTCCAATCATTGGGGCTAAAAATTTCATCACAAAATCAGCCAGGTATCACAAACTTTACAGTTACTACTACTACAACAGCAGCAACAACTAATATTACCATTAATAAAAAAAATAAAAAAATAAATCTACAATCTCTTCAGTCATTACTAGGGAGTTATCATGCTTTTCACTTTAGAATACTGATCCAAATAATTAGTGATTCCTTCTGAAGTATTTGGTGATACTTGAGTCATTACTAGTGGGTTACCATTACCTTCACTTTAAAATTAATTATAGATTATGCATTATTCATATTAATTATGAACCTGTATATAGTAGTTCTTAGTAGTCCTCTGGGCGGTATGAAAAAATAGTAGTTATTGATTAGCTGGTAACACATAATAAGTATACAGTAGTTAAGTATTTACAAATCATTAACAAACTACTACTTTATAGTTAAGTCATAGTTAATATTGCAGTCTCTATATGTAACCAGGGCAAACATAGACTGTCGTGCCTACTTGCCTCTGGAGGGCGCCCTTGTGCATACGTGTAGTACAGTTGTAAAAGGAAGAATAACTGAATAGTGTTACAATAGAAATCCAAGGGGGTAATCCATCAGCCGGAAGTTGAAGCCTCACGGGAGCCGCCATTGTAGCAGAACTTCACCTGCTGTTAGCATTCCATTGGCTCCCATTCATTTTGGCGTCACTTTGACAGCGAATAACTTTACATTCTGAGGCGTCCAAAGACTTCATTTGTCCATAATTTATTTCTAAAGAAACACGACAATGTATAAAAGGCTCCATTACTTTGTATCTTACGTTACGGCCCCATAGAAGCCGTTTTTGTAAAAATAGGCTAATGATTGCGTCATAACCACGCAACTTTCTGTCGCACAATAGAGACATTACCGTATAGACAGGAGGAGAAGCTCGCACGCAATCTTTCACTGTCTATGAGGTAATCAGGGGGACATGGAGGCATAAAGTCAAGGAAGAAGCCCATAGATAGAGAGTCCATAAAAGCAAGGGGACAAAATATTTCAACAACGTTTTTGAGAAATTAGGTGATTCAGATTTGTCTTGGCACAGCTACTAGAAGATTTACAAATGTCAGAGTGTCGTCAAGCTCAGTTCGAGCCTGCGCAGTCGCTCAGACATCAGGCAGGAAGTGCAATAATCGGGCTTCAGT